>CM051394.1:11606734-12248631 GCA_028052125.1 Melia azedarach
TTAGATACTGAGAACAAAGACATGAATAATTATTGCAAATGTCTGCTGCTCAAATAAATAAATAAATGAAAAAATCCCATGAAAATATATTTTCATAGACAAGACATATTCAGTTCAGGTCAGTTCAGTTGAAAGAAAAAAGAAATTTTAATAAATAAGATCTCTATCTCTATCATCCTTTTGGAAATGTTAAAATATATTTTTGTTTTTTTTCTTTATTTTTTTTTCTGTTGCTTGATTGTAATGAAAATTCTTTTTGGCGAAATCAAAATGTTTGTTTACCTTTATTAGGAAAAACGCATATATTAAGCTATTGTTTGTTATTATTTTTCAAATTCTGTTATTATTTTCTAAAAATAGATAGAATACTTGTTGGATTGATGTTGTTTCAAAATAACTATATTAATTTTTTATTTGCAAAATTTAAAATAATTAATTAATTTATGTATTCAAATTATCAACTATTATATAATATTACTAAATGAAATTATTAAAATTTCATTCTTCAAAATATTTTTACTTTATACGTTATATAATTTTTACTTTTAGAACAGATCGTTAAAAAAATGTTACAACAT
Organism: Melia azedarach; assembly: GCA_028052125.1. Lineage (NCBI taxonomy): Eukaryota > Viridiplantae > Streptophyta > Magnoliopsida > Sapindales > Meliaceae > Melia > Melia azedarach. The sequence goes on from CM051394.1 coordinate 11,607,313, forward strand.
GCATTTTAAACTCTGAAAATATCAAATAAAAAATATTAATTTTATTTTCATTTCTTTTTATTTTGTAATTTTACAAAATTATTATTTGAAAAATAATACCAATGAGCCCTAAGCTTCTGAAAGTATAAGTGTATAACTATTTTTGAACTTTTTTAAGAATTTAGATTATTTAAAATATTTTATTGCATTTTAAAAAAAAATTTATTTGTTATTCTCATGATTCTTAAGACAATTTTTGGTATATTTTTGATATCTTTGTTAAACTTACATAATGATTTTAATGTGAGATTAAGTTCTTGGTGCTCAAATTAAACACAACGTTATGTAATTGGGCTGTGGTGGGCCTCTTGCTTGTGGCATAGTAGACAATATACTAAACTAAAAAATAATTAAAAAAAATTATTAAGAAAATTAAATTTAGTACCATTGAATTTTTTTCTCATCTCAAATTTTTAAATAAAAATTTTGTGTTTTTTTTCTCTAATCATGATATTTTTTATTATTTTTAAAAAGAGAAATGCATGTCCTTTATCTTTAGAGACTCTAAATAGACATCCCTCCTCTCCTTCTATTGAAGAAGAAGAAAAAAAAAATATTTTCTTCTCTTTTCCATTAAAAAACGAGAAACGTGTATTCTTTCTCTTAAGAGAGACTTGTTTATATATATATATATGGACCACTGACCACCGACTTTTTGTCATGTAGCACAAAATTACAAAAATACTCTTAATATATTTTGTCATAATTATAAACTGTAGTGTAATATTATGATAGTTGTTGTATCACAATGAGATCTCGTCAAAAGTTGAACAATTATATGAAATTATCCCAAAAAAATTAAAATTTTGAAATAAATTAAAATTCGAAACCCTAATTTTTTAATATATTTTTTAACTCCTTCGTAACTCTAGCAATCTTATCACTAGCAACAATTACCTTTTATGTCGCGAACATTGCTAATTGTTGGTAATTTCGGAGTGCAAAGAAGATTTGGCGAGAGGAGTAAAGGAAATCACATTGGTTAGCAGTAAGTTCGACGATAATATTAGAAAGAGCATAAAAAGTTAAATGGTAGACGATTTAGGATTAAAGGGAAGGAGAAAAAGAGAGGAAGAAGAGAATGCCTTATAAAAAAGAATGAAGACGGAGAAAAGACTTAGACTTTTCTTCTATATATACATAGAGAAAAGATAGTAAATGAGAGTATTTCTAAACGGAGATAGTGGATAGGCTTTAAAATAGACTTAACTTTAAGTTAAGTTAAAATAACTATATTTTTGTCCCTAAATTTTTAGTTTGCGTCTCTAAAGTTTTTGAAAAAAGTAAAAAATGATTTTTTTAGTTTTATCAAAAAGACAATTTTACCTTATTATTGTTAAAATTTTCTAGATAGACGTTATAAATCTGTAACTCATTGAGATATTTTGTCATCTTTATAAACTGTAGTATAATATGTAAATACTTATTATATCATAATGAGATATCGCTTAAAGTTCAGTAGCTAGATGAAATTATTTTTTTTGTTTATTGAAAAAACAATTTTTCCCTTTCACCTTTAAATTTTTTTAGACAAACGTTATAAATTTGTAACTGGTTGAGATATTTATCATTTTTTTGGACTATAATGTAGCATCAGAATACTTATTATATCACAATGAGATACAGCCTATAGTTGATTAGTTAGCTGAAATTATCCCAAAAAATAAATATGAGCACATGAGGTAAGGCCAATCTCAGTATTAAGCCAAAACTGAGAATCATCAAGTGCCGTCTTGGAAGTGAAGGCTAGGTTAGGAGTGACAGGACTAGCTCTAAACCCTCTTGGGACTTCGGGACAAATCTTGCTAGATACTTGTACATTCTACCTATAATCTTATCATAAACATTATATAATAAAACTAATGAATTACATAATTAGCCTTTAAGCCTTTATCATTAACATGCATTAAGGCTCAGTGCCTCATCAAACATATAGGCATGGCATACCCAAAATGTTTCATGTAGCATGCATAGAGTGATCTCAATCTTATTACTAAAACTGTACCCTGCAAGAAACCTTGCGTGACCTGGAGAGAAATACACAAAATAAGAAAAAGAATGAGGTTGCGTCTTATTGAGTAGATATAATTTAGAAGAAAATATATTTTTATGTATTAGATACATTAAATCATGCATAAATAGGACATTATTTGAATAATGAGAACATATGTCACCACAAGCAAATGATCATATCGCACCTAACTAGTACTTGAAAAAATTATTATGCTTGGCAGAATTACTATTGCCCAAGTGGAAAAGTCATACTCAACCCAGTGGCCTCATATCATCTATGAAGAATTGGTGCAATTTTGAAAACTCAAAGAACATCGAAGATGAAAGCATTGAAGAAAATCATAATGAAAACTCTTGAGCAAATTGAAAAAATGAAGACACAAATATTGGGTGATGTTTTTTTTTGTAATGTGTCATTGAAATTGAATATTGATTTACACTTAAAAGCTCAAGATGTTTTGTACATATCATTAGTTCTGAAAATTGGATCAAAATGCAAAATTTTAAAATCTTAGAAACGGACGAAAATGCAAAGTTTTCAAAACTGTCAAAAATCGGTTTAAAGTATTTGATCCAACAAAATCAGTTCAGACCGGTTCAGTTTGGTGCAGAATGGTTTGGTCGACCGAACCAGATCACTCAGTCAACCAAACTAGTGGCAGAATGCTCTTTTGGGCTGGTGGACCAAACCAAACCAGTTAGTCGATTGAACTAAACCAATTGGTCGATCGATCTTCTGGGTTTTTAAAATTAACTTTCTGCCATTTTCCTGATCGACCGAATGAGGTTCTTTGGTTGACTGAACAAGGTTCTTTGGTCGATCGAACGGGGTTCTTTGGTCAATTGACATGCGAAAATTTGAATTTTGACACCTACAATGGCTAGTTTTTTTTATTTTTCATTATAAATACTAGTTTAAACTCATTTGGAACATGTTTAAACTCATTTGAAACATGTTTTGCACTCTTGAAAAACTTTGTTACATATCTTATAAGTGCAACATAAAGAGTTTTAGCTTTCATTTGCAAATCAAGCATCCAATTTAAACACACTCTAGTTTCCATTTGTATTATTCTTTGGAAAAGAGTGTTTGTATTTTTCTTTGATAGAATTCTTTTATCAAGGTTATTTCTTTATAATTATTGTAAGGTTGAGTATGAGGGAAACACACTTAGGGTAAGGTTTAAGTGACACCCGTAAGTCATTTGATTTGTAAAGGTTGAAGAGGCCGGGACACCCAAAAAGTTTGAGTGACACCCAAAAAGTTCACTTGAAATTGTAATTGGTTACCTTTGAGTTTGAAGGCATAAGTAGTGAAATCTTCAAGCAGGTAAGCTTGGAGGCGTGGATGTAGGCCAGAGGTTTGCCGAACCATATAAAAATCGGTGTTGTCTTTTCTAACTCTCTCACACACTTGATTTATATGTTCATTATTGTTGTCGACATTTCTCACATACACTTAAACTTGAATTGGGATAATTTACATATTGACTATTGAGTTATTTATTGAATTTATTGTATTGTACTTAAGAAGAATTCAAATTATTTTGGTGTTTTTTATTGGGTTGCTTTAAATTTGTTACAATCCTTAAAAACCCAATTCACCCCCCTCTTGGGTTGACTTAGTGGTATTTCAATTAGTATCAAAGCTTAGTGCTCTTGAAGAAGACTTAACTGTCTAAGAGAGATCCATGGCAACCTTAGAATATGTTGAGGGACAATTTACCATCGAACCTCCATTTTTTGATGAAAATGATTATGCATATTGAAAAATTAGAATGAGAGTATTTTTGCAATCCATAGATTATGAAATTTGGGAAATTATTTGTAATGATAAATTTATTTCCTAATTCATAAATGAGTGGAGTGACATAGATAGGAGAAATGCATCTTTAAATGCTAGAGCTTTAAATATTTTATCTTTTGCATTAAATAGAAATAATGAAAATAAATTTTTTTCAATTTCGCTCATGATATTTGGTGTACTTTAGAAAGTTTTTATGAAGGTGATCAAACTAAGGAAACTAAGGAATTGCACTTCGAGCAAAATGATGAATGTCTCGGAACTTTTATGGAAAACAACAAGAAACAAGAAGATGAGAGCAAAAATGAAGACACCAACATGTGCTTCACGGCAGTTGGAAAAGATGAGGTAAGTGATTCCGAATCTTCATTTTGATATGATGAATTGTCAAATGCATATAAAGAATTGCATGAAAATTTTTCAAAATTGATTTCCAAAAATCGCATCCTCAAAAAGAAAATTGATCAACTTAGCATTGAGATTGAATCCTTGAAAGAAGAGAGAAGTATTTTTGAAAATGACATTGCTAATTTGAAAAGTGAGAAAATTGTTTTGAAAGATGGAAATGACAATTTGCAAAAAGAGAATGAATTTTTGAGAAATAAAATTGATTGTTTGCAAGATAAGGTTCATTGTTTTGAAGTAGAAAGAAAAGAATTTCAAAGAAAGATAGATTTTCTCAAACAAAGCCCTACTATTTCACAAGATTTTGAGAGCTCAAAAGTTCATGATTTATCAAAATAAAACAAGGTGCTTAAGAAAAGGACTATTGAATTAAATGAAATTGTTTTGAAATTCAACAATGGTCAAAGAAACTTTGAAAAGTTGCTTGGCTCTCAAAGATGTGGTTTTGACAAAGGAGGTATTGGGTACAAGCCTCACATTAAACAAAAATATTTGAAAAATTATTTTGTGAAGATTACATCTCCAAATGATTCTAATATTGCATGCAACTATTGTAATGACATTGGTCACACGAGTTATACATGCCCCATTAGGAAAAACACATATGTTGGAGTTAGAAAGATTTGGATTCCAAAGGGAACCGAAACTAACATTGAAGGACCAAAAATAATTTGGGTACCAAAGTGCAAAATTTAAAATTTTTTTGTAGTTATCAAAATTAAGAAATAGTAGGTGGTTTCTTGAGAAGGATTTGTGGGACGGAAACACTCAATGGGATGCAACATATACTTAGTATCAAATTTTAAGGATAAGAATTTGTGTATGACCAAAATTGGTATCAAATTCTTAACCTATCTTTTCAGTGCTCAATGCACAATTCTTAGCTTAAATCCTTAAAGCATATTTGTGGTTTGTGTTTGTAAGTATGATTGGATGAAATATGCTTACCTTGGGAAGAAATTCTTGGCTTATTATTTAGATTATTTGATGTCTAAATTTAGCCAAGCTTTCAAGACATATGTTGTGCATTGAGATGATAAGTGTGTTTTGCTTAAGATATACATGAATTGATCAATATATGCAAAACATCTCCTATCCCTTTATGCCTTGTTTTATGCTTGATGCTTGTTTGAGTTGGTTGACATGCACTAAATTTTCACTCAATTCATGCACTCATTCATCACGTCAAAATGACTTTGAAATGAAGTTTGATCACTTTATGATTAATATTTCAATTTTTTTTGAGCCAAATATCAATCATCTAGAAGCATGAATGGATGGTTTAGGATTAGAAAGTGAAAGTGACTGCTTGCATATTTTGAGAACCTGACAGAAAATTTACAAGATATTCTAGGACTGATTGGTATTGTCTTATGAGACAAATAATACATGGATGGAAATATAAAGATGTCTAGTTTCTGAAGAATTTTACAGAACCAAATTCCGACATCATTACAAATAGATATGCAAGGTTTAAGCCATATAGGTCATAACTGTCAGAAAGATGCAGCAGGCAAGGAGTTTTAATTTTTCTGGGCAAAATAGGGTATGTTAAATGGTGCATATTTTATACGGATAGAAAGCCCTAGATGTTATAAGTTCATATAAGTTTATGGAACTTGATATGGATATTTCTATAGAAAGTTATGACTCCATGAATGATGACTGGTTAGAAAATAGCGTAGAAACAAGGTAATCATGATGAACCAAGTCATGAGGATTCGGTCCATCGAAATTCAGAAACGGTAGACCAAAATTTGAAGGCCTTCTGATCCCATATTAGTACTTCATCAAGGAAAATAAATGAAAGTTCTAAACAAGGATGAGTCATTAGGAGACTAATAAAAGAAAGCTCACTAATCTAAACCATCTATAGTTTGATCCTAGAGAAATATCATATTATTATTTGCTTGTATTGTGTTTTGAAAAGTATTAACTCACTTGTTATTCGTGAATATGCATTCATTATTTTGATGATTTGTATTATTGATTAAGGATGCACTTGTTATTTTGAGGATTTATATGATATACAATGTACTAAGTGGGAGAAATGATTATATTTTGTGTGCATTGGAGTGCATTTTCATCAATGTATTGCATTATTTTGAATTATCCATATTGTGTTGAAGATATGAATGAAAGAAAAAGGAGGAGAAGAGTATGTGAATTAAAAAAAAATGGTGATTGCATATAGAAGTGCTCTTGCTCTTTCTTTTGTTGGATGCATTTATTGTTTTGATGATAAATGTTATGGATGATTTTCCTATGCTATTAATTGAATGAAGTTTATGGAATTTTTTTTTTCTTTTTACATTGCCAAAAGGGAAGAAGAATATGCATACATATCATTTTCATATAAGAAGCTTTTATGTTACATCTCCCGTTATATTCTTATGTCTCGATAATGATAAAGCATATGCAAAAGGGGGAGATATGGAAGGGAGATAATTATGTTATTTGCTGTTGTTTTCGTTAGTGCCATAAGGGGGAGATATGAAAGTTTTGCAAATATACGTAATTGTCAAAACAAAAAAAAAATTATGCAGTATTTTCATATGGTATGCAATGGGAGAGTCATATGGTTGTTTTATCCTTTTGACTTGCTTTAACATGACATGATATATACGTTTTGATCTAGGCATAACTTTGATCAATTTAAACTTGTTTATAATGTACATTTTTGGTGTACCTAGGGGGAGAAATATTTTCTATCTTAAATCTTATATTTTTCCATCATTTGATTGCGTTTGCTCAAATTTTTAGGGGGAGCTTTTATTTTGCAAATTTTTCTAAAACCTCTACATTATGCTTTCAAAAATTGTTATCATGCTCTTTTATTTGATATATATTTTTTTGATGATGACAAAAGGGGGAGTAGGGTGATTGATTGCCATTTGCTTGAGATGAAATGCCTATTACATGCTCTTATGCTTAAACACTCTTATGCTTAAATGTTTCCACTTATGCTATAATTGAGGGGGAGCATGAATTTTGGATGTGTAATATTTGTTCCATTTATGTGTTATGTTTCATTTGCTAATCAATAGTTTTTTCATCATAAAAAAGGGGGAGATTGTTAGCCTTAAGGCTCATAATTCATTGTTTTGATGATAACAAACATTGATATTTTTAACTAACCAAATTCTTCTTATAGCATTTATTGTGATATTTTTAGTATGAAGAATTGGAGCAATTTTGAAGACTCAAAGAACATCCAAGATGAAAGCATTGAAGAAAATCATAACGAAAACTCTTGAGCAAATTGAAGAAATGAAGACACAAATATTAGGTGATTTTTTATTTGTAATGTGTCATTGAAATTGAATATTGATTTACACTTAAAAACTTAAAATGTTTTGTGCATCTCATTATTTCTGAAATCGGGTCAAGATGTAAGATTTTAAAACCATAGAAAAGGATGAAAATACAAAGTTTTCAAAACTGCCAAAAATCGGTTCAAAGTATTTGGTTAAACAAAATCGGTTCAGATCGGTTCGATCTATCGAACCAGACTAGTCGGTCAACCGAACTAGTGATAGAATGCTCTTTTGGGTTGGTCGACTGAACTAAATCAGTTGGTCGATTGAACCAAACCAATTGGTCAACTGATCTTAACCAATTGGTCAACTGATCTTCTGAGTTTTTAAAATTAACTTTCTGCCATTTCTTTGGTCGATCGAACGGGGTTCTTTGGTTGATCGATATGCATGAAAATTTGAATTTTGGCACCCTTAATGGCTAGTTTTCTATTTTACACTATAAATACTAGTCTAAACTCATTGCTAACATATTTTGCATCCTTGGAAAACTTTGTCACATATTTTGTAAGTGCAACATAAAGAATTTGAACTTTCATTTGTAAATCAAGCATCTAATTCAAACACACTCTAGTTTTCATTTGTATTATTCTTTGGAAAATAGTGTTTGTATTTTTTCTTAATAGAATTCTTTTATCAAGGTTATTTCTTTATAATTATTGTAAGGTTGAGTGTGAGAGAAATATACTTGGGGTAAGGTTTAAGTGACACTCGTAAGTCACTTAGTTTGTAAAGGTTGAAAAGGCACTCGATCAAGTCCTTTTGGTGTACGGTTTGAGTGGCACTCAAAAAGTCTACTTGAAGTTGTAATTGGTTGCCTTTGAGTTTGAAGGCACAAGTAATGAAATTGTTAAGCGGGTAAGCTTGGAGGTGTGGATGTAGGCCGGAAGTTTATCGAACCACGTAAAAATCGATATTGTCTTTTCTAACTCTCACACACACTTGATTTATATGCTTATTATTATTGTCCACATTTCTCACATACACTTAAACTTGAATTAAGATAATTTACATATTAATTATTGAGTTATTTATTGAATTTATTGTATTGTACTTAACAAGAATTTAAATTGTTTTGGCGTTTGTTATTGAATTGCTTTAGTGGTATTTCATTTTCAACTTACGTATCTCAAGGAGCAAGTTTAAGGGAAAGTCAAAATAAAAATTGTCACCGAAAAGCTGACGTGTAATAGACAAGAATGCAACTATTGACAGAATCTTAACAATAACTACCTATAAATGCACCACCATCAAATCCATTAAAAGATTTTCATTATAGGGAGAATTCGACTATTATTAAAAGCGAAACAAATATAAAGAAAGGTAAAGAGAGTAGACAAGTATGAAATTTTGCCAAAATACTATCTCAAATTTTCCTGACCATAAAAAGGCTTCTCCAACTTAAGCATTAGAGAGTTTTTGCTGAGAAATCTATTTTCATATGACTTTCTTTCCTTTTGCAGATCAATCTAGATAAGAGAAGAATTATTGTTGGATATTGAGTTTTGCAAAAATCATATCAACAATTAGCGTAATTTGTGGAGAATGTAGAAGATATCAGTCTTTCCCGATTGACTAGAGAGTCTTAAAATTTGTACATCAAATAAGCACACTTGAGGAAGCTTGTAAGGAGATCTTTGGGGAGATCAAAATAGAGGTTTAGATGCTCCTAAGGTAATAGAGGAAAGATTACAAGGGGTTTGTAATACATGATAGGTCACACACTATCAGGTATAAGGATATGAGGAACATGAGAAATGCCTCAAGAATTAACCTCAGACCAACACAAAGGAGAAATAAGGATTTTTAGCACCCACACTACGAAGGAAAACCTAACCAGATGCCATCGAGGGAGGAACTATCACCATCACCTAAAGATAGGTAAAAAGGGTCACTCAAGTGCAGGACAAGAAAAGGTTTATAGCACTCAATACCCATTGTTGAAGATTTATAACGAAATAAAGAATTTAGGTTGTTTCCATGATTGCGTCCAGTTAGATCAAGTTCAGGAAGTTACTCCGGAATAAAATTTGTACTTTAACCAAGAATATAGACATGACACAGATGAGTGTTATGATTTAAGGGAACAAGTGAAAATCTCGGTAAAAAATAACTGCCTGGACCAATAGATGGCTAGCCCATGTGAACAGAACAGAGAAACTCGATGAAGACCACGATGATTGAATTTCAATTTGTAGAGATGAAGATGTTGTATTCAATGATTTTGGGAAGGCTATTTTTGAGAAAACAAAGGCATCAGAATGTAGACACTACCTGAAGTTTAAATTTAGAGTAGGGAAAGGAATAAAAGTAGTTTGAGGTGACCGGAAAGAGGCTAGAACATGCTTTGCAGTCTCATAAGAAAGGTCTTATTGCACCACGACCAAATAAGTGAGAGAAGTATTCAATGCCAAGGATGCAAAAGATAATGAAAAGATTAGGTAAAAAGACGAGTTAGGAAGAAAGAAGAACCATAACTGAACCGGTGGAGAAATTAGAAACAATTGTACTTAACCCGATGAAACCAGAAAAAAAGGCTAAAGTCGTTTCTACTTATATAAGGAGAAGAATGAGAGGCTCAAGAATTTCTTAAGAGAGCATGTTGGTATATTTGCTTGGACGCATGAAGATATGATAGGCATTAGGATAACCCCCCGCCGACTAACAATAAACCCAACTTTCAAACCTATTAAACAAAAGCGAAGAATATTCAATTAAGAGATGAGAGAGGTGGTTCGAGTGGAGGTGGACAAACTGATAAAAGTTGGCTTTACAAGGGAAGCGTATTATTTCGTGTGGGTGGCTTGAAGAAGGCTAACAGCAAGTGGAGGATTTGTGTAGATTTTACTGACCTGAATAAAGCTTGCCCAAAAGATAGCTTCCCACTTCTGAGAATATATCAACTGGTGTATGAACCTGATAAAGAGAAGAAGATGTTTACGACGGATCAAAGATTATATTGTTACAAGGTTATATACCTTTCAGGTTGAAGAATGTAGGTGTCGGATTTTAAAGGCTGGTGAATAGAGTTTTCAAGCCCTTGATTGAAAGATTATAGAAGTCTATGTGGATGATATGATCACAAAGTTAGTTGAGATCGAAGATCATGTATAACATTTGGGGGAAACCTTCTCATTATTAAGAAAATAAAACATGAAGTTGAATCCAGAAAAATGAGCGTTTGGTGTCAGATTAGGAAATTTTTTGGGGTTTATCGTTACTGAGTGGGGAATAGAACCAAACTCACAGAAAATTCAGGCTATTAGGGATATGAAATAGCTAATGACATTGAAGGAATTATTAAACTTAATGGGGAGATTAGCAGCCATGAGTAGATTTTTTTGACGATCACTGATAGATCTTTCCAATTTTTTCAGGTTATAAAAAAAGAAAAAGATATGAAGTGGACAAAAAAATGTAAGTTGAGCTTTCAAAAATTGAAAGAGTACCTAACAAACCCTCTTCATCTTATAAGCTCGCAAGAAAGAGATACTTTATTTGTATTGGCAGTAATTGACCATGCAGCTGGTAAAGAAAGATCAGGGTAAAATACATTGACCCTTGTACAACATCAGCAAATCTCTCCTTGATGTGGAGACTACGTACTCATTTTTAAGCTCACTCAGTGTTAGTTTTCAGGACCAACTCTTGAGGCAAATCTCCATCGACCTAATCTCTTAGGAAGATTGGTGAAATGGTCAGTCAAGCTTAGTGAATTCGACATTGATTACCAAGCCTGTAAGGCCATTAAACTCGTGAGCGAGTGGCTTTGATAGCCAAAATCCATGGGCTAGTGTCAAGGTAGGAGAAACTTACGACAACGAGAAGGCTAGTGGCATGATGGGAGAAGATCTAGGCTGCGACAATAATGTATTAGAAAGTGAAGATGGTTTTCGTTCTTAGATTTAGGAGTTCATTTTTTTTTTTAATTTTAATCAATTTTAAATTTGAGGTTTTAATTTTAATAAAAATGACATTATGTCCTTATAAAAAATAATATTTTTATTTTTCATTATCAGTGTATAAAGACCATTTTATCATTAAAAAGTTAATAATGATGATAAAATTTAATAGAAAAAATTTTACTGACAAATATTTTCTATTTGAGGGTTTATTAACACATATTTAATATTTTATAGTTCAATTGTAATTTGCCCAAAGTACTAGAATAGACTTTGGATTTTTTAAATAAAACAATACTCTAAATACAATTTTAATAATTAAAATGATTTTTTAATTAATTCAATAAATTTAAAGCATAATAATAACTTCTAATAATATTATTGACATTATTGACATGTAACACTAAAACAGACAAGTACAAATAAAATAAAATAAGAAATCTACTTATTAATTATAAATAAGTTGCCTTAATATCAAATATGTATTAGGGAGAATGACATATATGGCCCCACCAATGTCATCAAAATGACAAATAGATTCTACTTTAAAACTATTTGTCAAACTCATCCTTTATGTTACTTTTTTCTGCTAGTGTTATCATTGGTATATATAGGTATAATGTTCTTTTCACTGTATGAAAATAAGTTAAAAAATAAAAAAAATAAATAACATAACACATGTAGAAATCAAGTGTGACATAATATCTAGTAAAAATAAATCTCAGTCATCCATACGATGTGCAAATAATTCCAGTCATTAAAAATAATTAAAAATGTCTTCATGGCTTTACTTTTTTCACACCAAACACTAAAACTAAACTCATTTTGTTTAGTAAATAAATAGAAGAAAAAAAATAAAAAGATAGAAAGAATTTATACACCATTATACACCATTGTAAACAGAGATTAAAGCCGTAACTTCTAATTTTGTGAAACTGAACTACTTATAAAGAGTTTTATTAGAGAATTCAATATAAATTCTCATAAATTTTATGAAATCAAACTACTTATAACCAATAATGATTTAATCAATTTTTTTTAGAAAAAATTAAAGAACTATCACTAATCTCATAATATTTGATACTACTAATTTCACAATCTTGAAACGAAACAAAATTATTTATTTTATTTTTTAAGGAAGGATAAATTAAGTGTTAAGATTATAGGGATAAAAGGATAATATGAAAGTAAGAAAAATAAAAATTAAAACTGACAAGTTATTAGAAAAATTGAAAATAGGAAAAAAAAAGTTAGCAAGAAAATAGGAAAACTTTTTTTTTATATACACTAAAAAAGATGTAAAAGATTTTGCTGAAAACGTAAAAGATTTTTCTAAGTGGGGGCCTTTGCTACACTGAGCTTATAAATATAGATAAATAATTGTACTTGCCAAATTACAAATATAACCTTATGTCCTATATAAATAAGGATATAATTGTCATTTTATATCATGTCATGCAATGCCACTATTCCAATATTAATAATTACCATCTTAAATGGAGGGTAAACGACTATTTTAACTGCTCATATTACTTTTTCTCTAAAAGTAATCATAAAATTTGGCAAAAAGAATGTATTTAACGATTGCTTTTCGAATGCTTTAGGTTACAAAATGAGAATTCATTTATCATTTTTCTATATATGATCGTCAAAATCATGTTTTTCCTTTTTCACAAACAATCATATATATTGAGATTTTTACATTATTCAATTTCTAAACTTCCCGACTTAGAACATTGTTAATTTTCAAAATTTTCAACTTATTTTTTTATCGTAATTTATAGACTATATTATTATTAGATGGTTGAAAAATGTCAATGATTAATAGCTTAATAGGTCCCAATCTAATAAACTACAACTATAATGATGTAGATGTTCAATGTCACCCTTATTTTTATTACTTCTATATTAAATTGTTCTTCTCGTTCTTAAATTTATATAAATTAGTAAACAAAAATTTTAATTTGCTCCTTTTTATTGTTATTATCAACTAATTATAAAATTTAATTAAAAGATAATCACTTAAAATTAGCAATGAAAAAAATGTGAATAAAAAATTGGAATGTTGATTTGATGATAAATATTAATGAATCCAATCAATAAAACAAGGTAAAACAAAAGTAGAAAATATAAATTTTTAAGATATTTCAATAATAAGACAAAGAAATTTATATTATATATAAAAGTAATATTTTCATAAAAATTAATAATTATATTTATAAATTATCTATTTAATATGTATATTTCTATTAGTGATTGTCTTAAACCCAAAACATACACATATGGATCCATGAAAATTGATCTTGGGTTGGAGTTTAAGCTCAATATCAAACTACGTCATCTTGATTCGGTAATTTATAAAGACACAATTGTATCCATGATACTTAGTTTTTACACACAAATTATGAGTCACAGTGTGAAAGGTAAGAGTAGGTCAAAATCTGACCCAAATCAACATAATTCCTAGGTCAAGCCCACTTGACAGGATTTTGATCCCAACATATCTATCATGTGGTTAGCTTAATATATAAGGAATACAAAATTCAAAATGTCTCAAATAGAGTTTGAAAGCTTAACTCATATTTGAAGGCCAAGCAGTTTCAAACTCATTAGCTAGACGTACTTCAAGACCTTATAAGCATGACTACTAATTAAAATCTGACACTTGTATTGAGTAGATTTATCTCGTAATAAATATTATCATTAATGAGTTTCTACCATATAAAAGACGTATTGAAATCTTTGTGTATTATATAATGATAAATAATCACTCATCATAAATATTAATATAAAAGAATAAATCATACCAATTATAGGTTTTATTATTGACATACAATGTCAATCCTTAATTAGAATAAAATAAATCAACACAAAATTTCAGTATTAAAGTTTAGAAAAAGTTAAATTTAGATATATAACGAGTGTAATGTGCATAAATTAAAATAATAATCAGTACCTCAACAATAGTAGTGGTAGGAATTTTTCTACTCATTTATAAATAATGAGTTAAATAAGCAGAATCTTTATCTTATTGTAGACAATAATCCTCTTTTAATTTAAATGGAGGATTGGGTCAAACTTTATAGAACTGAAGTGGTATTTTACAACTCACAATAGCCTTTAGTAAATCTATGAAGTTAAGAAGATTAATCCTCTCTTAACTAATCAATTAATTGATTAGCTCATAGCAATGTCATAATGGATTTGACTGATAAACACATAAGCTTTAATTAGAAATGGTTTAGCTGTGTTTGCGGTACATCATTTTGGTATAACCCACTTGGCAAAATAACAATTTACGGATAATTAAGAATTTTTTTCTCAACCAAAAGAAGTTAGAATTTAACTACTCAAATTTACATATGATCTGTAAACCCTCCACCACCTCTTCTCTTTTATTGCAAGCATTGAAACCTTATGTAATCCCACGCCCCCATCTCCATTCTTCTCTCATGCTTCATCCTTCCCAAAACCTTCAAATTATCTGCAGCTAGCCATGAATCTGAATTGCCTCGCTTGTCAAAATCTCCAAAGAACAAACTCTGATAAAGATTATGGGCATGAAGGACACCATCACCTTAGGAAATTATGTTGTTTAAAGGTTGAGAGAAGCTGGTCTGGGAATTTAGCCCCTCCTCCGTACGAGCAAATCAGCAAAGGATCGAGGGTTGTTGCTGCTAAGAAGGTGAAGAAGAGCCACCGTCGGATTAACAGCACGGGAGCAGTGGCGTTCGAGAGTAACAACAGCGAGCCTAAGTTGGTGAGAAGCGTTGGGATGAGAAGGGATTGGAGCTTCGAGGATTTGAGACAAAGGAACGAGAATAGAAAAGGAAATGGGGGAAGATTATCGATAAACAAATGACAATATTCTCATGCATGCATGCATGATAACCCTAATTTCTTTACCTATTCGTTTGATTTTTTAGTTTCATTTGTTTTTTTTTGGATTCCTAGCATATATATTTTTTTCTTATGGATTGAAGTTTGATTGATGGATGGAGTGGGGTGTGTGCTTTTAATATGATGTGCATACATATATTTATTGTATAATGAAAAAAGGAAAAAAGATGTGCATTATATTGATCTATATATATGTGTGTTTCGTGCTTTCAATGTTGTAAATGCCTTCTTGAATGGGGAAACTATATTAAAGAACCGTAATTTATTTATAATATATTGTTTGATGATTTATAAAGCATGCAATATGTTTTGGTTTGTGATTTTTTAATTAATTTGCCTTATTCAATATTCTTTAAACATGCGGGCTTCAATTCAGAAAATCGATCAAGAAGATAGATAGAGATTTTCTACTTATTTATCGACCGTATTGCCATTGCAACAAGAAATTGACGTTAGGCTAAATAATAATAATGTGATCACTGATCAATTTATAGTAATTTAAGATGGATCCAGCAATATATCATTTTTATTTCATTTAAAACCATCTACTTAGAAAACATGTTATTTTATATATAATAATAATTCTTTTCATTACTCTCACCCTGATTGTTCCTAAAGTATTACAATTTATGTAACAATCCTCTGTTAGATTGTAATATTATGATCACATTGATCTTATTATGTATACATGAAGACATCTTTTGATTAAATCTTCAATTTCAATTAGTGAAAAAAAATGTTATTCTTAGTTTGAAAATTTATTTGATCACTACTACAAAAAAGGTCATAGATGATAGACAATATATGTCAAGAAAGGCACTTCGTGACAACATTTATCTATTAACTATTGTCCACTCATGCATAGATGACAATGTTTAAACGTTAGTGGTTCGTGACAAAAGCAACTTTTGTCACAACACAGTGATAGAAGTTTATCACGTTTCTACGATAGAATTTATCTGCTATTACAAAGTTATCAGAGTTTTATAATATTTTATTATCAAGAATTGACCGATTTTTTGGCATACTGTTTTTGCCTTTTTTTGGGTTTTTTTATTTGTCCGGGTTTTTTGGTTTGTCCGGGTTTTTATGAATTTGTGCGGGTTTTTCTGTTTGTCCCTTTTTTTTAACTTTGTTTTTATTTGTAATTATTTGATATATTTCTCCAATTTTTTTAATTTTTTTTTAGATTTTGCAATTCAATTTCTATATATTAATTACCAATATATTTTCAATGTAACTAAAAATGACAAAAAAATAAAATAAAATTAGGACAACAAATATTATGTAGTTAAAAATAACAAAAAATTAAAATATAACAATGATCATGAAAATTCTTCATTCCAAATCCCATTAAATATATTTCCTAAATATAGAAACATAATTGTCACATCATTTCTTATAAATATCATTGCAAACATCCATAAAATTCATTATCCCAATCCAAATAAAATAAACATAATTCTAAACAAAGTTATATGAAAATCAAATCCCAATATATAATTATGAACAAGTTGCTAACCTATTACGAAAATGCAGCTGAACAAGTTATGAATTTCATCAGACCCTAATTCTGTAAAGTTATTTCATCCAATAATCGACTCTTCTTGTACCTACATTGTAAACACAATTAAGAACATTGGAAATAAAATTAGAATCCAATAAATAGACTACTAGTTACAAGTATCAAAGTTTTGTGTCGAGCCACTACTTACATGACAATTAAAATTTGCTTAGATACAGAATTACTCCATCCTAATTTCATCAAACTCTTTTTCGATATAACTCTCATTTCCTAAAAACTGGTAGAATAAATATGAACAAGAGAAATAAATATTTTTAATATAATAAAAAAACCAAAATATTACTACAAGAACTTACATCCTCTATCAACACTTTCACATCATCAATTATATCCCTCATGTAGGCCATCATATAGTAACCATATTCCACGCTTCCTAGTTGAATTGGTGTCTAAATGAACAAGATGAAAATGACAAGCCAAGCATAAATCATCTATTTTGAGGGCATGCTATTGTCTTCACAAAACATCACATACAAGCTTGCATAGAGATCAATATACTTTTACTGTTTTCCAACTAATGTTCTGCCTCATGATTGAACTAGCATCTTGAGCATTATATATCATAATACCACTATAAGGTTTGAAATTTTTAGCACTAATCCAAGCAAAATGTGGACACTATTTCTAGGGAAGTTAGAAGCCTTACTTGTTTAGGATGTCCCTCAAATCTTCTCCCATTCCACCCTTTAATGGATCCATAAAGTACACATTCCTAGTAGTTACATCTATAGCAACTAACACCCAATGGGAGCTGGTACAAGCATTTCACTATAAGTTAGGAAATGAATCTAAATGAGTTATATAATCATATTTGATATGGAGTCTTTACCCTAAATTATATGGCATGAGTATCACTTGACATGTGTCATTTTTTGCAATTGGTTTGCAATCGCCTGTGCTCTATCCTTACGCATCACCTTTCTATTTGTCCTGCCAGCTAAAGACACTACATTAAGATTAATAAATCCAAACTGTTTCGTCGATCTCTTCTCTTTCAAGTTATTGTACAATGACCTGCCCAAAAAATAACATGAACAGAATATGAAAACATAAATAATATTGAAATCTCAAGCTCAATGTTAATAAACAATTGAAAATTACTAAATGAATTGGAATGGTAATTTTGTACTTTATGTACAACATGATGCAATTAACGGTGAGTTCCTTCATGTAAATGATAGCTTGAAAATCCTCCAATGAGATGTATGCAGTCACATCCACCTCAAAAATTTCACTGTCAAGCTTCACCCGAATGGATCTCCCGTTAGTAACACTTTTTGCAACAAAAGTGGCAAACATTTCCATTTGTGGATTTCTTTTCCTATACTGAGTTTGAGCATGTCTTGTATTTTTTTTTTTTGAATTGAATACGCTTTGGAGTCTTTTTTTTTGGACAAGTACTTGTTCATTTAATGTTTCTGGGGTGACATCCTTGTCTTTCCCACTTGCCAGGTTCAACTTGTCATCAGGAGTTAGGTCTAGCTTCTTCTTTGGCCTTTTTATGCCATGTCTTTTGGGAGTTCTTTTCCCATTCTGGTTTGGCATGTCATCATCATCATCATCTCCATCTCCTTGGGACATTAAGCATGGTAAGTGAGAAACCTCTCAGTAATCTCAACAACAACATACACAGATTAGCTTGGGAAAGCTACAACATAATACTAAACCACCTGCTACATTAGCTTGGCAAATCCTATGTACGCCGGTAGAGCAAAACAAAGCAAAGCAAAATCATTTGATGTCCAAAAACTTCACCAGTAAAGCAAAGCAAAGCAAAGTAAGAGGATATCTTGTATATCTGTTTTAACTACCATTACTAGAAATACATTTAATGTCCAAACACTTCACCAGTAAAGCAAAAGCAAGCATTTACAAAAACATGCCAAAAGATGTTAAGACATAAGCACTTGCAAGCACAATCCCATCATAATAGAATTCAAAATCAATAACAATTACACATAAATATTCTTGTACCAAGAACCAAACATTGCACAACATCATACACAGTGAAAATACCAAAATCGTTAACAATTGTTAGACGTTCAACATGTTGTATCACCAACTCTTATAGCAAGTATGTTTAATTTGTCATTAGCTGCGTTCGAGGCATGTTAGTGCTAGCTACCTCAAAGGTTCGACTTTGTCTTTCAACTTTCATTGCAAGCTCTTCAATCGTAGCCAACATTTGTGTAATTCATTCATCGTACATCAATCAATCTCTCTCTCTCCAACATATTGGCAAGTGGTAGGTTGAAATACATGCTGAGTGACACAAACTAACCCACACCTTATAAATGGCTAGCCGTTGGCTCTTTTCCCAATGATTGCGCAAGGATGTTGTTTTTGCCATATACCGTCAAAGATCCCTTCCTTGCCTCACTTTCTAGTTCATCCTACAAAATTAATGTGTGAAACAAATAACAATCAGTATTCACAAGCTTAGCTTTGGAATGGAACTTTTTGTTTAAGAAAAATTATAACAGCTTACAATCTTTTTGACCATGCGCAACACTTCCGGGTCATATTCCTTTTTTTTTTTGTAAAGCACACTTCCATAATAAACTGAGTAATCTCTAGTCTTGACAACCCCATTTCAGCGATCTAACACATATGAACAAGTTATGATTGTTTACCATAATTACCAAAAAATAGAAGGAAACTAATTGAACAAGATAAGTAATGGAAATCAACTTACAATCTCTTCCATCAAACATACATATCCTCTTCGACTTAGTTGATGGTTGTACTTATTCATGAATTCTTTGGTGTTTATGGTAAAAGAAAAAAGTCTTTAAAAAATATTCCTAATTAGAAGTGGATACATTTAATGCCACTTAGGAAGTGAAAGATATATATTAAGATCAAAAGAAGCATAAAACGTCATTTTGAATAATCACATATAATCATCATCTATTGATTTTTACTCAGGTATTATACATAACTATAACTCACATATCAATGGGAACCAAAATAGACCACATAACCAAAAAAACATAGTACATATAATAACTAAGGAAAGACATGGAAAAGAATAATTGACATGGAATTAAATATTGATGCCTCTTTATCAAAATAAGATTGCAAAACAGAAAGCATTTTATGATATAAATTAATCATTTTATGCATTAAACACAGCCCCTGAACATGATCAACTTTTATAATATAGATTAAGTTAGAATGTAACTACAAAAAGAGGAAAACATATAATAGGTCATAAATTTCTTCTCACCAGCATATATTCCCATAGAAAGTCCTTCAAAGCTTGAGGAACCCTCCTCCAATTGTTGTAAATTATTGGAATGGTTTGTCTTGCTAGTACACCTAAATTACTCTTCAAGTCTGCGGGTTCCTTCTCGATTGGCACACCTCTTGAATTATGCCTCACAACAATCTTCTTCCTATTTGAACTTCTATTAAGCCCAACTTTCTTTGTTGTACTTCGTGTTAGCCTTTTGGGCAACTCACCGATGCCGCCATCATTATTGCTTTCACTAGAGTTATTCTTTGTCATTCTGTTAAGTAAAAAAGAAAGATCAAAATTATTCATAACCTAAAAGGCAACAACTCAATTTCTAAAATATGCAAAGGTGTAATTTCTTTCAACCAAAATTTGAACAATAGAAATATCAATCAACATGTTAATCCTGAGAAAAATGAAACATAATTGATAAGAAACATAGATATTATAATAGACCCAAAAAATAAAAATCAATGAAGTAGGGCAGCAACATCGTTTAACAAATATTGAACAGGCAAATTGGTACTCAACTAACAATTCATATTTCTAATCCAAGAATTGCAAACAAAGTATAGAAACATGTAAGAATAGATTCAATTGTCGAAAAAAAATCAAATAATAGCCATTTAACCATTAAGCATCAAGAAAAATTAATATAATTGAGCAGAATAAAAAAAAATTAAAAAGTAACCCAGCAAGAAATTCAAATATTAATGGGAAAACATAGGATAATCTTTAACATACATCTATTAACAATATATATTAAGATAAATTGACCCTGTAAACACTTACTCTACATAGAAACAAAACTGAAAAAGAAGTCAGACTATTGAAATGCAAAATCAGTAGATCAAAATCATTTATAATAAGCATGTAACAAACCATCAATTTTACAAAACAATCATGTAAAAAGGCAACAAGGTAAAGGTCAAATAATCAACTTGTAAAGGGCCATGAAATAGGGCAACAAGGGTTAAGACAACAAGTAGCGGCGAAATTCAGCATGTTATGCTTACCTAGCAATTAGGTCAGGCATAATTTGCAATGTCATCATCATCGAGTTAGGGAAAAAAGTCATTAACAATTGGTGGATTACCCACTAACAAATCCATATCATCTACATTGTCTACTAATTGATTATCACTTTTAGGCATTGAACAAATGACGGATAACCTATCGTCTAGTTGATCTTTCACATAGAACACTTGTTTTGCTTGAGATGCTAAGATGAAGCAATATGAAGTATGCCTTATTTAATCAAGATCAACTATTGGGAAGCTAAGTTCATTAAATGAAACTCCACCTCTGCTATCAACCCAATCATACTCAAAGATTAGAACCTTGAACATGTGATAATCGACATCCTATAGCTCATAAATTACTCAAAAGAAAGACATATCTCTAACAACCGGGATTTTTTCCTTCGCATTTGATATTTGTGTTGTCATTGCAACCACACCCATGCCACTATTTTGAGTGTGCCGTTTCTTATCTCGCTCCATTGTTGGAAAATGGAACTCATTTATATAGTACCTCAAGTATTTTATGACATTTGGATAAGGTCCTTGTGCTAAGCACCTCAAATCATTTGAAATTGGTTCACTATTATTTAAAGCTTTATTACCTAAAGAATGAGGGTATTAAAAAAATTTGTTAAGTCATAATAAAGTTCATTGGTATTGAAGGTTGAATTAAATGATTTACTTATTAATTACCTTATCTTCCAACCAATGCATAAAAGTTCATGTATGCTCATCTTGCAACCACTTTGCTCCCATAGATTTGAACGAATATTGTATCTTCAACCAATGTAAGTGCTTTATAAACATGTGCAATTTAACAAATTTTAGTACTAGAACATTACATGGAAGTGGGTAAGTGTAGGGAAAAAGATTACTCACTCGATGTATGGTTGCACAATGGTACTATTAAGCAACATATAGTGATGAGCTTGCTCTAATAGTTGACGGTCGACTTCCTTTACTTGTCCAAGAGAGAAAGGCCTATTAATTGTCATTTTTTTGCTTATACCCATATGGATTTCCAATAAGTTGAAGAGTACTTAAGTACTTTGCATAAAACTCCATTGATTCTTCAATGATGTAGTACCCTGACAATGCAACCTTCTGGTCGATTACGGTTACGCACTTAACTCTTAAGAACTTTCATGTACCACTCAAAAGGGTACATCCACGTTATGTATGTCGGTCCACAAAACTTTACTTGTTCAATAAGAGGTCCACTATTTTTTTTATTTCACTAGGAGGTCCTGACTTCGATCCTTGCTATTGGCAAGGGTTTATTTTCCAATGTACTATGGGTTAACTCACTATTAAGTGGGGCTCACTAAATAAAAAAAAATAGTGATAGATAAGTAGAATCAAGAACCTAGATAGTTCATCCCTACATATTTCATCTTTCTATCGACTTTTATTTCAATTTCTATTTCTTGTTAGTTATCATAGAGTTTTTAATTTTATTTGCCATTAAGTTTAATCAATACTAATTGCTTAGATAAAATTAGACCTTTAAGCCTATAGTACTTAGTAGTGATTTTAATTTTTAATCCTTTTAGGACGATATTCTTACTTATCATTTGTACTATTTGATACAACTTGTGCCTATACAGTTAGCATTGTTGCAATCAAATATTCCTTGTACAAGAAAGACAGTCTTATTATTTGCAACCATTGTGTTTTGTTGGCATTTATTACTATATCAAATACGATTAGCTGTTACAATTTCAATTTAATCTTAAACATCCAGATTCTTAATGTGTCATGATGATTCTCCTTATCATATTAAATTTATTGCCCCTATTAATGTCATCTGACCACTACTCAAGAATTATCAACGATTTTTTTTTCGTAAGTAAATTTTCAATACCACAGCTATATATACTAGACCATCTCACTAAAATTAAACTCTTCACTTTCTCTCCTATCTTCTATTTTCTGCAAACTTTTAATTTTTTTGAAACACCTTTCCTTCTGTGTATTATTTTGGCTTTTGGTAATTTTATCCTTTCATGCTTTTGGAACCCTGAAATGTGCTTTCTATTTCCAATTTAGGTTCGATTTTGAAATGTTCATTATTTTATATATATTTATGTAATACGTCTCAATCTTACTAGCTAATCATGCTTTGTGGACATTATGGATTTCTATTTCATTGCATTATTTTTGCCTATTATAGCTTTTTTTTTATGTCAAAAGAGCAGAGAATATATGCTTATTTAAAAGAAAACCCGTTATGTTATATTTTATGTTATTTGAGCTTGAACTTGTGGAATATATAGTTGTCTTTGATTGGAGTTGTGATGGAGTTGAAATGAGAAAAATATAGAAGTGTCGATTTTATACTTGTGCTTGGACTATTTTTTTGTAGGGGGAGGTTTTGCTCAAATGTACAGAGGGAGCTATATATGTTGTCTTCAAGAAGGTCCCTATATGGTTTAACGACTTTGTCATTATCAAAATGATGGAGATTGCTAAAATTTGAAAATTGGACCAAATTGCAAGGTTTTAGTATCTTAAAAAATGGACTAAAATGTAAATTTTTTAACCATTCAGTAAAATTGATTTGTTTGAATAAAACCAAATATATGTTTTGAGATTTGAAAATAGGACTAAATTGCAAGATTATCTAAAAAATGAACTAGAATGCAAAGTTTTCAAATATGAGCTGGACCAGTTTATTTGAGCTAGACTAATCAGTCTAAACACTCCAATTAAATCAAAAAATTAGTTGAAAGTTTTGTGTATACACGTCGATTATTTTTGAGGTAGAATGCTTGATAGGTTTGGGACTACATTAGTTAATTGTTTTGACTATATCGATCGACTGAAATTTTGGATTTTTTGAATTCTAAAGTTTCCAATGCCTAATTTTTGACATAACTATAAATTTGAGACTTTCTACTCACCATTTAGCATTCTTGTTCATACTTTTTAGAAATTCTAAGTGCTTAGTTCCAAAACACATTCTTAATATTAAGCTTATCATACACACATTTAGATCTCTAAAATCATTCGTTGTACTAGCTATACTTGTAAGAGATCAATATGTAAGTGTTCAATTCATTTTGATTTTATTTTTGATTGTATAGAAGTGAAAAAATGGGTCTTTTGCTTGGTTAAGGTTATGATTGAGTGTTTGAGGTGAGCAAACAATTGTAAAGGCTAAAGGGTACAATAATATCTTAGTTGTATCCTGAAATCTTGTGGGATCGATACTTGATTTTAGTGAAATCTTCTATTAGAGTCTGAAGAAGTGGATATAGGTTGTCTTTGTTGATTGTTGAACCATTATAAATCTTGTGTCATAATTTTATTTCTTTTTATTTTTTATATTTTTTGTAATAAAATTAAATAAAAACAGAAATAATAAAATCTAAACAACTTTATTTTTTTTTGAGTTTCTTTTTCAAATTTCTACAATAAAATTAACTAAAAATAAAAATAATAAAACTCAAATTTCTTGTAAAAGGTCATTTATGAATAAGATGTTTTGTAAAGCTTGATTATGAATATTTTTTTAAAATTTTTATAATCTAAAAACATACTATTTAATAATTATTTTTTAAAATAAAAAAATAAAAGCAGTTAAATAATTTTTTTTTTTTTGCATTGGGTTAGGCCCAATAAAAATTTAATTTAACTGAGAGCAAATATATCAAATGATAAACTGTATTAAAAGTTAACAGATTTGTTATGATAATAGAGATTAAAAGTATAATTTTGAAACATTAAATAAATAAATGGTAATATCAAAATCTATTAGAAATGAAATTAGTATTTTTTTATCAAGAATTCTAGATATATTCTTATCAAGAAATGATTGAATTTTTTGCGTTTTGGTTTTGCTGTTTCCACGATTTTCCTGTTTGTCCATTTTTTGTTTGTTCCTTTTTTTACTCTTATTTTCAGTGTTGTCATTTATTCGTGTTGTTTTTTTGGGCTTTTTTGCAGGTTTTCTTATGTAACTTGAGAAATATTGATTACCAATATAACTAAAATAAAACAAACATAATAAAATAAAATTAGAATAATAAATATTATTGTCAACATAACTTAATTAGTATAAATATATTCATATAAATACCATCACCTCAATCCAATACCATTGCCAAAATCTAGCATTCGAATCCAATTAAGATTAAATAACTTTATAGTCCATTAGCCTATCCAACAAATACATCATTTTCAATATAGTCCAAAATGAAGTACAGTGAAAATCAACTCTTATTTTAACATTTGAACACATACAAACTGCTGACTATTACAAAAATGATGGTTGTTCTATTACAAAAATGATTAAGCATGCATCTGTTATATTGAAGATTGATATAATATACAATGTATTAAGAGGGAGAAATGATTATCTCTTCTGTTTTATTAGAATGCACTTTCATCAATGCATTGTATTGTTTTGAATTATTCATATTGTATTATGGCTATGAATTGAAGAAAAAAGGGAAGTCATATGGTATGTAATGCACTTTGGCGGAGATGTGTTCTATTTTTTGCGTATTGCATTGATTTTATACAACGGGTGCATTTTATTTTATGAATAAGTTAATTTTGAATTGTGTCCACTGTTGAAACAAAAAAGGGAGAAATTGTTACTAGCTTAACCTTATTCTTTTTCATCCTTGGATTTAATTGCATTTGCTCAAAATTTTAGAGAGACCTTCTACTTTGAAATTTATTCAAAACACTTCTAAAACATATTTTCAAAAATTATTATCATGCTCTTATATTTGATATTCTTTTTTGTGACAACAAAAGGGGGATAAGTGTGATTGATTTCCATTTGCTTGAGTTTAAATGCATATTATATGCTCTTTTACTTAAATGTCTCAATTATGCTATCATTAAGGGGGAGCATGGTTTTAGATTTGTATAATGCATGATCAATTTATTAGCCATTTTCTACTTTCCAGTCAATGATTTTTCATTATTAAAAAGGGGGAGATTGTTTGTCTTAAAGCTTGTAATCCATTGTTTTCATGATAACAACATTGATATCCTTCACTAATTAAAGTCCTCTTGTAATATTTATTGTGATATTTCTAGCATGAAGAATTAGAATGCAATTGTGAAAATTCAAAGAACATCCAAAATCAATGATTTCAAGAAAAGTAAACTGGATTTCCCTTGAGCAAATGGAAGAGAGCTCAAATAATGTCAAGACACAAGTACCATATTTCATTGTGTATTTGTATTTGTATACTTATGTATGTAAGTGTGTATGATGTTTGTGTGGAGTTCAAGAATTTTAAAACATATGTTTTGATGTTTTTGAAAATTAACCAAATTGTAAGATTTTAAAACCTTGAAATTGGGCTAAACTGTAAATTTTTTAAATTTATAGATAATGTCTTTGAACAATACCTTCGGTCAACCAAGTGTACCAACTTAGTCAATTGAACTAGAGGCAAAAAGCTTCCTAGGTTCGATTAACCGAATTGGAGTACTTGTGATCGCGACTATTCTAACTGCAAATGCACGAGTCGTATCAAGTAATAAAGTGATAAGAAAAGATATCATCCCACAAGGATTGAGATTCAAATTAACTACTAAGTACTATAGTTTGAAAGACTAATTTTATCTAAGCAAACTAAATTGATTAATTGTAATGAAAAATAAACTAAAACACAAATATGAACTAATATGGAATATAAATTGAGTTTAAGAATTTATAAAAGATGAAGATGCAAGGATGAATTACCTAGGATCTTGATTTTACTTATCAATCACGTGTTTCTCCTAATTAGCCATTGCTAATGTGTTTTAGTCTAATTCACTAATTCACAAGATTTAAGCCAACCTTAACACCTCTCCCGAGCGTAAGTTATGGTTCTATGCATAATGATTCAAGTTGATATCGCTATCTAACCTGAATAATTATGTTAAAAATATTATACAAAATTAACTATTTATGTAACGAACAATTATCAATATAATTATAAATTAATATAAGAAAACATATTAAGAAAAACCAGGCCTCAGAAAGGGAATTACGCGTTGCGTTGTCCTAAATTCAAAGTGCGAGTATTGACGGATCTCTTCAACTCCAAGATAAAACCCTAGCTCACAGCCACTCTTTTTTGATGAGCACAATCACCAAGAAGAAAATATCAAGTCTTTAAGAGTCGTAGTTGCAAGAAAGATAGTGTATGCAATATTAAAGAGTAAAATAAATATCAATTGTGTGTAATGCACAAAGAGGTAACACTCTTTATATAGTAGTGTTTAGTCTTAGGCATTACAATAAGAATTAAAGGTTAATTTAAAATTACAAAATTTGTAACTCATAACACCTTAAATCTTCATAACTATTGATTTAAAATTTAAAAAAAAAATCATAACCTCCATGGAGTTTATTAGGAGAATTAAACTTTGTAACTTCAAATATTATTACAAAATTTAATAAATAAATATTTTAAAATTTTAAAGCTTTATCTCCAACAATCCCCCACAAAGGTTTAAAAACTTTAAAATATATATATACATATATTGCAACATTTCTATTATGCATTCGATGTAAGTGCTTTTCGAGCTTGAACTTACACTTAGTGTTGGCAACATTCATTTGAGGCAATAGAGTGAACTGTCTTGAACTCAGTTCCTTTGATCAAACTTCAATTACCACACGCATAATAGCGACAAAGACTTGGTTTTAACGGTTTAGCGCTATTAATAGCCATGCGCTCACATCTTGATTATTATGAGAGTTTCAGAGAACAGCTCAATTCTTAAGATCTTGGCCTCACGACGACTCTCACTTAGGTGAATCTTCCAAAGGTATAAATGACCTATACCTTGCAAGAGCATGTTTGCCTTGGATTCATTCAAGGTAAACACCTTTCCTTAATATCACAAACTAGCACTTTGCCATAGGGATGAGAAGAAGCATATCTGCACTAAGATATGTTCATAGTGCTAAAAAGTCATGCAGTATAGATTGTTCCTACCCATTGAACCTCTTTCATGGGATCTCTAATCACAGAGGTTGGGTTACCTCCCTAGATGACTTCCTTTGTGAGCTTAGGCCCATCCCCCTCAACAATTCTAAGACAACTTTCCTCGAAAATCCTTTTGTTAAATGATCAGCTATATTCAACTTTGATTTTACAAAATCTAAAATAATAATAGCATTCTCAATAAGGTTTTTCACCGATTTATATCTCAATCTAATATACCTATTCATCTTTCTATTTGTATGAGTTTGCTTTACTAAATCTATAATAGCCTTACAATCACAATGTATTGGAATAGAAGATAGGTTTTTACCTACAATAGGCATTTCAAACAAAAGACCTTTAATCCATTCAGCTTCTTTACAAGTAGTATCTAAAACTATAAGCTTAGATTCCATAGTGCTTCTAGAGATTATGGTTTGTATCTTAGATCCCCATAAAACAGCTACTCCTCTAAGAAGAAATATATAACCAATGGTAGACTTTACATCTATGGTATATGTTATCCAATTTGCATCACTATATTCTTCAATTACATTTGGGTAACCTTGATAGCATAATGAATAATCAATTGATCCTTTAAGATTTTTAAATATCCTTTCTAAAGCACTCCAATGTTCATTACTCGGATTACGAATATATTTACTAAGTCTTCCTACAACATATGAAATATCAGGCCTAGTTTTATTTGTTATGTATAATAAAGATCCTATTATCTGAGAATACCTTAATTAAGACACTGATTCTCCTTGATTTTTCTTCAATTTTATACTAGGATTATAAGGCATAGAAACTGGAGTACTATTAAAGTATCCAAATTTCTTTATCATTTTCTCTATCGAACTACTTTGATCTAAAGTGATACCTCGAGTTGTTTTATAAATTCTCATTCCTAGAATCACATCAGCTTCATCTAAATCTTTCATATAAAAATTCATCGACAAATATGACTTAACATCATTTATTATCTTCAAGTTTCACCCAAAAATCAAGATATCATCTACATATAAACTTAATAAAACATGTGCTCCATCAATCTCTTTGTAATATAAACATTTATCAAATTCATTAGCTCCAAAACCATATTCTAAAATACTCTATCAAACTTCTCATGCCATTATTTTGGAGTTTGCTTAAGACCATAAAGAGATTTTACTAACTTACAAACTTTATGTTCTTGTCCCTTTACTACAAAACCTTCAGGTTGTCTCATATATATTTCCTCTTCTAAGTCTCCATTTAAAAAGGCAGTCTTCACATCCATTTGATGAATAACTAAGTTATGAATTGATGCTAAGGCTATCAATATTCTAATTGATGTAATACTGGAAACAAGTGAATAAGTATCAAAGTAGTCTATTCCCTTTTTCTAGGTAAACCCTTAGCAACTAACCTAGCTTTATACTTATCTATTATACCATCGGGTTTCAATTTTTTCTTGAAAACCCATTTACAATCTATAACCTTATTACCAGGAGGAAGATCAGCTAACACCCAAGTATTGTTTTGAACAATAGACTCAAATTCACTATTTATGGCTTCTTTCCAAAAAGGTGCATCTATAGAAACCATAACTTCTTTATAAGTTATAAGATCTCTTTCAACTAGAAAAGTATAAAAATCTTCTCCAAAATTCTTAATCTTTCTAGGTCTTTTACTTCTTCTAAGTTCCTCTGAAGAATCAACATAAGAACTACTAGGTTTTTCATAAGTCATTGGCTTCTCAATTTTGTTCCTAAAAGAAAATATATCTTCAAAGTAAGTAGCTTCTCTAGATTCTATCACTGTATTATTGGATATCCCACTAATCTTAGAATTTATAACTAAAAATCTATTGGCGCTGTTATTCTTAGCATAACCAATAAATACTGTATCTATGGTTTTGGGGCCTATTTTCTTTCTCTTAGGATTTGGTATACCTATTTTCGCTAAACACCCCCACAGTTTAAGAATATCAAGGTTAGGAACTCTACCTTTCCAAACCTTATAAGGTGTTTTCTCTTGATCTTTTATAGAAATCCTATTTAATATAAAGCACGCAGATAACATTGCTTCCCCCCCCATAAGTTATCAGGTAAACTAGAACTTAATAACATTGAGTTTACCATATCTAGCAAGGTTCTATTCTTCCTTTCAACAACACCATTGGACTGTAGTGAGTATGATGGTGTTAACTCATGTATAATTCCATTTTCTTCACAAAAAGTAGTATAGTCATTAAGAATATACTTTCCACCTCTATCGGATCTAAGTCTCTTTATCTTCTTCTATAATTGATTTTCTACCTCACTTTTATATACTTTGAACTTATCAAATACCTCATCCTTAGTTTTTATCAAGAACACATAACAATATTTCGAACAATCATTAATAAAAGTCACAAAATACTTATTACCTCCTCTAGTAGGTGGTCTATTAGAATCACAAACATCACTATGAACAAGTTCTATAATTTAAGTATTTATATCAATAGACTTATAAGGCTTCTTAGATTGTTTGGCTTGTACACAGATTTCACATTTTTGTTTGAAATCAACCTTAGGAACTAAATCGAAATCCATCATTCTTTTAAGCTTTTTCAAATTTATGTGACCAAGCCTTTCATGCCAAATACTAGATAATTCAATGCTAAGAACTTTAGAAATTTGAAACATTATTCAACTTAAATAAACCATCACAAACATAACCTTTACCCACAAATACATTATTTTTGGAGATAACTACCCTATTAGCCTCAAGTACAATTTTATATCCTTGTTGAACTAAGGAAGATCCGTTACTAAGATTCCTTCTTACTTCGGGTACATGCTTCACTACTTTGAGAGCTAAAACTTTTCCAGACGTCATCTTTAAATCAATATCTCCAACTCCAAGCACTTGTGTAGTAGAATTATTCCCTAAAGTTATACTTCCTCCACTTGAGTGCTGATAATTTTTAAAAAACCCTCGGTCAAAACAAACATGTACATTTGCATCCGAATCTTACCACCATTCATTATTCTCATAAGTAAAATTCACACTTAAGAAATTAGAATCATACCTAATGGTAGGTTTACTAGAAACTTCTTTTTCCTCTAGCATATGAACAAGATCCTTTTGCCCTTTATGAAATTGCTTAGGCTTAGTCTTGAAAGCCTTAGTCTTTTTGTAAAAACAATCTCTAGCAAAGTGGTTGGTCCTTCCACAAACATAGCACAACCTATCTCCTTTGCCTTTAGAATTCTTAAAGTTATTAGGGTGAGAAATGTTAGGTTGTTGACCACTCTTAACCTTAAAATTCTTTTCCTTAGGTTTATAACCATATCCCTTATTGTTTTTGAAATTTTTAGAACTTTCAACAATATTCACCTTAGAATTCTCATTTTCATTTATGTCACTTAGTCTATTTTTCTCTTCTATCCTAAGGGAATTTATCACTTGTACCATGGTAAGATCTCCTTGTTTATGCTTAAGGGATTTGGCAAAATTAGACCAACTAGATACTTTAAAACTTTTACTAAGTTTTGTATCATTTTTTTTAACTTTCCTCAAAAGTTCTTGTAATTCATGAATTTGATCAGTAATAGGTTTAGAATCTACCATCTTATAATTATTAAAATTAGACACATCAAATCTATCAATACTAGTGTCCTTTATCCCATTGGCTTGCTTAAGAGCATTCCATAAATCTAAGGCATTTGCGGTAGATTCGTATAAATCATATAAGTGATCACCCAAGGCACTCAAAATTCTATTATGGTAATGATAATCTATATCCTCTTTTGAAAGTTCAGTATTTGAACTAGAGGCTTGAGTGATTCTTTCATTATTGGGTTCAATGGCCAAGATTAATCCTAGAATGGTGAGCCAATATTTCAATTGTCTTTGCCATCTCCTAAACTTTTGTCCACTAAAGTTTTATGGCTTAACACTATTTGCTTCCTCGGATTTATTCATTTTATTAAAGAATTCTAAAAGCAAAGAATATAAGAAGTCTATATAATAACAAATAATTTATTAAGAAATTAACTAGAAATAATTATTAAATAAAATCTGAAGCATTAAAATGTTACTTTTAGAATTTATACTTATAATGACAAACAATTTTAGTTTTATTAAATTAAAAGACGTTTAAGAATTTATAAAGGAGAAAATAGTAATATAATTTTAATTACAAATTATTTGAAATTTGTAACCGAAAATAATAAAAATAACGTTATAATTTTAACAAGTTAAAAATTATAGTTGAACTTAAAGTCTTAAAAATTATTAAAAGAATACGGTGTTAAAAATAAAATAAAATAATTTCAACGTTTAGTTTAAATATATAAATTTAGAACGTTTTTAAAATTTTGAACAAACTAAAACAATTTAAAATTTAAATAAAATAAAATTCTAGAAAGAGATTATTTTTAATGTGTAAGAAAACTATCAAATTCACAAAATTTGATAAAATTATAAATTATAATATATCAATGAAAATGTTGTTTTTTTTTTAAGGAGAATGCTAACAATATCACCTAATAGAAAATGAACTCAACCAACAACAATAGAATTTATATATCACTTAATCAACAAATAAGGATGAGCAAATAATAACTATCACATTAACCATATATAACAAACAAAGATTTACTATATATTTTTTTTAGTTTTTTGACTTTAGAATGTTAAAAGTATTATATAAAATTAACTATTTACTCTATTGATCTTTGAACATATTATGTAACTAATAATTATCAATATAACTATAAATTAATATAAGAAAATATATTAAGAAAAACTTGGCCTCAGAAAGGGAGTCACGTGTTGCGTTTTCTTAAAATCAAAAAGTTCTTCCCTTGTGCAGGTATTGACAGATTTCTTCAACTTCAAGACAAAACCCTAGCTCGCAGCCACTCTTCTTTGATAAGCACAATCACCAAGAAGAAAATCCAAGTCTTTAAGAGTTGTAGTTGCAAGAAAGATAGTGTATGCAATATTAAAGAGTAAAATAAATATCAATTGTGTGTAATGCACAAAGAAGTAACACCTCTATATAGTAGTGTTTAGTCTTAGGCATTAAAATAAGAATTAAATGTTAATTTAAAATTACAAAATTTGTAACTCATAACATCTTAAATCTCCATAACTATTGATTAAAAATTTAAAAAAAAAATCATAACCTCCATGGAGTTTATTAGGAGAATTAAACTTTGTAACTCCAAATATTATTACAAAATTTAATAAATAAATATTATAAAGTTTTAAAGCTTTATCTTCAACAAATTATACGCTCATTATGCATTACTTGTTATTTAACGCTTAGAACCCAATTCATCTCCCAATTTCTTGAAATCCTAAGTGTTAATTAGATTATCTAGATGTCGATTACCTCTCGATCTCACAACTATCTAGATTGTGTTTACTTAGTCCGACGAAACAAATTATTCTTTCCCAAGACTTAATTCATCCATCTCCAATTTAACCAATTCATTTATTAATTAACAAATCATAACATTAAGCAAGATAAACACAAGTGAAATGAACCATAACAACATTAATAACAAGCCAACTAATTAAAATATAGTTTAGACAAGATCCATCAAGACTTTAGATTAAGAAAACTAGCCAACCATCACAATTAACAACATAACAATCAACATGTATTCCATAATTATAAAGTTCAACAATTAAAGTTCAAATGAAATACAAATTGAGAGTTAAAGAGTTTAGGAAAACTAGACTAGAAATCCAAGCTTCAATGATCCTCCTTCAAGTCCTTTTTCACGGGCTCCAACTTGAATTACTTCACTTTTCTCTCTAGGATCTTTACTTGTTCTTCCCATTTCTCACTCAAAAACCTCTCAGTTTCTATTCTAGGTTCCTTCCCCTTGGTGGCTATCATCATAAAAATATATAAACCTAAAAGATATCCTAAATCAGGCCATTAGGTGATGATCTTACGACCAAAAATTGTCCAAGCACGTCCAGGGGGCATTGGGGCGCCATGGGGCAGAATGGGTGGCGCGATCGCACACCTCTATGGCACTACCTCGTGCACAAAATGGGATTGGAGCGTGGGTATGGCGTTGCCGCGCCATCCTTTCCAGCTTTAATTTCTTTGCAATTTGGTCCCTTCAGCTTTGCGTTTTAGTCCCTGTTTCCTTTCCGACCTTTTTGACGTTGCTTTCTCAATCCGATTTCATCTTCAATGCCCGTTTGCTATCTTTTTTAACCAATACATTAAAATTCATCAAATATTAACTAAACTTGAGGATTTACAAAACAATTCAAGTCTCCAAATACTCGATAAGTGCGTATTCTATACAGTTATCAACTCGGTCAACTGACCAGTCTAATTTGATTGACCGACATGCACAA
The DNA here is from genome assembly GCA_028052125.1 of Melia azedarach. Lineage (NCBI taxonomy): Eukaryota > Viridiplantae > Streptophyta > Magnoliopsida > Sapindales > Meliaceae > Melia > Melia azedarach. The sequence goes on from CM051394.1 coordinate 11,641,842, forward strand.
AATTTAAATTTTGGCACGTCAACAGCTAGTAACGACTAGTTTTTGGGTTAAAATATAAATATGAGTTATTTTACTTATTGGAAGAGATTTTGAACATTAGCCAAAGATCCTAAGAGTTTATAAACATCATTTAAGCTTTAAAATCATATCTTGAGCTTACAAATTGCCACATTTATCTTCACATACCTTATTCTTTCATTTGTATATCTTTTATTGAGTGAATTGGTGAGGAATTACTTGTGTTAAAATTTTGATTAAGCGTTTGGGAAGAGCAAACATTTATAAGGATTGTAAGATACTATAATCCTAGGTTGGTTGAGTGTTTGGGGTGTGCAAATACTTGTAAGGTTTAAGAGGATACTCGAAAATTCCTCTTGGTTGTAATTTAAAGTCTTGTGAAATCAAGACTTGATTTTTTAGTGAAATCCTTAAGCGAGTTGGTTTAAGGCGTGGACATAGGCTGAAGATTCATCAAACCATGTAAAAGTCTGGTGTTAGCTTTCTCAACCTCTTAGTCACTTAATGTATATGCTTGCATTGTTTTACACATTTCTCACACATACTTGAATTTATTTTGTGTATTGAACTTGACAAGAAGTTGAATTACTTAGTGTTTATTTTTGGGTTGCTTTAAATTTGTTAAAATCTTTGAAAACCCAATTAACACCACCACACCCCCCCTCCCCCTCCCCCCCCCCACACACACACACTATTTGGTTACCGTAGTGGTATTTCACTTTTGGTACATTTGTATATAGGAAAATGCCATTGGTTTATGTAATGTAGTTGCCACATTTCAACAATGTATGATAAATATATTTTCAAATATGATGAAAGTTTTATTAAGGTTTTTATGGATGTTTTTTTTCTGTTTTTGGTTCATCTTTCGATTTGAAAAAATGAGTTGAGACTAACTTTGTGCTTAGTAAGGAGAAATGTAATTTCATGGTAACAAATGGTATAGTACTTGGCTATATTATTTCTTATAATAGAAGTGAGGTTGACAAGGCCAAGATGGACTTGATCTAGAACATGCTACCACCGATAAATATAAAAGAGATTTGATCTTTCCTAGTTCATTAGGGTTTTCTAGGAATTTTATCAAGGATTTTTCAAATATTGCAAGACCATCCACACACTTACTTACAAAGGATGCAAAGTTTTTTTTTAGTGCCTCTAAATTGCTCTTTGTCATTTGAACTTATATGTGATGGTAGTGAGTACACCGTGGGTGCTTATCTTGGCCAAAAAAGGAATAATATTCCATATGCAATCTACTACGCTAATCACACATTAAATGAAGCTCAACTCAATTATTCCACGACAAAAAATGAGCTTTTGATTTGTTATTTTTGCTTTAGAAAAATTTCGGTCTTATTTAATTGTGACTAAAGTCATTGTTTTTTTTACCATACAGCTTTAAATTATCTTATGACAAAGAAAGATACAAGCCAAAATTGATAAGGTGGATTCTTCTACTCCAAGACTTTGATTTAATCATAAAGGACAAGAAAAAAGTAAAGAATGTGGTGGCTGATCATTCATCAAGGCTTGTTTATGAATTAGATGAATCACTTTTGGATGACTAATTATTTGTATTGCTTGGTGAAATTCCATGGTATAAGACATTGTGAACTTCATTGTGAGCAAACAACTACCACAAAGCATGAACAAATTTCAAAGAGACAAATTAAGAGTAATTGCTAAGCACTACTTTTGGGAGGAGCTTCACTTGTTCAAACATTGCCTGGATTCCATTACAAGGAGTTTGTACCTAGTTCTGAATTTTATTCAATTATAATCTTTTGTCATTCTTATGCATGTGGTGGACATTTTGGAGCCAAGAAGACAACCCATAAGATCTCACAAGCAAGATTTTATTGGCCTACACTTTTTAAGGATGCTTATGCATATTGTTCCATATGTGATAAATGTTAAAGGGCTGATAATATTTCTGTTCCAAACCTAATGCTTATAATTGGTATCTTAACGCCCATTCCCTTCTTCATTTAGTTTCATTAACAGGTATCTTAATGCCCATTCCCTTCTTCATTCAGTTTCATTAACATTCTTGGTAATGTTAATTATGTGCTAAATAGGTTGAAGAACAAGCATGTAAAAGTAATAATCATATAGTTGTTTTACAATTCTTAAAGGGAACCATATTCCTAAGATCTTGCATCCTTAGGGCTATCATTAGTGATAAAGGATCACGCTTTTGCAATCAACCTTTCGATGCATTAATGAAAAAGTATGGTGTGAATCATAATATGGCACCTTATCTATAACACCTACAAAATAGTAAGTAGTATGTATATATATGCATGTCATTCTATGTTTGTACTTAGATAACTTAATAGATTTAAGATATTGGATTGTGGACCTTAGAAGTATTTTATAAATATTATAGGGATGTATATAGTGGTAAATGTGAATTTACTTAGAAAGACCCAAATACAAGATTGTAGTATTATATGGGTGTATTTAGTACTAAGAATGTATTTACTTAGCAAGGCCGAAAATACATGGTTAAACCCAAGTATAAATCATCTTATTACTAGGGTTTTAGAAAGAGGAGAGAGAGAGAGAGAGAGAGAGAGAGAGAGAGAGAGAGAGAGAGATATAGAGACTAAGATTAATTAAAGGAGAAATTGAGAAGATTTAAGGTAATTTGTTCATCTCTTCAACTTTTATTGTGTTATAAGTGATTGATTGGATTTATGGATATGTTTTTAGTATAATAATAGTATGAAAATATTGAGACTATACTAATTTGGAAAATTCATGGTCCATAAGCATAAATTTGTGATGGAAATTAGTTAAGGATTTGGTAGAAAATAATTATTGAAGGAAGCTTTTACAAAACTTAGACCTTAGATAGTAGCTTGATCCAAAATTTTATACATTTTTATATTGGTTATTTTTCAAAACTAATTTAATTGAAAAAACTAGATATCCAGAAGGTTATGATAAATTTGATTTCATTTAAAAATGTTCAACATTCAATTTTATATGAATTTTTAGATCTGACCCTTAGGTGCTGGAAAATGTTGATTTTTGCAAAATATATGAATTGCAAAATTTTCTGAGTTTACCAAATGGTCTTAAAAAATTATGAAAATTTGTGAAACGATTTTTTATTATGCCTACTATAACATATTAAAATTTCATGAACTGATTTTAAGTATATAATTTGTTATGAATTTTTAAAATAGTTTATATCACTAAGAATATAGAGTTTACAGAACTTGTGAAGTCTAAAATAAAAATTATTTAAATTTGTTTGGACATGAATTCTGCCTTTAAATTTTTATTATGCTACTGTATATGTGTCTTTGTGATTTTATAGCTATTAGCTAAGTGGCTAAGTTTTATAAGTGATGAGAAATAGCTATGAACTGAATCAAGGATCTATATTTTTGTATGATGTCATATAGTGTTTCATTATAATTATATTATGATTTCATGAAAAAAGGATATCATTTAAGGTATAAAAAATATCTTTGATCGGCCTAAAAACAGAATTATAGAGTTTGATGAAAACTATTAAATACTTGATTTGGTGTAATATGGCTTATGAGGTTAATTTTTATTTTAGGATTAAGATGATTGAGTTAATTGCTTGAAACGTCAAGAGGTAAGTATATTAGAGTTTTCAACTGGGATCACAATGAATAAATGTAATTGTATGTGACTGTGTTACAAAATATTTTGGAATTATGTATTAATATGAAAGTATTAATTTTTTATGATTACACGTCAATATGTTTATTTGCGACTATGTGTTTATGTGTGATGCATAAGTCATTGAGCATTGACATTAGCATGGAAATATGCATCATGCTTTTGAAAAATATTTATGAAAGTTATGAATTTGTGATTTTAAGGGTATCCGAATTCATTACTTTCTTAGTAGGTAATTATAAGTGTTTGTGGTGCCTTTTGATATGTGTGGCTATTCCTTTGGATTTGGTATATGTGATATTTGCTATGTATTCTGTATGACATGGGAGAGAACTTTGGGTACCCTTAGGTCTTGTGAGTCTTTGCATTCGTGCGTCAACAAATTTGTGCATATGGGAGGACTCGGTGATGATCAAGGTGAGAGTGTGGCTCTTATCTTTAGGCATGAGTGTTCCTTGTATGTGAAATTTTGTGCCCCACTTGCTGATTTCTCACATATGAAAAGTCATCGACATGTGACTCAGGATCAATATGTGATATATGAAGTCCTACTAAGTGGTAACTGAATAAAGATACTCCTAAATACGTATGAAATTTTGAAAGTGAAATTATGATATGCACAAGTTTGGAAGTGATTTTATAATATGCATTCTTTGCAAACAAACATAGTTTTCATCATGCTACATATCATACTCATGCATTATATATATTTTTATATATTTATGTATTTTTTTATAAGAAAAACTAGTATGCTTACTGAGTTAATGCTCATTATAGTTTATTATGATTTCCAGATAAGTGATAGCAAGTGCGTAGCAAATTTGGTGAAGTTTTGCTGTCCCTTGGTTCCCTAGGTTTAAAATATTAGCTTTTTATTTTTATTTTTAGTTTAATAAACATTATGGTTTGACACTAGACATTAAAGACTATTTGAGTAAATTTTTATATTAATGAAGTTTAACTATTGTTGAATTTTCTTAGTGAAGAGCATTTCTTGATACGTTATATGTATGATAGATCACTCTTCAACCCTCGTGTGTTGGGATGTAGCATTATCATCTTCAAACTAGTTGGAAAATTAAAATAAGTAATAAGGAGATAAAGAATATACTTGAAAAAACTGTAAACACTAATACGAAGTATTAGTACTTGAAATTGAATGATACATTATGGGCTGATGAGCTGCATATAAGATACCCATTGGTATGAGTCTTTTACGATTAGTGTTTGAGAAAACATGTCATCTTCCTATCTAAGTTTAATATAAAGCACATTGGGCTATACAAAAACTTAACTTTGATTTGAATGATGTTAGTGTTCATAAAAGGTTGCAACTTAATGAGCTAGATAAAGTACAGCATGAAGCATATGAGAATGCCGCAATCTACAAAGAAAATACTAAGTTGCAATATGACAAGAGATTGTTGAGGAGAACTTTTGAAGTGGGCTAAAAAGTGCTTCTTTACAACTCTCTATTAAAGTTATTTCCCAATAAGTTGATATGTAGATGGAATAGTCCTTATATTGTTCACAAGGTTTTCTTTATTGTGTAGTCAAGATAGTTAAAGAACAACATGGAGAACCTTTCAAAATGAATAGGCATTGTTTGAAGCCATATCTAAAGGCAATCAAAGAATTAACAAGGATGGATCGTATTCTTGTATATCCCCTTTATGCTTAAAAGATCAACACGCTAGTCTAGAAGATGTTAAATTTAGCGCTACTTAGGAGCTAAACCATATCACAAGAAATAAAAAGAATGAAGGATATGATGCAGTCAATTTTTTGAAGACATAATATTTTTGTCTTCATTCAGACCAGAGAGATGCACATGTGAAGATGTCCATCAGAATTAGGTGCTTTTTTTTCCCCCTCATTTTCTTTGATTTGGAAGTAGTTTCATTCACTACCACCTTTTTTTAATCAAATCATTACATGACTTTTAATTAGTGATTAGTGCCTAAAAATACAATTTTATTATTATATAAAATAATGATATTTGTTAAAATACGGGGTCATTTGCGATATTTTACTAATTATTTTGCAAATATTATTATTGAAAATAAATTGCAATTGGTGTATTTTTTAAATATTAAAAATGTAAGAATTTTTTATAGTTTTTATTCTTTAATTAATCTTATTAATTGTTTGTTTTCTTTTATAGCACAATTCAAAATCAAATTGAATTGTTTCCACCTTTACAAGTTTAAAGCTTCAAGTAGTCATCAAATTGCATTTGATTTGTGAATCTAGTCCAGAGACCACCTATATTTATATTGAAGACTAAATAAGATCATCTTTAATTTTTCTTTCAGAGAATATAAAAAAGAAGAATTCAAATCCAATTTGAATTTGAAGAAATGGATGGGGTGAAGGAATGCAATGCCAAGGTCCAAATTGATGGCTTTCCAATTCTTTATAAATAGGGTGATAAACTTCTTCATTTAGTAGTAATTTCATATTAAGTAGTTTGTTCTTACAAAGCTTTATTTTGAGCAAAAGTGATATTTCAATTCAATTCACATTTTCTCAATAGAACTTGTGAAATGAATTAGAATTTAGGCTAAAGTTTGAGTAAGGCTTGAGAGAATCTTATTGTTTAAATTTATTTTATTTTCCTACTTTGATCCTTTTATAAATATTCATCGCTCATATATTTGTTTTATTGAAGCTCTTTATTATTCATTTTAATTTGATAAATTATAATTTATATTTCGTATAAATTCAGTCACGCTTTATTTATGTGATTTTTATTATAATTATAATTCTTGTTGGTTATTATTTTATGAATTTATCTTTTACTGCAATATCATTTATCAATATATTGTCAATTTTGGATAATTTATAAAATAAAATTACGTGCTTAAATGAAAGAACTTTTCTTAAAGCAAATACATTAATTTTTATCATTGATCTTCATTTACAAATTTTCCAATTGTATGGTTGGGAAGTGAATCATGCAATTGAATAGTAATTAAGAATCAATTTGATTATAAATAAAATTAGATAAGTAAGTGAATCTCAAGCCTTACTATCTTTTATATCTTTAAGCAAATATTTTTTCTATCAATTTTTTTAATCTCTTATTTCTATATTTGATTATAAATCTTTAACCTTTTACGTTATTGGCTTCTTCGTAGGATCGACACCTCAATCTTTACTGCAATAACCACGTAGTAACTTTTGGGCATAATAAGAAATTATTTTCGCTTGTCACACGGACGACCCGGGTTCGATCCCCAGCAACGGCGCCAATTTTTGATTACGCCCAAAAATTACTTTGCGGTTATTGCAGTAAAGATTAAGGTATCGATCCCACGAAGAAGCCAATAACATAAAAGGTTAAAGATTTATAATCAAATATAGAAATAAGAGATTAAGAAAGTTGATAGAAAAAATATTTGATTACAGATATAAAAGATAGTAAGGCTTGAGATTCACTTACTTGTTTAATTTTATTTATAATCAACTTGATTCTTAATTACTATTCAATTGCATGATTCACTTCCCAACCATACAATTGGAAAATTTGTAAATGAAAATCAATCATAAAAATTAATGTATTTGCTTTAAGAAAAGTTCTTTTTTCATTTAAGCACGTAATTTTATTTTATAAATTATCCAAAATCGACAATATATTGATAAATGATATTGCAGTAAAAGATAAATTCATAAAATAATAACCAACAAGAATTATAATTATAATAAAAATCACATAAATAAAGCGTGACTGAATTTATATGAAATATAAATTATAATTTATCAAATTAAAATGAATAATAAAAAGCTTAAATAAAACAAATATATGAGCGATGAATATTTATAAAAGGATCAAAGTAGGAAAATAAAATAAATTTAAACAATAAGATTCTCTCAAGCCTTACTCAAATTTTAGCCTAAATTCCAATTCATTTCACAAGTTCTATTGAGAAAATGTGAATTGAATTAAAATATCACTTTTGCTCAAAATAAAAGCTTTGTAAGAACAAACTACTTAAAATGAAATTACTACTAAATGAAGAAGTTTGTAACCCTATTTATAGAAAAATGGAAAGCCATCAATTTGGACCTTGGCATTGCATTCCTTCACCCATCCATTTCTTTAAATTCAAATTGGATTTGAATTCTTTTTTTTTTTATATTCTTTGAAAGAAAAATCAAAGGTGGTCTTATTTAGTCATCAATATGAATATAGGTGGTCTTTGAACTAGATTCACAAATCAAATCCAATTTGATAATTACTTGAAGCTTTAAACTTGTAAAGGTGGAAACAATTCAATTTGATTTTGAATTGTGCTATAAAAGAAAACAAACAATTAATAAGATTAATTAAAGAATAAAAACTATACAAAAATTCTTACTTTTTTAATATTTAAAAAATACACAAATTGCAATTTATTTTCAATAATAATATTTGTAAAATAATTAGTAAAATATCGCAAATGACCCCGTATTTTAACAAATATCATTATTTCATATAATAATAAAATTGTATTTTTAGGCACTAATCACAACCCCAACCAGCTTATTGCTAGTCCCTAGCAATTCAAGCTTAAACAACACAATAATGATGAATAATTCAAATGGAAACCAATAAAAGTACCTAAAAAGAAAATTAGTAAAAGATCACAGTTGCTATCAAAATCATCTTGATTATAACTTCCGAGAGTGTGTGTGTACATACTAAGCGAAACCTTCTTATCTCAAATCCCAATACATATAATCTTGAAAAATTAACTATATAAAAGCCTCAACTCCATATCCTCACGGGTGAAATATCAAATTGAATATTAGTAAGGGTGTTCACTCTTGCATTTGGAAAAATATATGCACACTCAATGAAAAAGGTTACGTTTAGGACAACTTATAAACAAACATTGATCGTAAGATACGTATATTAACTGCTTAGAATTTTCACAAATGTATTTCAAGAATTTATTGGTCAATAAAAGATTAAAAAAAAAGTTCTTCTAAAATGATTGAAGAATTTGTACATAACATCATCTTTCTCTTTTCTTTTTCTTTCTTTTCTTCTTTCTATTTTTTTTTAATTTTTTTCTCTGTTTTTTTTCTTTAGAAAGAAAAAAAGTAATAATACAAAATATAAACATAATTTCCTCACAAAAATGAGGCTATACATGAAATTCGAAATACTTAACAATATAAATAAAACTTATTTTGACCAATGAAATGCTTTATTCTATAATAATTAAAATGAAATTTTAAGTAGAAATTTAACCAATTCAAATGATCAATGAGCGTTTTCAAGTTGTTTTCTCAATCTCTCTTCTCATTCACAAAAATTGTGTGAAATAGAAAATATATACTCAAACATGGCAATTTTTCTTTGCTATACGCATTGAACATCCATCTTACTACAAGGCTTAGTATTGTGCATAAAAGATATTTCGAAAATTATTCTCTAATAATCAAGATAGAAAAGTTGACCTAAACCAAACAATTTTAAATCATACCTAGGTAATTTTGCAAATTCCAATGAATTTATTCGCACTTACAATGTTATTTTTCTGTTTTTACGCAAGAATTACTAGAAACCAATTTTTTTTAACATGCATAAGAAAAATATGACATTAAAATTTGTGCATGCATATGCCAATTAGCAACATTAAGGATAATGTTAGATTTAAGTTTGGGGATGAGATTTAAAGAATTTAGTTATGCATTTATTTATCCTAAGTTATCTATTGTCTAAGAAAAAAATTTTAAAAAGATATTCGTTTTTATTTTCTATGTTTTAAGTCATTTGAGTCGCTTCCTTACTATGTGACAAGATTTGAAAATGTTTTATACATGGTCAATTTTGAATTAATGAAATACTAAGCAAAGATCATGATATTATTCTTGTTTTGACTATGTTTCATTGTTTATTCTTATAATTTATATGCGTCTCATGTCATGATTGATTTGATGAATTTACATGATTAGAAAATGTTATGCAAGATAGTGTAGACTCATATAACCTTATTCATGAGCTTTTGAGCCCTAATACTTCAATTGTGAGTGTTATATGATTATTCTATAATTAATTTGATTATTCATACTTTAGATGTAATAAGAAGTGATTTTAGGCCTTGTTTAAGCCATTTGAACTTTTCTAGCCAGCCTTATGCATGTTTCCTTAGTTAAGTATTTTGAGCATTCTATGATCTTTAACTTTCTTAAAACCAACAATTACTAAACCTAATAGTCAATTTTACATTGTCTTTATCCTTACTCCTGTCTTTTGAGCTATAAATATGTTGTATTAACATATGATTTGTAATAAGTTTGGGGGTTGTTGCTAGTTATATGCGTGCTTGATTTTAGAATTCTTTATCAATTTGATGCACAGCCATATAAAAAAAAAAAGATAGAGGAAAGAAAGTTCAATTGCGTAAGCCATGCTTTTGCTGAGTAACCAAGACCCTTGCCTATATAGACATTGAGTTCTCGTTTCAAAAGGTAAAGTATGAATAGGTAAACACAAGTGGATAAAATCTTACTAACATTAACAAAATGCCAATCAATAATACATAGTTTAAATAAACTACATCAAGTTCCTAAAATATAAGATTAAGCTTAACATAGAAAAATCCATAACAATTATCATCAAGAAATTAATAAATGTAAACATAGTCTAAAATAATATTATAAAATATAAATATCAAGAGCTAAAATAAAGGAAAAGAGAAATCTTAGATTGAGAGAAGCTTCAAGACTCCAATCCTTCAACAATCCACCAAGAATCTTCAAGAAATTGTTGAACTTCAAGCTTCTCTCTAGAAAATTCAATCCATCTCTTATCCTTGTTTTCTCACTCTAAAAACTCTCTTTTATACTTAATAATGGCTTCCTAAATGAGAAAAACACAAAACCCTTGGTCTTGTTCAAATCTAGCCATCCAAACTTGATCCAATGGCCAAAAATGTTTCAGGGACATCATTTGGGTTGCAGAAGGCATAGGCGCACAGAAGGTGCGTAAGGTGGTCAGAAGAAGTGACACGGGTGCAGACAAGGCATTGTTATTGCATAGCTACTTCTCATGACATATCATTTTAAAGCTCGGATGTCTAGTTTTTAATGAAAAAATGAAACATGATTCCAAGTTGTGTAGACAAAGTTGTGATAGTTCCAGTAATCCATACTCAGGATTATGTTTATGCTCCCTTAGCCTAATTTGCACCAAATTCTCCTTAATTTCTCATTTCTTGCTTCCTTACAAACAAAAACACAAATTTATCAAATAATCACTTGAGTTTGAGGATATTTATAAATATTTAAGCTCGAATATTATTAATTTGTGAGTAAAATGCTCACTTATCCATGTTGACTAACACATCTTATATTTTTTTAAAATTTTTAATTTTTGGATTTTATGATATAAGTCGAAACAAAAACAGAAATTCAACTTCCACCCCAAATCTAATATTATTCCCAATGTTCATAATCAAATTCATACAATGATTAGATTAAAAAATAGTAAAAAGAAGGGAAACACTACATAAGCAAAGAGAATTATAAGGAGAAGATAGCATATGGTTTATATAGAAAACTTGAAACACACATAACCTTCTAGCTATAATGAATTAGAGAACCCATTATGTCTTTGATAACCTTTGGATGTTTAAGGTTTGTTATTTGCTATAGAGCTAGATTTTGAATAATTTGCAGGAAGTTTCAGCCAATTGAACAATTACTGCTCCAAAAAGCAAGTTCCAAAATTCATCGTTTTTCTTTCCTTTTTCTTGTATATCTTCACTTGCTCCAAGCAACATTAAGTTTAATGTCTTGACTCAGACCAACTTCTTTTGTTTTCTAAGTATAATGTGGATCTACAAGAATAGATGCATTTCTTGCAAATTTTTAATTGTATCAAAAAATGGCTTTAAGTAATGTCCATTCCCTTTAAAATGTTCTCTAGAATTTAAAAGGATAACATTATTGCTCAAAAGACTATTTGAATGTGGAATGCTTGAAAAATCATCTAATATGTGCTAATAATAACCACTTCCTCATTCTTACTTAATGAATAGGTTGAATGCATTTAAATGAGAATGGTCTACAAAGAATATTTAATGCAATCTTGATCTATATCACCATAAGTGCCAATGGAATAGCCTTCATCTTCATCACTTAATAGTTTTAGTGCATCAAAATTTGAACTTGTTTCACAGACGACATTAAATATGAGTATGTCTGAAAAATCACTAAGGCAATCAAAGGGACAAATTTAAAGCAGCCCAATAATCAACACTAAGTCATTCAAATTCTTCTAAGGCATAGTACAATAAATTCAATGCACAATTCTAATAACCAATATGTGAATATCAACAAATTAAGCTTCAAGTGTGTAAACGTAATGTGTATAATAAATACAAATATAAACAACAATAAAGAGTATAGGGAGAGAGATCAAATACAATGGTTTTTACATGATTCGGCAAACTTTGGCCTACGTCTACACTATAAGCTAGCCTGCTTGAGGATTTCACTAAACAACCAAGTCTTGATCCCAAAGATTTCAAATTATAACCAACAAGATTTTTTAGTATCTCTTAAACCTTACAAGTGTGTGCTCACCCTAAACACTCAATCACAATCTCAACCAAGTAAAAGACCCACTTCTTTCACCTCTTTACAATAAAAATCAAATTAAAGAAAAAAGAACACTTTCAAATTGATCTCCCACGAGAAAAGTAGTACAAATGAATATTTTTGGAGATCCAAATGTGTGTCTAACTATTTTATGCTCAAAAATGTGTTTTAGAACTTTGTAAGGACTTTATGTTTGTCAAATATGTGTTCCAAGAGTTCTAAAACACGTATGAAGTCTTTATATTGGATTCAAAAACTAGATTTTACTAGCGATTAGGGATGGAAATTTAAAGTTTTGCAAAGGCCAGTCAACCATTTTGGTCATATTGTTGACCAGAATGAAAATCGAAAATTTAAAACTAAAAATCCAAGAAGTTGGTCGACCATTTTGGCCACATCAGTCGATCAAGTAACCCAAGTGGGTCAACTAATGGTACAACTGAATGCCTCTAGTTTGATCGACCAAGTTGGAAGGGTTGGTCAACCGACATTTTCCCCCAGCATTGTTCACATGTTTGAAAACTTTGCCTTTCAGTTCATTTTCAAGGTTTTAAAATCTTGCATTTTAGTCCCTATTTCAAGTTTTAAAACCTTGCATTTCGGTTCAATTTTCAAAGCTCAAAATATTTATTTTGAAAATATTTTTAGCTTGACACAAACATCATACACACTTACAAACACAAGCATATAAAAGTAATACTAAATAAAATAACAAAGCTTATGACTTCATCCTTTAATTTGCTCGAGAGATTCCATTATACTTTTCTTGAAATCCCTTATTTTGGATATTCTTTAAATCTTAAAAATTGCTCTAATTCTTTATGCTAAAAATATCACAATAAATGAAATAAGAAGAATTTATTTAGTTAAGAATATTAATGTTTGTTATCATCAAAACAATGGGTTATGAGCCTTAAGGCTAAGAATTTCTCCCTTTTTTTTATGATGACAAACCATTGATTACCAATCCTACATTATATAATCCAAAATCATGCTCTCCCTCAATCATAGCATAGATGAAACATTGAAGCACGTGATCGTTTAAAAGGCAATCAATAAACATTCTCCCCCTTTTATTGTCATAAAAAAAATATCAAATAAAATATTATGATAACATTTTTTAAAAACATAGTTTAGAGGTATTTTGAATAATTTTCAAAGTAAAAGCCCCCCTTAAAATTTTTAGCAAATGCAAACTATTTAAAGGATAAAAGAACATAATATCAAGTCATAATAACCTATGCACAAATCAAAATGACTCATGATGTGAAATTTATGAAGCATATAAAAATTAGGACATATTTCTCCCTAAGTGTATTGTATACCAATAACTATCCCTATTTCACACATGCCAAAAAAGTGTCCAAGCAAAGCGAAAAATTCAATCGAATGTAGGAAAACCAAACGAGGCATTTTAATTCAAGCATGTGAGAATGAATCGTATAACAATCAAATAAAACTCCTCCCCTTTCGTATATAAAAAATATGCATTATTGAAAATTTCAAAGCAATTGAAGTTATTCATAGATCGAAATGCACATGTTATGTCATGTTAATGCAAGTCAAAAGGACAAAAAAAATTACCTTTCACAGTTTATTGCATATCAAGATAGACATCTCCCCTTTTTGCATCATAATGAACCAAAAAAATTTTCAAAAAAATTTAAGCAAATGAGAATGAATGCTAGAATGACATTTTTCAAGAATCAAATCTTTAAAAAGTCCACATCAATTTAAGCTTGCTTCCATTGGTTCTCCAATGATTTATTCTCTTGTGAGCTTCTCTTTTAGTTTCCATGATAGAATTCTAATATAGGGACAAAAAGCTTTCAGTCTTTTATCAACCATTTCTTATTTTTGGTGGAATGAATCTGACCTGGTTAATCTTGGTTGCCCTTTTTCTATTTTGTTGTTTGATCAATCATTGTTCATAGAGTCATGTCTTACTATAAAGATATCCATATTGAGTACTGTAAAAATCTATAAACTCCTGACTTCTAAGGCTTTCTATACCCATATCTAATTTGCACCAGTTTACATGCCACAGTCTTCCTAGAAACAAATCACAATTCTGGCTTACTGCATCATTTAGAAAGTTTTGCCCTCTATGTATTAATCCTTGCATATTTGCTTGTAACATGTCTGAATTGGGTTCTGTAAAATAATATAGAAGCTAGACATCTAAAGCTTTCCATCCACATATCGTTTGTTTCATAAAACAATACCAAATAGTCCCAAAAATACATGTAAATTGGCTGCCAGTTTCTCAAAATGTGGAACCAACCACTTTCCTTTCCTAATAGTAAACCATCCATTTTTCATCCTAGATAATTGGTATTTGGCTTTAATGAAATTGAAATAATAATAATAAAGTGATCATATTTCATTTTAAAGTTATTTTGACATGATGAATGAATGCATGAATTGAATTAAAATATCAAGCATATATCATACAAATCAAACATTGAAAAACATTTATCAAGACATAAAGAAATAGGAGATGTTCAGTAAAAATTAATCAAATCATGTATATTACATTCAAAAGACACTTATCAACTCAAAATACCACAAAACTTTAAAAAAAAAAAAAGGATGAGCTAAGAGTTTGATACAAATTTCCTTTTTTTTTTGTATGCGTATACATAATCCTTTCATTTTCTCTAAGAGTAAGATGCTTCTATTTTGCATTTGTGGAGACGAGCAAAATTTTGAGTGTTCAACTTGTCTTTCATCTTTATCAAGGAATCACTCATCATTCCTTGATTTTGATACTTACAAAATGTTAAAGTTTTGCACTTTGCTACCCAAATCATATTGCGTCCATGAATGTTAGCTTTAGTTTCTTTTTCAATCCACACTGATTGAGACTATACTAACTGCAAGCTCACGGGTCATATCAAGTAATAAAGTGATAAGAAAAGATATCATCTCACAAAGATTGAAATTCAAGCTAACTACTAAGTACTATAGTTCAAAAGGCTAATTTTATCTAAGCAAACTATATTGATTAATTATAACAGAAAATAAACTAAAATACTATTAACTAACGAAGAATAGAAATCAAGTTTAAGAACTAATATAAGGATGAATTACCTAGGGTCTTGATTTTGCTTATCAATCATTATGTTTCTCCTAATTGGCCGTTATTAATGTGTTTTAATTCAATTCATTAATCACAAGATATAAACAAACCTTAACACCTCTCTCGAGTGTAAATCAAGGTTTTATGCACAATGACTCAAGTTGATATACCTATCTAACTTAAATAATTATACGTTCATTATGTATTACTTGTTGTTTAATGCTTAGAACCCAATTCACCTCTCGATTGCTTGAAATCCTAATTGTTAATTAGATTATCTAGATGTTTGTCTCACAACTATCTAGATTGTGTTTACTTAGTCTAACAAACAAATTAATCTTTCCTAAGACTTAATTCATCCATCTCCAATTTAACCAATTCATTAATTAATTAACAAATTAGAACATTAAGCAAGATAAACACAAGTGAATCAAATCATAATAACATTAATAATATGCCAATTGATTAAAACATAGTTTAGACAAGATACATCAAGACCTTAGATTAAGAAAAATGGCCAATCATCGCAATTATCACCACAACAATCAAATGGGGTAAACTAAGGATTAATTAATTCTAGGATACCTCGAAAGGCTCAAATGGATCAAAGATGGCCTTAATCATTTCCCTAATGAAGCATCCCTTAGAATTTCGCTTCAAATGACAATCAAACAAGTTCTAGAATTCAATAAAGTCTTATAAGTTTATTTGGTTCACATAAACCTTGTCTAAGTTTCCAAACAATCAAGCAATCATGGCATTAACGATTAAATTTTAGGAAATGATCAAGTATAATGAATTTGGCAACCAGTTAAGCATATAGATTAGGCCAACATTTATCATTGGCTTTCCCTAAGATTGACAAAGGCAAGCTCACAAGACAATTACAAATAACTCAAAAAACAAGAAAAGATTGCATGCATAAAATACTAAAAAGAGAAAAAGGAAGCTTAAAGTAAACAAACACACAAAATCAAACAAAACTATTAACTCATATTCAAGCAAATTCGAGATCAAACTATGTGTTAGGTGGCTTAAGCAAAAATTTAGATAAATAAAATATAACAAATACTTCCACAAATATTCCACAAACACTCCATAAGTTTCCCAAACACTCCACAAGTTTTCACAAATATTCCACAAATACTCCACAAGTTTCCACAAATATTCCACAATCATTCTACAAGTTTCTTCCCCCATACTCAATGTAAACATTGTCCTCAATGTTTGAATTGAAATAGAAATGAAATGAAAGAAACTATACCCCGAAGGGAGATGTGTAATCTCACCTCTTAATCCTCGTTATCATCATCGTTCTCTTGTGGAGGTGGATTGGATGCATTATGCTCGCTTGTTCGATCTGGGTATTGTGAAAATTGAGGGAATCCCAAGTTGGCTTGATTGTGTTGAAAATATGCTCCAAGGGTGTTGTTGAGATCCAATAAATATTGGTTCATTTTTCAGTTGATCTTCTCGAATTTCTCAAATTTCTTAGCGATTTTGAAAAACGTCTTGTTGCAAGGCGGAGAGAGTTAACTATGTAGACTCTTCATTGGCAGAAAAAAAAGAACCGGTGGTGGCCTATTAAGGGAATGGGTGTGTTGGTGGTCTTCCTTGAACCAGATTCTTCATTTGTTGAATTCTTGCATAGAGTGCTGGGTAATATGCAGGTGTGATGGTTTTAGTAGCATTTTTTCAAAGATGACGCAAAGGTTCAGGTGGTGGCAGCATATTCCTCTCAATGTACACATTAAAACCCAAACCCGAATTTATGGAATCCCCACCAGCCTAACATAGAAATTTGGAAATACATAGGCTGTCGATGGTAGAATCGAGATCTATTTGGTGCTCCGTGTCACTCATATGTACCTCTACTTAAGCATAGATCAATGATGACACAATCGTGTGTGTCCACCGGTTGTCTTTGCTTCAATTGTCTTGATCAAATTGTCATAGATTACCAGGCCAATATCAATTTGGATTTCGATACAAATAGCATACAACAGTGTAACTGTCTGTGCTGTAACTTCATGGTGGTGAGAAGTAGGCCTAAGATTTGAACGTATGAACTTATACCATGCCTTGCCATATTTGTTCAATGTGTTTTCGGGAAAAAAAAGAGCTTCTTACTTCTTGCTACGGCCTTTCACACATTTTGTCCCGGAATGCACAATTCTTCCATAATCATGTCATAATTTTGGGTGTCCTTGCTAAGCTCATCATATAAGTCTTCATCCTCGTCTATAGAAGGTAAACCGTAGTAATCATTTATAGTTTAAGGGCTAAAAGATACATGTTTCCCTCTTACAAACACATTGTCATTTTCCCTCATGATGGAAGCATTGGCATAAAATTCTCTTACCAATGAAACCATCGCTTGAGGTGGAAGTTAGTGAGCTTATCCCAATTTCAAGCACAAATGAATTCTAAGATTTTTCTATTGTCCGAGTTCGATTTCAAAGCCTTTTCGCGCACTATCGGCTTTTCATCTTCTACAAAATTTTCAAATTTTTTCGCAACTTTAAAGGAAATGAATTTCTTGTGATCAAAGTGCATTGAAGAGTTTGAGGAGCTACCATTCTTTGGAGCCATAAATTACTACAAAGCTTCCTCTTGGAATTTTCGTCGAATACTTTGTGTGCACACTTGTACTACACATCTTCCTTTGCAAAATACCTCTTTACACATTATCTTACAGCTCTCAACTACTCCTTAAATGATTGCTAATGAAGAAAACTCCAAAGATTCATTAAAGTTGTCACTCAATAATTTTATCAAACACTTGGTGGGCAAAATGTACTACTCACCTAATGTTGTAATGTCAAGCTGCCTTCAACTTTTCAATCAACTCAATCACACATGCAAACCATTCTAACACTCCAAGGATGCAATTAAATTCCCCCAAACTTCAATTTTTTCAAAGATCACAACCAAACTCCAAATATCATTTTCCACAACCCATTCAATAATGCAATTACTAATGAAAAAGGTGGAAAACAAAGATAGACTTACTTGAACATAGCGTAGTTGTCATGGAATTAAATGAATGTTGATGATTTTTTATGTTCAATAGATGTCTAAGTAAAGTAGTGCTTTTAGAGAGAAATTGGAAAAGTAAAGCATATGTTTTGTGTTTGGCCAAGGCAAGCAATGAAAAAAACATAAAAAATAAAAGGGGAAAAATGTTTTTTTCATGTGCGTTTAGTAGGGGAGAGGGGGCGTGGGGCAAGAATGTTGGGCACTATGATGTGCCTGTGTTGCGCTCTTGTGCTAGGGATATGCGAGAGCTAGGCGCTGGTGCATGCCTAAATGGTGCGGCTACGCCCTGCTCTCGATAAATAGGCCATGCTTGTTGGGTTGGCATTAGACTGGAGTGAGCAGGGGCATGTGTGGGGCACAAATATGCGCACTGTGCATGAGTAGGGCGCTGGCATGCACCTAGATGGCACGGCCATGCCTTGTTTGCCGAAAACTAAGGGGTTGCGAGCCTTGTGTTATTGTGCTGGGCAAAGATGAGCGCGAGCAGGGTGCTGACGCGTGGCTGGATGGCACAGTCGCACTCTACATGCAACAAAACAAGCGCTAGGTGGGGCTTGCTAGGCATGCTATTGCACAACCATGGCACTAGCACGCACCATAGCCTGTGTTTCGCTGCCATGCAAAGCTCGCAATGCTTCCAATTACTCCGAACTTACTGAATTAAGCGAGAATACTTACCTAAAACACCCCTACACACATGGAAACACAAAAAAAAATGAGAAATTAAATAAAAATAAAACAAAATAACAAAAAAAATCAATTTAAAATAAAAACTCAAAGTAAGAAAGGCTTGGGTTGCCTCCAAAGTAGCGCTTGATTTAACGTCCCTAGCTGGACTAAGCTGCATGTTGATCAAACAGAATCTTTGAGTAAGACATTAGAGACTTTTCGTTCTTCGTTACCCAAATAATACTTTAGTCTTTGTCCATTCACTTGAAACAACCGTCCATCACTTCCTTGTAATTCAATAACACCAAACTGAAAAACTTTGTTAACTAAGAATGGTCTCGACCACCTTGATCTTAGCTTTCCCACAAAGAGTTTCAATCTAGAATTAAATAAAAATACTTGCTCTCCCTCCTTGAATTCTCGTCTTAAGATTCTCTTGTGGTGTCATTTCTTAGTCTTTTCCTTATTTATTCGTGCATTCTAAAAAGCATCATTCCGAAACTCTTCCATCTCATTCAACAGAAGCAATCTCTTCTCACCTGATGCTTTCATGTCAAAATTCAAAGCCTTTATAGCTCAATAAGCTTTGTGTTCTAGTTTGCCTGGAAGCTGACATGATATTTTGAACACTAACTTGAACGGTGACATTCGAATGAGGGTTTTAAATGTTGTGCGGTAAGCCCTAAGTCTATCAACTTTAACCAGTCTCGCCGTGAATTGTTCACTGTTTTCTCAAGAATCATTTTCACTTCTCTGTTCGAGATTTCTACGTGCCCACTTATTTGAAGATGGTATAGAGTAGCAATCTAATGCTTAACACTATATTTCCTAAAAGAGCTTCAAATTGACGATTGCAAAAATGCTTTTCACCATGGCTGATAATTGGACAAGAAGTTCCAAAACGAGTGAAAATACACTAGTGTAAGAAGTTAGTGCCTACCTTTGCATCATTTATACGACAAGCTACGCTTCAACCCATTTCAAAACATAATCCATAGCTAACAATATGTAGTGATTAAAGAAGGATGATGGAAATGGTCCCATGAATCTATTCTCCACACATCAAATAGCTCTACCTCTAATATATTCTTCAAAGGTATCTTATTGCGTTGAGAAATATTTCTTGTTCTTTGACAACGATCGCATGTGATAATGAATGTATAGGCAGTCTTTAAACAACGTTGGCCAAAAGAATCTTGATTGAAGTACCTTTGTTGCACCAAAATGTCCCCCATACTCCGATGAATGACAATGCTTTAAAATGCTTAACATTTCAACTTCTGGAACACATCTCCTAATGATTTGATCTGGACTTCTCTTGAATAGTAATGAATCTTTCCATAAGAATGATTTCACATCATGTAAAAACTCATTCTTTTGATGAAATGAAAGATCTGGCTATAATACTCCACAAGCTAAATAATTCACATAATCCTGTATACCAAGGAAGCTTAGATTCCATCGCAAACAGCTACTAATTAGGAAATGTTTCAAAGACTTGTGAGTTTGTAGTTTTCTCTTCTATATCCAATCTTGAAAGATGATCTTCTTTTCTTGTCCCTTATCTCAATGTCAAACTCTTAAAGCAATAAAATTCATCAAATAAGCCGAGGTTTTGCATCTTTCTTTGCAAACAAATGACAGATGGCAGCATGGTCTGCAAGCACAACTATCTTGGAACCTATGATGTAAGCCCGAAATTTATCAAAAGCAAAAACTACGACAAACATCTCTTTCTCTATTGTTATGCAATTTTGCATAATATATAGCTCGAAATATCCTTTCTCGCCTTTGTCCCAATACCACTCCAAGATCATAATCACTAGCATCATACATAATTTTGAAAAGTTGACTCTAACACGGAACTACCACTATTAGAGCTTCTATCAACTTTTTCTTGATCAATTCGAAAGCTTGCAAACAATCATCATCAAAGTCAAACACAACATCTTTTTCAAGTAAACTACACAAGGGCTTAATAATTTTAGAAAAATCCTCAATCAATCTTCTATAGAAACCCACGTCTCCAAGGAAGCTCCGTATTCCTTTGATGTTCTTGTGTGGTGGGAGCTTTTTGATTGCCGTGATCTTGATACGATCGACTTCAATTCCTTTTGATGAAATTCTATGTCCAAGAACAATTCCCTCTTACACCATAAAGCGACACTTCTGCCAATTGAGCATTAAATTTGTTTCTTCATACTTGCGTAAAACCAAAGAAAGATTGTAAATGCATATATCAAAGGATGAACCAAAAATGGAAAAATCATCCATAAATATCTCTATTATCTCCTCTATCGTATCTGCAAAAATCGCCATTATACACCTTTGAAAAGTGGGAGGGGCATTGCACAAGCCAAAAGGCATTCGCCGAAATGCGAATGTACCATATAGGGCATGTAAAATGGTCTTCTCTTGGTCCTCAAAGGCTATAACAATCTAATTATAACTGGAGTATCCGTCAAGAAAACAATAATACTTATACCCTACCAACTTATCCAACATTTGATCAATGCATGGGAGTAGGAAATGGTATTTCCTTATTGCCTTGTTGAGCTTCTAGTAATCAATACAAGCACACCAACCTGTCATTGTTCTTGTAGAAATCAACTCATTGCCATCATTCTTCACAATTGTTATACCTCCTTTCTTAGGCACAACTTGAGCTGAACTAACCCATAAGCTATCTGAAATAGCATAAATGATCCCGACATTCAACAATTTCAATACTTCAACCCACACTACTTCTTCATTGCCGGATTTAGTCTACGTTGATGCTCAATGGTTGTTTTTTCAATATGTCTAACAATTACTCTTCTTCATCTTAAGTCAAAGATGCTGAAATAATTACCAAAAATGTAAAATTTTCTCCCAAAAAAAAATATATCTAAGATATTTCGGCAATTTCTTAAGCACTAGCCCATTATGAGAAAACTCTGCATTTTTCTTAAACTCCACCCCTTCATTTTTCAAATCACTTCTAACAAAAGTGTCACACCCAACTTTATCAATTGGTAAAGCTTCTAATGCACAAACTTCATCAATCAAATCTCCACAATCATAATCACAATCATCAAGATTAAAATCACGCAACACTTTACTTTTGAACAAAAAATTCACAAGACATTTTTTCAACGAATCTAACGGCATCACATCACAAAGTATATCCTTAACACATTTTGAAATTAAATCAATTCGGTGGAAAAAATGTACCTCATTAGGATATTTCAAAGTGTTGTAAATGTTGAATTTTACCTCTTCTTCGTTGACTCATAAAGTGAATTTTTCATTATGTACATCAATTAATGCCTTACCGGTAGCCAAGAATGGTCCTCCATGTATAGTAGGAACTTTGCGATCCTCTTCCATATCCAAAACCACAAAGTCAGCTGAAAAAAATGAACTTATCCACCTTCACAAGCACATCCTCAATAATGCCTCGTGGATACGTGAGTGAGCAATCCTCCATTTATAGTGAAATTGTTGTTAGTTTGACTTCTCCTAAGCCTAACTTCTGAAACACTGAAATCGACATCAAATTTATACTTGCTCCCAAGTCAGCACAACGCCTTCTTAAAGTTTGAATTCCTAATAGTGTATGGAATAGTGAAGCTACCCAAATATTTTTCCTTTTTCGGCAACTTCTTTTGAAGGATTAAACTACATTCCTCCGTCAACTTAACAATCTGATATTCTTCTAAACGTCGCTTCTTTAACATTACTTCCTTCATAAACTTTGCATAATTAGGCATTTGCTCCAATGCATCAGTAAACGGAATATTGATATAAAGCTTTCTGAACATTTCAAAGAATTTGGAGAACTGAGCATCAAGCTTATTCTTTTGGAATCTTTGCGAGAAGGGCAATGGTGGTGCAATTATTAGAGGATTATCCGGAATCTTTCGATGGTGCTTCATCTTCAACTTCCTTACCACTCACTTTACTTTTCTTTATCTTATCCTCCCTTGCTTCATTCTCCTTAGGCTTAGGTGGCTCTAACTCCTTGCCACTTCTAAGAGTTATTACCTTGCATGGATCTTTAGGATTCGACTCCGTGTCACTAGGAAACTTCCCGAATAATTGCCTTTTGATTGAATTGGCAACCTGGCCAATTTGAGCTTCCAATGACTTCATTGTATATACTCATATTTGTGCAATGTGTCTTAATGCTATCAAGTCAACCTTCATCTTTGTTAAACCAGTTCTTTATTTCCATAATAAATGTTCCATATGGTTTCTTGCCAACTATCGGCTGTTGAAAATCGGGTGGTTGATGCAGTTGCAAATTGTTCCTTTGATTTTCATATGAGAAATTCTCATGATTGTGGAGTTCGAGATGATAGTGAGTTGGTAAGTTGTTACTTGGCCAAAAGTTATAGTTCCAATTGTTGATATATTGACATTGTTCTTGCTCAAAACCATTATCAACACATGAAAAACTTGTAGCCATCACCTTATCCACACTTGAAAAAACCTATCTCATGGTGAGGTTCTTAATTTGGTTTAATAATGAAACAACTTGGGCTGAAAGTGCTACCATTTGATCCACTTCATGAACTCTCGTAGCTCTCCTTGTAATTGATCTCTCACTTGGCCATTGATAATTGTTGTAGGCCATTTCTTCAAGCAAAGCATAAGCCTCTTCAGCCGTCTTGGACAACAAAGTACCACTAGCCGTTGCATCCACAATTATTCGAGTTTGTCCATTCAGTCCATTGTAGAAGAGTTGAATTTGGAATCAATCTTGATAACCACGTTGAGGACATTTTTGGATTAAGTCTTTAAAGAACCCATATAGAACCCGTAGTCTTTAAAGAACCCGTAGTCTTGATACCCATTGTATGCAAAGAACCCGTAGCATAATCTCAATTTCGTTTATGCTTTGTCCTACAAATTCCAAAAATAGAACAAAGCACCTCTCCCGAGTGTAAATCAAGGTTTTAAATAATAACTCAAGTTGATATCCCTATCTAACTCAAATAATTATATGTGCATTATGTATTACTTGTTATTTAACGCTTAGAACCCAATTGACTTCCCGGTTTCTTGAAATTCTAATTATTAATTAGATTATCTATATGTCTATTACCATCAAGTCTCACACCTATCTAGATTGTGTTTACTTAGTCCGACAAATAAATTAATCTTTCCCAAGACTTAATTTATCCATCTCTAATTTAATCAATTCATTAATTAATTAACAAATTAGAACATTAAGCAAGATAGACACAAGTGAATCAAACCATAATAACATTAATAACATGCCAATTAATTAAAACATAGTTTAGACAAGATACATTAAGACCCTAGATTAAGAAAACTAGTCAACCATCACAATTATCAACATAACAATCAACATGTATTTCATAATCATAAAATTCAACAATTAAAGTTCAAATGAAATACAAAATGAGAGTTAAAGAGTTTAGGAAAACTAGACTAGAGATCCAAGCTTCAATGATCCTCCTTCAAGTCCTCTTCCAAGTCTAACTTGAATCAATTCACTTCTCTCTCTAGGATCTCCTCTTTGTTCTTCCTCTTTCTCACTCAAAAACTCAAATGTTTCATTCTTGGATGCTTGGCTTTGGTGGATATCATCTAAAAAATATATAAACCTAAAAGATACCCAAATCAGGTTATTGGATGATGATATCACGGCCAAAAATCGTCCAAGCATGTCCAGAAGGCATTGGAGCCCCCAAAATCTATGCGAGGATAGTATGGGACAGAATGGGTGGCACAGCCGCACCACACTGACGACCAAAATGGCCTTGGAGAGTGGGTACGACATTGGCGCGCCATGTCTTCAACTTCAATTTCTTTGCACTTTGATCCCTTCAGCTTTGTGTTTTAGTCCCTATTTCGCTCCTAACTGTTCTGACGTTACTTTCTCTAGCCGATTTCATTTTGAATGCTCGTTTGCTATCTTTTTTTATACAAAGCACTAAAATTCATTAAATATTAACTAAACTTGAGGATTTACAAAACAATTCAAGTCTAGAAATAGCCGATAAGTGTGTATTCTATACACTTATCACACACCATATTATAACCAAATGCATTCATCTTAATGGGACATCTATGACTCAAATGACCATAGATGTTGCAATAATTACAAGCTGCATTGGTTTACAATTTTCGGAGGAGGTTTTACTAAATAGCTTTTGTAAAGTTTTTGCTTTGCATATGGCTTGTGGTCAATGTCACTCTTATTGAAAACACATTTTTTAGAACAAAGAAGTAGTTCCAAATGCTTTTGACCTTTTGTAAATTTTAAAACTTATTTCATTCAAGTCAAAATATTTCTTTCTAAGATTTTCAATTTCTTTCAAAAAGCCCTCCTCTTTTTCAAAACCAAAATTGATTCCCTTCACAAAAGTGACCTCATTAGATAAAATATCATTTTTGTTTCTCAAAATTTTGTTCTATCAGACACTTAAATTATAAAGGCGGCAATCTCAGAATATTTAAGTATACAATAACAATCTTAAGCAAAACATGAAGGAAAATCACCATAATTAAATCTAGAAATTTCTTAAATTAACATAAAACCATGAAAGATCTAATCAGGGCTTCATCCATAGTCTTAATAAAGATAGTTTAACCACTAAAGAACATAATCAAAAGAAATAAAATACAAGAAAGAGTCTTTCTTGGAACCCTTTCTTGCACTCCTTGACTTGTTCTTACTCTCTTGGTCTCGTGATGTAAGGTAGAATATGCTTTCCATGTATAATGGATGTCTTACATATGTTTCTTCTCTTTCTATAGTAGGATTAGTATCAACCCTATTTTGACTAAGATATGACCTCTACTTGACTTGTTAAAGATTTTGTATGTATTTTGTTTTAATCACTACAATTGATTCACTTTGAATCTAAAGGCAAATAATATAATATTAATAAAAGCTCTAGATTTCTAGTGTCCTATAAAAAAATGTTTGTATGATTAGTATTGTTTTCCTTATCTTTCAAGGAATTGTTATTCTTCTCTTAACAAAATAAGTCTTCAATGATAGATTCCAATATAAGCTTTCCTTTTAGACAAAACTACCTCAATCTTTAAGAAATAAAGAAATCTTCAAGAATTCATCTTTTAATCTCCTTTCTTCATATTTGCTTCTAAAGACCTACGAAATAATAAAAACTAGTGAAAGACTACAAAATACAATGAACATCAAGTACAAAAGTCATACCAAGTACAAACAAAAATTCCTACTCCTCCTCAACCATATATAGCATAAATAAAACGTTTAAGTACATGAACATTCAAACAAGACCTTTTAATTCAAGAATCAATTAAACTTCTCCCTCTTTGTTATCATAAAAATAGTATAAAATATAAAAGCATGATAACAATATTAGGAAACAAATTGTAATAGGACTCTAAAAACTTTTCAAAATAAAGCCTCCTCAAAAACTTTTCAGCAAATGTAATCAAAGATCAATAGGAAGGTAGGAATATAAGATAAATAAGAATCTCTCCTCCTTTTTGTTTCAAGAGTGCCCATAATGAAAATTTTTAAATAATTAGAAATTATGCAAAAATCAAATACACTCAATAATATATATGCAACACAAAATATAATTATTTCTCTTCTAAAAGCATTACAAGTCAAAACTTAGAAGAATGAAAATATTACAAAAATTTTCTTTTTCGACAAATGACAAACTCATTTGCAAAATTTTCTTATCCCTCCTGTTTTTAGCATTATAAAAAATAACAACAAAATGGCACAAGCTTTATCATTAAACCAACAAACACATCAAAGAAAAGGAGAGCACACATCTATAGACAATCACCATCCTACATTCAAACAATCTTCTCTCCTTTATTCTTCAATTCATAGCCACAACACAACATGGGCAATTCAAAGTATAATGTCAAATAAGTAATAAGTCCATCATTAACGTTTGGGTTGAAATAGATAAAAAGGTTAATCATTAAGTGATCACGCTCCACACTACTACAAAAAGGGTCTTCCTTGATAAATAATATCTGTTAAGACGAACGTTTTGTGGTAACAGTTTTTTTATCAAGGAAGGTCTACTAATTAACCATTAACAGCAATTGCACGTCGTTATTTAGTGATAGAAGCATGATCTATCACAATTTTGTGATATATAATTATTACGAGTATTTGATAATTTTTTTGTTGTCACAAATTTATCAATAATTCTCGATATAATATTATTAAGACATGTCTAATTTTTTTTGCATTCAGTTTTTCGATTTTCCTGTTTGTTCGGTTTTTTTATTCGACCGATTTTTTTTCTGTTTTTTTCGTTTTTTTAGTGTTCCATTTTTTATTTTTTATTTTTTATTTTTATTGGTATTTTATTTCATGATTTTGTTAATTTCTATTTAGAAGTATTATTTACAAATACAAATAAAATAAAACACAACAAATAATAAATAAAATTATAATAATATAATTATAAATATTAACCCTAATTTTACATAAAGTCCAACATTTCAACATCCTAATCCACAACAAACCTAATGCCAATAATGTTGCACCTAAATAGTATAAACATTTTCAAAAAGCAATTAATTAGTCAAGACATATATTTAGAGAGTGAATTTTAATGCAATTAAGGTGTGAGATTTCTTAAAGTGAAACATTACTCACCAGCTTAGTCATGGTCACAGCTTCTAGACTTTTATTTACATAAATATTATTAATGATAATAATAATTCAGGAAAAGTATAAAGGTAACAACCATTAGCAGTTTCTACAGCAATGTGATCCGAGCATTTAATCACAATGAAGACAAAAAGAAGAACATATTTATTTACTTATTATTTTTATTATAAAGAAACTAAGAATTTATTGAGTGGATAGCCTGCAGGTCATGCCATTCCAATTGCATATATATAGCTTGTCTTCTTGCATGCTTAATGGGTATAAAATAATTGAAAGTTTGTTAAATCTAAAAGAAAATTGTTAGAACCTTATTTTTATTATTTTTCGAAAATTTCCCAGAAAGAATATGTATATAAGCCATTTTCAAACACTTCACCAATACTTATTCCAAGAAGGAGAAAGGAAGAGATGGGACGATTTAAAAGCAATTTGGCTTGCCAAATGAGTTAAAAGAAATAAGGGAAGGTGGAAATGTAGTTGGTAAAGAGGTGGTCAAATTAGCAAATAGACATGTAATGCTGCACTTACGAGTTGAGGTTATACACTCCTCATAAACAAAGTAGTCTAGAACGTATAAATTTATGTTCTTTAATAGTTATTTAAAAATATATAAATTTTATATTGTTATAATTAGTAATGCTTCATAATAATTTTATAAATTTTAATGATTATAAACTTATTTTTAAATTATAAAATTAAATTTTATTAAAAATAAAATTTAACATATATGTATTTTGAAAAGTGATAAAGGTGTTGACGTGTTTTATGGTGGTTTAAGGTTCAATCCCTCATAAATATAATTTTAAAAATCGGTTCAGTTGGTTCATTTGATTTGGTTTATGTAAACCATTGAAGGGTAAAATTGGAAGAATTTATAGGTCAATGGGTAACAGAATATTACAAAAAATATAGGGAAATAATGGAATATTGCTCCTAAAATCATGGGAAAATCACGCATTTTCATAAGTTGATAAGTAGCCATCCCATCATTCTAGCTCCCATGAAGAAAAATCTATAATATCAATTCATCAACATTAGATATGTTCACCACAACATGTCTAAATCTTTTGCATTTTATAAATTAAACGAATTCAGGAATAAGAATATAGTCGTGACCAGCAGTGAAAGTATGACCAAATAATTAAAACTATCCTAATTATAATTAGGTAATATGAAGGCTACACAATAACAATTTTAGTCAATAGACCAACCATATAACATCTCCAGAAAATTTTTGAAGGATTTACGTGAAATTAGTGCCAGAAATTGAGAATTCAGTTGTATTCTGCACCACCTACAGATTATACACATAAGGTAAAAGTATCAAGATAACCTAGCAAAGTACATAAAAAACCATAAATGTGCTACACTGAACTTTCCACTCTCAAAGACAACAAATTGGAAAATCAAGAAAAAGAAAGTTATTTTATGAAGGCAAATTCAATGGTTGGTTATCTAAAAATTTAGATTGGATAAATGGTTTAAGAGACCATTAATGAGCATTAGAAATTTTCAAAGGTACTAGTCATCTGTTAGGTTTATGGTGAAATTAGGTTTTAGGGAAGTATCTTGACTACGCAACTTGGAACAAAACATAATAAGAGAATGAAAGAACTGATCAGAAAGTAAGTTGCAAATGAATAAGCCAAGAAACAATTGGAGGGATAGTGGTCATCTATAGAATTAACTAGTACAACAATCATTGAATAAAGTACTTCTATCGAACAGCTAGTGTGCATTACGAGTCAGTTTCCACCTCAAAATAAGTAGTTTATACCTTACTATAATGCTATATACATACATACATACATACATACATACATATATATATATATATATAAACTAATATTAAGTTATCTATAATTATTATCCATGCTTAATATTATAATTGTTGTAAATTATATGCTAAATATATATTTCAAAGTAAATATATTAAATTAAAGTGTAAGAAAGATATATTGTAATTCATTTCAAAACTTCATATATTCATATCAAAGTGCAGAGTAAATGACAGGTTTCATCCATACTGAACTGAGGAGTATACCCAAAGGAAATAAAATTAAGGCATTTTCCAAGAAGGAAAAATAGAATACTTACTAAACATAGTTCTTGGAGAGACCTAACTCTAGGAAGCCTTTCGAATTGAAACTCAATTCTATTTTTTTTTTAGCATCCAAACAGAGGTATAATTAAGAGCATGAAACAGAGAAATCATTTCAGTCATTTTCGTAATTTTAACTTGTGAGAAATCAAAGAATAGAGAAAGACATTCTAAATTCTAAGCTTCAAATTATCTTCAACAACAATAGCAAAAATGAAATGAAACTAGAGATACTTCAACAGCCTCATGAATATAATAATTTCTTCTTCTTTAATCTTTCTTTCTCTCGAAACAAAAAAAATAAAAAATGCATTCAACTAGTGCTGAAACTTAGGTCAACAGATGAATATACCTCTAAATCAAAAACAAATAACAAAAGGGCTAAAGAACGACTATCTAAGGACTAAATGACAACAAAATAACAATCAAATCAAAATCAATACCTCTAAAATGATGCCCAAAGTCTCAACTACCTGTTGCGAACCAGTGAAGAGAGATCAATATATAGCTGTAGATGTAACTGATGTGGAGACGACGACCAAAAAAGAATGTCAAATGCCATGGGATTTGCTATCGATGAAAAACCCTAATTTTTTTATGAGTGTTAGAACATGATTGGTCTCTGGGAGAGAGAGAGAGAGAGAGAATTCTGATAGCTCTAGGTGGACACTTACAACAAATTTAAGTCGTTTTAGCCAACCCAATAAAGTGAAAAAAAACGACTTGGTTTTTCCAAGTATCATGTAACTTAAATAGTTATACGATGTTATTTTTATTTCTTTCTTAGTTAGTATCTCTTTAAATTCACCAAATGATATAATTTCATTGTAAATAATTTTCGTCGTTCTGTCACGAGTTATATATCATAGTTTTTTTGACATTCTTTTGTCAGAAACTATTTAAAACGGACCTCAATTTGAGCAAAGAGGTTCTCAATAGAATTATATCAAAACTTTGTGATAGAAGTCATTTCTACCACAAATCTCTTTGTCAAGAAAGGTCGCTTTTGTAGTAGTGTCAATTCAAAGCTATTTAAACATCATGAATGAATGACTTGAATGAAGAAACAAGCACATGTCAAAGTAAAAAATGACATAGAAGATTTTTTGCACATATTGATTATTACATGTATATTTTAAGCAAAAAATATATTAAGTCAAGTCATAACACATGCCTTAAAACCTTGGCTAAAGAATTGAACATTAAATAATAAAAATGATACGCCAAGAATTTGTTACCAATTTGCCTAAGATTTTCCAAGGTACGCATATTTCTAACAAGCATGTTTACAAATAAAAAGTAAAAATATGCTTTGAATGCTTGAGCTAAGAATTGTGAATAAACCAATGAAAAGACAAGTTAAGAATTTTGATACCAAATTTACTTACACATGTTCTTGGCTTTGCATTTTGTGCAAGTATATATTTTACTCCAATGATGTTTCTTTTCACCATAAGTTTTTATCAAAGAACCATCCATCATTTCTTGATTTTGGTACCTATAAAAGATATTCAAATTTTGCACTTTGATACCCAAAACACTTTGGGTCCTTGAATGTTACTTTTGGAACCCATATTATGTTAAAACTAATTACATTCATCTTAATGAGATATGTATGACTCAAATGACTAGAGATTGCATTTGCTACAATCTTTGGACAAGGTTTTACAAAATAATTTTTATAAACTTTTTGTTTTGCATATGGCTTGTAGCCAATGCCAACATTATCGAAAATACATTTTTGGAAATCAATAAGTAGTTCCAAATTCTTTTAATCTTTTCTAAATTTTAAGTCAAAAGATTACCTTTAAGATTTTCAATCTTTTACAAAAAAACATTCCTTCTTCTTTTTAAAACCAAGAT
Organism: Melia azedarach; assembly: GCA_028052125.1. Taxonomy (NCBI): domain Eukaryota; kingdom Viridiplantae; phylum Streptophyta; class Magnoliopsida; order Sapindales; family Meliaceae; genus Melia; species Melia azedarach. Next base: position 11,673,522 of record CM051394.1, read on the forward strand.
TCATTTCTTTTAAATAAGTGATCTCATTACATACACATCAATTTTCTTTTTAAGAGTGTGGTTTATAGAAATCACTTTTTCAAGGCTTTCATGCAACTCTTCAAATGCATCTAACAATTCATTATATGAATGAAAAGGTTAGAAATCATTTACCTCATCATCTCTGAATGCCATGAAGCATATGTTGGCAATTTCATTCATCTCTCCATCATTATCTTCAATGAATCATCATCTTCAAATGAATCATCATCATGTGTAGCATTCATTACTTGCTTCTTATGTTTTCCTTTTTTTTTTCTTTTTAGGTATGGCCAGTTGGGTCTATTATGTCTCATCTTTTTGCACTTATAACAAATTACTTGATTTCTTGTCTTTTTCATTTTTGAGCTCTTTTGCTTTGTGCCTTTTGAGTTCTTTAAAAATTCTAAGAATTTCCTTACTATTTGAGCAATTTCTTCATCTTTATCTTCATTATTTTCATCTTCCTCATCCTCATCCTCATCTTCATGCTTTGTGGATTTAAAAGTAATGAGTTTCTTCTTTTTGCTCTCGTCCATATAATCATATATCTTGTCTTCATAGTCCATTAATAATCCTATGAGGTCATCATAAGGTAAAATGTTGATATTCTTGGCTCTAATTACCTCATTTTTGCTCTCTAATAAGAACTCTCTAGACGACTTGCTCTAGGAACTCTTGAATCAGTTGTTATACGCACCTCAGAAACTAGAAAATAATTTATAAATGATCATATTAGAACTTAAGGAAACTAAGTCCTTAAAATTTTAGTTTTAAAGATGCCACAAAGGTTGATCACCCTTTGATAAGTCAATATACTGTATTCTACCAAGAACACAAAAAGGAAAAGCTAGACTTGTTGAAAATACCTCAATATTATTAATGATATGATGAAATTCATTTTACATAGTTGTAGCATTTATATAGGCATGTAAACATTAGTATCCTAAATAAATAGAAATCCAAAATTAAGTAGGAATAGAAATCCTAACTTAAGTTGGAATAGAAATTCTAAAATAAAGAGAAAAATCTATAATCCTAATCTAATAATGAAACCTAAATAAGAATCCTAAACAAGCTAGAAAACTAATTCTAATAGAACAATGAATCTTCTAAAACCTAAATTATCCATACAGCATAAGCGTTTAGTAGCACATGGCTATTCTATTCTTCATCCTGCACATAAAAATAAGTGATTATCTTTGGTGAAGCATTAGAAACTTCTAGAACAACCTTAAAATCTTCTAGAATAGCCTCTTTGTCATACCGAGCTGCACGATACTTGAGCTTTCTTGCTGCTTCTTGGTCTTCTGGGAGACATCCCTCTTCTAAATACTCTTTAATAGGGTTTATCTAGCATGAGGGGTTTGAAATACAATGAACTACCTTAGCATGTTCTTCTATAGACGACCTGGGTAGAACCTCCACTGGCGCTGTACCAGGTAAGGAAGTTTCTAACAAGGATGCCAACCTTGATAGCATGTCAGCCTTGAAGTTCTTCTCCCTTGGGATTTGTTGCAACCTAACCTGTTTGAATTGTCCCACCAAATCCTTGGCTTTCCTTAGGTAGGCTATCATGTTACCCTCTTTGGCCTAATATTCGTCGTTGACTTGGTGCATGACAAGCTGGGAGTCACTATTTACTTCTAACCACTCTGCCCCTAGGCTTCTCGCCATCTTAAGCCCGACGATCAATACTTCATATTCAGCCTCGTTGTTAGAAGCTTTAAACTCAAACCTTAGTGCATAACTTATCTCAACCCCATATAGGCTAGTGATCACTACCCCAACTCCACTCTCTTGTGAGCTAGATGATCCGTCCACATGGAGGATCCATGGCGAGCTAGTTTCAACTTCCCCATCCTCACTTTGGTTCACGCCCATTTCCAAATTCTCCAGGTCAGGAGTAAATTCAGCCACAAAGTCAACTATGGCTTGTCCTTTTATTGCGTTCCGTGGGCAATAGTGAATCTCGAACTCGTTGAGCTCTATACACCACTTCATAAGCCTTTTTGAACTTTCTAATCTATGTAGGATTTGCCTGAGTAGGAAGTTGGTGACCACACTGACCTGGTGAGCTTGGAAGTACAGCCTCAGCTTTCTGGACAACATGACCAAAGCCAATGCAAGCTGCTCTTGCTTGGGATATGATAAATGTCTAAAAGTACATCATTCACATATATTTTACAAGACATTATTACATCACTTTTGAATTTGTGCATAAATTGTGAAATTTCATTGTTATACCTTTAATTTGCATGTTTTCATGGTCAAGAAATCAAATACATGCAAATATGTATAATTTTACAAGATGGCATGAGTATAATACTTGTATTTAAGTATTAATGTGGTGTATGTTTGTATATAGGTGTTAAAGGAGTACAAGTTACAATTAAAGATATAAAGTATCCACTTCCATATAACTCACTTGAGCATGAATCACTCTCATGACTATAACTTTATGTAAATATCTTCAATGGCATGATTCATTTTGCAAATGAAAGATGACTCAATTATACATAATTTAGTTTTAGACAACTTGTGCAAATTCAGAATGGATAGGTGTCAAAAGTGTGAAGGAACATAATTGAGCATTGTTCATCCATGTGCAACCGGGACCAACGAACACCGTTCTGTTGTTTGGCCATAACTTTCTAAATACACCATCAATCAAGTTGATTCTTGAAGTGATGGAACCAAGAGAAAGACAGCTAAAATGTTCATGTTATTCCTAATTTCCAGATGGTGCATCTTGGCTGTTTAAGATAGTATTTATTATGGGGTAAAAATAGGCTAGACACGTGGCGGTACATAAGCCCACGACGCTTTAGTCAACACCTATGGGACGATTCCATTTATGCTGAAACCCACCTTACCTCAGATCTGAGCTGAGGCAGGATCCAACCTCAGGTAGTATAAAGGGTGTTCACATGAAGGGTGCCACATAGTTTATAACCAATAGCCCACAAAATAGGGCAAAACGAGTGGACCCCACTCTGGAACAGCCCCAAAAGCAAAAGGATTCGGTCTCCCCAAAAGTGTGAAAATATTGTCCTATGATCCTAAGTCACTTGGGGGGACCACCTGAAATTGTCCAAAATGAAAACCTGACCAAAGAGACAGTGTAGCACCTTGGTAGCTGAAAAATGGGCTCCACCTGACGTGGTTAGCCTTTGAGGGACCACAAGTAGAGGCGAATGAATACTCGCCACCTGTACGCAAGGGATAACGTAATCCCCTACTCGAATTAAATCATGCCACGTGGCGCGTTATCTTGGATAAGGTCTTAAGGACCAATCTCTGCTCACCAAGGGACCAATCCCTGCTCACCAAGTGTCCCTAATCTTGACTTCGAGTTAAGGTTTCAAGCTTGGGAAGAGGAAGCAAAGGAGGAATTAGGGCAACATTGTTTAGCCAATCATATGTTTCACAAAAGTATAATATAAAAAGACATTTATATCAAGGTAAGAGGGTCTTCTTCAAGTTTTTGAACTCATTTTTTATTATTCTCACACTACAAGCACAAGTCACCTCACATCCTTCTCTCTAAAAAACAAAGAGACAACCTTAAACATCCATTTAAGGTTGTCCCTTAAGGACGGTTTTACTGTTCTAGCTTCCAAAAAGTCCACACTTATTCACTTTCTCCATGTGTTGTGTGTTACTTAGTCAACTAGCTCCTAGCTACATAATCCTCCACCTATTAGCTATTTCAAGCTACTAAATCGAGCCATAACATCACCACCTCAAGGTACTGACTTGAGCGTTGGAGTGGGCTTGCTGGAAAACCTCCCTTTTGACCGTGTTCTCTGCTGCAGGCATCTTCACCAGGGTTGGGTCCGAGGTTAGCAAGAACGACGAGGTCAGGAAAGGTTTCAAGCAATTTGGCCCGGGATCACCGAGGCGTGAAAGGTCAGCTTGGGGGCCTCCGGGGTTAGGCCGTGACTAGGTCGGGTGCAGAATATTGAGCTCAAACTGTTGACTGGGCATCCATCTTCAGCTCAGATACTAGATCAGCAAGTTATATTACCTCACCTGGGTTGATATTTTCACGCATCAACAGTGGCGTCGTCTGTGAGGAACTAGAACGAAAGGTCCCGCTACAACCTACATACCCACTAGAGAAGTCAAATGCTTAACTTCGAGGCCCCAAGAGGGTCTAGAAGAGAGGTCACGCGAGAGCCCTAGCCAAAACAGTCGCCCACCTCCGGCTCCGCCTCAAGACGAGTATGCAGAAAGTCAAAATGTAAGAGCAATTAACCCAGTCCCCAACAAGAAAGGAAAAGAGAAGGCCGCCACCAGCCGAGACGTGGAGGCAGAGAAAGCTAAGGAGGTGAGAGAGCTGGCTGAAACTAGGTCACAGTTTCAATACATAATGAAATACCTATGCGAAAACTTGGGCATACCGCCTCCTCCTCCTCGAAACCTGGCAAACCGACTAGGGAGCCAAGTCAGGAGCAATCCTGCTTAAGTGGAACCATCCACACTGAGTCAGCAAGGTGCTCAACCGCGACCATCCCAACTGAGAGAGAATGTTCAGGACCCGCCCAGGAGTCACCGCAGTGACCATCATTCGACCACCAGCAACCGACCCAAAGGAGCAAAGAGCCAACTTGAGGGACTTGTGCATGGTGACTTGAGGTACTCCTTAATGGCCCGACTCCAGGGAGAAGGTAACAACCCTGAACCTCCTTACGTGGAATGTTTGCGGAAATAATTACTTACCATGCAAGAAGAAATGAGGGAGCTCAGATCCAGTAAAGGGGAACCCAGCTCACCTGATATCTTGGGTGACTTCACTGCCTCCCTTGCTGACTCAGTGAAGAATGCGACCTTACCTGGGAGATTCAAAACGCCTCAATCCGATCCTGTGACACATGTGGAAATCTTCCAAAATTTGATGTTGGTGTAAGGGGTGCCCGACGAAATAATGTGTAAGGTGTTTCCAACCACCGTAAGTGGGCCGGCCAAAACATGGTACAAGAAGCTTTCGTCAGGAAGCATAAGGGACTTCACCACCTTCGCCAATAAGTTTGTCCTGCATTTTCAATGAGCCAAGCCACCCACTAAAGACCCATCCTCTCTCCAATACATTAAGCAAAGGGGACAAGAACCCTTACATGAATACGTGAAGCGTTACCATCATGAGGTCATGCAAATGGGAGTCTATGAGGAGCCGAAAACTTTTAGAAACTTTTGGTACAATCTCCACACCGGGCCTTTGTGGGTGTCATTTGAAGAAAGACCTCCCACCTCGTATCGGGAGGCATATGATCGCGCCATAAAGCAAATCGCCATTGAGGAGAAGCGCAACATAAAGAAGGGAAGAGAGAAGGCTGAGGATTTCAATGACAAAGGGAAAGATTAGAAGAAGCAAGATGTCAGACCGTCCAGGCCTGTCCCTCCTCAGCAAAGGTCGGTCCCGCGTTAGCAAGACAGCCAGAGGACACCACTGCCCTACAGGCGCCCGCCTCAACCAAGACCAGAGACACTGAGGCCCTAGCCTCCGCCACAACCAAGAGACGTGTCTCACCCGCCAAGAAGGGAATTCGTCACTACACATGCCTATCCACCCCTTAAACACGACAAGGGAACAAGTGTTCAATGCCATAAGAAACAAAGGCCTCTTGACAAAACCACCTAAGTTGATTACCCCTCTAGCTAAAAGGAACTTGAAGAGATATTGCGATTTTCACGAGGAGTATGGACACAGCACAACTGATTGTTTCAACCTGAGGGAGCAAATCCAGAATTTAATCAACAATGGATACCTTAAAGAGTTTTTGCTCGAAGTGAGGGGGAAGGTAGGCAGGAGAAAGCTTAGAAGGGGACCAAGGTCAACCAAGATCCCAGGTGACCAAGGACAATGATATCATCAGCACAATCTCAGGGGGACCCACCCTAGCAGGAGATTCCCGTAGGGCAAGGAAGGCTCATGCTAGGGAGCCCTCCTTGGCCCAACACCACCAAGAAGTGAACTTCACCGAAAGATCGCCTAAGCTACCAAGGGTAGCCACCACCCCTATCATGTTCACGGACAAAGAGACGAGGGATGTAGTGTACCCTCATGACGACGCCATGGTCGTCACAATGAAGATCACCAATAAGGACGTGGCCCGAATCCTCATCGACACAGGGAGTTCGGTTGACATACTATTCAAGGAAGCCTTCAATAAGCTGGGACTAAACTCAGCAAGGATGCAACAAGTCACCACCCCCTTCAGCGGGTTTATAGGGAACCAGCTAATGCCGTCTGACAGCATCACCTTACCAGTTACCATTGGGGAAGACCCTGCTTAGCTCATCACTATGGTTGATTTTATGGTTGTCGACCACTCAGGCTCTTACAATGTCAACCTAGGAAGACCATTCCTTATGGTAACCAGGGAAATGGTGTCCACGTACCACCTGAAGTTGAAATTCTCAGTTGGCAACTAGGTCGGGGTCATCAAGGGGGACGAATTTGCTGCAAGGAGGTGTTACGCCTCCTCAGTTAAGAGGTGCAATCAAGTATCCATCCTTGACCCACGAGTCTCTGACATCGAACAGCGAGGTGAGCTTGCAGAGGAATTGGAGGCAGTCTCGATATGTGAAAGCGACCCAACCAGGATAGTTAAAGTGGGAACCCAGCTCACCTCGGATGTTAAAACATCCCTAGTGGAATTTTTGATTGAGTACTCAGATGTATTTGCTTGGAGTCACAGTCACATGTCGGGGAACAGCCCTAGCATAATCTCCCATCGACTTAATGTGGATCTCATTCACCGACCGGTACGCCAAAAGCTATGAGCTTTCAATCAAGAATGCTACGATGCGATTGAGGAGGAAATCGACAAGTTACTACCTGCGGGGTTCATTCGCGAATCCAAGTATCCAGATTCGGTCTCTAATGTGGTATTGGTCAGGAAACCGAACGGAAAGTGGCGCATGTGCGTCCACTTTATCGACTTGAACAAGGCGTGCCCCAAGGACAGTTTTCCATTGCCTCGAATAGATCAACTAGTTGATGCCACAACTGGCCATGAGTTGCTCAGCTTTATGGATGTCTTTTCTGGTTATAACCAGGTGAAGATGTACGCCCCAAATGAGGAATGAATCTCTTTCATTACAAACAAAGGCCTGTATTGTTACATGGTAATGCCATTCGACTTAAAGAATGCGGGGGCCATGTATCAACGCTTGGTGAACAAGCTATTTAAGGATCAGATAGGCAAGACCATGGAGATTTATGTCGACGACATGATCACCAAGTCAATGAGGATAGCTGACCATGTGTCCCACCTCAGAGGGATATTCGACGTACTGAGGAAGTTTAGTATGAAACTTAACCCTGAAAAATGCACATTCGGGGTAGCAGCCAGAAAGTTTCTGGGTTACATGGTCCACCAAAGGGAAATAGAAGCCAATCCAGAAAAGGTCAAGGCCACCGTGGAAATGAGATCACCTCGGACGACCAAAGAAATACAGAGTCTAGCTGGGAGGGTAGTCGCACTGAGCAGGTTCGTGTCCAAGTGCACAGACCACTGTCACCCTTTCTTCCAAGCTATCAAGAGAGCTAAAGGGTAGCAATGGGATGAAGACTGCGAAGCCGCCTTTCAAAATTTGAAGAACTATCTAGCTAACCCGCCAATATTAGCCAAGCCTCATGCAGGGGATAACTTGCTGATATATTTGGCGGTGTCCACGACTACGGTGAGCTCGATCTTGATCCGAGAAGAAGAAAGAGGGTTGCAGAAGCCCGTGTACTATACCAATAAGGCCCTGACCAAGGTGGAAAAGAGACATCCTTAACAAGAGCAGCTTGCATTGGCCTTGGTCATGTCGTCCAAAAAGCTAAGGCCGTATTTCCAAGCTCACACGGTCAGTGTGGTCACCAGTTTCCCACTCAGGCAAATCCTACATAGGCCAGAAAGCTTATGAAGACTTATGAAGTGGTGTATGGAACTCAGTGAGTTCAAGATTCACTACCATTCGCGGAACGTAATCAAAGGACAAGCCATAGCTGACTTTGTGGCTGAGTTTACTCCTGACCTGGAAAATTTAGGAACGGACATGAACCAATGTGAAGAAGGGGAAGCTGAAACTAGCTCGCCATGGATCCTTCATGCAGATGGATCATCTAGCTCACAGGGAAGTGGAGCTGGGGTAGTGATCACTAGCCCTAGATGGGGTTGAGATAATTTATGCGCTAAGATTTGAGTTTAAAGCTTCTAACAACGAGGTTGAGTATTAAGCGTTGATTGTCGGGCTCAAGATGGCGAAGAGCCTAGCAGTAGAATGGTTAGAAATAAACAGTGACTCCCAGCTAGTCATGCACCAAGTCAGCGACGAATACCAGGCCAAAGAGGGTAACATGATAGCATACCTGAGGAAGGGAAAGGATTTGGTAGGACAATTCAAACAGATCAAGCTGCAACAGATTTTTAGGGAGAAGAACTTTAAGGCCGACATGCTATCAAGGTTGGCATCCCTGTCGGAAACTTCCTTACCTAGTATAGTGCTGGTGGAAGTTCTACCCAGGTTGTCTATAGAAGAACATGCCGAGGTAGTTCGTCGTATTTCAAGCCCCTCATGCTGGATAAACCCTATTAAGGAGTATTTAGAAGAGGGACGTCTTCCCGAAGACTAAAAAGCCGTAAGAAAACTCAAGTATCGTGCAGCTCGGTATTGTATTATTTAGGGTGTGTTGTATAGGCGAAGTTTCACCATCCCTACCTGAGGTGTCTACACCCAGATGAGGCCGATTATGTTCTGAGAAAGATCCATAAGGGAGCCTATAGAAATCGCTCAAGGGGAAGGTCATTGGCATACAAAGCACTACGCCAAGGATATTATTGGCCAACTATGCAAAGTGACTCCCGGGTCATCTTGCAAACCTACCCCACCTGTCAGAAGCACGCCAAGATGATCCGAGTTCCACCAGAAAACTTGACGATGCTAACTTCGCCTTGGCCCTTCGCTCAATGAGGTATCGACTTGATCAGGCTTTTCCCAATTGGCCGAGGTCAGGCCAAATTCACCATAGTGGCAGTAGACTACTTCATGAAGTGGGCAAAGGTAGAGCCGCAAGCCAAGATCACGGAGAAAAGAACCACCGACTTCATCTAGAAAATTCATTATCTGTCGCTTTGGAGTCCCGCGAGTGATAATCACTGACAATAGGCGGCAATTCGACAATGAGAAATTCAGAAACTTTTGTGAGACATAGAAGATAGAAAATCGATACACCACGCCTACTCATCTGCAGTCAAATGGACAAGTTGAAGTGATCAACAAGGTCATCAAGAACTTGTTGAAAAATAAGCTAGGAAGCAAGGAGGGAGCATGGATTGATGAACTACTTGAGGTGTTGTGGGCATGCCACACCACCTTCAAGACAGCCACTGGAGAAACACCCTATGTATTATCTTTTAGTACTGAGGCAGTAATCCCGGTTAAGGTAGGAATGACAACTTTTAGAACCCTCCACTTCGACGAGATTAGCAACGTGGCCCAACTTGATGCCGCCCTTGATTTGTTGGAGGAGAAGAGAGACCAAGCCTAGGTCAGGGTAGCAGCATACCAAAGAAGAGTTGCTAAACATTACAATGCCAAGGTCAGACCTCGAGGTTTCAAAGAGGGGGACCTAGTATTGAGGAAGGTGATTTTCGTACTCAAAGAGGGAGGCTCCACCAAGTTTGCTGAAACCTGGGAAGGGCCTTTCCACGTCACCAAGGTTGTCAAGCTTGGAGTCTACAAACTTGCTCACCTTGATGGCCGCCAGATGAGACGACTAAAGAATGCCGACCAACTAAAGAAGTACTACCACTGATCCCACTTGATCTGGGAATCCAGCAGGTGTTGATTTCCATCTCCATTTTGTTATTTCTCCAAAGTCCTTAGTGGCTAGATTACTTTTGTATGTGCACCAAAAAATGACATGCTGTGTTATCCCACTGCTTTCCCCTAAGTGAGCATTTTGAAGGGAAACATTATCTAGGTGGAAAAGGCTGTTGTTCTATTGATTAAGATATTGTATTCCTATTTAATGGCATAATGATATACACCTTAGCAAATAGTTTGTCATTCGCCATTTTATTTCACCATGGTTGATATAAGACGTGTTCTTTACCAAATTTTATTTTGCCAATAGACCGTTAGGGTCGATTTGTAAATCGACCTAGGTAGGGAGGACACCTACTCAGGTCGGATAACCTACCTCAGGAAGGCTCTATCCTACTAGAATGTTACATGCATATAATCAGCATGCATGGGCAAATAAATAACAAGCTCACAACGATCCATGCAGCAAATAAAAGATATAGAATATATCAAGCCCAAAATAGGGTCACTATCACTTAATAAAATAATATCTCCCAAAGATAACGACATGCCAAACAAAACCATACTGGAAGTTCAAGTCCACAACACAGCAAAACAACATTTGAGTTTACAAAAAAAAAAAAGGAGAGAAAAATGTCTAAGGAAGCTCGATCCAACAATGAGGTAGCGTAAGCAAAGGCTGAGGGTCAGATGAGGCATCATCGCCCTTCCCCAATTGAGATCCTTCATCATCTTGATCTTCGGAGTCGTCTTCCTCTTGGTCCGAGTGAGGCGGGGAAACCTCCAGATTCAATGGGTGCCCTGAGGTAAGCTGTCGAGAACTCCCTACAGCATCAACTGGGTTCTGATCCTTGCCAAACTTGGCCACCAACGCGTCTCGGTCAAACCCGAAGTCCATGTAATGCAAATCCAAATTGGGATATTCCCTGGTGACCTGGTATTGCGCATAATGGTACCCGTGAAAAAGATTGGAACCCGCCTCAGTTTCCAATTTGTCCACACTGGCCTGGAGCTCATTGGCTCTATCCACCTAAGCTTAGAGCTGAGTCTTTACTGATCCCACCTCATCTCGAACCTCTCCTAACTGGTCCTCCAGCTTCGAAATTTGATCGTCTTTATCCTTGAACTTCTGAGAAAGCCGGGACAGTTGAACTTCGAGCTTGGCAATGCGACCAGCTGAGGTCGACCCCTCCTTAAGCTTGTCACCGAACTGAGACTATAAGGAAGGATCCCTGGTAACAAAAAAAAAAGAGAAGAAAAGGAAGGTCAGAGCTTATAATCTAAATCCCGAAACAAAGTTGAGAACTTGAGAATCGCTTACTTGAAGAAAAAGATGAGATGCCATGTCAATTGCCTGGTTAGGATTCAAGCCCTGCCACCTCGCTCCCCTTCTCCGAGTCCGAAAACTCAAGGACTTGCTTCAGTGCCGGGAGAGCTCGAGAAGCATTGGCAAAATGACTGCCGAGAACGCCTCCAAGGTCCACGGCCAACTGGGGAGTCCAGCCTAGCCCTTCCACTTTCTTAGCACGCTTAGGTCGTAGAGGAAGGCCGCTGGATGTAGCCACGCTCTTGCCAAACCCATCAGACCCTATTGCCGCTCGCTAACTGGGTGTCCCCCCTACCTTGGCCATCCTATCTCTCACTAATTGAAGAAAGGCCAGGTCGGTCTTACTTCCTTCAACCATCCTCCTAGTGACCGAACTAGAAGTCGGAACCTCACCTCCTAGAGCCCTTACATGGCCAAAAAAGAGGAATATGGTCAGATTGAATAAACCCACAACCAAGGAGGCAAAAAGAAGCCCAAGTCAAAAATGATACTACTTGAGGAAGGTGGCGGAATCAATCCCACCTTAGCAAGGCGCTCCTCGATGATAATGTCAGTCTCAGATGGGTTAGTCACCACATATTCTCTCATGCTCTTTATATCGGTGTCCCAAGAAAGATTACAAGTTCATTTCCCTGCACAATGACAAGGTCAGCAAGGCAAACGCATAGTTCAGTAAACCCAAAGGAACTGTTAGAGAAACATACCTGCTCACTTGAATTGATTAGGAACAACATACATCTCCCTATCTTCAACCACTGTTTGACCCCAGTCACCAGAAACGACGAACCAAAAATCATCTCAGGCCTTGTCGGCAGTATTCGGATTCACCAAAAGGACTAGGTGAGGTTGGCCAGTGTACGTCCTCAAGTAGTAAAGCTCAGGTTTCTTCGGGGCCGTGGTCAAGGCAAAGATAGCATAGACATCCTCAATAGTAGCCTCAACACCCAGCACTTCCTTCCATAGGATATAGAGCCCAGCAAGGTTCCACCAAGACATAGAACTCAACTGAACAGGGGCCACCCCTAGCCCGCTCAATATTTACGCAAAAAATAGTTGAATAGGAAGCCGAAGACCATACTCGAAGGACTGACAGGTAGATTACCACCTCGTTAGAACCTAGTTAGCTTGGTCTGAATCTTGGACGGGGAAGCGACAACTTCACAGAGGAGGGGATGTCATAGGCCTTCCTCAACTGGGCAAGCATTTTCGCGGTTACGAAGGTTCCCTCATCGTCCAAGAAAAAAACTCTGGTTAGCACCCTCCTCGGAGCTTTCCCCAACCACGTTAGAGCGGCCACGGTAGGCGCGAACCTTATAGCATTTGGTTCAGCTCAAAGAAATCAGGGAAGAGGCTACATTCCCAGGCATGGCAGCCTCACTATTCGCAGGCGAATGCTGAGACTCACCGACGTCTGACATGCCTATGGCACACATAAAAAAAAGAAAGGCAAGGTAAAAAATGAAACCATGTAAGGAACTCCAAGCCTAGCAAAGCCAAATGGGAGTAGTGGAGTTCGAAGAGAACACTTACCTTCTGAAGTTTCTGGCGACGAAATCCAATGAGGAACGGGAGGGGTATTGAGATCGATGGCCAATCGGCGTTGGGATCGTGACGCTGCAAACGCCGCAGCAAGGGAACGGCGGAAGGGCAAGACACGTTCCTTTCCGGCTGTCGAAATAAGAGAAAATCGATGGAGAGAAGTCGATTTTGTCGCAGGCGAGGAGACAAAGAAAGGGCAGCGGCTATGGATTGCAAAGAAACAAATGTGGTCCCGAAGAAGAAGACAAATTGGGGCTTTTGATTTTTTCAAATTCGTGGGGCCTGCTTATAAAGAAAATAAAGAGGTACAACCCTTCCAAACGGATAAGATCCACCTTTAGACTATGTAGGCCCTATGAAGATTGTATTATTTAATGAAAGACTCGCGTTATTACGTTGACCTCCCCTGCTCGACTTTGGAAGATCTAGGAAACAAAAGGAACAAAGGTAGGGTTTCTCCGAAAATTTTCACAAGTTGCAAATGGGGAGTTGCGTCCCCTCATTACTCTCCATTAAATCTTAGAGTCCCAAAGACTTGATATACGAAAAAAAATTCAAATTATGGAGGCCCACAACCTAACAAGGTCCCACATGTACGCCCACGGATATCTTGATCAGAGTATACTGATCCGAGCTAAGGAAGGATAGACTTCCAGGTCATGAGGGAATTTATGCCTATGTCAATCCGAGCTCAACACGGTTCAGTCTTCAAATATAAGGGAATAATTTCCTAATTTCGCCCAAAGATAAAAGTAGAAATTTCGCCGAGCCCTACCCAAATGAAGGGGGAGGGGAAGAGCGACATGAGCTCGGAAATATTTTCGCCTTAAATTTACATCATAAGCCTTCTCGGATCACCCTGAAGAGGTGACGAGGCGTGCATACACCCCAAGGTGGCAAGGGAAAGACCACCAAGGAGGAGGGATAACGATGCGACGTGGGCTAGGAACTCTTAGAAGCTTCCAATGCCTTCGCCGTCTCCTTAGCCATTGGACGCTGGTGGACCTCTATTATGGGGCAAAAATAGACTAGACACGTGGCAGTACGTAAGCCCACGATGCTCTAGTCGGCACTTATGGAATGATCCATTCATGCTGAAACCCACCTCACCTCGGATCCCAACTGAGGCAGGATCCGACCTCAGGTAGTGTAAAGGGTGTTCACATGAAGGGTGTCACGTGGTCTATAACCAATAGCCCACAAAATAGAGCAAAATGAGTAGACCCCACTCTGGAACAACCCCAAAAGCAAAGGGATTCAGTCTCCCCAAAAGTGTGAAAATGGTGTCCTATGATCCTAGGTCACTTGGGGGACCACCTGAAATTGCCCAAAATGAAAACTTGACCAAAGAGACAGTGTAGCACCTTGGTAGTTGAAAAAGGGGCTCCATCTGACATGGTCAGCCTTTGAGGGACCACAAGTAGAGGCAAATGAGCACTCGCCACTTGTACGCAAAGGATAACGTAATCCCCTACTCGAATTAAATCATGCCACGTGGCACATAATATTGGATAAGGTCTTAAAGATCAATCCCTGCTCACCAAGTGTCCCTAGTCTTGACTCCGAGCTAAGGTTTCAAGCCTGAGAAGAGGAAGCAAAGAAGGAATTAGGGCAACATTATTTAGCCAATCATATGTTCACAAAGGTATAATATAAAAAGACATTTATATCAAGGTAAGAGGGTCTTCTTCAAGTTTTTGAACTCATTTTCTATTATTCTCACACTACAAGTACAAGTCACCTCACATCCTTCTCTCTAAGAAACAAACCGACAACCTTAAACATCCATTGAAGGTTGTCCTTTGAGGACGGTTTTACTGTTCTAGCTTCCAAAAAGTCCACACTTATTCACTTTCTCCATGTGTTTTGCGTGTTACTTGGTCAACTAGCTCCTAGCTACATAATCCTCCACCTATTAGCTATTTCAAGCTACTAAATCGAGCCATAACATCACCCCCTCAAGGTACTGACTTAAGCGTCAGAGTGGGCTCACCGAAAAACCTCCCTTTTGACTGTGTTCTCTACTGCAGCCATCTTCACCAGGGTCGGGTCTGAGGTCAGCAGGAACGATAAGGTCAAGAAGGTTTCAAGCAATTTGGCCCAGGATCAGCGAGGCGTGAAAGGTTAGCTTAGGGGCCTTCGGGGTTAGGATGTGACCAGGTCGGGTACGAAATACTGAGCTCAGACTGCTGACTGGACATCCATCTTCAGCTCGAATACTAGATTAACAAGTTATATTACCTCACCTGCGTTGATATTTTCACGCATCAACAGTCATCATTTAGACAATGGCTATCAAAATGACAATTTGAGCATGCTTTACGGTTTTTAATATATCGCATGATTTAGACATCCAAATGCCATGATTCTTAAAGCATTAGAAATATTATTCAATTATTCAAAAAATTTATGAAGACTACTTTCTTTAATTCAGCGTGGGAGGCAGTCATAAGTGAAGTACAATCTAGCAGATAGAGATATGATGAAACTGCAACATGCATGTGTCTTCACATGTAAAAAATCCTTTATCTTGCCTATATAAATGTTAGTTTTGAAGAGAAAGGCATGCTATTCTTGATTTCATTTCTCTTAGGAAGTTATTTTCTTATTTTGTTTCTTTGCTTATTGTAATCCAAGTGTTGTCAGTCAAAAAATTTTTACCTAGTGTTTGTGTTGTTTTTGTATTGTTCATCAAGCAATTTCCACTAAAGGATTGAAGAAGACGATCTATCATTTCAAACCCAAGGGAAAATCTTTGATAAAGATAAGTTTATTTCAATCTTTGTTTGTTCTTCTATGTGTTTTTTACTTTTATACTTGATTTCATTGATTTGAACTTGATAATTGAAGGCTAAATACATAGTGGGAGTTTGCTTTAGCTACTATGATTGTGTTGGTTATTTTATGAATTATGTTTAATGAATGTTTAAGATGATTACTTGTTCATTGTTCTTCATACCTTAGATTATGAATTATAGACTGATAATCTATTGTTTATAATTAAAATTAACAAATGAGAATTAAGGTGTTAGAAATATCATCTTACCTTAATTAAGCTCTATTGAACAAGTGTTTAAATTGGATCCATTGATTTTGTTTAATTTAAATAGTCATATCATTTTCTTGTAATTAATTCAATTAATTAAGTAAAAGCTTCACATCAAGGATATACTTAATTGATTGCAAGTGAAAATTGTCATAATCATTGGATTTCTCTAGCCATAGTGAAAAGATCAATAATCTAAACATTGGGATAATTGTTTAATTCACTTAATATTTTAATGCATGAGTAGATAGTTAACCAACTCTCATTTCATTTCGTTGGATTTAATTTATTATCATTATTCTTCTTTTTTTAATTTAAATTTAGCAAGTTAATTCATTTATTTAACATCGTATCAAACTATAAATTAAGTGAGTGTTTAGGATTTATTATTTATTAAATTTAGTAACATAAAGAAAATAAATAAGAATCTAAACCACTACAATTCCTTGAGAGATCGACCTTGGGGTGAATTTATCATTAGCTATTAATGATTTGTGCACTTGCAAGCATATTCAAATTTGCACATCAGGATATCTCTTTTCTGCATCGGTTAGGGCCTTGCTCGTATAGTACACAGGCTTCTGCAACCCTCCTTTTTCTTGGATCAAAACTAAGCTCACCACGGTCGCGAACACCGCTAAATACAATAACAAGTTATCCCTTGCATGAGGCTTGGCTAAGATTGGCGGGCTAGCTAGATAGTTCTTTAGATTCTGAAAGGCGGCCTCGCAATCTTCGTCCCACTACTGACCTTTAACTCTCTTGATAGCTTGGAAGAAAGGATGACAGCGGTCCGTGCACTTGGACACGAACCTGTTCAGTGTGGCTACCCTTCCAGCTAAGTTTTGTATTTCTTTGGTCGTCCGAGGTGATCTCATTTCCACAATGGTCTTATTTTTTTTTTTATTGGCTTCTATTCCCCGTTGGTGGACCTTGTAACCCAGAAACTTTCCAGCTGCTATCCCGAATGCACATTTTTCCGGGTTAAGTTTCATGCCAAACTTCCTCATTACGTCGAATGTCCCACTGAGGTGGGACACATGGTCAGCTATCTTCATTGACTTGGTGATCATGTCGTCGACATAAATCTCCATGGTCTTGCCTATCTGTTCCTTAAATAGCTTGTTCACCAAGCATTGATACGTGGCTTCCGCATTCTTTAAGTCGAATGGCATTATCATGTAACAATAAAGGCCCTTGTTTGTAATGAAAGAGGTCCCTTCCTCATCTAGGGCATACATCCTGACCTGGTTGTAACCAGAAAAGGCATCCATAAAGTTGAACAACTCATGGCCAATTGTGGCATCGACTAGCTGATCTATCCGAGGCAATGAAAAGTTATCCTTGGGGCACGTCTTGTTCAAGTCGGTAAAATCGACGCACATGCGCCATTTTTCGTTCAGTTTCCTTACCAACACCAGATTGGAGACCCAATTTGGATATTTTGTTTCACGAATAAACCCTGCACATAGTAGCTTGTCAACTTCCTCCTCAATTACGTCGTAGCATTCTTGATTGAAAGCTCGTCGCTTTTGGCATATTAGTCAGTGAATGGGATCCACGTTAAGTCAATAGGAGATTATGCTAGGGCTGATTCCCGGCATATCACTGTGACTCCAAGCAAACACATCTGAGTACTCGGTTAAAAATTCCACCAGGGACTTTCTGACATCCGAGGTGAGCTAGGTTCCCACCTTAACTATCCTGGTATGGTCGCTTTCACATATCGAAACTGCCTCCAATTCCTCCACAGCCTCACCTCGCTGTTCGACTTCAAACACTCGTGGGTCAAGGATAGAAACCTGATTGCACCTCCTAACTGAGGAAGTGTAACACTTCCTTGCAGTAAGTTGGTCCCCCCTGACGACCCCAATTTGGTTGTCAACCGGGAATTTCAACTTCAAGTGATACGTGGACACCACTCCCTTGTTCGCCATGAGGAATGGTCTTCCCAGGATGACATTATAAGAGCTTGGGTGGTCGACAACCACAAAATCAACCATAGTGATGAGTTAAGCAGGGTTTTCCCCAATGGTAACTGGCAAGATGATGCTGCCACACGGCATCAACTGGTCCCCTGTAAACCCATTGAGGGGGGTGGTGACTTGTTGCATCCTTGTTGAGTTTAGCCCAACTTATTGAAGGCTTCTTTAAATAGTATACCAACTGAACTCCTTGTGTCGATGAGGATTCAGGCCACGTCCTTACTAGCAATCTTCATTGTGACAACCATGAAGTCGTCATGAGGGTACATTACATCCCTCGTGTCTTCATCCGTAAACATGATAGGGGTGGTGGCCACCCTTGGTAGCTTAGGCGATCTTTCGACGAAGTTCACTTTCTGGTAGTGTCGGGCCAAAGAGGGCTCTTTGGCATAAGCCTTCCTTGCCCTATGGGAATCTCTTACTAGGGTGGATCCCCCCGAGATTGTGCTGATGAAATCTTTATCCTTGGGCACCTAGGATCCTGGCTGACCCCGGTCCCCTTCTGAACTTTCTCCTGCCTACCTAACCCCTGAGCCTTCCCCCTTACTTCGAGCAAAAACTCTTTCAGGTATTCATTGTTGATTAAATTCTGGATTTTCTCCCTCAGGTTGAATCAATCAGCTGTGCTGTGTCCATACTCCTCATGGAAATCACAATACCTCTTCAAGTTTCTTTTAGCAAGATGGGTAATCAACTTAGATGGTCTCTTCAAAAGGCCCTTGTCTCTTATGGCACAGAACACTTGTTCCCTTGTCGTGTTCAAGGGGAGATAGGCATGCACAGTGGCGGATTCCCTTCTTGGCGGGTGAGATACATCTCTTAGCTGTGGCGGAGGCTGGAGCCTCGGTTTCTCTAGTCTTAGCTGAGGCTAGCGCCTGTAGGGCAGTAGTGCCCTCTAACTATCTTGCTAACGCGAGACTGGCCCTTGTTGAGAAGGGACAGGCGTAGACGGCATGACATCCTACTTCTTCTTATCTCTCCCTTCTTCACTGCAATCCCCAACCTTCTCTCTTTCCCTTTTTATGTTGCGTTTCTCCTCAATGGCAATTTCCTTCATGACGCGATCATATGCTTCCCAATATGAGGTGGGAGGTCTCTCTTCAAATGACAACCACAAGGGCCCGATATGGAGATTGTACCAAAAGTTTCTCAAGGTTTCTAGGCTCCTCATAAACTCCCATTTGCATTACCTTATCATGGTAACGCTTCACATATTCATGCAATGGTTCCTACCCCCTTTGCTTAATGTATTAGAGAGGAGGGGTCCTTAGTAGGTAGCTTGGCTCCTTAGAAATGGAGGACAAACTTGTTGACGAAGGTGGTGAAGTCCCTTATACTTCTTGACGAAAGCTTCTTATAATATGTTCTGGCCGGCCTACTCAAGGTGGTTAGGAACACCTTACACATTATCTCGTCGGGAACTCCTTGGACCAACATCAAGTTTTGAAAATTTTCCACATGCACCATGGGATCAAATTGTCCATGGTAAGGGTCAAGTTGAGGCATCTTGAATCTCCCAGGTAAGGTCGCGTTCTTCACTAAGTTAGCAAGAGGGGCAGTGAAGTCACCCAATATATCAGGTGAGTTGGGTTCCCCCTTACTGGACCTAAACTCCCTCATTTCCTCTTGTATGGTAAGTAACTGTATTTGCAAACATTCCACGTAAAAAGGTTCAAGGTCGTTACCTTCTCCTTGGCATCGAGACATCAAGAAGTACCTCAAGTCACCATGCACAAGTCCCCTAAGTTGGCTCCTTGCTCCTTCAGGTCGGTTGCTGGCGGTCGATCGATGGTCATTACAGTGGCTCTTAGGTGGATCCTGGACATTCGCTCTCAACTGGGATGGTCACGGT
Organism: Melia azedarach; assembly: GCA_028052125.1. Lineage (NCBI taxonomy): Eukaryota > Viridiplantae > Streptophyta > Magnoliopsida > Sapindales > Meliaceae > Melia > Melia azedarach. The sequence goes on from CM051394.1 coordinate 11,693,111, forward strand.
TGAGCACCTGGCTGACTCAATGTGGATGGTTCCACTTAAGCAAGATTGCTCCTGAGTTGGCTCCCTAGTCGGTCCGCCAGGTTTTGAGGAGGAGGTAGTGGTATGCCCAGGTTGTAGTACAGGTATTTCATCATGTGTTGGAACTGTGACCTAGTTTCAGCCAGCTCTCGCACCTCCTTAGCTTTCTCCGCCTCAACATCCCAACTAGTGGCGGCCTTCTCTTTTCCCTTCTTGCTGGGGCCTGGGTTAAGTGCTCTTTCATTTTGACTCTCTACATACTCGTTCTAAGGCGAAACTTGAGGCGGGCGACTTCTTTGGTCCGGCTCCCGCGTGGCCTCTCTTCTAGACCCTCTCGGGGCCTCGGAGTTAGGCATTTAACTTCTCTTGCGAGTACGTACGTTGTAGCGGAATCTTTCGTTCTGGATTCCCACGCACAGCGTCACTGTTGATGCGTAAAAATATCAACCCAAGTGAGGTAGGATGCCTTGCTGATCTAGTATCCGACCTGAAGATAGATGCCCAGTCAACAGTCTGAGCTCAATATTCGCACCCGACTTGGTCTCATCCTAACCCTGAAGAGGTTCCCAAGCTGACCTTTCACACTTTCTAAATCTCCAGGCCAAGCTGTCACGAATCTTCCTGACCTCGCTGTCCCTGCTGACCTCGGACCTAACCTTTCACGAATTTTCTAGCGAGCCCACTCTAACGCACAAGTCAGTACCTTGAGGGGGTGATTTTATGGCTCGACTTTAGCTAAAAATGGCTAATAGGTGGAGGATTTATGTAGCAAGGAACTAGTTGGCCAGCTAGCACACAAAACACATGGAGAAAATCAATAAAATATGGCATTTTTGGAAGCTAAAACAGTAAGCAAGCTTCAAAGGACAACCTTCAATGAATGTTTAAGGTTGTCTCTTGAAGGCCAACGAACAAGACAAGGATTTCTCCTTGTTTCTAAAAAGAAAAATGTGAAGTGACTTGTGCTTTTTGTGTGTGAGAGAGTAAAAAATGAGTTAAAGCTTGTCTAAGACCTATGTTATCTTAATATAAGTGTCTTTAAATACTATACTTTTGTGAACATATGATTGGTTAAACAATGTTGCCCTAATTCCTCCTTTGCTTTCTCTTCCCACGTTTGAAACCTTAACTTGGAGTCAAGACTAAGGACACTTGGTGAACAGGGATTAGTCCTCAAGACCTTATCTAATATTACATGCCACGTGGCATGATTTAATTCGAGTAAGGGATTACGTTATCCCTTGCATACAGGTGGCGAATGCTCATTCGTCTCTAATTGTGGTCCCTCAAAAGCTGACCACGTTAGGTAGAGCCCTTTTTTCAGCTACCAAAGGGCTACACTGTTTCCTTGGTCAAGTTTCCATTTTGGGCGATTTCAGGTAGTCCCCTTAAGTGAACTAGGAACATCGGACACCCTTTTCACATTTTTGGGAAAACCGAATCCCTTTGCTTTTGGGGTTGTTCCAAAGTGAGGTCCACTTTTTTTGTCCTATTTATGTTGGTTATTGGTTATAGGCCACGTGGCACCTTTCATGTGAATACCATTTATACTACCTAAAGTCGGATTATATCTCAGCTAAGATCCGAGGTGAGGTGGGTTTTAGCATAAACGAATCGTCCCATACATGCTGACTAAAGCGATGTGGGCTTACATACCGCCACGTGTCTAACTTATTTTTACCCTATAACAATGAAGTTGTTGCGTATGGTGTTTACTATATGTAATTTGTGAAGCTAAAATAATAATGTTTGTTTGTACTTTTTATCAAACAATGTTATTAAATTAATTTTTACTTTTATCAAGGCATTCATTTATGTTATTTTAATATATTTTGAATCTCAAAACAAATGGCAACTGACAGTGACCGTAAGTTTCATACAAGGGTATAAACATTGTTGATGCGTGAAAATATCAACCCAGGTGAGGTGGTAATGCCTTGCTGATCTAGTATCCGAGTTGAAGATGGATGCCCAGTCAACAGTCTGAGCTCAGTATTCCGCACCCGATTTAGTCTCTACCTAACCCCGGAGGCTCCCAAGCTGACCTATCACGCCACGCTGATCCCGGGCCAAATCGCTTGAAACCTTCCTGAGCTCGCTCTCCTTGCTGACCTCGGACCCGAACTTGGTGAAGATGCCTGCAGCAGAGAACACGGTCAAAAGGGGGGCGCCGGAGGTTATCCGGCGAGCCCACTCCGAAGCTCAAGTCAGTACCTTGAGGGGGTGATATTATGGCTCGATTTTGGTATCTTGGAATAGCTAATATAAGGAGGAGTATGTAGCTAGGAGCTAATGGACCAAATGACCCACAAAACACATGTAGAAGGCAATAAGTATGGCCTTTAGGGAAGCTGGAACAATAAAACCGTCCTCAAGGGACAGCCTTCAATGGGTGTTTAAGGTTGTCTCTTTGTTTCTTAGAGAGAACAATAATGGGGAGACTTGTGCTTGTGGTGTGTGTGAGCAAAGAATGAGTTTTTAGCTTGAAGAAGAAGACCTTATCTTACCTTGACATAAGTGTCTTTTTATATTATACTTTTGTGGACACATGATTGGCCAAACAATGTTGCCTTAGTTCCTCATTTTCTTCCTCTTCCCAAGCTTGAAACCTTAGCTCGGAGTCAAGACTAGGGACACTTGGTGAGCAGGGATTGGTCCCTTGGTGAGCAGGGATTGATCCTTAAGACCTTATCCGAGATTACATGCCACATGGCACGATTTGATTCGAGTAGGGGGATTACGTTATCCCTTGTGTACAGGTGGCGCATGCTCATTCGCCTTTACTTGTGGTCCCTCAAAGGTTGACCACGTCAGGTGGGATCCCTTTTTCAGCTACCAAGGTGCTACACTGTTTCCTTGGTCAGCTTTCCATTTTGGGCGATTTCAGGTGGTCCCCCCAGGTGACCTAGGATCATAGGACACCTTTTTCACATTTTTGGGGGAACCAAATCCCTTTACTTTTGGGGCTGTTCCAGAGTGGGGTCCACTCGTTTTGCCCTATCTATGTGGACTATTGGTTATAGACCACGTGGCACCCTTCATGTGAACACCCTTTATACTACCTGAGGTCGGATCCTGCCTCAGTTGGGATTCGAGGTGAGGTGGGTTTCAGCATGAACGGATCGTCCCATAGGTGCCGACTAGAGCGTCGTGGGTTTACGTACCGCCACGTGTCTAGCCTATTTTTACCCTATAACAGAGGTCCCCCAGCTTCCAATGGCTAAGGAGATGGCGAAGGCGTTGGAAGCTTCTAAGAGTTCCTAGCCCACGTCGCATCGTTATCCCTCCTTCCTTGGTGGTCTTTTTCTTGCCACCTTGGGGTGCATGCACACCTCTTCACCTCTTCAGAGTGATCCGAGATGGCTTATAATGTAAATTTATGGCGAAAATGTTTCTGAGCTCATGTCGCTCTTCCCTCCCCTTCATCTGGGTAGGGCTTGGTGAAATTTCTACTTTATCTTTGGGCGAAATTAAGGGATTATTCCCTTTTATTTGGAGACTGAACCGTGCTGAGCTAGGATTGACATGGGCGTAAATTCCCTCCTGACCTGGGAGGTCGTTCTTCCTCAGCTTGGATCAGTGTACTTAAAGTAATATTTGTGAGGCCATTACAATCTCATCTCATTGGGTTATCATGCCTTTCTTTTATCAAGGTAGGCTTGATATTAAGCTTGGCGAGATCCCTTATCTTCTAGTGTTGAGCTTGGTGAAACTCCATTATGATCAAGAATAATCCCTCTTAACTCTATGATGATTCTTCTTCATTCCATTATGGCTATCTTGCTGGTGGTGTAGTTCACCAGCTTAGGTTGGCTTCTTTCTGCTAGGAAAAAATAGTTTGATTCCCTACTAAGCAAAGGCCAAAGCGAGCTGAGCAAGGTCAGATTCTTAGGTGGAAGCTTGATTAGCCTAGCACGCTTTTGGCAAGTAAGGCAGGTTTCCCAGGTGACCTTGGAGTCTCTGGTACATGATCAGCTAAGAGTCGTTCTTGAGGCCGAATACAAGGTTAGCTAGCATGGCTTGAATAAGGCCATCATTGCTGATGATGATGTAGTCTCTCTTTGTGAAAATACCAAGCCTACTTGAGCTTGCTTCTGCCCAGCTCAACTCGATGTCATGGAAGAGCTCAGCAGGGTTGTATACGCTGGGATGGACTCTATATGCTGTCCCCCAGCTTTAGTCAGCTCCTACTTCAAGTCGGAGGTAACTTTTCAGTTTCTTCCTTCTTCATTTCCTTCTTCCTCAGGTCCTCTCATATGCTTTAAGTGATTCCTATGTGGAAATTCACCCTCTTATTTGTTGATGTCAAGAAGACTAGTAGCATGGCTTGCTTAGGCTTTATTGAGGCCTTGGGCTTGGCATCCCAAGTACTGTTGATGTATATCCTTGCTTATGTGGGATACCAAGCTCTGACTCTTTCTTATATTCATGCTGAAGTTGTCGGCTGAGTTGAGAGAAACAGAATGACTAGCTCAGCTAGCACTGAACATTATTCTTAGAAAGATGCTGCCTTTGTGCTGAGCAAGGGTCTATGTGCTTGATGTTCTGCCAAGCTTAGCTGGGATATACCAGCTATACATCCCTTGTAATCTGGGATTTGTATCCCTTTTGGCGAACATTTTTCACATTTATAATGGTGTCTTTTCTGAGCTGGGGCGGTGATCCCTTATGATCTGGGATAGAAATCCTTGTTGATCTAGGTAGTTATGCCTTTTGACTACAGTTATCCAACTTGGGGTGTCTTTTATCCCACGTGAGGTGGGCTCAGCATCAGCCAACAAGTTCCATAGGCATTACTTATAGTTGGTGTCTCTCATAGAGGTAGCAAATAAGATCCAATCCAGCCTAGGTGGTGTTTTTCCAAAAAAATGCTTTATGAAAACCAAAGCAATGATATAACACACCTAGGCCTTTCCGGGAGAATATATAAGGAAATCGTAGTCACATAAGACTTGGCGATAAATAATATGGCGATAAACAATATAGCGATAGAATACCGAGATCAACACTGGGCTTGACCAATGTAACAAATAATACTTCCTCAGCTGGTTTACCAAGTAAGCTTGGACCTCAGATGAGCTTGGACTGGATAAGATCATCCTTGCTAAGCTGGACAGACTCCAACTCTTCAACAAGTTTATCTCGCTGTTCAAGTTTGGTGCTCTAGGGTCAAGGATGAATACTTAAAGGCATATCCTTACTGAGGTAGGATAACACCTTCTCATTATATGTTGATCCCGGTTGATAATTCCAATATGGTTCCCCACCGGAAACTTTATCTTCAAGTGGTATATGGAGAATAATCATTTTGTGGCTATTGTATCCCTGCTGATGTCGAACCCAGCTTATCAAAAGCTTCCTTAAACATGATATCTAAAAAGATTCCTGCGTCAGGTAGGATTCCAGGTACATCCTTATTGACCACCTTCATGGAGGTGATAAAGGCATCGTCATGCGGGGTAGACCATATCTTGTATCTTTCTCGCTGAACAAGATTTGAGTAAAGGTCATCTCGGATATCCTTTCTGAGGTTTGACTTCATGATTTCTGTGAGATAAAGTGAGATAACAAAATTGTGTCTTCCTTGCTTTACTGAAGAGATCCCAACTAAGGTGGGTCCCTCACTGAGGGTGTAGACGAAGTCACTTAGGATCCCAGCTGACCTTCGTTATCTTTCTGGATATCTTCAGGTTGTCTTTCTTCTTGAAACCCTTTTTTTTTTTTGTTACCAGGGATGATATGCTAAAGAGTAGATAGATTCCACTTGTTTTCTTAGCTGGAGAATTTGCTCCTTCAATGGAGGAGGTAGATGCCTAGAAGGTGTAGGCATTGGCAAGTATCCCTAATGAGGTGGGATGATACCTTGCTGACATGGGCGCCAGTATGGCACTGATGCATTGGCGCAGATGGATTTCCCTGAGGAAGTGGGAAATATGCTTGCTAAAATGGGCACCAGTATAGCATTGGTACACTGACACAGATGTATCCCTAGTGAAGTGGGACTTGTCCTTACTGAGGTGGGTGCCTATATGGTGCTGGCACAAGTGGATTTTCCTAATGAAGTGGAAAATATTCTTGCTGAAATGGACACCAATATAACACTGGTGTATTGGCGTAAATGTATTCCTGGTGAAGTGGGACTTGTCCTTGCTGAGGTGGGGTCGCACCTTGGTAATAATAGACAAAGCCACTGATGAACACACAAAAATCCCACAACTTCCAAATGGAAACTTCTTGTACTTAGTTCTTATCAATCCATCTAACACCATACAAAATATTTATACATAAAGTATCAAATCATGGAAAACAATATGGGCTACCAAGTCAACCTGACCTTGGTGGTAATATATGTAGGGTACTCTAAACTTTCTAAATAAGCATGCATTTCTAACCATATCAGCAAGCATTCTAACCATATCAGCATGGAGAACAAAAAAGTCACCTAGATCACCATAGGTAGTCCACAAATATTTCATAGAAGAAGGTTTAGAGTTACCGTCCTTTGGAGGCTCCATCAATAGGGCATATCCTAAATCACCATAGATAAACCCATTAAGTTGGCTCTTACAACTCTTAAGCTCATTGTTGGTAGGAATCTCTAGTTGTTGTGATAACTTCTGAGCAGTTAATAGAAGTGCATCATGAGTTGGGACAGTCTTAGTTAAGCACTATGGTGACTAAGTATGGTGGTCCTTCCTGAGCTAGGTTGATACTAGGTTGCTTCTCCAACTGGTTCCCCTTGACAACCCTGACCTCGTCACCACCTTCAGCTTTAGGTAATATGTAGAAACCATTCCCTTATTTGACATGACGAATGGTTTCCCCAAGATGACGTTGTAAAGCATCTCTCATGGCGATCTTTATCGTGGTGACCACGGCGTCATCATAAGAGTACACCATATTTCTCGCGTCCTCTTCAATGAGCATGATAGGGGTAGAAGCCACCATAAGTAGCTTTGTCGTCTTCTCGGAAAAATTTACTTCCTGATGATATCGAACTGAAGCGGGCTTTCTAGCGCGAGCATTCCTTGCCCTGCTGGAGTCTTCTGCTATAGTGAATCTTCTTAAGATTGTACTGACGTAGTCTCTATCTTTAGTCATCTGGGATCTTAGCTGACCCTGGTCCCCTTCTGAGCTTTCTTCTGCCTGCTTAACCCCTTGAGCTTTCTCCTATTTAAGTTTCTCTTAGAAAGAGGGGTAATCAACTTAGGTGATCTTGTCAAGAGACCCTTGTCTCTTATAGCGTAAAACACTTGTTTCCTTGTCATATTCAAGGGATGGTAGGCATGTGTAGTAGTGGATTCTCTTCTCGGCGATTGATGCAGCTTCCCTTAGCGACGGTGAGGGCTTAGGCCTCACTAGCTCTGGTCCAGGCTGAGGTGGGCACCTGTAAGGCAGCAGCGGCATTTGGCTATCTTGCTGACGCAGGACTAGCCCTTGCTGAGGAGGGATAGGCCTAGGTGGCCTAGTATCTTGTTTCTTCTTATCCCTCTTTGCTTGACGTATTGGAGAGAAGATGAGTCCTTAGTAAGTGGCTTGGCTCCTTGGAAATGGAGGACAAACTTGCTAGCAAAGATGGCGAAGTCCCTTATACTTTCAGATGGAAGCTTCTTGTACCTATGTTCTGGCCGGCCCACTCAAGGTGGTTAGAAATACCTTACACATTATCTCGTTGGGAACTCCTTAGGCCAAAATCAAGTTTTGAAAAATTTCCACATGTGCCACGGGATTAGATTGTCCATGGTAGGGGTCAAGTTGAAGCATTTTGAATCTCCAGGTAAGGTTGCGTTCTTCACTGAGTCAGCAAAAGGGGGCGGTGAAATCTCCCAAGATATCAGGTGAGCTGGGTTGCCCCTTGCTAAACCTGAGCTGTCTCATTTCTTCCTGCACGGTAAGTAATCATTCCATGTAAGGAGGTTCAAGATCGTTACCTTCTCCTTGGTGTCGAGCCATCAAAGAGTACCTCAAGTTTCCATACACAAGTCCCTCAAGTTGGCTTCTTACTTGCTTGGGCCGATTACTGGGAGTTAATCGATGCTCACCGCGGTGACTTATGGGCGGTTCTCTGGCGTTCGTCCTCAGCTAGGATGGTCGTAGTAGTGCTCTATGCTGACTATGTGTGGATGGCTCCACCTAAGCAGGGTTGCTTTTAGGTTGACTTCCCAGTCGACTTGTTAGGTTTGGAGGAGGAAGAAGTGGTATGCCCAGGTTGTCGCACAGGTATTTTATCACATGCTGAAACTGTGACCTAGTTTCAGCCAGCTCTCTCACCTCCTTAGCTTTCTCTGCCTCCACGTCCCGGCTAGTGGCGGCCTTCTCTTTTCCCTTCCGGCTGGGGCCTGGGTCAAGTGCTCTCACGTTCTGACTTTCTGCATACTCGTCTTGAGGCGGAGCCGGAGGTGGGCGATTGCTTTGGCCGGGCTCCCGCGTGACCTCTCTTCTGAACCCTCTTGGGGCCTCGGAGTTAGGCATTTGGCTTCTCTGACGGGTACGTAGGTTGTAGCGGGACCTTTCGTTCTGGTTCCCCACAGACGGCGCCACTGTTGATGCGTGAAAATATCAACCCAGGTGAGGTGGTAATGCCTTGCTGATCTAGTATCCGAGTTGAAGATGGATGCCCAGTCAACAGTCTGAGCTCAGTATTCCGCACCCGATTTAGTCCTCTACCTAACCCCGGAAGCTCCCAAGCTGACCTATCACGCCACGCTGATCCCGGGCCAAATCGCTTGAAACCTTCCTGAGCTCGCTCTCCTTGCTAACCTCGGACCCGAACTTGGTGAGGATGCCTGCAGCAGAGAACACGGTCAAAAGGGGGGCACCGGAGGTTATCCGGCGAGCCCACTCCGACGCTCAAGTCAGTACCTTGAGGGGGTGATATTATGGCTCGATTTTAGTAGCTTAGAATAGCTAATATAAGGAGGAGTATGTAGCTAGGAGCTAATGGACCAAATGACACACAAAACACATGTAGAAGGCAATAAGTATGGCCTTTAGGGAAGCTGGAACAGTAAAACCGTCCTCAAGGGACAACCTTCAATGGGTGTTAAGGTTGTCTCCTTGTTGTTTTTAGAGAGAACAATAGTGAGGTGACTTGTGCTTATGGTGTGTGTGAGCAAAGAATGAGTTTTTAGCTTGAAGAAGAAGACCTTATCTTACCTTGACATAAGTGTCTTTTTATATTATACTTTTGTGGACACATGATTGGCCAAACAATGTTGCCTTAGTTCCTCATTTTCTTCCTCTTCTCAAGCTTGAAACCTTAGCTCGGAGTCAAGACTAGGGACACTTGGTGAGCAGGGATTGGTCCTTAAGACCTTATCCGAGATTACATGCCACATGGCACGATTTGATTCGAGTGGGGGATTACGTTATCCCTTGTGTACAGGTGGCGCATGCTCATTCACCTTTACTTGTGGTCCCTCAAAGGTTGACCATGTCAGGTGGGATCCCTTTTTCAGCTACCAAGGTGCTACACTGTTTCCTTGGTCAGCTTTCCATTTTGGGCGATTTCAGGTGGTCCCCCCAGGTGACCTAGGATCATAGGACACATTTTTCACATTTTTGGGGGAACCAAATCCCTTTACTTTTGGGGCTGTTCCAGAGTAGGGTCCACTCGTTTTGCCCTATCTATGTGGACTATTGGTTATAAACCACGTGGCACCCTTCATGTGAACACCCTTTATACTACCTGAGGTCGGATCCTGCCTCAGCTGGGATCCGAGGTGAGGTGGGTTTCAGCATGAACGGATCGTCCCATAGGTGCCGACTAGAGCGTCGTGGGCTTACGTACCGTCACGTGTCTAGCCTATTTTTACCCCATAACAAACATAATTGTCTTGAAAAGTTACTTTTTTTTCAACGGAGATAACATGAAGAAGGTAATGAGATATTACATAAACAACAAGCAAGGGATTGGGTATTAAGTCAAACAACTAAGGGTATCGAAAATTCTCCCATTCTATAATTGATGTACATACCATCATTATGTAAATAAAAAAAATCTGAGTTTGATAATTTTAGAGTAATTTTCGTGTTCACTAGCCACAATGACGTGGTCAGCAAATCTTTTTGAAAATTTTATTTAATGAGTAATATATTTGCTATTTGTTAAATAAAAGCATAAATGAGTCATATATTTAATAAGTATGTGTAATAATAGTATTTATTGGTGGCAAATTTTTTACAATCCAAGATCAAACAACAATTACTCTATTGTGTAATAAATTGACCTGCAAAAGGGAACATATTTAGAGAAAAGTCGATTTTCTAGTATAAATCCTCCGATACTTAAATTAGAGAAGTTTTTAAAAAATATTAGTATAACAAAGATTTTAGTAAGAATCCCAATCAAAAGTTATCTATCTCCATTTGATTTTCACCATTTATATGTGTAGATAGAGTCAACTTATCCTATGATTTTTGAACCTCTTTGCTATAAATGTTATTGTTTCGTCAATGTCTTCTTTTTCTTCTTCATTATCGCTTTCAAGTGTTAATGACTTGAAAGCAATATTTTTTTTCTTCTTTTCTTCTTCTACTCGATCATCCAAAATTTTATCTTCATAGTGCATAAGTGAACCAATGAGATCATCAAGAGAAGGTGTGTTAAGGTCCTTGGCTTCCTCTATAGTTGTCATCTTTGCCCTCCACCCCTTTAGCAAAGACCTAAGAATTTTTTTGACTTGCTCATTGTTAGAGAAGATTTTTCTAAGTGCCTTGAGTGAGTTCACTATGTCTATAAACCTTGTGAACATGGCATGTATAAACTCGTGTGGCTCTATCTTAAACAACTCATATTGTCTAGTAAGTCTACTAATTTTTTATTCCTTCACTTGGCTTGTCCCCTCATACACTACTTCTAGTGTGTGCCACATTTCATATACTATTTCACATGCAGAAATTTTATAGAATTCCTTCTTATCTACACCACAATAGAGAATGTTCACAGCTTTCGCATTTATGGACATGTTTTTCTTTTCAACTTTATCTCACTCCTCACTCAACTTAGGAACTTTCTTTCCTTTTTCATTTTTCTTCATAGGGACTTCCCAAAGTTCATAATCATGATACAAATAATTAAGTCCATAATGATAGAAATGATGCATGAATTAGAAATATGGTACTAGAATTAAGTCCAATTGCAATGAATGTGTGTTTTGGATGCTTGTAGAAAGCTTTATTAACTAATTTTTATTGAAAACAAGCTTAAAATGAAGTAATTTAAATGTTAAAAAGGCTGATTAAACCATTTGCAAATGATCAAAATCATAAGCAAAGAGGTTGAAAAAGAGAAAAGGGTTGAAGTATAGAGTTGATATGGAGACATCATGACATTTAGGAGGCAGAATGAGGATAAATTTTGGCTTCAAAATGGTCGATTGTTTTATGCTTAACGATCGGTCATTTGAGGTCTTTTTTTCTAGATTCATATCCATCCTTGATCCTAAAGAAAAATTAATTATAAAGTGAGCAAATCTCATTTTCAAGTCAATTAAGCGTGAAGAAAGGCATGAATTTAATGGAAATTAAGTGCATGTCAAGCAAATTAAACAAACGTCAAGTATATTTAAAGGAATAAATTGAAATAAGGAATGTTTTGCACAAAGTTGCTCATGACATTTGTATTTTAAGCAAAACATGCTGCAAACATATATACCATAACATATTTTTTGAAAACTTGAGCTAAGAATTAACGATAAAGAAATAAAAAGACAAGTACAAAGAGTAACAAAGTAGAAAAAGCTTACGCCGAATTTTATGTGGTTCAACAATTCTTCGGCTTACATCCATACCTCCAAGTATTAGGCTTAAAGATTTCACTAACCATGTCTTGAACACCCTAAAACTCGAACAACTACAACCAAGCTAAGGATCTCTACATACTTATTAAACCTTTCAAGTGGTTTCTCACCAAATCACTCAACTATCAAAAAATAAAGAGATAACACTCTTGAAGACTTTTCTTTCTAAGAGGACAAACAATACACAAGTTAATACACAATGAGTTTCTTTTGTTGGACCCCATTCATATCATCATCATACATCTTGTCTTCATAGTCTAGTACTAATTCTATGAGGTTATCAAGAGGTAAAGTATTTAGATCATTTGCCTCTGCAATTACTATCATCTGTGCTCACCATTCTTTTGGTAAAGATTTAAGGATTTTCTTCACTTATACGCTATTGGTGAATGATTTCCCAAGAGTCTTGAGGGAGTTGATGATGTTTGTGGTGTAGAAAATATGTATACACTCGTAAGGCTCCATCTTGAACAATTCATATTATCGAGTGAGTCTACTAATCTTAGATTCCTTGGTTTAACTAATTCCCTCAAAGACCACCTCTACTGCGTGCCAAATCTCATATGCAGTTATACAACCGAAAATCCTATGAAATTCCTTTTTGTCTATGACAAAATAAAGAGCATTAATTTGTTCGGCATTATTAGAGACACTATTCTTGTCAACCTAATCACCCCACTTAACTCTAGGTTTAGGTACACTCTCATTTTTCATTGAGCTTTGTGGGAATGTAAGGATCCTCACTAACTATCTCCTGAAGTTCAAAATCAGTAGCTTGTAGGAATATTTTCATTCTAGCCTTCCAATATAGATAGTCATTTCTATAAAAGGATGAAGGTCTAGTTGTCTATTGTCCGTCAATTTAAAGTGTCCTAAGGTTGCCATGACCACTCTTAAATGGTAAATTCTTGTTCAAGAGAACCTACCTTTAATACTAATTGAAATTACAACTAGGCAATCCAAGAGAGGAGGGGAGAATTAGGTTTTCAATAAATTTAACAACTAATATTTAATCCAACAATCACTACCAAGCAATTTAAATCCTCTAGAGTGCAATATCAAGTTTAATACATAATTCTAATTACCAATATGTGAATAATAGCAAATTAGGATTCAAATATGTATGAGTGATATATATAATAGTAAGCACATAAATCAACTGAGTAAAAGAACATAGAAAAATAACACTGAATTTTTACGTATGTGTTTCAGCGAATCTCCAACCTACACCCACACCTCAAAACTCCAAGCTTGAGGATTTCATTACTAATGTTTTTAAACCCAAAAGCAACTACTTACAACTTTAAGTAGACTTGGCAAGTGTCACACAAACCTTACAACAAGAGGTCTTTATGAGAAGTATAAAGAAATAACCTTGATAGCATATTTTATAAAGGAAATTACCAATATTTTTTATCAAAGAATAATACAAATAAAAACTAGATGTGTAATGAATTAGATATATGATTTATAAAGATAAGCTCACATTCTTTGTCTCGCACTTCTAATATATATATATATTTCCAAGCGTATCAAACTTGTTCTAACTAAGTTTAAACTAATATTTATAGTGGCACGTTGAAAATTAACTGTTAGGACAAAATGTCAAATTTTTCATAATTCTGCTCAAATGAAAATGAACATTTGGCTGTCAAATTTTTCAAAATTTCAGTCAACCGAGAAAGGCCATTTGGTTAACTGGATGGGCAAATTTAGCTAGCCAAACTTGACTCTCAATCTTAATATTGTTGTCCGATTTTGTTGAACCAGTTAGACCATTTCACATGAACCATAATGAAAACTAAATAGTGAACCAATTTTGACCATGATTGACTTCATGTTAAAAGGATTTTTGGACCGATTCAGTTGAACAAATCAAAAAATCAGCATTTTATAGGGTCCAAAATTTACACATTTAGGTCCATATCTAAGTTATATAGCTAAAATAACGTATGACTTTTTTTTACATATTTAAAATATTAACATTAAAATTATATAGCTAAAATAACGTATGACTTTTCTCTATGATTGTGCAAGATGAGTAAATCCTCGGATTTGGAAGGGACTCCGAATTCGAAGAAAGAGAAACAGTGGCAACAGCTAAAATAGTAGGTTTTAGAGCGACAATTGATGCTAATTTGACAGACTTGGGAAGAAATGGGGTTTGCGCAGAAAGTGTGTTTTGAGTTTTAGTGAAGTTGTTGTGTATGGTGTTTACCGTATGTGATTTGTGAAGCTAAAATAATATTGTTTGTTTGTACTTTTTATCAAACAATGTTATTAAATTAATTTTTACTTTTATCAAGGCATTCATTTATGTTGTTTTACTATATTTTGAATCTCAAAACAAATGGCAACTGACAGTGACCGTAAGTTTCATACAAGGGTATAAACATAATTGTCTTGAAAAGTTACTTTTTTTCAACGGAGATAACATGAGGAAGGTAATGAGACATTACATAAACAACAAGCGAGGGATTGGGTATTAAGTCAAATAACTAAGCGTATCAAAAATTCTCTCGTTCTATAATTGATGTACAGACCATCATTATGTAAATCAAAAAAATTTGAGTTTGATAATTTTAGAGTAATTTTCGTGTTCACTAGCCACAATGACGTGGTCAACAAATCCTTTTGAAAATTTTATTTAATTAGTAATATATTTGCTATTTGTTAAATAAAAACGTAAATAAGTCATATATTTAATAAGTATGTGTAATAATAGTATTTATTGGTGGCAAATTTTTTACAATCCCAGATCAAACAACAATTACTCTATTGTATAATAAATTGACCTGTAAAAGAGAACACAGTTAGAGAAAAGTCGATTTTCTCGTATAAATCCTCCAATACTCAAATTAGAGAAGTTTTTAAAAAATATTTTAGTAAAACATAAATTTTAGTAAGAATTCCAATCAAAAGTTATCTATCTCTATTTAATTTTCACCTTTTATATGTGTAGATATAGTCAATTTATCCCATGATTTTTGCACTATTCTATTAAGGTGAGATTTGTCCTTTCACGACCTCACAATTTATGGTTAAGGATAAGATTATTTTCTACGATATCTAGATAATGGATAATCAAGGTGAGAGTTTTAAAAGAAATGGAACTCCTCCTAGTCATTTCTCCCCAAACAATATATTATCATACTATAACAACAATTAGCTTTAAATAAACAATAAGATGTTTATGTGTTTATATAAGTTTTATAATCAATCAAATAAAGTAAAATGTCTATTTCAGTCCTAATAATCATATTTTTATAAATTTATTTTACTAAACATATTGAACTAATTAATTGATATGTGATTATCTTACAATTTAAATTTACCAAACTATCTTATTAGATTCTATTAAAATTTAATTATTTCAAATTCTATAATAGAATTGATTATTTAGGAATGCAACGCAATCCTAAACACACCCTTAATCTGTTAGGTCTCATAAGGTCATGAGACCTAATAGAAAGCCAAACACCCCCACACTTTCATATGGTGTAAATTAGGTTTCCTCCTTTTCATATCTTATACGGCGAAATATCATAATAAATTTACTAATTTTTGAAAAATGTTTCTGTGTCAATTTTGCTTGGAACGCATGTTTTACATGCATTATTTTCTATTTTATAATTCAAGTTTTTTATTTGTACTTTAAATATCTGAAGTTTAAATATGCTAGATGAAATTGCTATAAAGAAGAGCAACAACCAATAATATAAATGGCAAAATTCACTTTATTTATACTGAGTTTAAACATTCCATCACAAGAATAGTCACTTAAATAATGCTGTTACATAATAGTAGTCTGTCTCTAACAAAAATGATTATACCTTAATTTATCATCATTCAGTAGACTGCAAAAAAGATATGAAGAATATGATAAGCAGCATAATTTGTGCACGCAGAATTTTTAATATCCATAGAAGACCTCTGAAATGTAACAACTTCAAAATAACATAATTATAGAGAATAAAGAAAGGTCTAGACCTACTGATCATCAGTAATAACAATTCTTACATAAAGAAACCATTTTCTGATACTGATGTAATAAAATATATCATGTCCATTCTTCACCAGGGACTTGGCCTAATATCTAATTCTAACTTGAGCTGAAATTTTAGCCTAAGACTGTTGTCCAGCACTGCTATACTTCCCTGGCACAAATACACTGTAACTCTTAACTGGTACGGTTCCATTCTCCCTTTCATCTCAAACAGCAAAGCTGTAAAAATTACCAGAAAAATGACAATAGAGGTTTTTCCTGAATCCCAGAACAAACTGACTTACTGCACTACTTTTAAGTTCTTTTAGCACTGTTTAACTGCCATACACAAACATGAGTCTGGTGTCAGCAGGTACTACATTTGTATATACATGTTGATTACAATCATTAGCTTTTTTTGTTTCTTGCTTCTGCTTTCCAGTCTCTTCTACCCAGCTTAGTTTTATTTGTTTCACCATTAACCAAGCTTAGAGAAGGATGCGATTCCATTCCTGCTGGTGCTTGTGCCTCTGCCTTATTTTCAGAGGACAAAAGTGTCTGACTTTCAGTTGTTGAAGGGAGGATAGGCCTCACAGAACCATTTTTTGTGTCTTCTGGACCCTTAGACATGCAAACCCTTCTTGCATCTTTTTTCCAATCTCGTTTACAATGAACACGGGCTATGCAATTGCTAAGATTCCCATTCAGTTGCGGGGCAACTTGTGGTGTAATTGGCTTCCCATTCAGTTGCGGGTCAACTTGTGGTGTAATTGAATGGTTTAGGAAACTGGACTTTTTCATGTCTGCTTCAAGGCGTTTCCGGGCCCTATATCTACGTTGTCGTTCTCTGTTCTTCTGGCGACGAGCCAAAATGTCATTATTGCTTTTGGTGAGGATTTCTTTGATCAAGAGTCTTCATAATTAAACTATCTTGTGTGCCAGCAACATTCATATTTTGGCCGTTTTCCATTTCTACAATGGTCAGCATCTGCATTAATAACTATTTCTCTTTCCAGCAGCATTCATTTCTTGCCCATCTTCCATTTTATATAACAGTCAGCACCTGCATGAATGAATATAAAGAAGCTAAGCAACAATCTACACTTTTTCTTGTTTAACACAGAGCACTAAAGATTTCTTACCACAGAAAGCCAACTTTCAGATCTATGCAACATCCTGTTGGCTACCATTACTTCAATCCGATAATCTCAGATACCTGATTAGAGAACAGAGAAATTATCTGCTCCGTGTCTATCGCTAATAAACAAGAACACACCAGAAAGTAAACAGTTCTTCATACAACTTCATACACAAGCAAGAACAAAAGCTTTGCTATTGTTAAAGACAGCAGCACTCAATTTCATTTCTGTCGTATGGTCAGTGTTTGAGTTTAAATACTATTTTTGACCATGTCCATAAAGCTTATGCTTTAGGGATTAATGGTATTTCAACACCCAACTCAATTATCATAGGAATTTGACAGACTAAGAATGAGCTCGCTTAAAAATGGACATAGTAAAATGCCTTTATTTTTTCTATTCATGACAAAATAAAATTCTGGAAATGGGAAAATATTAACACTTTAACAGAACAGTGTTATAAATAGCCAAAGTATATCAAAAAATTTCAGATAAATAAAAGATAAAATAAAAAAATAAACTTCTGGAAATGGGAAGATATTAAAACTTTAACAGAACAGTGTTATAAATAGCCAAAGTATATCAAAAATTTTCAGATAAAATAAATCGTGCATCATTGAGACAATAATTTAACCGGGTTGCACAAAAGAGATGATTCACCAATAGATCGTTAAACCAAGACTCCCTTAAATCTCAACAGATCTTGTGAAATTCTTTCTTCTCATAATCTTATATTGAATTCTCTACGCCTACACATATGTACATGGAGATCTTCCACTTATCAAAGGAATTGTATTTGTTGAAAAAGATCACATTTCTATTTACTCTCATTACTTGAAAAGGTTACAAGTTTTCCTAATTCATAATAGGTATCCAGACCTCACAAGGGAACAACTACAAGAACAAGCCAAAAATCTCCTGCAAATAAAACAAAAATTTAAGTCAATTGAGTAAATTACATGGAGCTCATAGAGTCTCACCAGCCTTTGTATCAGCATCTAACTTATACAACACTGAACCACATATTTGTTATCCAACAAGATTTGTACTTTAGACAGCCCTTGGAACCCTTTAATATCTAATGCACCATGATTGCACCTTCAAATTTGTTAATCACAGTGATGATGAATACACACACAACCAAACACGGACACATAAAGTCAAGCATAGTTATAACGGATTCAACTTTTAGATTTAGAACCTCTCAGTCTTTTTGTATATGGCTATGTGGGTAGTTATCAACAACTTAATATTTTCACCTTCAGGTAAAAAAAATAAACAGTAATTGAAAATAATAACGCAAAATGTTAGTGTTACATAGACGTGGCAGTTCTATTACCTCAAAATCTCATTCCATTATATTTTCCAAACTTATAAATTTCAAATTTCAATTGCATTCTGGAGAAAAAGTTCTAAAGCCTTGAATTTGATGGCATTAGTATGTCATTATCTAACAGGTTGAGATAACTAACTAGGTGTTTCAGTAAGCATTTTCATAATTGTATAACTTTTAATATTTTACCAATTGAAGCTTCAACAACTACTTTAGAGATTAAATTCGGTTCCTCTAACATCATTAAACAAAAAAATCCCAAGAACTAATAGATTTTGTAACTCCACAGCAAATCATTTTCCTTCTACGGCCTTCAAACTTCTGATATACAGTTACAAAGCGATTAATCACAATACAGTATAAGTAGACAATCTTAATAGCAACAGAAATGGTTAAAGAACACCAAAATGTGACCACAATAAGAAACAAACCAGCCCTAAGACACAAACCCATGTGCCAATTATTGTGTAGCATCATCAGATAGTGCGACAATTCTTTGCTCTGGAAGCGGTTATTGAACTTTTTTTTTCTCATTAAAAAAAGAAAAAAAGAAAAACTGTTTTCTGTTTTCAGAAAATAATTAAAACAATTTTTATAAAAATGTACCCGGAAATAACTAACCGAGACTCACTGATCTAACCCAAAAAAGGAACAAAAACGAACGGAAAATGTAATATTATAGGAGGAAAAAGGAAAATCAACAATAACAAAAATTATAAGTAAGTAAATAAAAGAACAAGGAGAAAAGGGAAATACCTCTATAACAGGAGATTGCTGTGTTGTTGAAAAATGTAATAGCAAGATTGATAATTTTCTTTTTCTTTTTTTTCTGGAAGAAAGAGGAGGAGAGGAAAGGAGAGAGCAAAGAAAGCGGTGGTGGTCGTGTCCGATTGGGGAGAGATTAATTGAAAACAAGCAGGAGAGTTTTTAGGAAGCCGAACGAGAAAAACGAGTCAAAATCTCACATACCATGAAATTAAAAAGACAAATGTTTAACTTTCACACAAACTTATACTTCTTTGTACGTATCGGTATATTTGTTTTAATAAATAAAAATAACAGTTGGGGTGGTGGCGCAGTTGGCTAGCGCGTAGGTCTCATAGCTTCTGAGTTATCCTGAGGTCGAGAGTTCGAGCCTCTCTCACCCCAAATAACCTTTTATTATTTCATATTAAAAATATGTATTATTATTTTTTTGATATTTAAAACAATATGCAAATCATTGTTCAAAACTTAATATTATTATATTATAATTATTAAGATTAAGATATCACTAAATATAAGAGTTGTTTAAAACTTGAGGATCATACATTATGATATCTTTTTATAATGTATTATTTGGAAATATAAAATTAAGACCAATTTTAGATTAATTAAAATCAATTTATGTAACCAAAATATTATCAATGAATAAAATAATTAAAATTTTAATTTTCAAACTCTTTTATCTTTATAATTCTTATTTTTATAATATACTTTTTAAAAAAATTAACCAATTAATTTAATTTTAAAAACTAGTTTGCATTAATGTAGATTCTAAATAACTTATTTTTGTTATACTTTAAAAATAACTAATTTTAAAGATAATTATTTTAATGTTCGATAAATTTTATATTCAAAAATCTGTAAATTTAAAAAATAATTATGTGTTTGGTAAGTTTTATTGTTAAAATAAACATATAATATTAAATATAATATTTATTTATTAATATATAATATAATATAATTTACATCAAAAATATTTATTTTTATTATTATTAAATCATGTAATTTGTCAACATTATTAAAGTAGAACTTGATGATAATTGTGTAATAATATTGATTGAAGTATAACACTGTAGTTTAAAAAAATAGAAGTGTACATGTAAGAAAATATAAAAAAAAATTGTTTACATATTTAAATTTTGTTAAGAATAATTTTAGATATATATATATATATATATTTATATATATATAATTATATATGTAGATAAATATATTTTAAAATCAAATTTCGTAAAGTTGGAAAAAAACCGGTTCTCAAAATGTCTAGTGAGAAAATAAATTTTAGATAAAAATGATTTTAAAAAAATTATCAAATAGTTAAAATTTTAACACTTAAAAATCATTTTTAAAATGTTCAACAGTAATTACTTTTAAAATTATTTTATTTTTATTTTTGCATTATTGCGTTTGAAGTTTCAACGCGGCTGCTGGTGCTACAAAGTGGAAAGAAGAAACGGTGATATTGCCACTTACCAAATTTTGTGCTGCTTTCTCTCAAATCAAGCTGTGGGCCGATTGGGCTATAACTAATTTCTATTTACACTCTTAAAATTACTATTTACACCCATTTCTTCAATAGAAAGTTCATATTTACAAGCGAAGGAAATATATGATTGGTGAAATTAAAGTGCAATGTGTGTTTGTAATTGTAGCTATGATTTTTAATAGCTTTATAAATTAATAAGATTGGCACTGGTTGACGTTGACGTTTACGTGGTCAAGATGAATTGGGTCATTAGAAGTAAACTTTGCTTGTAATGTTTGTTTGTTTTTGGTTTATGTGGACTTTTACATGGTCAAGATTAATCGGTCGTTGGAAATATGCATTACTTCTAAACATTACATAATTATAGTAAAGTCACGTTTTTCTGTTCATAATATGACTCTCTTCACTATTGTACTGTAGGGATTTTTAATTGATTATGGTTTGATTTAATATCACACAAAAATGTGATTAGATATTTGAGTTATGCCACAAATTGATATATCTAAACTTTTAATAAATATCTGAATATCAGTAGATATAAAAGATACTAGTAACTTTAAAAATAATTTTGAACTATGAATAATTTGACATTTGAATAAGTGTGTTTCTTTAATGTTCATGAGCATATTTAGCATTGTTAATTAATATTATGTAAATATTTTTAAATGTAACTCGGATGGTCTTAAATGCGTTTGATGCTCTTAAATTATTTTGAATTTAAGTAGTAAAAGAAAGTAAAGATTTAATATTTAATAAATGTAATTAGTACTATATATAATTATATGTTATTAAAATTAAATATTAAAATATTTCAAAATAATACCATATATTTTTAATGAATTTTTTAAAAGGTACTTAAAAAATACGTTTTATATACTTTAACACTTTTTTTTATCAAAACTCTCAATTTTTAAATAACATGTAAATACTTTCAAAATTTTATTTTAAATCTTTTTTATTTTTTAAAGTTTTATTTTTAATATCTTTTAGATTAAGTTTTAGAAGAAGTAATTATAATGTGAATGAAGATATGTTGATTCTTGATTGAGTTGTTGAAAAAGTAATGGCTGCTTTAGAAATTAGAAATATGGCCGCCTTGCTTGAGTCTATTGATCGCCTGGTCACCAAGGAATATTTGTTCCCAAAAATTCATGCTTAAATTCACATTTGCTTTTAGGATTTCCTTAAAAAATGTTAGCATTTTTTTTAATTTTTTTTGCGCCATTTTCAAGGGTTAAAAAGTTAAGTTTAAGATCTCAGGGGTTAAATTGTAAACTTTCATTTTGGAAGGTTCCAATTGCATATATATTTTATCAGTCACCCCTCTAGCTCGACTGTTGCTCCCATTTGTAATAAATTTTTGACATTGACTTGTCTAATAAAAATCTGTATGTTGTGAAAAAAAAATTAAAAATATAATATTTATGTGATAATATATTCTGGTCAAATAATTCATGCTAAATTCTTATTGAATTTATTGATAAAGCTGTTATTAAATTAATTTCTATATAAAAAAATTACCACATTAGTATTTGTAAGTAGGTCTTTAGTGTTTAATCTATTAGATTAATTAGGTCTAATTAAGTTTAATAATTTTAAAATATAAATTAAAATTTCAATTAATTAAAAATTATTATTATACTTTTTTTTAATAATAAATAACTAAATTTTTTATGTTAATTAATTAGTAATTATTATTTTATAATATATTAATAATTAAATATTTATTAATATATTATAATTAAAATATAAATTTATTTAATTACGTAATAAAAATAATATTAATTTATAAATAAAATATATTATAATAATTATTATAATTTAAATAAAATATATTTATATATATAACTAAAATATATTATTTACAACATACATACAAATTTATAATATATTAATAAATATATTATATGTTAGAATATAATAATATTATTAATTTAATAATATATTTTAAATAAAACATTATATTTTATTAATTTTTAAAAGCTCAATATTATCATTAAAATAGGTATAATTATTCTTTAAATTATTGAAATTAGTCAGTGTAATAAATTAAACTTTAAAGACTGATAATTCTGTTACCCTTTAATACATTCTCATATTTTTCTTTCCCCTTTTAAACCTATCCTTTTCCGTTTTGAATTTGTACATTGCATTGTAGAGCTCTTAATAATAATTTAATATCACACATAATTTATTTTTTCTAATTTAACCAATTAAGTATTACGTATCATGTGATATGATGCCAAATCATAAGTGGATATTGTTTTCAATTCGCTTCATCTTAATTAATTAATTAATTTTTTAATTTAAAAAAATTGTGAAATCAACACCTCGTTTCACATACAAACGAAGAAGAGTCAACTATTAAGAGTTCACATCATTTATGAACTGTGGGTCCACCCCATTACTTATAAATTTATTCCATAATAACATTTTTGTCCCTAAATTTTAACTAAATGACATATCTAGATATAGTTTACTCAATTTTGATAACATAGTCTTTGGCTTTGTTTTATTACTCTATGTTACAAACATGTCAATTCATATTTGACCCGGTAGTAAAACTCAAGCTTGTTTATATTTGGTAATATAACTAATTTTTAAAATGTATACCCAATACAATTTATAAGCACATTAAATTCTTGCTATGTTAGGTTTTAGGCTTTGTTCTTTTTTTAAAAAAAAATGATTTATTAAAATAATTAAAAAATTACTAAATTTAGTTTTCACATAATTATTGTTATATATATTGTTAATTTATTATTTTTAAAATATTTTAATTAATTATTTAAATTTGTATATTAACTTACATATTATTCTATTATATTTTGTACTTAAGATGTGAGTGCAATTTAAACCTTTGTGAAACCAGATATTATCTTATTTCGCTATATTTAGTGTTGTATTATATTGACCTAACTAATTTATCACCTCTATTTATTATTTTATTATTTTATTTCTTAATTACATATTACATTTATAATTTACTTATATATATAAGAAATTTATCGCAAATCAGGAATCTATATATTATATTTATAATTTATTGATATTACATCATAAATTTATTTGAAATCAAAAGTTTCAATTGAATTCCATCACTTAAAAATCTCAAGATTCTTAATATAGTTGTACAAAAATATACATGCAATTTGGGTCAAATTAACCTTCATAATTTTTTGAGAGGAGATTAACTTTTACTATTCTCTTTTTTTTTAATAAAGTATTACAGTGATACTGTGTTAGGAATTAAATGATTAAAATTGAAGAAAATAAGCCTGATTTGTTATTTTTTTTTAAAAATGAAGGATAAAAATATTATTACGTCATTAGTTTATGCTCAAGTGGAACCAGAAATCAGACGGTAGATTGCAAACATTGCCGTTAACTCGGTTCCGTTGAGTATTCTAGTTTGACTAAAATGTAATAGACCAAACCAAACGACGTAACTTCATCTCTCTTCAAAGTTCCAACTCGTTTTACTATAACCTTTGTTCACAGGTCATCTGACTTCGCTTTGGTCCACAATGGGTCCCACACCCACTTACATACCAATTTCATTTCGTTAAATTTCATCTCCATTTATTTTGACCTCACACCTCACCCCCCTAACTACGAACGTTAGTCTCTATTTAGGGTTTTTTTATTTTTTAATTTCTTCAATCGATTTGATCTTAAACCTTCCTCTCTCTTTTAATTCTGTCAAATTTCTAAAAGTCAGTTTCAAGGGACTCCTTCTGGGATTGTTGTTTTTGTTTAGCTCTCTCTTCCTCTCTGTCTATATCCGAAGTCAGAGGCTGTAATTATTCTGTGTTTGGTCGTCTATGTCATCAGCTTTTACTTTATTGCTTCCTTTTCTTGTTTAAACGTGTGAAACCGAAGAAAAAGTTGCTTCAAGTCATGGGGTTCTTTGAATTTTCTTAAGGGAATTATTTGGGCTTCGTATTTTATCATTTTCGGTGCTTAGTTTTGGGTTTTCTGGGTGAAATGCATATTTAGTTTTAAGATTTTGATTTCCTGTTTGGGTATGCAAGAATCTGAGCTTGAGATTTGAGGCTGATTCAATTTGGTGCTTGTGGATTGGACAGAAAACAAGGGTATGTTTCTTACTGCTCCTTTCTCGTTTAAAGGGTTTAAAATTTCTGTTAGTTTTGGTGAATGTTGTCAAGTTTGATATGTTTTTGAGCTTGAATTTTGGGAAAATATTGTTGTTTTAAGGTTCAATTTTGAAGTTCTGGGGTGTGCTTTTGGTGTTTTAGGGAAAAGCTTGATATTTGGGCTGTTGAAGCAGGTGCTAGGTTGTTTCTGAAAAATTGAATTGTGAAGTTCTGGGAATTGTGGAAGGTTGTAAGTGGTTTAACTTTGTTCGTTGGAGCTTAGTATTGGTTGAGCTATTGAAGTTCTGCTCAACATTTAGATTGTTGTAGAAATCGGTAATGCTTGAGGTTGAATTCTGAAACTGCGTTCTTCTACTTGAAGCTTTTTAATGTTTTGACTCTGTGCATGGTTGATAATTTGCTGGAGTTATTTTTGAGGAAAGTTTGGATTGATTTTTGAGAAATGGATAACTCGAAAAACCGACAAAATAATGAACATTTGGGTGTCAATAAGATGGGGAAAAATATAAGGAAGAGTCCACTGCACCAACCTAATTTTGCTGCTAATAATAATGCTAATAGGCAACAACCTCAGCCTCAGGTTTACAACATCAGCAAGAATGATTTTAGAAACATTGTGCAGCAGCTCACTGGTTCGCCTTCGCAAGAACCTTTGCCAAGACCTCCCCAAAATCCTCCGAAACCACAAAGCATGCGGTTGCAGAAGATTCGACCTCCCCCATTAACGCCGATTAACAGACCACACATTCCACCTATGGTCCATGCCCCAGCTCCAGCTCCAGCTCCGGCTCCTGCTCCAGCACCAGGTCCGGCTCCTGCTCCACTTCCCCCTCCAGTTCCATACAATAATGGCTTAGTTAGGCCGCCTCCTCAATATGGACAATCAATGGCGCAATTTGGACAACTACAGCCGGTCACTCCGTGGGAATCAACATGGCTGAATACAGCTGAATCTCCTATTTCAGCTTACATGCGGGACCTTCAAAATGTTATTGGTGATCCTGGTGCAAGGGGAAACCAAATTCTACCTCGTCTACAATCACAACATCCACATGTTCCAGGTCAAATTCAGCAGCAGTCTCAGCCTCCAACTTCTGGCTTGCTTCCTAACCCACCTATGCCAGGTCTTCCCTCACCAAGAGTAAATGGTCCTACCCTTCCAATGCCCAATCTCCCTCCACCTCAAATGAATGGGCCTCCGCTTTTACCCTCACCGACTTCTCAATTCCTGCTGCCATCTCCCACTGGTTACATGAACTTGTTGTCACCGCGATCACCTTATCCATTGTTTTCACCTGGGGTTCAGTTTCCTCCACCACTAACACCCAATTTTGCCTTTTCCCCAATGGCTCAGTCTGGGATTTTAGGTCCAGGGCCTCAACCTCCACCTTCCCCTGGCCTTCTTTTTCCACTATCACCTTCAGGGTTTTTTCCCATCTTAAGTCCAAGATGGAGGGATCAATAGTGAAAGGCATAATTGTTGTCTTCATCAGTCCCACCGGATAAGGAGATGGTACCTTCTCTGTGCAGACTTGGTTCTCTCTCATGGGAACTTCACTTGTGTAGATGTAATGTACAATGGTGTAAGAGGTCCTCTTACCATTTACAGTCTACGTTTCTCATGTCTATTTTGGTTAGCTTTTTTGACCTTTTTTTCTTTTTCTTTTGTTGATACAAATTTGCAGCTTGTCTGGTAATCAGATTCTGTAACAGTTGCAATGTTTTTGTGGTGTTTGGAAGTTTTATTTTAGGCTGAATACTAAAGATCTGACAACTCAACTGGTTACCTGGACAGGAGTTGTAGCATGAAAGACAGCTGTAGCTTTAAATGATTTAGGATACAAACATTAATTTCATATTTAGGCAATCTAGTGGAAGAATTCTTGTGTACTTGTACCATTCTGGATTATCTTAGTAACTTTGAAGGTAATTCTTTAACAGCTGACTGGTCTGTTCAAGGGATTGCCCACGTTGTTCTTTTGTTTATTTGTTGTACCATGTTCTAGTTCTGCTCAATGAATTATTGAATCATTTCAAACTATGTTACAGATATTTTGGTTGCTTTGAACTTTCGTTTTGCTTATTGGTGGCTTTGCTATTGTAATTGTCTATTAATAACATTATGAAATACCATCACCCATATGCTTGCTTGGGAAGAAAGAGCCTATTAAACATGGGGATAAATCTTGTTTACCCTTTGTATGTTAGAAATCCATGGATATTACATGAACATATATTTTGATTTGACAGATGGGTTAGTTCATATGATTTGCCAATGCCCAAATATTCCTACTGTAAGGCCAATAATTCAGGTAAATAATTACAGGGCGAAACTAGTATTTATTATCATCTGGAAATTGCTGAATCTTGGGCCGCCAAGTTTCGGTTGGTTTGATGAACTCTTTCTTTCATTCTCATTTTTTTTAATAATGAATAATAATAATCAGAACATAATCCAATTTTATGAGATAACCTTATGTATCTGTTCATATATGGAAGCATTTAACATTATACAAAACTTATAAAATTAAAATTTTTAAATCTCAATTATATAATAACTTTTAAGTATTGATATATTAGCGCGAGTGTTTGAACACCAAGGTCTGAGTTGAAGAGCCATTACACTCGTCAATTGAGTACTAATTACAATGTTAGAGGGTATTTTTAAAACTAAATATGTATTTACTGAGATATAATTTTAAAATAAAGTTGATACCGTTGGAAAGAAGTTTTTCAACACATTTTACCGTATAGAATTTGGAGTTACATAGAGGAAGTTATCCATGTTCAATTTCGAACGGAGAGCTATTTCTACGCGAGTTCGGAGGATTTCTCAGCCTAGATCAATGCATAACTAAATGTTTTGGGAAATAATCAAACATACCCAAGTTTGTAGGAAAAAAAAAAAAAAAACAAAATACCCTTCCTTCAAAAAATCATTCAAAATTATCTTTTTTCGCTATTTTCGAACAAAAATGTTTGATTGTCCAAAATTTAACAAACACAAAAATACCCATCATTCTTCACCATTATTCACCTTCGAGGCTTCTTCACATTCGAGCATCATCGAATTGTCGAGTTATTCACGACATCAATTTAACGGCAACGGTGATCAGCATTTGAGTTTGGAACATGTTAAATTTTTTCCAACATCAAACTCTAATTTTAAATAAATAGTTGTAAAAATATATGTTTTCAACATAATTAGGTGTTAGAATATTTTGAGTAAGGGTGAGCACAGTTCAGTTCGGTTCGGCTTGGGTTTCGCTAAAATAAGATCGGACCGAAAAAATTTTAGGTCTTAAATTTTTAGATCGGACCGGACCGAATCTAAAGAAAGAATCGAATAAATTAAAACTGATCGGTCTGGTTCAGGTTTTACTTTTTGATTTTTGATTTTTGATTTTTTTGATTTTTCACATTTTTCTTTAATTTTCTAAAAAAATAATGTCGTTTTATTATTTAATATTATTTTAGTTCAGTTTTAGGTTTTTACTCTAAAACTAAAATTAGACTAAAATTTTCAAGTTTTCTAATGAAAGAACCGAAACCGAACCAAATAACTTACAAAATTGAACTGGATTCATCTGTTCCAGTTTGGTTTGATTCAATTTTTCGGGTCCTGGGTATTTTTGCCCATCCCTAGTTTTGAGATATGGATTGTAATTTGGGTGATTATTTGACTACAACGTAGTACTTTCAAGCATGGTTCACGCTCGAATGTGTTCTTAAGTTTGTGAAAATCTAGTTGCGTTTCATGCTCAAAAGTGTCTCTTTCAAGCATGATGCGCAATTATAGTTTCATGTGAACATATGAACACCTTCGAGCGTGAACATGCTTGACAGTGCTCTTATATTCTTATGCAAAACTATAACTAGCTACGTGCTCGAAAGTGATATCTTCAAGCATGAAGCTAGTTGTAATTTCACCATGAACATATGGACACTATTGTGCGTGTTCACACTAGAAGGTGTTCATATGTTCATGCAAAACTCTTGTTTCGAGCATGAAACTAATTGTAGTTTCGTGTAAACGAATGACACGTTTGAGCAAGCTTCACACTTGACAATGTTCTTATGTTTATGCAAAACTACAACTAGTTTCGAGCTTGAAGCTTCTTGTAGTTTTGCTTAAATGGATGCACAAGTAGTATTTAATTGTATTAAAATATTTTAATAATTTGCATATTGTGTAAAACTTGTGAAAACTTATGCAATGGGAGAATGCTCGATTCCCCCATGTTGTTTGATCTAATACTCTGATATCCCTTTATTATTTCATAATACCTCGATATTTCCTTTTTGTTAGTTGACAAGATTAAGTATAATAATATGTGAGTACTTAATTTTTAGCCTATTAACTTAAATAGTCATAATACTTTCAAATATATCCTTAAAAATTTTAATTTATTAAGAAACAATAATTATACCTTTATATAATATTAATTAGCTAAAATTATTTTCAAATTTTAATTGAAAATAAATATAAAATAATTATATATTTTATTTTATAACACTTTGATAATTAAATATTTGTTAGTATAATATAATTAAAATATAAGTTTATTTAACAATATATTAAAAATTCAATATTAATTAGGTATTAGAAAATAAAGAAAATAAATTATAAATATACTAATCTATAAATAAAATATATTATAACACTATTATAATTTATAAATAAAATATTAATCTAAATTGATGTGGAAATTGAGGTTCTTGGAGATCCAAATTGATGCATGATGATTTGTAATTCAAGAGTGTATAATTTGATGTTGAAATCATTTAATATTACTCTAGGATATGTTATAAGAAAAAAAAATTGAGTATAAAGTCTCAATGTGATATAACAATTATTCTGATATTACACTGCAATACAGAAAAATGACAAATATCTCGTTAAGCAATAAAACTTTAATGTCCGTTCAAATTTTCAAAATGGTGTAGGTGTAATTACTAATATATCCTTACATGTTACAAAAAATTATAAATGACAATTATAACCCTAATTTATTTTATTTTTTCAAAAAGATTTAGGGGTGTACATGAAAACTTTTATGGACACGAATGACAAATATTAATTCAAGGGTGCTAATAAAAATATTTTAAAAAATTTAGGGATGCAAATATAATTATTTTAATTTACTCTAAAATTAATCTATCTCAAATCCCATTCTTCCTCCTTCACCGCCCACAACTTCTTTGGGTTATCTTCATCCATTTTCTTTTCACATGCAACTTCTTCCACACCTTTTATCTTCTACAACCACACTACCATTAAAAAAACACACTTCCTTATTCTCTAAATTTATCCTCATTTTCCAAAATATTACCCAAAAATTTATCATATCTACAAGGCTAACCAACTATTCAGTACAAAGATTGAACAAATCTAAATCTTGAGGCCGCTTCAGTTATTGCATGTTTTGGAGATATGTTTGGGCGTGTGAGGGGCGGCGAGGGCGTGGGCTTGTGAGGAGCAACCATGGTGAGCAACGATGGAGGGCGACTGCAATTGAAAAGTGACGGCTATGTTTTGATTTTGGGATTAGAGTTGGAAGTTAAGAGATTAAAGACTTTCCTTTTATATTATTTTATTAAATTATATATTTAGATTGCATCCATTTCTTTTTTTTATTATTTTATAAATTTTAATTAATATTATATATTTAAAATTGAGCAACGATGTAACTTTTGATTTAATTATTATTTTTTTATTTTATTTTATATTTATATAAAGACATTTTTATCCCTGTACTGTTAGAAATTTTTAGATGGACATTTAAAATTTGTACTTGAATGAGACATTTATCATCTTGTTATACTATAGTGTAGCGTCAAAATAATTGTTGTATCACATTGAGATACAAATAAACTTAGAGTAATGAGTTGAAAATATCTCTATTTTTAAATACTAGCCATTTCTGATAGTTGAAAATAGAGGTGGCAAACGGGCGGGCCAGCCCGAGCACGGCCGGCCCTAGCACGGCCCGGCCCAGCCCGTAAATAGTGTCAGCACGAAACTGTTCACAGGTTGGGTCGAGAAAAAAAGCTCGTGGGCGGTGCCGTGCCAGGCCAGCAAACAGTAACTGTACCGTGACGGACCCAAAAAAAAATTCATGAGTTACTATTTAGCCCATGAACAGTATAATCTCGTCACTATTTACTATAAACAGTACCACTATTTATTATAAATAGTGACACTGTACAGGCCCAATGAGCTGTATTTTGACGGACGGGCCGGCACGATATAAATAGTAACTGTTCCTATGGGCCGGGTCGGTATATTTTATTGTACATATCATGTCGGCTCGGTCCGAGAGCCCGTTAGGCTCATTTTTCATGACCTATGCCGGCCTTGCACTGCTCATTTGCCACCTCTAGTTGAAAACTTAAAATTTCAAAATTTTGCAACATTTAGTCAACTGAAATTGGTCATATAGGTTGACCAAATCCCTAAAATTGAAGAAGAAAGCCAAAATATAGGAATTCGGTCGACCCAAAAAGGTTTTTGTTTTAGGTTAGGTTGATTGATCGGTTCAATTTGGTCTGATTAATTTGGTTTGGTTTAGTAAAAAAATCGGTTCATGAACAGTAATATGGTTTTCTACTACTCTAAAAGGTTTGTAATTTGGTCCCTATTCCAGGTTTTGAAAAACTTGCATTTTGATCCATTTCAAAATTTAAAACATGCATTTTAAAAAAGAGTAAAAGCCCTTTTAGTCCCAAAGGTTTGGCTAAATACCCTCATAAGTCCTAATAGTTTTAAAAATATCCTTAAAAGCCCTAATTTCTTATAGAATACCTATTATACCCTTATACAAAATATTTAACAAAAAACTAATAAATTTTTAAAACTTAATAAAAGTTCTAATTTTATATAAATTATATTTATGTAAAATATATTAATTAATAAATAAAAATATTGGTCATTATATAATATATTAACAAAATACTTTTATTGTAATTTATTGTAAGAAATTAAATAATAACAAATTACATATTTGTAATTACTAAAAATTAAATACAACTAAAACATAAAGTATTAATTTATTAATAAAATATAGATTTATAAATCTATTTGTTTTACAGTATAATGAATATTTATGATTATATTATAATTTATATAAAATACATATATAAAAAATATAATTTAAAATAATAATAAATAAAAGTTATAATATGTTAATAATAATTATATAAAATATGTGCTATAAGATAATTATTTTATTTATTTGTTAATATATTTTACATAAACATAATGTATTTTAAATTTTTTTTAAAATTTATTAGTTTTTTGTTAAATATTATGTATAAGGGTATAATAGGTATTCTATAGAAAACCAGAACTTTTAAGGGTATTTTCAAAACTATTAGGACTTATGAAGGTATTTAGCCAAACCTTTGGGACTAAAAGACCTTTTACCCTTTAAAAAATATTTTGAGCTTAACAAAATCATCATGCACATATATACATAACAAGAATACAATTTCAAATGTACAATAAAATATCACACTTGTGTCTTGAAACTTTATTTTAAGCTTGATTTTATTTTTGACTTCTTGGATTGGATTGTGTATTTTATGATCATTAAAACCAGGTTTATATGACTTTAAGATCAACACCTAAGCCAACCACATTTAAACCCATATGTCCTCCTACCTTCCAATGGAGTCCAGAGTAGCAACATTAATCTTAAAAGACAATTAATAGAAGGTGTATTTGGTCAAGGAAAGTTTTTTACTTGAAGAAGCATATCATATGCTTAACATCCACTCCCATGAGCAAAGAAGGAAAACCAAGTGCTATTGCATTAATTAAAAGTGGATACTTGATAACTAGAAGAATCACATATCCAGATTTCCTTGTAACTTTAATGATATTGGAAAATGATGGAATCATGTTTGGGCTATAACTGTGCAAGCAAATACAAAAAATTTTGCATGGAAAGTTTTATCAAACCTGATGCTTACAACAAAGAATTTAATAAAGATGATAGTGGTAGATGATTTAATATGTTCAAGATGCAATAAAGAGGAAGAAGATGTGATAAATGCTCTTATTAGATGTAAATTTACAAAGAAGGTCTGGAAGTTAGCCCCATTCTAGAATATGATGGAAAAATATCTATAAGGAATGTTGTAGACTTGATTCATTATATAGCAGTATCTAGACTAAGGATTTCAAAATAATGATAACTATTATGTGATCTACTTTGTTATGGCAGGAACAAGCTCCAATTTGAAAAGTTTTGTGAAAATTCACAATAAATTATAGGAAGAGCAGAACGAATGTTAGACTCTTTTAAAATTATGATTTTAAATAATGATATTTTGTAATCAATCTCAAGTATGAAAGTAAAAATTTATGGACACCACCACCTGATAGGTGGTTTAAATTAAATGTATATGTTATAATTGATGTGTCAAGAAGATTGGCAAGACTTTGGGATGATTAGAAGAAACTCAAAGGGCAAATCATGGCAACAATAAAGTTTTATAGAGAAATGGAGTATATTGAAGCCGAAGCCAAAGCCATGAGTTTAATTGGTATTCAAATTGCCAAAGAAGTTGGATTATATCCCTTAATAGTTGAATATGATGCAATGAATGTGGTTAAGTTAGTTAAAGGTGAGAAAGAAATCCAAAAGGAGATTTACTATACTGTGTTTAAAATTCAAGATCTTATTTTAGACAAGTAGACTTTTCAAGTGAGCCACATTCCAAGGGGATATAATCTAGTTGCTCATAATTTTGCTAAATTGGCTATTCATTATCAAAGTCTTGTAATTTGGGTGAAAGAAATTCTAGAAGAAATTGTTTTCAAGTGTTTCTCTTTGAGTTAATAAAAATTTCTTTAAAAAAAAAATAATAAGACAATAAAAAGAGATAAGAATAAACAAAAAATATCATCATCTAACACAAATATTCATAGGTGCTTTAAAAGTCAAGGAATTAGATATATTGTTTTTGATTGTTCAAATTGTAGGATCGTCACCCTTGTTAAAGAAATAAAAAGAGATAATGAAGATGGAATAAAGGATCAAGGCGATAACTACATGGATGAAGATAAGGAATTCACCTTTAGAGACCAAGGTGAATCTCTCATTGCTTGAAAACTTCTAAATGTTGCTCATGAAAAAGATAAGGATGATTGGTTGAGAAAGAACATTTTTCACAGAAGATGCACATCTCATGGTAAGGTTTGTAATGTTGTGATTGATAGTGGTAGCTTTAAAAATCTTATTTCTACTGAGATGCTGGACAAATTTAAGCTTAAAATGGAAACATATCCAACTTCTTTCAAGTTGTCTTCGGTTTGAAAAGAGAGTAAACTTAAGGTAAATAAACATTACCTTATTGCATTTTCTATTGGGAAAAAATATCAAGATAAAATTTGATTTGATAAAAAGACTATGTATGATGATTTTATAAAAACTCCTGTAAATACTTGTCACTTACTTCTTGAGCGTCCTCAACAATATGATAAAAAGGCTATATATGATGATTTTATAGACATTTACTTTTCTTATAGAAGATGGTGTTATGATTGTTTTAGGTAATTCCAAGATGAAAAATGCTATTAAACTTATCAAAGGAGAAGGAAACATTTTTCTTACTCTTTTCAAGTTTGACAAGGAAGTAAAAATGAGTAGAAACATTTGTGTTCTTATTGTTTTGAAAGAAAATAAGGATAACTAGAACATCAATGGTGAAAGTTTTTTCTTCAAGAATTTAGAGATGTGATATTGGATGAAATACCATCAGATCTTTGACTCATCTAGGACATTTCAATATTACATTGATTTAGTTTTAAAAGTAGTTCTTTCTAACATTATGTTCTTTTGTATAACAAGGATGAGGAACAATACTTGCAACACCTTCATATGGTTTTCAACATATTAAAAGAGCGAAAATTGTATGCTACCTTGAAGAAATATAGTTATTACATAGGTAACTACTATTAAATAAATAGAATAAATATATTACATACGTATAAGGAAAAATTTACAATATATTACGTAGGTATTAGAAAATAAATTATATATTTGATATTTTTATTTATTTTTTTACCTAATTACTATTAAATAAAAGTATAATTTTTATAATAATTTAAAATTATGAGTATTTTTAAAACTATTAGCCGTGACTAATCAAGTTATTGGGCCATGACTCACATGTTATTAATTTTTTTTCAGAATTTCAAATAATAATAAATTCCATAACTCAAAAAAAATATATTTTAAATTAAAAAATTAGTTCTACAACTAAAAAATATTCAAATTAATTTTTTTTATAAGAATATAGAATATATAGTAATATAATATAATATTATCATATCAATTTATATAGATAGATTTGTATATGTAATGGTAATAATATGATTTTTTTTTTCAATGTATTGTTCTTTATATCTATTAGTCAATATAAAAAATATTTGTTATATTAAATATCAAATAAAATATTATATATTATTCTTAGAATAGAAAATTTTCTAAATTTTAAAATTTTAAATATAATAAATCTATCTAAATATCAAATAAAATTGAATGATCAATTTTATAATTTTTAAAATAAATAAAATATTAATATTAAAAAAATTTATATTTAATGTATTTAAAATAATATATATTATTATTTTATATGTATTTTTGGATAAGAGTTAAAAATAATTTTTTAACTAATTACTATTATATAAGAGTATAATCGTAATTTTTTAATAAATTAAAATTTTTTATAAATATTTTTAAATTTATTATGATTATTTAAGTAATAGTCTAATATTTAGAGATTCATATGTTATTTTATTTAATATTATTATGTAATAAAAAA
Organism: Melia azedarach; assembly: GCA_028052125.1. NCBI lineage: Eukaryota > Viridiplantae > Streptophyta > Magnoliopsida > Sapindales > Meliaceae > Melia > Melia azedarach. The sequence goes on from CM051394.1 coordinate 11,728,589, forward strand.
GAATTGAAATATTTTAAAATAATAAAAAAAATAAGATATTAATTTATGTAACATAGAAAAACAAGAATTCTCCTAATATATAATTGTAAAATAATGAAGGAGAATGAAGGAAAAGATTGATATCCACGCAATGATGTATACATGTATTAGAGATGAAGTTGGAAATTGGGGTGTTTGGCCCCGCCGTAACTCAAGGGCATTTGCTCTTTTTCATTGTCATTTTTTCTTTATTTATAATAATTAATGAGGCAAAGATTCTTCGACAAATCAACTAAAGTGTTATTTTCTAGATTAAAGCTTTGTCTTTGTAGCCTTCTAAATTCTTAAAATATTACTTTTTTTTGTTTTCTTTAATCGTCAAGTTGGCAACTTGCACTCTTATTTAATTGGGCCTTCGCATTCTAAAAGAGGCTAATCGCTTTCCTTAGGCTTTATTTTCTGTCTATCATTTCATAGGAAATGAGAAGAGATAGTGCTCTTCACGTGCTAGTCTAGACATCCTAAGGTTTCTCGACTTTTCTTTTTCTCCTTTCTTCCTTTTTTTTTATTATAATAATAAAATAATAATTATTATTATATGAGTTGAAATTAATATCAATCAAACTGATAATCAAATTGATGATGTTGTGCTTAGATTGATGACCAAAATTAATCGGAATGATCATAAATCTAATTGAGGATAAAGATTGTATTATACTATTTTCAAAATTTTGTTTTTTTAGAATGATTCAAGTGATTTAGAACAAGTTATAAACATTTAAGCGATTTCAAATTTAAATAATAATAAAATATAAAAATTTAATATTTTATAAGTAAAAATTTTTATTCGAATCCAGTTTTTTTTTTAAAAAAATTCTATTTAAAAAAATACATCTTAAAATTTTTGATGAAAACAATATTTTAATTTGTTTATTTTAAAAATAAATTATAAATAAAATTGATTTTATTATACTAATCATACTTATGTTTATATTTTACGTTGTGCAAAGATATATTTATAGAAAGAAAACAATTTATCTAACATTAAAAAAAAAGAAATTAACATAAATCCAAATTCAAAGAACAACCTATATATACATATATTAATTAATCCTAACGATATTTAAGTAATAAGATTAAAAGTGATTAATTATAAATATTACTCATTCTCTTTTTTTTTTAATTATCACAATTGAGTAGAGTTTTAATTCTAACACGCAAAAGTTTGCTTTCAATTTAAAAAATTTTACCCTATAAAAAATTACCTAAAAATAGGAAATGAAATCTTCCATATTTTAAAAATATAGGAGATAAGTATTTATCATTATACTGTTTTATTTATATTTCTTTTATTTGTGTGCATAGTAATAATTATGCTGGGACCTAAAATCGTAGAGAATTTAATTAAACCTTAGCTAGGGCTAGATTAGAAGGTTAAATGGGCTAATATTTTAATTTTGTTTTATCCATAGCCATTTTATTCATTATAACAAGAAGAAGAGGAGGAGAAAAATGGCATATATCGATTGATAGTAGCCCTTTCAAAAGGCTATTATGTTATAGTCAAAAGGAGGTTATGTACATAGTCAACAAAAGCTTGACTTAAAATGCTTCTAGAAAGAAAAAAAAAAGTTAATATGCAAGATATATTTTTTTAATATTATTGATTAGAAATGTATCGGAAGTTTATATAAATATTATATGATAGCTTTGCCTGATATTTATGATTAAATTGGATTATTTTATATTGATAAACAATTAAAAAAAATTACAATACCATAACTTTACTGAAAGTCTCAACTAAAAGAAGTTCGTTAAGTATATAAATTAATATAGAGTTATACTATTATACAATCGTGAGATTTTTTCTATGCAATTTATGATTCATCTTCACTTTAAATTAACCGTTAAGGTACATTTTGAGTAATTCAATTATCTAAACAACTGTTGTATTGTAATTCTACCCATTAATATAATACTATTTATTATTACTATTTTTATCTTAAGTAAATAAAAAATATATATATAGTATATAACCACAATTCAATTATAATATAATAATTATCACATAAAATTATATACAAATATATATATATATATTTTTGGTATACAAATAATTTGAAATATATTTGACGTTTTAAAATTATTTTAAATTTAAGTAATAAAAATGATAAAATTTTAATATTTCACGAGTAAAATTTATCACTCCGATCTCGATCTCTCTCTCTTTCTATATGTATATATATTTCGGAGACTATAAAAGAAAGTATCGGCTTTTGACCCCCAAAATGTACAAGGAAACAAGAAAGTAAATCCAACGAATGAATATATAAAGAAACGATGCTCCAAGGTCAATGAAGAATCAAAGTCAAATTATGGATCTATATATATAAATGTAATGTAATGTATGTATGTATGTGGCTGCGTCAATCCTATCCGTTGGATCTTGTACCTAACGTTTCCTTTATATAATTGATATGTTCCAATCTCTAACCCGTCTTTCAATCTGAAAGCTCAATAGCCTAACATGGAGATGTTGACACTATCACATATGTTTGTATATATATATATATATATATATATATATATATATATATTGCTCGTCAATCACAATGACTTATCCTATTATGTTATATGATGATGCTTGTGGCCCACCACAGACTCCGAGGAATCAAAATCACAACATCAGACGGCGGAGATGCATTTGATTTTCTTTTTATATATTATCTGAAAATGGAATCGATGGATGGAGAGAAGTTAATTACCAGAAATGGGGCTACTGCGATGCTGCTGTTTGATAGCTCTTTTCTAATATTGAGGCTTGCTACACTATAAATTCCTTCTATATATACGTGCTTTTTTTACACCTAGGCTAACTATAAAATTAATTAATTATAGAGATATTATCACATTTTTACTCTTAAATTTGAATTTATATCACTTAAAAAAAATATATTATATCATATATTTCTTCTATAGTGTTAGTCTACTAACTTCAAATAATAAATTTACTCATATGTTCTTAATTATTTATTTTTATTAAAATATATTTTTTAATATTTTGATTTATTGTACGTGTTAATTAATTCAAATATATAAAATAAATAAAATAATTATAAAATAGAATAAAAGATAAGAAAATTAAAAATTTGATTTGAAGTGTAATTTTTTTCAATAAATATTCTCTAAATAAAATATAGAGATATATATAATTAATAAAATTGATTAAATTTTTTTTTTTGGTTTCTCTTTTATTGAGTAAAAATTTAGGAAATTAGACAAAATAATAAATATTAAAGAATAATATTTTACGTATTTACCCGTATATCTAACGGTCAACTAATGGTTAAATATAACTATAATAATACATTCTTCATAAATTTCATCTAAGCGATGTGATAATATTCCATTAATTATAACTTATAATATACAGTATTCCAATATTAATATATATATCAAAAAATTAATAATTCTTTAATTTTATACTTTTTTTATCTATAACTTATTAAATTTAAATACCGATATTACATCTTATATATACATTTATCTATAATATATTAATTATTTTTCAACTATATATATTAAATTTAATCTTAATTATTAAAACTATTAGTATAATAATTTATAAATAATATAAAAAATGTAAAATTATAATATATATATACACACACACACAAATGCCATCTCTCAATCCAGAAATTCCACTCCTAGTCCAGCTAACATTGTAGCCCTAGCGTGGGGGACCATGCCCCATTACTATTCACCAACCTCTATGACTATGTATGCATCATCTCTTGGACTTTGGACATGTGCTTCCACTGCATTCTAACATTTATATATTTTTTAATATTATATTATAATTTTACATTTTCAACGGTTACATGAATGAGTTTTGAAAGTTATGTTGTATCTTCAACTACACATGATAATTATATTACATCTTAAATATTTATGTACATATAAAATAAAATCAAATATCTATATATATATATATATATATAAACGATATCTACTTTTACATTAAGAGATTTTTTAATTATACATATAAGATAAGGAAACTCTATATTGAGAAATATCTCAGTGCATTATAACGTAAGAGCGCATTTTTATAGTATTTACGCAATCATCATTAGTTAAAAATTTATGTTACAATATATTCATTTTTTATTATTATAAATACTATAATACTTTTTATCATAATTATTTTAATAATTAATCGTTTTATTTTTTCTTAATATAATAATTACCATTACGTACCTAGAGTGGGAACGAATCTACCTCATACTTTCAAAATATAAGCTTGGCTTATTAATAGTGTTTAATAAAGTTTATATATGTTGGTGTAGAAAAGAACAATGAAATCATATGGAGACTTTAGTAATAGTAATGTAAGCTAAATTTTTATTGGAATGGAGAGAAAGAAAACAAAGCCACATTTAGTGCAATGAGATTCTTGGATTTAAGCTAAAAAGTCAAAAGCATAGATTCCACAAAAATGATAATTCATTTCTTTGCCAAATTCATAGTAGGACACTGTCGATAAAAAGCTCAAAACAGATTCGTTAGCCAAGTAGACTTCCCACGTTATAATATTTATGTTCAAATGTTTATTTTCACATTTAATTACTTAATTAATGAATTAGGAAAATTATATTCATAACCAGAATTTCTCTTCCTTCCTTTTTTTTTTTTTCTTTGTGTCTGTTGCGCAAAATGAAAATTACACAATATCTTGAAATCAAATATTTCTATACAGTCATCGAATGCCATTTTCATTTTTAGCTTGAGTTTCCAACAATACCCATATGAAATCACGTGGCATGTAAGTCACAAAGAGTAGGATATTTTCGGTAATTCACAAAGAGTCAAAAAAACGAAAATAAAAATAAAATAATACTCACAGAACATAAAAGAAAACTTAGCAAAATCACGTTTTTTTTTTTTTGGGATTTGAAGCTTGGCTTTTGTCGTTGCGTTTTTCATATCACCTGTGATTGTGATCTACCCTCACCGTCCCCTCGCCGACCCTTCCGCCACAGACGCCAGCTTCTGCAGATTTAACTTCACTACTGTATCCGCAAACAGACGCGTGTCCTCCTCGGTATTCCCTTCAGGTACATCTACGACGTAGGATTCCAAAACAACGGTCCAGATCCCGCCGTCACGATGAAAGCCATGCACCGTGGTCACCGACCGGTAATTCCTCAACCTATGCTCCCCTCCTATGATACTAAACCCCGTCACGCGTCGGTCGTCGTCCAGCATGTCAAGCCTCTCCGTACTAGTCGCAGCCGGTAACCCGGATATAACATTAACGTCCCTGGTGGACCCCACAGCCATTGTGAAGTCGTCCGAAACGGAACAGCTTCTGATGAAGTGTTTGTACGTCTGGGGCTTGTCGAAACGCCTGACTATCGACCATACGACTTCTTCCGGGGCCTGGATTCGCTGCGCTAGCAAAGAAGAGCATTGGTTCGGGCTGAGTTGGTACGTGTGAAACTCGAAGACGTGTTGTTGTAACTCATCAAACTCGTCCTGAGTTAAGCAGGGAGGAGCGGTTAAGTGATGGGCCGTGTAAGCCGGTCGGGTTTCCAGTTCTGGGTTGTAGGTTCGCCATTGAAGAAGAGGTCTCTGGTCTGTTGTCCATCGACCAGCGAGCGAGCGAGCGAGCGAGAGAGAGAGAGAGGAAAGATAATAGGTTTTTTTTTTTGGGTTTATAAAAAAGATTAGGGGTAGAAGAGGGATTCGGGTTATTTTTGTTAAATGAATTTTTTATAATAATATGGCTGGAATAAAAAATTAGGGTTAAATGTGATGTAGGGAAGGTGTCAAGTGGGTGAAGAGGACAGGTGGGTTAGGGCTCAGTGGCTTCTGCATTGGTTGCTTGACTGATCAAACTGGCTTCTAAAGCCGAGCTGATATTATATTGGATAATAACATTTTTGTCCCTAATGGTTTGCAAAATAACAAGATCAGGATTAGGTTTGATGTATATTAATAATTTAGTCCATGCTCTTTGTTTTTTTAGCCATGTTTTCAGCTGCCTACTAGTAGAGGTAGCAAATCTAACATGCCAGTCCAATTTATGAAGCTCAATTTTTTTTCTCTATTTCATATAATTTCTAAATTGATTGGACCTAACTCGTAAACTTGTCAAAAAAGGTTGATTAATCTAACCCATAAATTCATTAAAATCGTATAATATAGTTCTTGTGTTTTTCACGTTTTAAATTATTAAATATTTTAAAAAAATTAATTAATTAAAATTATCAAAATATTTTATAGAAAATAAATTTTTTTGTGTTGTATTAACTTGATCGTATTTGTCATTTCTATGTAATACACTAATACTGTAATAGGGACTATAATGTTAAGACTAAGAAAACATGTGTTTATATTTTTATTTAAAGAAAGTTCAGGGATGAGGTTTGATATTATTTAGAGCCCTCTTGTTTTGTTGGGTTAATTAAAACTATTTTCTTCAACAATATTCTAATGAACTTCTAATTTTGACTTAAGTTTTACATTATTTACCAAATTTTACTATTTTGAGTATGTTTAAATTGTTCATTCTTTATTTTAATAATCATGACTTCATTCTAAAGAAAAAATAAAGTACTATCATCATTGCAGTAAGGATATAATATTTTTGTTTCTTGTTATATGTAATAAGTAATTGTTTTAATTAATATTATATATTTAAGAAAGTAATTACGGCTAATAAATAATTACTAAAAATTTTAATTTATTATTTATTTAATCTAATTATTAAAAATAAAGCTTAAAGGTAATATTTAATGTTATCAACTTATCAATTTTTTCTAATCTTAAATTGTTAAAAAAAGATAACTCAAAATTCGTGTCATTATTTTAAGTAAAAAAGATTAAGTTAATGTATCATTCTTTAACTTAAATTAAGTAAAATATTTATGTTTAGTTATGAATTTCAATCAATCTATAAATTGCATTTTTGATAAAAAAAAAATTCTTTTTTATGACATGACATGTAGACATCAAAACCAATCTCATTGTCAACATTTAATAAAAAACGAAACACTTCTAACCAATTCATTTGTGCATCACCATCAACAACTACCAACCATTAAAATATATATATATATATATATATATATTTATAGAATTTCACTTAATACAATTGAATTGTTTCAAGACATTTTTCTTAAAGTTCTTAGTTTATATTCATTAGTTTACAATAATATTTGGCTTATAAAATTGAAATGCAAAGTTGATCTTTCAATTAATGTGCTATCAATCAATGATTACATGTATTAGATTGTTGTTTATGTATTTATTGTGTAATCATTAATGTAATACAAACTTAAGAAACAAGAAAAAAAAATTCTCATTAAACATAATTTGGTTTAACAAGAATAAGGCAATCATTTAGAATGAAAATATAATAGAGAAAAATATATTTTTAATGATCATTATATATTATTTTGATATTAACATGATAGAAGTGTAAACTAAATCTTCAAGTTTTCTAATGAAATTTTCTAAATAATCAAATTAGTCAACCTTTCTAGACATTTTCTAAATTATTCTTTTATAAGAACTATAGGATATAGGACATTGTTTATTAATTAAAATACATTTGTAACTATTTTAATTTTACTTAATTTTAGAAGCATCAAATTAAATATATTTCATTGATGAAAAATGTGGATTATAAGGATTTTTAGTATTTCACTGACAACATATAATATAAAATTGTAAAAAAATGATCTAATTGTTAATATTATAAAAATATGTCATCATTTATTATTTTAAAAAAGTTTAGGGATGGGATGAAAATGTTAGCATCCCTAAAGAGTTTGCATTCATTGGCCCCTCCAACCAATTAGATGATGAAAGTCAAACAATGGCTTCGTATTCAAACAAACCCAGCTGGCTGCTTCCGGATAACAGAGTCGCTTCTAATTCTTTTGGAAGACAACATATAAATATTTATATTATTTTCGGTATTTCTTTTAAGAAAATTTAGATCATATTTTTTTTTCATACAACTATTTAGGAACTTTTTTAAGTGAATTTAAATTAAGTTGAATTATGAATATATCTAAATAGCTGAATGTGAATTTTTTTTAATGTAAAATGTATTTATAAAAAGTTATATAATAAAATTTAGTTAGATTTTTCAAATATGTTAAAAATTAAAAAAAAATTAACTTTTTACTTAATTAAAAAAGTGTTTTAAAGGTGTAATTAAGTTAAAAATGTACTTAGTTACTTAAATATAAATTCAGTAGTTGGACATTTTTTATTTAATAATTAATTGATTTAAGTTTGCTATATTAAATAATTAATAATGTTTGATTTTTTAACTTTATTTTAATTTTAAGACATTTTTTTATTAAGCAAAAGAAGTCAAACTTTTACTTTTATGTTTAATCTAAAAAGTATAAATTATTTATTTTAATTTCTTTTTGTAAATAATTTTATCTAATTAATTTATTTACATATAAATGTAAATTTATTATTTTTTAATATTTTATGTTAAAAAATTAGACAATTTAATATTTATATTTAAGTATTTAACTTTATTAAGATTTTAAACTTTTTGAGATTTTTAATTAAAAAAGTTAAACGTTATCTAAATATTAACACAAAAAAAAAATTCTAAATAAAAGTTAAAAAGTTATAAGTTTATAGATATGGGGTCAATTTAATCACACGTCTATTATATTCATTCGGTTACACTATTTTTTATATTAAAATTAAAAAAATAAAAATGCTCCACTTTTACAACTCATAGGACTTTAAAAAATACAATTTATTAAATATATAACTATTTTCTTTAACAATATATAATTTTTTAAGAATAACAATAGTTTTAGCTAAGTTGCGTTGGTTGTATTTTTTATATTTAATAAATAATATATAAAATTGTACAAAATTTAGGAGTTGTTCGTGTGTATATATATATATATAGAAAAAAGATCATAGGCCTCGTTTTTTACACTAACTTTTACATAATTTATAAGCCGTTGGATATAAATATATCTAATAGTTGAGATTGAATATTAAATATGTATTCGTTCTACATTGAATTATATGATTAGATTCAATATTAACAATTGGATGTACATAAGTTCAATGACTTATAAATGATTTAAAAATTTGTATAAAAAAAGAATATTTAATCCTAATATGCTATATGTGTGTGTGTCAAATTATTTAGATTGTATCTAATATGTACATTAATTATAGATGCATTAATTACATGATCAGATGCAATCTCAACAGTTGAATATGTCTAAATCCAACTATTTACATTTGATGTAAAAATATTTAAAAAAAGGTCATTGATCCTACCCCATATATATATATATATATATATATAGGGGTAGGATCAATTTTTTTTTTCATACAAAATCTTACATCAAATATAAACCGTTAGATCTAGGCACATCTAACAGTTAAGATTACATTTGACCATGTAATTAATGTATAATTAATGCACATATAATATCAACTGTTAGATGTATATAGATCCAACGGTTTATATTTGATGTAAGATTTTGTGTAAAAAAAAAAGTATTTGATCCTACCCTTATATATATATATATATAAAGGCATGATCAATCACCCTCTTTTCTTTACACAATTTTTTACATAAATTATAAACAGCTGAATATAGGCACATTTAATTGTTAAGATTATATTTGACATTAATTATAAATATATTAATTATATGATTAGATACAATTTCAAACATTATATGTAAAAAACTGTGGCTTTAATTGGTTTTTTTTTTATTTATTTTTTATTAAGAAACCTTAAAACCTTAGTTCTTGTCCTAATTTTAAAAAACTAGCAAGTGTTTGCCTTAGAACTAAGTTCAATTAAATTATTAAAATTTGTACAAACAGTGATATATATATATATATATATATATATAAATCTTACACTATTTTGTGGATTCTAAATACCTCAAATAGTTGACATTGAATCTAGTATGTACATCAATTATGCATTAATCATATATGTTCAGTTTAATCTCAATAAGATACCTAAATCTAATGGTCAATAATTAATGTAAAATATGTGTAAAAGTATGAGACTACCGATCATTTATCATATTTTTACACTAATATATTATAATTGATGCACATGTCATATTCAATTTCAATCATTGAGAGTGTCTGAATTCAATGGTCCATAAAATGGTGTAAAATTGAGAAAGGATCGATAGTCCTATATTCAGTCTCAACCATCGATAGTGCATAGATCCAATTAGTCTATAAAATAGTGTAAACTTATAGCTGCTAATCCTTCCTTATATATGTATACTTATATATGGGATAGATCGGCAATCCCATATTGTTATATATTGAATCTATACATTTTTAACGGTTGAGATTGAATATAACATATATAATTAATACATTATAATTAATTTATATATTAAATTCAATCTTAACCGTAAAAAATGTATAAATTCAACGGTTTTTATAAATGAATATAAATATACGTGTAAAAATATGATCTGTTCAAATTATTGGACGAGAATTCTTATAAGAGTTGTGTATTATTTTCAAACTGTGTTATTCATAAAATCAAAATAGAAATAAAAATACAAATGATATTTTTAAACTCTTGACTTAAAATTTAAAATTTAAAATTTATAATAAGTTTTAAAATTTTGAAATTTAAAATTTTTTAATAATATAAATATTAAAATATACAGTATAAAATTTATAAAAGAAAATGTATATAACAATTTGAAAAAAAAATATTTATTTTTTATTATATTATTATTCATTAATTATCATTAGCACATATATTTGTTTAGATAAAAATTTAGACTAATATTTAATCCTAATATTATAATTAATTAATTTTAAATTAAAATTTATAAATATCATATATTTATTAGATAAGTGAACAAATAATATGGTATATCTGTCTTAATTAATTTTTTTTATATTTAATATGAATGATTAATTTTAAATTAAATATGTACAAAATATACATGTAATAGATGATCATATAAATGATGTAAATATTAATAATTAAATTTATAATAAATGAGCGTATGTATAACGCGATATCTATTCAAACCTTAGGTAATTTATGAAAATTCTTAAAAATTAAATAAAAAATAGAGAGAATGAACTTTAACTCAAAATTAAGATGAATGCATTTTAATGTAATAAATGATCAAATATAATATTGATTAGAATCCTAGATAGAGAGAGAGAGAGAGAGAGAGAGAGAGAGAGAGAGGGTTGAGAAAGAAAAAGAAAATAGGGCGTCCACATCATTCCACGGCTGGTCCAGCAAAGCAAACCGTTTTCTCAGTATAAATATCTAATTATTTATTTAATTTTCTAATGATTTATTCCTTTGTTGACATCATTGAAATAGTCAATTAATATTCTTATATAATACATGATAATAATAATAATAATATATAAATAGATATTGAATACGTATTATTCCACGATATGAGATTAAATTAATATATTTTTGCGGACATAAAGAACCCAACGAGCTAGCTTCCATGATTTCTTGTTTGTGCCCTTCCTTCTCTTCCATTATTTTAATTAATATTATATATTTATTGTTTGTGATTCTCGTCCCTTTACAACTTTCTCTTGACCATATGTGAAAAAGTAATGAGAAGAATGTTGCAATTTGTTCCATTGATGAGACTACTAATCTTAGGTTAGAGGGGTATTTATTAAATTGAATTTTTAAAATAATTTTATTAAATAATTCTGATGGGAAATAATTTTACTAATGGAGATTAAAAGTGGGTCCTCACTTGAGATTAAATATTGAGTTTAGGATAAAAATATCGTCTTGTCCTACATCGCAAACAAGACTTAAAAGTTGATAGCCTAACCAAAAAGTAATTTTCTTTTTAGGCTCAAATGGATAACTACGTTACAAAGTGAAAAAAGAAAAGTCTCAAATGGATCAAACATGACCTCTTTGTCATATTTTAGGCTCTTAATAATCATCATTCATATCAGCTAGTTCTATGACTTTAGATATTACAAAGTAGAGAGCACACTACTGAAGTTATATAAATGAAACTGGGTAAGCATTATAAAATCTATAACTCCCTTTTACTCACCATTCAACCAAAGTTGTGTTTAATAGTAAGACTTTTCTATACATATTGTGGGCCTTTTCTCACATTATTATGTGTAAATTTGTGGAGTGTATTATCAATATTATATGTGATTGTTATTAGTAGAGTATAATATAATATTAATAAAAACTCACTTCTTCTATTCACATTGTGGAGGGGCACAAAAGTATGATGTAATTGATAAAATGTGTTAAGAGTAACAGATATGATATAATTGATGAAAAGAAAAATACTTGATTAATCCATTGAACAAGAACTTTAAATGTTAATAAAAATTTATAGAGATTTATATTTAAAAATATAAATTATTAAATATAACTTCATCTTTACTCTCTCCATAAAAAATTAAATATAAAACAAAAAATAAAACCCTACTTTATATTTAAGTTAAAATAATAGATAGTTTTATAAGAATGAGTTAAAGTATTCTTTTACAATTTTTTTTAACCTAAATGTATTACAAAACTATCTATTACTTTAACACATCCTTACAAAATTATTTGCAAGTAGTTTAGTGATAAAATATTGATCTCTTTTCTTTCTTTCTCTTTAAGAAAAGAATTCAAGTCTCTATAACTATATTTTAAAGTAGATTTTCTTTAATTAAGATAAATTTTATTTAAATTTGGGTGAAATTTTGTGGACAACGTCAAATTTGTACCATCTCAATTCTTGATAGATTTTTGATATAATATCGATAGATTGCCAATAAAAAAAAAAAATACTATGAAAAAAAAAATTTTATTATGCAACAATATCCTTTTGCGAAAAGGATCACTTGAATCTTGTGACTTGAGAAATGGCAGTACTGAGAGGGAAATTGCAAGAAAGAAGCACCTATACACGAGAGAATCCACAACTTCATCAAAAGTGTACGTGACTTTTATACTTTTGGCCAAATTTTTCACCGTTTATCCATGTATTTACTTGTTTTCTTATTTCATCAAAATGACAACATAAGCTTTTTCTTGATGGAGTTTCTCCAATGGTGTTAGCGATTAATTTTATAATTAGATAATACCTTTAAAAATATTTAGCACTCGTATTTATATGATTTTTCAAATAATTAAAATAATTTTTTAATATTAAATACCCTTTTTCAATTTTAAATAATTTATTTATTTTATTGTGATTATTATAATATAAATATCAAAATCTTATCTTTTATTGTCAAGAGTGCCTTGGATCAAGAATAATTTGTAGTGATTTTACTAGTTAAATGTATTAAGTTATCTTGTTTTTCCTTTTCCTTTATCTAAAACTAACATATTAAGTATTTGTTTGAAGTCATTAGAATTACCATTTGATCAAACTTTAAGAGTGTATATATTTTTCTCTTTACGTTTTTTAAAAAAGATATTTATATTTTAATTTATCCAAATTTCATCTTTTTTTTTTTCCTTTTAAAATATTGTTTATATATATAGGGCAATACCAAAGGAAGCATGTGAATGAGTAAATACTTGGAATCTAAAATTGCAATTCGTGGTCGCTACCTAAAATAATTTCTAGAGACCAATACGAAGAGCAATGAAATTAATTCTTATATAAAACATGTCATAGAAGGGCAATTAATTGTGTAAACATGTATAATTGAATTAGAGTAATAATATATTTCTCACCTTATATTAAAAGATTAATTTTTATTCTTAGGGACGTGAAAATTGACTTATTATTATCAAATCACCTCACAAATTAATAAATATTTTAAATAATTAAAATTTTAAATTAATTAAAATTAATATAAGAAGAGGTATGATCATGATACTTTAACTTCTACTTCACTTAAAAACAGAACTATTAACATCTTAAAATAGAAATATTTAGCATACAAAATTGGAATCAACTGCATTCAGATTTCAGCAACCCAACATTTTCAAGTGCGGCCAATTGCTAGACGCCCTCTTCTTCTCACTTTTGCTTCTTTTATCATCCCTATTGCCCTTACTCTTTCCTTTCTCCTTAATGGGACATCCCACCTGCTTCCCCCTTTGTTGAATTACTTTACTATGCTTTCCCTGATTAAAACGTTTTCGAAAAACAAGTTATTTATTTATCAAAAAACATATTCTTTACCTAGCCAAGAGGGTGAAATTAAGAAATTTTCAAGAGAGCATGTTCCACATACTGACGTAAAAATGACATTGCTTTATACAAATAAGTGAAGATTAACGTGAATAGTCTACACTACAATGCAGTGGTTTTATGGTATAGTTACCGTATTTGAATAGTTAGATTGTTGAAAATACAATTCAACAGCCCATTTAAAGTGGGGATGACCAAAAATTGTGTTGGAGAACTTTTACTTTCCAACAGTTGACTTAAAGTGGGAATAACCTATAAATGATCTTCGGGAACCTCTACTTTCTATAAATATGCTATATAGTAGCATGATTCTTTATATAATTAATTATTACCTGAATTTCAGATAGGTTAGCTTGGACTTGGGGCTCTTGCTTTGGATTATGATTGAAAAAAGTGGGTAATGAGCAAGCGACTTCTTGTTTGGATCCCTGCAGGCTTGAAGATGCATCCCCTGATGAAGTGCATGATGTGCTGCTTGATTCTAACTCTAAGCACAGCTGATTGTAGAAACAAACATGTTAAAGCTAAAGGAATTGACTTCAATGGAACACTATCAATTATAAGACAGTGATCTAATACATATTTCACCTGAAACAGCCGGTTTTCAAGAGAGGCTACTCGATCCAACAATGAACCTTTGAAATAAGCTTCCCTCACAGCCAAATTCAGTGGTAGGTATTGTCTCTCAACTGCCTGTGTACTGCTGCCCCATTTTCCCGTATTTCTTTTGCTTTCTAAATTTTTCATCTATGTTGATCACACCCAAAAAAATTCCAAGTTCAAAATAAAAAGGAAAAAATGGAGAAAGAAAACAGAAGATTTCCAAAATGATGTTAGATAAAAGGGGAGAAACTCACAATGGATTCTAGATGATCCAATCTAGAAACAAGAGGCATGGAGTGGTGAGCATGTTTATCATTTTCCATTTATTTTTCAGAGCTTCAATGGCGTTATGGGCTGATATATACTTGACAATGAGAAAGCGGTTACATGATTCCCTCCTTTTTCTGCCAATCTATTGAATGCGGCTTACAGGTCATCCGGCAGTTTGTTAACTACGTGGCCATGTTCAGATAATCGACATCGAGACGGGACATGAGACATGGTCTCATCTCATCGCTTAGATCCCAATTTAATGAGCGTCTAATCGAACTCCAAGATACCATATCGGATTTTTATTATTATTTTCTTTTTAATTTATATTTCTCAAATAATACTGAGTTTTGGTGAGTCACTTTCCAACACTGAAGCTTAACAAATTTCACTGATTAATATATCATGAGGTTCTGCTACTTGCTATCTTTGTACATTTCAATGCATGAACATTATGAAAACCATCAGAAGGAAACTTTATTAGAATAATGTTTTGCAACGGTTAATTGGTGAAAGAATGTTTCTTGAAGAATAAAGAGCCTGTTACCATATGTGGTAAACAATCTTTTACAGAGGCATCATTCAATGAGCTGAAGATGTCTTTGACATGAGGGAAATATGGTAACAGTGGCGAATATTCACCAATACTTGGCCAGAATCTGAAATAATCGATCAGCCGAGACTTGACCTTGTCACCTCATATGCCAAGAAGCAAGCTGCATTTGCAGGAACACTTCGGGCCATGGCAGGGCCGAAACCCTTGTACAAGCCTTTGACACCTTCTGATTTCAGGATCTTCTTAAAAGCATCGATGGAACCAGAGAATTTGGGATTTTTGTAATCATCCACCTGAATAACACTCTTGACAACATCGGTAGGGTAGACAAAACCCCAGAAGGAAGCTCCGGACAAACCACCAGCCAACAACACAGATCCTCTTCCTAACTGAGATGTGTCTTGCCCTCCTGCCATAAACTGCTTGATTGCTTCATAGACTCCAAACATGGCAGCATTTCCAGGAATCTCACGTGCCATTGTGGGAACCAGGCCCTTGAAGAGACCCCTTGCACCACCTTCTGATCTAAGAACATGCCTTGCCACATCCATCGGTCCACCATATTTCACCGCCACAGAGACTGGTCCTGAACCTGCTAATGCACTTTGGGCTTGCAACCTGTTCTCACCATGAGACAGAAGCCATTAACAGGAGTAGTTTAATGTTAAAATAACAAGGTGGTGAATTAAAGATTCAAGAATTATTGTTCCAAGAGCCTGGAGCGTGGACATTAATCAGGACATATCACAATCCACTAATTAGTTCATACAATTGCTAGAAGAAGAAAGCAAGTTCATTCAAATTGTAAAATAAAGCTCAAGAAAAATTAACACATAATTTTGTTTTTCTTTTTTCATTTTTTTACATCCCTTCTGTCATAGATATACCAGAAATTGTCCAGCTGATGTCAGACAAGCTACGGTTAGTTTGGTGTACATCTATTTTTTAGGTTTTATTTTCTTATCTAAGTCATGTTTGGGTTACTTAAAGCTGTTTTCTATTTTTATTGTTTGTGTTAAGAGTATGATTTCTATTTCCTTATTGCAGGTAGATTTCTTTCCTCCTTTGTTTAGGCATATGGCCACTATTTTTAGGATCTCATTTTCAATTTTGGGTCCTACTATGGATAAACTATATGATTACTGAATAAACTATATGATTTCCTTTCAGATTTCCCTAATTTTTCTCCCATTTCTTTTACTTTATTGGTTCTGCACTACCAGAACATCAAAGTCCAATATATATATTTATGGGACTAGTGAACAAATAATATAACTTGAGATCTATAATACATGAAAAAAGAAAAACAGATAAAGCTTAGTCAAAGTTCAATCAGTTTAGACAATCAGCTCACAAGATTTATTTGGGGGAAAAGACCAAAATACCAACCTGCATTTGATCAATTCAGTGGGGCAAGCAAGAAATGAAACAGCAACTCCAGCTCCAGCTCCACAGACAACCTGCTGGTTTACTGTAAGTGCGGCACCGGGATGAGACCTCAGCATTGCCTCTAGTTGTCCCCTGACAGTAAATAGCAGGGCGTTGAAAGCCGCAACAGTAGCGAGAGGAGCCCCCATACCTTTGTACAAACCCCTTGGGCCTTCTTGGGCTATAGTTTGCTTGACAGCATCCATTGCACCGGCATACTTGGGAGGTTGGCCTGGGAGTGGAGCAGGCTGGCTTTGGAGCTTGACCTTGATGGTGTCAAATGGGTGCCCGCATATCAACTGTGCTGCCCCCCCAACTGGTCCCAGATAGTAGATCCTTGGCTACGTCTGCCATCTGCAAAATTAGCTTGGAAGCATGAATTCTGATTATTCAGGGAACCAAATTCAAATGTTAAACGAAAAGGTTACTGTGTACATGATTGTTAATTTTGAGCTGCTGCAAACATACGAGTAAAGAACATCTATAATTGCAGTTCCCGGTTTAAATGGAGGTTTAAATCTTAGTGCTCATCCATGAGGACTTCCCTTTTTTCTTCTTTTCTAAAGTCTTTCTTTAATGAAGGTTAAGGGAAAAATGGGGACGCAGAAACCTGCAAATTCAGGTCATTTTGAGGTAGGATGAAAACAGGGGTGAACTATTTCTTACAACCACAAACCTCAAAGAAACTAAAACCAAAAAGAAGTGGCAGCACATTCTACAAGCAACAACACTAACCAAACAAACAAAAACTTACCAATATATATACAAGCAGAAGATACTTTATGAATTACTTGAAAGTTTTTCTATTTAATCTGACCATCTTTCATTAAAAAAAGCAGCTATTGCTTCCTTTGTTATCGAAGACACCAGGAAATTGCCTTTAGAAACAAACGGTGCCATACATTGTAAAAAAGGTTTGTCATCAATTGAAGTTTCCACAAAATCCACGAAACTTATTTCAGGGTGACAGGTAAGTAACCTTATATTACATCCACATGGGCATCCATCTCATGTATAGAATAACCAAGATTATATATCTATTCTCCATTAAGCACCAGTCAGGCCCAAAATTATCTCCTACACTTTCTCAAATGAAAATGATTTTGAAGCATCAGCTGGTCCATTTGCCTAAGCAATTATTTTGAAACAAAACTAACAGATAAATTGTCTTGGCAGGTATAACTCACACGAGTAAGCTAATAAGCAAATAGTTATCAACTCAACTAATCTTTAGCACAGCTGCAGGGATCAGCAAGAAATGTCTTGAAAGATGATATGTTAGGACCAAGAAGTATAAGTAAAATAAAGAATAAGGCTGAAAAATGAAACACTGCCTGTAAACATCATAAGTTCAGCTCACTATCAAGCACAACCAATATCATTCACCAGGTTCATCAAACCTACAATCAAGTTGAGAAATAAGCTCCAAGTTGAAACACCTAGCTTGAGACACTGAGTAAATTTATTTTGGCTTGAGAATAAGTTTGATAATTACTTTATTTCGGAAACAATATTATCCTCCAAGAAACTTAACTCAAGAAAAAATATTAGAAATCGCTAATGAGAAACAGAAGGCAGCAAGTTAGGACAAGCGATTGATTGTTTATAGAGGTTAATAGCTCTTGTTGTATTACAACAAAGATAAAGCTTAAACAAGATTTGCATTACTTCTCAAGCTTCTTTGTGATATTTTTGCATAAAAAATAATAATAATAAACTCTGAAACATTAATTCAACATAAAAAAACTATACACTACAAAACTCTTATTGCTGGAATAATGTTTTATCTAATACTAGTCATATCATGATGTATTGCAGAGAAAAGAAAAAGATCTCATGATACATCCCTATTAAGTTCAAAATAGAATTAAAACACAGACTTTCACTGTAACAGAGACCAGTTAAGGATCATGTAACGCAAAATTTTAAGTCTCAAGAAATTTTGCAACCTTGTATGTGTTAAATTAGCAATAACCAAAAGGCCAATTTCATTTTAAGACCTTTGAACTGTTCTCTACATGGGAATAAAAAAGAAATTCATTTCATCAATTGATTTTACTTTCTGCTAAATTCCTTTAGAAATGGGGTCCTGCTACAACTAAAAAAAGAGAAAAATTTCATCTTTTGCCTTTCACTAAACGAGATATAACTACTGACGCGTGCAAGCACAGATGTAACATCAATCTCACAATCAAGGGAAAATGTTATGCAGTGGGCAGCATTCACAATCAGATACATGTATACATTCATCAGTCTGTTGCACAAATAAGCAAGTTCTAGGAATCAAACAGTACCAATAAGAATACATTTTCCACCTCACATAAATGAAATATCAGATTACATTTGCGTCTGACAAATATACACGAGAGAGTTTCACAAGAACTGGGAATCTTACCAGGGCTGATTCTCCCAAGCAACAAAATAAGCAGCCCCAAGAATGGCAAACGAACAGAAACACAGACAAGCTGGTTCCCTCAGATTATTAAATCTGAGTAAACCCAAGAAAATGGAATAAAGATGGTCAAGGAATATATCCCATGGAAAGGAATCAGGCTTCTTTTTTTTTTAATTTTCTTAGGTTTGCAGATGAGAGAAAAAAAATGAACAGAAAAATGAGGAGAAGCTAAAAAGTAAGGAAGCGAGGCGGTAGGTGATGGGGTTTTGGAGGCTGTGAGAATCTTAAAATAAAAGGAAAGAACACAAAGCAATGAATCTTGAAATAGAGTTACAGCCACAAGAGAGTGGTTGAGTTGGACAAAACCCAATCACTGTGGTCGAGCATCGATTTCACACCAAGAAATTTGAAAGACGTGTGTATGTATGTATGTATGTGGTGTTGGTAAAGATGAAGACAAAAACAGTGATTTGATTCAATCTTCAGTTGAACCTCTCGTGTTCCACTAACTCAAAAGAGTTTTGGCTATTGTCTGCTTTTACAGAATATATAAAAGAGTAGGGAACGCTCTGTTTTTTTTCCTATTGCAATCTTCTGTTACAGATATGAGATATTACACATAAAAATGAAAATTGTAACCTAAAAATTGAGAATTATATGGAAAGAGTTGAGATTATTACCAAAATAAGACCAAAATGACTTTATTATTGACATTAAATGGTTATAATGTTAAGGGATATTGTAAAATGTCCCTTTAAGGTATGTTAAATATCGTGCATTTTGAGGGGAAAAAGAAAATTAGGAGCAAAGTATATTATATTTTGTCAAGTTTAAGACTATAATCCTTAATTTTAATATATTAGAAATAATGAAAAGTGAATTGTTAATAATGAAAAATGTACATTTTATTTTATTATTTTAATTAAATTTAAAAAGTAAAATAGTAATATTTTAACTAGTCAAATTAGATATTAAGTCTATAAATATTCACTCATTTTCTTAAAATTCAAGAGTGTCCATCACACTATAAAAGTCGAGAGATATTTGTTATTTTTAAAATCTCGAAAAGTATTATATTATTTTCTAAACTATTAGGAGGTGTATTATAATATTTTATATTTGATATAAAATTTTGTATAAAAAAAAAGTCATTAATTATATTTTATATATATATAGGGGTAAGATCGACTTTTTTTATACAATATTTTACATTAATTGTAAGTCGTTGGATGGCCAAATATAAATTTAATTTTTAAATATACTTAAATTTAAATAATTTATAATTAATATAAAAAATTATGTAAAAAAAATAATTCACCTTTTTCATACGTATAAAAGCGCGAGAAAATAGACAGGAGAAAAGAGGAAAAGTTGGAGAGTTAATTTTGGGCAGTTGCCGCCATGAAACATTTTTCCTTTTTTCTTTTTTTGTATTTCAACTTTTAGTATTATGAGTTATTATTTTAATACAAAAGTCAGTAGACGAAGATTGTTTGGTTTGAACCGTGGGATCTGTAGCGTTTTTGACTCAAGATGTAATTAATTAATTAGATTTTACCATAATATTAATAATAATTTAACAAAAAGGAGTTTTGAATGTTGAAATCGTTTGCATTTATTTTTCTCACTTTTCGTGCCTTCTTCTTCTTCTTCTTTAAATCATATTTAAAATAATAATATATATATATAATAATTATGATATTTTTTATACAAATTTTTATATTATTTATAATTTATTATATTTAAATACATCTAATAATTAATAATTAATCTTAATATATAATTAATGTATATATGTATGTATGTATATTTTTCATATAACATTATAATAATATTCACATTAATAATTTTATGTGTATGGGTTAAAATTATTTTACTTATTTTTGTTTTTTAATATATTTTATTTTATTTATTTAGTGTTTAAAATTTATATGAGTATACATATAAAGCATTAATTTTTAATTTTTTTAATAAAAAAATAAATAACTTAATACTTAAATTAAGATTTTTAGTCGAAAAAATATTCAGATTTAGATATTAAAACTTATTCAGAATTTAGTTAAAAGAAATAAATATTACCTTACTTTTAGATTATATTTATCCCATATCAATTAGGAGTAATTTTATTCGTAAAAATTAATTAATTGCCATATCATTTGAGAAAATTTCTACACAGAAAAGATCATATGTACTCTCATATAAGTTAGAAAGAAATTTTGTTCCACTTATTACTCAAAGGGAATATGACTATTGCCCCCCTATATTTTTGGCCAATTAACCAAATTATTTTTTAGTTTTAAAAAATTATCTGTTACGTCCTGCCATTTGGTTGACTGACGAAAAATTATTAAATTTACTAAAATACTCTGAACTTTTAACTTTACAAATAAAATAAGTTTCAATTTATAAAATATAGGTCCCATCAATAACCATTTGAAAATAAAATATGAATTTTAAATAAAATAATATTTTAATAATATTAAATTATACTTATTACAAATTAATATAAATAGCCCTTAGAAAATTAAAAAGGGGAATTAACACATACCTCCCCTGAGGTTTGAGATTGTAACAGCTAGAGAGAAATTATAGAAAAAGAAACACTTACCTCCCCTGGAGTCATCCATTGCCGTTAGTCTTCTGTTTATTTTAAGGACATTATGGTAAAAATACATATAACCTTTCGCTTTTATATTTTATTTACACCAAAATATAAAATCCTTGATGAAGACAATAATTTTAAAGCTCTTTTACCTGTCTAACACATAAATTACCAAGCACTTTTACAAAATATTAATAATTTTTTCTCTTCAGTGGAAGCTTAACCTCCTAAATCAGATCAAGATCAGACGCTTGCACCAACAATATCATCTTAAACCAATAGTTTTGTGTATCGTCTATGTGATATTTGCTTGGTAAATTTAATTGTAGTTATGAGTTTGACATATTGTTTAATAAGACAGATAGAGATCAAGAGAGGGAGAAGACGGAGGCGGTGAATTTTTGCAAAAGGAGTAGAGAGGGAGAAAGGGGCAGGGGCGGGGAGGTTTTGCAGAAGAAATGGGGGAAGATTGAACGAATTTTGCAAAAAAGGGAGGAAGGGAGAAAGGGAGAAAGAAATTGGTGGATTATTTCGGGACGTCTTGGAGAACAAATTTTTGCAGAAAATGGGGAGAGGGAGAGGAGTTGGTGGAATTTTGCAGACAAGGGAGAAAGGGAGAAGGTGGCGGCAGAGTTTAAGGGAAAGGGGAGGTGCATTAGGGTTTGGCATGTATACTACAAAAGAAAAAAAATAACTATTAAATAATTTAATTAATTTTTGTCATTGATTGAATTTTTAATTATTTTTTAAACATTAAATATGCTTAAAACTAAAAAAATAGATTCCTATTTCAGGTTTATTTTTTTTATTAATAAAATTAAAATATTATGGGTATTTTAGTCATTTCATTTAATAAAGTTAGTTAATTAACAGTGTAAAGGAGGTATGTGTGTCTTTCTTTATACTTTCTCTTTAAGTGTTAAAATCTAATACCTCAAGGGAGGTATGTGTTAATTCTCCAAATTAAAAAATAAGTTCTCAAAATATTTTTGTTTAAATTAATTAAATTTTTTAAATTACTTATTTGTTCTTGAAACATTAATTTTTTTGTCAGTCAACCAAACGGCAGGACATAACGGATAATTTTTTTAAATTAAAGGGTGATTTGGTTAATTGGCCAAAAATATAGGGGGGCAATGATCATATTCCCTTACTCAAATCTATTATAATACAACTCGAATATTTGAACAAAAAAGATTATAATTACTTCTATAATTATTTGGCTATATCTACTCTCATATTATTATTTAGGAGAAATTTTGTCCATTACATGTACTTAGGTATATTATATTACCACAGGGATATTTGAGTAATATATTTAAGAGAAATTACCTTTTGTATATGCACTTATTTTATGTATGAATGTATATGTTTATGTGTAATATCACAACTTAGATATGTGAGCATAAACAACTCATCTCTACTCTCATTTTACTTATGAGATTTATCATACTCTTAGATCATTTAGATAGTATTCTTCTTTATTGAGTAGAAATTATTCTACTCCATATATTCATGCACTTATGGACAATTGTTAGACAAGGGAAATGTATTACCACCAAAGCACTAGGTCGTTTCAAGACATTTATGCTCAACAATCTTATTTATTAAGTTGCTAAGTAGACTAATAAGATTGTTGAGCATGTTAAGAAAAATCTAATCAATATTGTTGGACAAATTTAACAGTAATTTACATAGCTTATTAGGAGCACAAATTACCCTCCCTCCATATAAGAATAGAACACCAAATAAGAATTACTGTTAAATGGATTTGAGGTTTTGAATAGTTCACCAAATAAGAATTATATAAGAGTATAAAATTCTCTCTCAATTTTTGCTTCCTTTTCTCTAGATTTGCTTCCTTTTCTCTAGCTTATTGAGAGAGAATTTTATACTCTTTATTCAGTAATTTCAAAGTTTATCCTAAGAATTAGAGCTAAGGGTCCTTTTGCAATGGCCATAAACCTAAACACAACAGAAAAAGGGAAATCAATTCTAAATAGGAAATAAAATTCCTATTTTAGTAGGAATAAGAAAGCCAAACTAATTAAAAAAAATAACACAATCATAACTCTCACAAGAAAATAAAACCCAATTAAAATATATAAAATATTATAAGAAATAAAACCCAATAAAACTATATAAGATATTATAAGAAATAAAACTCAATAAAACTATATAAGATATGATAAATGTAGTCCACGTAATAAAATTAATTATTGATCAACTTAGTCAATTATAGTTTTTAATTTTATAGACACATTGATAAAACGTATAGTAAGGATACTTAATTACTGCTTTTTTTTAAACCTGTTTAATGGAAAACAACTACTCAAAACATTTTTTAATTAAAAACAACTATCCAAGAAACTGATCCTCTCCCAACCTATAAATAAATCACAGGATATATATTTTTCATCAACGTACAATTGACTTATTTTGTGGACCTGAAAGGAGGCGAGAGGAGAGAAATCAATTTCTTCTGCATATGCTATGACTCAAGATATGTATTAATAATTTTCAATTATTCTGAATCCGTTTGTGTCATGAAATTCTACAGTAGATTTAAAATTAATGTAATTATATTTTTAATATCATAGTAAGGTTTAAGAACTCATGATTTTATTTAGGATTATTAGTTTCTTACTATTCATTAACCCCAAAATTTAATTGAGGATTTTTACGGCAAATTCACAATTGCCAATTTAAATTTGATCATACTATTGGTCAATTATAAGAATAGAACACGCTAATCAATAATTATATAATTTACTTATATAACTGATATTGTTTATTTTCAAGGCGATTTTATGATTTTTCAAATTCTTTATTGCTTGTTAATTCGTAACTATAAAATGTAGGATTGAACACAGAAAAAAATTGAAACTTGGAAAACTAAATTGCATTGGACTGTAATCCACGAGTTTGGATGGTTCATATAATACTCGGTTCCAATTCAATTTTAATTTTTAAAAAATAAAAAATTTTCCTTAGTTTTGGTATTGTTGAAAAAAAGTTTGAACTAGATAAAATATATATATATATATATATATATTAATATTTTAGTATTAAAATGACATCATTTTAAAATAATTTTATATAAAATAAAGATGCAAAAAAAGACAAAATTTAAAAAATTAAATCCAATCAAATCGAACCAAACCTAATAGGTGTGGTCTAATTTATATATAATTAGTTTAATTTTTATTTATATTAAATTTAATTTTAGATCCAAAAATAAAAATTTTAAAATCTTTCAGCCTAATCGTCTTCAATAAAAACTAAACCGTGTCCACTCCAAACAAAATGTGAACTGAACAAAAGATTTAGTTGCTTCATATTATATTATGCATGCAAAATATGAATTGGACAGAAGGTTGAATAGCTTTATATTATATTATCTTACTTTATACTAAAATATTGAATATTGATGACAATAAAGACAATAAAATATTGTCATTAAAACATGTATCCTAGCCGCCGTTCTAAGTCCAGAACACCTATAGTGTTGCAGGGTTGACTGATTGTGACACATACACACATATACAATGTATTGTGATCAACTTTAATTGCTTGTTATGTATTTGATTGCTTATGCACACATTTATAATTTGTCCAGTAAAAAAAAATTATGATGATAGATTTTTTAATCACCAAAGTGGCCAAATTACAAATTTCGTAAAATTTTGAATTTTGTAAAATATCTCATCCATATGAGTATTGATGCTTGTAAATGACACAATGGTTATATGATGATTTTTTTGGGGTAAATTAAGTTCATAATTGTAAGCAATTTAAAAATCGCCCAAAGACTAATTGCTTGGTCTTATAATTATTGAATATAATTGTTGGTAATTTGTATGCTCTGTTGGTTGTATTGGCATATCTAAAGAATATAAATATTTTTAATAAGTGTATATGTAGTTATCGAATTATTAAAAAAAATTATTAGCATCATTTATGTTTATTTTGTGTGTCGTTGTATCACTCACTCAAGGGAGAACATCGATTTATATTTATTGTTAAGTGTTTGAATCTGTGTTATATATTTAATTTTATAACTCAAAGCATTAAACTGTTCTTGCAGTACCTGTCTTGTTTCTATTTATTCACATGCTTCGTTTGTGCCAATGTTTAATGGACTTAATTTTTCTAATTCCATTTAAGTATTTGGATATTGATTTGTGTCACTTCAATAAGAGAAATTTGTTACTATTACTGATTATGGTAGCAATGAGGAAAGAACTTTTCATAATGCTTGAAAAAGATCAAACAGACTTCGGTTGATGTTTATGCGAATAAGTGTAGCAAACATAAAATCTACTCTTCCCAAAGTTGATAATGCTAAGGAATTTATGAAATGTGGAAGAGCGTTATAAAACTGTTGATAAAAATACGACTACTAGTATCAAATGTTGATTCAGATACTATAGTGGAGATAAGTACTGCTAAAATATTTCGAGCAATATATGATAAAATTATATTTTTGAAAAATTAGTCTTTCATTATATAACTATATCAAAATTTATATTTTTCATATTCTCAATTGGCTCCATTAAGTAACAATCAACTTTTATTTTGCACTATTCACCATCAAACTGTTTTACAAGCTTCTCATAACTAGTTTTAAATAACTTCTTAGCATAAATCTTATCAGTGTCAACATCTATCTCATTTTCATCACACACCTCATCTATTATTAGCTCATCATCATCAGAGTAAAATAATTTGTAATGATCATATTGTTAGACATAATTATCTATAGTAAAAACCATCACCCAAAACATAAAATCATTCATGTCAGATTATCAAGAATAAATCAACATAAAAGCAGAAGCGTACCTGAATCCATAATTTGAAATAACTCTCTAGAACCCTGCGGCTGGCCTTCCAGATTAACACGTTCTGCTTGAGAGCCCTTTATTTCTCTTTAAGTATTTTCTGATGATGAGATATCAGGAAAATAACATTACATGTAATCTGAGGATCATGACCACTTTATATATAAGATAACTTTCCTATTATCATAAGATATTCCTATTTTAGCCCATCATAAAAATAGAATTACCTTTTAGTCTCTACACATTAAAGGCTCACATTCTATTAGATACATTAGAGCCCAATTACTTAAAACCTTAATAGATCACTTTAATTTGGACTTGACTTTATTTGACAGTCCATAAAACATAATTATTTACATATAAGCCCAATGTTGGATTAAGGATCCAACAATCTCCTACTTGGGCTATATGTATAACATTATAATAATGTTTTGTAAAAATAACCGAAACGAGCTCAACTTTGCTGTCATAACCAAAATATATCTATAACCAATCCGGTCCATCAATTATACCAACATAGGATCAAAGCAGTCTTCGTTACAACTATCGTAACTCAACCTATCAATAGTCACATATATCAATACAATTGAATGACATGGATTATGATGTGGATGTGTAGCATGGGAATTATATGCAATGTGATTTTAACATGCCTATTTCCAACTGGTCCTCCTTAAACCTTAGTGAGGTCAAACTATACCAAAATCAGAGTGTAAATAATCCAAAATTTTATTTCTGCGAAAAATAATCTCAAAATATCCATAAACTATAATTATTGAAAAATGCTTATTATCATAAGAGCATCTAAAATTACAAACTCTCACTAAAACTGAATATCATCAAATGACATAACACCCATACGAGCAGTGTGTTCATAAAACACTTTGGGTGGCAATCCTTTAGTGAATGGATTTGTAACCATGAAGTTTGTTTCGATGTGCTCTATAGACAACTCTCTACTCTGAACTCTTTCTTTAACAATTAGGAACTTGATGTCTATATGCTTTGACTTCGTCAAGCTCCTATTGTTGTTGGAATACAGAACTGCTGACTTATTGTCACAAAATAACTTAAGTGGTCTCTCAATACCATCTACTATGCGCAGCCCCGTGACAAAATTCTGTAGCCATACTCCATGATTAGATGCCTCAAAACATGTTACGAACTTTGCTGCCATGGTAAAAGATGCTATAAGAGACTGTTTAGCACTCTTCCAAGAAATAGCACCTCCAGCTAGCAGAAAAATATAGCCTGACGTAGATTTCATACTATCCTGGCATCCAGCAAAATCAAAGTCAGTATACCCTATGATCTCAAGCTTATCCAACCTCTGATATGTGAGCATATAGTCTTTTATTCTCTGTAAGTACTGCAAGACCTGTTTAGCTGCTTTCCAATGGTCTACTATTGGATTACTTAAATATCTCCCCAACATCCCAGTAACGTACGCAATATCCTGACGCGTACAAATCTTAGCATACATCAGACTTCCTACTGCTGAGGCATAAAGAATCTTCTGCATTTCTATTTTCTCAATGTCATTCTTAGGGCACTGCTTGAGACTAAACTTGTCTCCCTTAGCCACAGGGGTATCACCTGGTTTACAATCCTGCATGCTATATCTCTTAAGAACCTTTTCGATATAGCTCTTTTGTGACAATCCTAGAATACCCCAAGAGCGGTCCCGATGTATCTGAATACCTAATACAAAAGAGGCGTCACCAAGATCTTTCATCTCAAAATTCTTAGTTAGAAATCTCTTGGTTTCGTGCAATAAGCCTATACCGTTGCTGGCAAACAATATGTCATTGACATATAAAACCAGGAAAATGTATTTGCTCCCACAGAACTTATGGTATATACAATCATCGACCAAATTCATCTCAAAACCGAACGAGATGGTCACTTGATGAAACTTAAAATACCATTGTCGAGATGCTTGTTTGAGCCCATAGATGGATTTCTTAAGTTTGCAAACTATATTCTTTGGGTCTCTCGACACAAAGTTTTCTTGTTGTACCATGTAAATCGTCTCATCAATGTCACCATTAAGAAACGCCGTCTTTACATCCATCTGATGTAACTCAAGATTGAAATGTGCTACTAATGCCATTATGATCCTAAAAGAATCTTTCGAAGAAACTGGAGAGAAAGTCTCTTTATAGTTGATGCCTTCTTTTTGTGTAAAGCCCTTTGTGACAAGACGTGCCTTGTACCTTTCTACATCACCTTTTGAATTCCTCTTGGTCTTAAATATCTATTTGCAACCAATGGGTTTCGCACCTTCTAGTAATGGGACAAGATCCCACACGTCATTATCCTTCATGGACTTATTCTCCTTATTCATGGCATCAATCCACTTTTAAGAGTTAGAACTTTCAATGGCTTAACGGAAGTTGATAGGATCCTCTTCCATCACTCCAATATCTACCTCATGTTCTTGGAGAAATACAATGTAATCATCTAACAAGGCACTTCTCCTCTCTCTAGTGGATCTCCTTAATGGCATAGGTTCTTGAGGTACTAGAGCTTGTTCTTCTAGAACAATTTCTTGAATGGGAGGTTCTCCAACATTGTCTAGATTTGTGTCTTGAACAAAGTCAAGAATCGAATCCTAATTGATGCTAATAACACTCGTGGGAATATCAATATATTCCCTTCAAAGACAAAGTCCCTAATATTATCTCCCCTCGCAAGCTCTACATCCTCAAAGAACCGGGCATTTCCCGACTAAAATATCGACTTAGTTCTGAGATCATAAAACTTGTACCCCCTGGATCTTTCAGAGTATCCAATAAAATAACAACTCACCGTTCTTGAGTCTAGTTTCTTTTCATTGGGCCTATAAGGCCGCGCCTCAGCTGGACAACCCCAAACATACAAGTGCTTTAGACTAGGCTTCTTGCCTGTCCAAAGTTCATAAAGAGTTTTGACAGTTGCTTTACTTAGAACTCTGTTAAGGATATATACTGCAGTCTTAAGTACTTCGCCCTATAGAGATTCTGGTAAGGTAGAATGACTAATCATACTCCTCACCATGTCCTTAAGCGTCCTGTTTCGTCTTTCAGCAATACTATTCATGGTGGGCGAACTCGGCATGGTGTACTGTGGGACGATACGGCATTCCTCTAGGAACTTAGCAAACGGCCCTGGACGTTATTTACTTGAGCCGTCATATCTGCTATAGTACTTACCACCACGGTCAGATATGATGGTTTTAATCCTTTTGCTGAGTTGGTTCTCAACTTCAGCCTTATAATTTTTTAACACATCCAAAACCTGTGACTTTTCATGAATGAGATATATATAGCTATATCTGAAAAAATCATCAATGAACGTTATAAAGTATTGTTGACCATTCTAAGCAACCGTAAGAAATGGCCTACAAATGTCTGTATATATAAGTTCTAAGACGTCCAGTGTCCTATTGGCTTCAAATCTTCTTTTGTTGGTTTGTTTTCTCTTTATGCAGTTAACACAAATATCAAAATCTGTGAAATCTAAGGGATTGAGAATTTCATCTGACACAAGTCTTTCTATATTCCGTCTGGAGATATGACCTAATCACTTGTGCCATAATGCAGCCGAATTCTCATTTGTTGACCGTTGACCAGGTTAGGAACCATCGGTTTGGGCCGGACCGGGTCAGGTTAACCCAACTCGGATCCTGCCCCAGGCCCCAAAAAATTTTTTTTTTAAAAAAAATAATAAATAAATTTGATCAATGGTCAACAGTTGATCGTGGCCGTTGACCGGTCAAACGTGGACCGGGTCGGGTTAACCCAACTCGAGTCCGGATTCAGCCCTAGGACCCGGCCCTCTTATTTCTTCTTCTTCGGGAAAACCCTAGGGGAAACCCTAGGGTTTCCCTTTGTTATGACAGGCGGCCGTTTTGGCCGCCTACCACTTGATGCTGAGGCCAGATGGCCGCGGCCTTGACTTCCTGGGGCGGCGAAGGTCTCACGCCGGGCTTTTATTGCCGGCAACTGTCGGTCTTCCTCCATTTTTTTTAAAAAAAAAAACTTATATGTGCGGCAGCTATGGCCGTCCGCCTTCTCCCTTTGCCGCGGCTTATTCCGGGGGCGCAGGCCAGAAGACCGCGCTTGGAAACCCAACGCCGGCGGTGATAAATCGCCGGCCACAATTAAATTAATAATAAAATAATAATATATATATATATATATATATATATTCATAACCATAATCAAGAAAAATAATATACAAATATATATCCATACTTAAAACCATATAGAAAAATTCCGAATTTATTCTTAATTATTAATACTAATTTATTTTGTATTTATTCCTAATGATTCAACATGAACAAGCTCTGATACCACTTGTTAGACATAATTATTTATGGTGAAAACCATCACCCAAAACATAGAATCATTCATGTCAGATCATCAAAAATAAATCAATATAAAGCGAAAGCATACTTGAATCCATAGTCTGAAATAGCTCTCTAGAACCCTGCGGCTGGCCTTCCAGATTAACACGTTCTGCTTGAGAGCCCTTTATTTCTCTCTAAGTATTTTCTGATGATGGAATATCAGGAAAATAACATTCACATGTAATCTGGGGATCATGACCACTTTATATATAAGATAACTTTATTATTATCATAAGGTATTCTTATTTTAGCCCATCATAAAAATAGAATTACTCTTTAGTCTCTACACATTAAAAGCCCACATCCTATTAGATACATTAGAGCCCAATTATCTAAAACTTTAATAGATTACTTTAATTCGGGCTTGACTTTATTTGACAGTCCACAAAACATAATTATTTACATATAAGCCCAATGTTGGATTAAGGATCCAACACATATAACCTATTCAAAGTATTTTACTTTTTAACAATTAACTTATTAACTTTATTTTCACCAAATAATATGAAAAATCAATACTTCACACGATATTTCTTATGGCGAGGATCAAGCAATATAGAAATAAACAAGAAAATATTGATTTTCTTATTACTCTCCCAATATTTGTCATACTTTTTCTTCATATGTAAGCCATTATTTTAAAAAATACATCCTTACTTTTACTCTAAGCTTACAATTGTGTATAAATCAAATTTAATTGATGCAAAAATGAATTAAATGTCACATATAAAGAACCTGAAAAATTGCAAAGTATTATTAAAAAAAATCTTCAAAAACTTAATATTTTTACCACCACAAAACTCACAAATAAATTATCTAACATGAACCTCTAAGTGTTCAAACCTTTTTTGAAAGTTTTTCTACATATTCTAACATCAAATAAGTTGAATCCTATCTAGTAGGAATATTTAAGCACATAAGCTTTTTTGAAAGAATTTTTTCTAGCTCAACATCTCTTGAACTTTTTTAACCTTGATCATGAAGCTCTAACAAATTTGATAATATTACAAATTTTAGCAACTGACTTGTTATAATCTTTCAACTCATCAATAACAATGAGATTCAATATAAGTGCTTTACATCTAACATGCATAAATTGACCTCCCAAAATTGCTTTCTTCCAATTCCTCACTATTACCAAATATGAAGAGCCACATCATTAGAAGCATTATCAACAATTATAGTAAAAACTTTTTCAATGCCTCAATCTAATAGACAAGTCTCAATTAGTTTACTAATTATTTCACCTTTATAATCACCAACTTGACAAAAAATTAATATTTTATTTTGCAACTTTTAATTATCATCAATGTAATGTAAGAAGACACATATAATTGAAATTTTGAAATGTGGTAAGACAAACTTTTTAACCACCATTAACAAAAAAATCTTTTAAATTTTGCTTTTTTCTTTTATAAAGTTGCAAAATATCACGTGATATAGTAATGCTAAA
Organism: Melia azedarach; assembly: GCA_028052125.1. Classification (NCBI taxonomy): domain Eukaryota; kingdom Viridiplantae; phylum Streptophyta; class Magnoliopsida; order Sapindales; family Meliaceae; genus Melia; species Melia azedarach. The sequence continues at coordinate 11,761,318 of CM051394.1, forward strand.
GGTACATTAAATCTACTTTGAAAAACTTTCAACATATCCTTAAATCTTTCATCTTCTACAACTCTAAATGACATCTCATCTTTTATAATAAACTTAGCAAGTGCTTCTCTACCAGCTTCAACATTATAGTTCGTTGCAAAAAGGTTGCTTACTCCTCCCCATTTTTTACTTATTGAAAAACACAAAGTCTTTTGTCTCTTATCCTCTCGATCAAGATATTTTGTATATCTCTCTCTTATATAAGTTAATAAATTAGATGTTCCTTTCTTTGATCCTACAAACATATTCCATACTATCATAAATACTTTTTGCCGTAGGTTTAAATAAATATAAACCAATTTTTTTAAAATGACCTCAAGCTTGTGAAGAAGAATTCTTCTTTTTTTTTTTCCTCAAAAGACACTATAGTATTATCGTTGATCATAAGCGTACATTCAAGCTTACTTAAAGACATTGGAGTTGGAGAGATTGAATCCTTTTTGTTTTCAAATCGAGAAGTCATATGCAACATTAAATAACAAAATTATTCAATTAGTCAATTATATGAAAGAAAATAAATTGTACAAATTGAACCTTAATAAGCACAAATATAATTGTTTAAATTGAATAATATAAAAATTATATATATAAAAAAACTTATTAGACATAATTGTATATAAAAATTTAACACTAATCTCTAATAATCTATTACAAATTATTAAAGTATAATTTAAAATATTAATAAAAAAATTATCTTTGAATTTTTTATTTGGAGTTACAATGAAAATTGGAAAGTTTAGGATAAAAAAAATTAATTGAATGAGAATTAAAGGAAGTTAAATAAAATTTGTTAAAGTTTCTTAAAGAAATTACTATCAAAATTTAGGTGAGAGAGAAGAAGAGTGGTGTGATAGAAGGATATATAGCTCTCACAGCACAACTGAACACATTGTTCTCTTTCTTTCTTTGTTTTATTTTAATAATTGAATTGGTTCTTAGATTAATAAATTATTAAGTTTATGATAAGTATTTAATAATTTTATAATATAAAAAATTATTTAAAATATTATTATACTATTTTTAACAAATTAGATTGAATTAAGGTGAAATGACGATGTAAACTCACAATTCAATTCAGTATTAACTTTCACGGTTGTCAGGTTTCTCTTTTTATAAGTTATACACTCAATTTGAACTACATTTTCTTTCAATTTGGATGAGCAATGGAAAATTGATCCCTACACTAAGTGGGAAGATGAATCCATACCATTATAACTCATAACCCAAAGTTGCCACCGAGGCCTCGCGTGGGTGGTAAGGGCACACGCACTCTCTTAGGAGGGCATGTGTTGGGAGATTATTCCCATAAAAATGTGAGTTTGTCCCATATCCAGGTGTGTGAGGTACAATAAATTGTATCTAAACTCTTTAGCTATACTCTAATTGTATGCTAGTAGAACATGTTTGATAGGTGAGTTTGAATTGTACTATTTTACTATTTAAAACAAAAATTATTTAGTCGAGTATTTGACTGAACTGTATAAAAATTAAAAATAATAATTTATAATTAAATAATAAAAAATAAATTTTATATAATTAATATATTATAATACATTCACCCATCAAACATAATGCTGTTAAATTTTATCCAATCCAATGCACTATATTACAATCCAATATAGTCCAATGAGTCTTGCCAAACCTATAGAGTTCTAGTAGATATAATAATAAAAAAATTTAACCCAAAGTTAATGCGGGAAATTGATCCCCATCACAAAGAGGAAGATATATTTCAATCCCAAGAAATCTTAATCATCGGAATTTATTTCCACATGCATATAATTGTAAGCCATTGTCTTCAAAGTAAACAAAACGATAACAATTAATATACTTCAAAAAGTTGCATAAATAAATTATAGTTAAAAGAAATTATCAATTTTAGAACATAGAAGTAAACTGAATTACTGCAAAGATAACTTGTGTTTGCTATTAAATAGGTAGAAACAAAAAAAAAACATATACTTTCCCCAGCAGAGAAATATTAAACACCTCAGCACTAGAAATCACGGGTCAATAAATTTTGTATGTATAAGAAGCCACAAATATGTATCTAACTGATGATACCATGTAGTTTAAGCAGTAAAAGAGGGTAATTCATTAATAAAAGTATAAGACAAACAAACATTGCTCCACATAAATCATATAACCTTGAAATCTTATATCTCATAAACTGATCAACATTATAAAGAGTAGTACTACTTCAAATGACTATAACAAATAGAAACAAAACCTAGGATGCAAAAAGGAGCCTCACATCAGACCTTAAAATGCTGCCTCATGAAAGTCAAACTTGTTTACTTTTTCTCTTCTTTCTCAGCCTCTGCAGCCTTCTTCAACCTGGCACCAACATGGCGCTCGTTCGTCCTCTCCACTCGAAGCTTGTTATATGCCTTGAAGGATTTCATCTCTTCAGTGACCTTCACAAGCTCCACAGTAGGCTTCTCACGAGTGATAGGCATGTAGGGCCCTTGTACTTGGGTTGCTGTAGCCAATTCCTCAGAAGCAGAATCACCAGCCTAAATTGAGAAAAGAACAACCACTGGAAGTTAAGCACAAAGCACAATGCAAGAGTGCGCAAAAAAACATCTGTCATTTCCATTACCTTAAACTTGCGAGCACGTCTTGGGAAGACAACTAATTTTGCCTTGTAAGTCTTCAGCCTCTGAACATTAGCTTGTAGACCCTCTAGTGAGCGGTTCTTACGACGGTGATCAACGGCGATGCCAATAGTTGGGGATAGTTTCTTGGGGATTCCAGCAGCCTGCCATAGAGAAAAAACACGTTATATTGACATAAAGAAACACATGACCTATAGGCTGAACAGCACACATTAGCAGAGAGCCTAATGCAACAAAGATTTGTCAGAAAACTAAGACTTGACATCACAGAAATAAATTCGCTTTATAGCATTTATGGAAAAATCTATACTCTGATTGCACAGTTCATTTTTCTTTAGATTGTAGAAGTTTAAAATGAAAAGGAATATACATAGTGAGCCAATTCACTATACTGGAAAACATGCCAAAATGAACATCTCACATTTTGTCATAAGATAAAAAATAAGTGAGTTTAAAAAACACAATCACAAAACCCGAACGATCTTGAGAAAAGAGGTTCAATCAAAACAAGAGAAGACCAAAAATGAGATCAGACCAAAGATGAGGCTTTAAAATACAGTAAAAGGCAGGCATAAAGACAAAAAATGACCTTGAGCTCTTCAAGAGTAAAACCTTTGCCAGCCCTTAATTTCATGTTGTACTTCAAAGTCTGTCCATGAACAACGGGACGGAGAGGCCCAGCAGTGGGGCGTGGAAAAATTTTCACAGCCTTCTTTTGACGAGCTGGTAAGAGATTCACAAAACAGAGTCAGTGAAGGATATATTGCAACACAAATGCAAAAGTTATCGACTGATAGAGGACAAATCAAAACAAAATATGACAACTACTCACCAATGCGTCTTCTTTCCTTGCGTGCAGGCTGGTTAAACCAGGTCTTTACATAGTTCTGCCAGTGCTTGTTAAAGTGCCCATTAGGCACAACATTGTTATGCTTAGTCATCTCTTACCTGTAGTCAGCATCAGATTTAAAAGCCCATCAACATGTTTCCACAATATGATTGATTCTTTTCAAGACATTATCTATCGTAAATATATTCCAAATCCATTTTCTAAGGGCTAGCTTTGAATCTAAAAAAAATGAAAGCAAAATGTTTTTGTTGCTTTTGAAAAAGGGATTTGAAAACACATGAAACTCATATTATAGGACTGCAAACACAAATATAGTACGAACTCATCCAACTCAAACAAGAGACAGGCTACTATAAATTAATCAAAGAAAGAACAAAAGGCAAGAGAAAATTGAGCAACAATATTTGTTTCTAATTACCTATGCAGCCTTACATACTCATATTTCACAAAATCAGGAATAGAAACAGAGCAAAAGGAAAACATTGTGCTATTCCTAACTCCATTTCCTTCCCATTACAGCTAAGAAGCGAACAAAGCCTAGTAAAATAAGAGAAAGGGAGGTACAAACTTACAGGGTTGTCCAATGAAACGAAAGGCGGACGCGGAGCACAACTCTCTCTCCCTCTCTCTGGCCTCACTCAGTGTTTGCTTGTATTAATGTGTCGGTTTTGTTGAGGTAAACGAGAGCGACCAAAACCCTAGTTTTTCTTTATCCTTTCTGGCTTCTTGGGGTTTTATGGGCTAGCCCAGTCGTACCCTTACATTTACACGTCGGCGTTTAGTGTTATAGGATTGGGCCTTAGTGGATCGGACTTTTGAAGTCTTACTAGACTTGGCAAAAAAGTCCGGCCCGCACATTATGAAATCCAGTCCGAGTTTCAAATTTTGAAACGCAGGCCCGAATTTTAATTTTCAAAAATCTTATTACAAGAAAAAGAAAATTCTAAATTCCAAATTTCCAAATAACCTGATATCTAAATTCCACATTCGTGATATAATCTCCTGTAAAATTAATTTAATAATCGTAGGAATGAAAAACGTGAATTCAAATATTATGCCAAAGTTTATTTTAAATTAAAGTTTAAAATAATTTTAAATACTCTATCTCAATCATTTTCAAAATTAAAATTTAAAAAATATAGTTTAAAATTTGGTTTGTATTTCAATTTTTGAAAACGAAAAATCGAAAATTACTTATATTGTCGTTGCATTTCATTTGTAAGAAATAAAAAGAAGAAGTCCCCACTTAAAAAAAGGTTATGATATAATTATCTTTTGTTTTTATAAAAAAAATATATCTTTTACTATGTTAACTTATAGAACAATATATTAAGAGCTTATTTCGGAATATAAAAAAAATAAAATACTAATATGTTTAACGTTTATATTGTTTAACATTTTTTTAATGAATTTTATAAAAACAGTCACCCTTTAGTTATCATTATAATAAAACATTTATGTTAAGTTTTTAATATTAAATTAAATATTTTAGAGATATATATGACAATTGTCCTTCTTGCACACGTGATAAGAAAGAAAGAATAAGGCAAATGAAATTCCGTCAAATTTTATATGATTGTATTTTAGGATATATTCTTTTAAAGGGAGAATGACATATGAATCCTTATTTTAAAAGTAAATGTCAAGTACACCCCAAATTCAAAATATTTATTAGTGACAATACTTCGGTTATCTTTTTCGGTCTTCATAAGGATTTGACTGCTTTTAATTACTGTAATAACATAAATATTGTTTATTATTAATAAAATAATAATATAATTTTCTGCAAATTTTAAGTGGAGACATAACTACTAATATAGCTTTATTGATTATAATGCAACTATTATATATTGTAAGGGTAAATATATAATTTTAAATTAACTTACATAAAATGACCTTTTTAAATAAAAAATAAAATAATTAAAAAAATAGATTCCAATATTAAAAATCATATATTCAACTATACAACATAATAAAAAATAGTTAAAAATTAAACAAAATCAACAACTCTATTATATTCAATTATTACAATTATATAAATATATATGTATATAATTAAAAATATGTCTTTTTTCTAACCATTTTTAGCTTCACCCATCTCAAAATACTCTTCACTCTTCGTTGCCATCCAATGTACATCTTCATCATCAAATGATCATTTTCAGTAAATTATAGAAATATTAGCCATGAAAGACAATATTTGCTAGATTTGAGAACACATAATAAATCTCATTTTTTTCCTCTCGTCAAATAAGGTATAGTCAAAACTAATTTTTTCATTAAAATAATTAGCCAACCAGATCAAATCACAACATAAAATACATTATTATAGAAAAAATAAACCCATATCCAACAATATTACCAATTAAGAGAAAATAAAAAAAAAACACAAAGAAAATAAAACAAGAGACCAAAAACAAATGTATCTAGATAAAATTTTTCAAATATCCTCACAACTCATCAATTTAAAATTTTGAATCCAGGAACCCGTATCAAAACTTAGATACAAAATAAATAATGAAAAAAAAGCAAATTCTTTGCCTATAACTTATGCTCGTTACCTAGAAGTGGAAATAGAAGAAAAATAGTACGGTTTGTTTGTATCAAATTCAAGAAAGCATATATCTTTTAATGAATCTTTGGCGAGTAGGCTGGTGGTGATAGGAGCGGCTTTGGCAAGTGACATGGGCAGGTTCCAGGATGCACTGGTAATAGCTTTCCTTTGTTATACGGACAATCTGATGGCGATAGTGGCATTGACTTTCATGAGTGATGCGATTAGGTTGGTGGTGGTGACAATGGCTTTGGTGAATGATGTGGACTAGGCTGGTGGCAGCAGCAATGGCTTCATCAAGTGAAAATGGCAGGATGGTTGAAGCGAGAGAGACTTTAGACGGCGGGCGGGCTAGAGGTATGAGAAGTAAAGATTGCTTTAGTTTTGAGATTAGGATTTTTCAATTTATCTTAAATTAATTTTTAGATAATAATTTTAAATTAATTTCTTTTTATTTTTTTAATGATAATAGATATTATATACTTATATATTAATAAATTATCTTTATTATTATTAAAAAACTATTTTTGTTATTATATGGATGCATTATATCCTTAGTGTCTAACGAAAACGAAAAAAATATAACAGAAGAAGTGTCACTAATAAATATTTTGAGTTTAGGAGTGTACTTGACATTTATTTTCAAAATCGAGATTCTAAATGTCATTTTGCCTATTTTATTTTAGTAAGCTATTTTACTCAATTTACTTATATATTTTTTTTGTAAATTTATAGATATTACATTATAAGTTAATCTTTATTATTACTAAATTGATATTATTCCTACAAAATTTTTAATCATTTTCATCACCAAAACTCAAGCTTATAAACTATAATTAATCTAAATCAATATATCCTTAATGTTCTCCTAAAAACCTTAAATAAAATGTATATCCATAATTCATAACAATAACATAAACACAATAAAACTTGAACCTTAGATCCTCTCAGTTTCTCCTTCAAAACACTTAAGTCTCTTTAAACTCTTTTCTCATTCTCTTGAAAACTTCATTATTTGATACCAAAACCTTAGTAAAGAAGGATATTTATAGTTAAAGCTATTCATCTTAGATCATGGATTTGTTTTCTATATGATAGTCATTATGCATAAAGATTCTATTTTTTTCCTTCAGTTTATATATTTTTTGATGTAATCTTAGCTGTATAATTGAAATTGTTTGAAAACATGTTTATGGAAGTAGTGGATAACGATGGCATATTACTGTTTTGAAGAAGCATATGTTGAGCTTAAATGATCATCCCAATATCCTATACAAAAGCGTACCAATAAATAACAAGAAATACATCTAATAAGCCATACATGAACCTTGGTTTTGATACACTTGACTTACAACTCTGGAAACATGAATATCACAAGTAATCAAATATGACAGATGTGAAATCAACCAATACATATTTAGACTTTATAGAAATCTATTAATATGTAGTGAAAATGTGACTAATGTTGATGTGTTTTAAGCAATCCTATCATTTTTTCATTAATTTTTTAGCTCTATTAAACTCATTATCATGACCAAGCATTTATAAATAATATATTATATATGTTTAACATTATAAAGGGGTGGTTAATTACAAAATTATTGCAACTTTTCATCGTTTTACCAATTAAAGGGCTACCCTCTCTATAATCTATCAATGTTTCCAAGTAGTATAGAGCACCTTTGAGCATTGTTAATAATAACTAATATCAATCAGTTCATAATTGCATTTGAGTTTGCATATATACAAGGAATATTTGTAGTTGACTTTAAGCTTCAAAGGTTCAATTTTGTTGATGAGATGACATAACAACGTAGATTTATCTAAATGCCATAAATTGCCTATAGTGTAGTTGTTGCTAGGAGTTTTTGAAATACTACACTTTTACAATGATTTTCCTAAAATCTCTCTCACACACACTAACTAGTTCTGGTTTACTTTGATCTTATCAAGAGAATAGCTCTAATTCTCGACCAATTTATATAGGGATGGCTAACTCCTTTCTTCATACTTGAAATCTAGACTAGCAACAAGCTCACCAAATTTTAGTTTGGGTTGACTCGTCTAGAATTTATAGTAAATACACAACGATTAATACAATGTAGAGACATAAAGGATGTCTAACAATCACATGACAGTTTTCATGATCCATACCGAAAACAATGATGTAACAATAGCATTGAAGATCAACCTTATTAGATTTTTTTAGTTGCAAATAAAACTAGGTAAAGGAAATTGTGGACTCCTAATTACTTACTATTAAAGCATTCATTTCCAAAACCAACAGTAACACCATATATAAAATCATTTTGTAAGTTTTAAGAGTATCTAATTGGATAAAAGAAACACACCACAATAAAAATATTATGTTTTTGAAATTAAAAAAGAAAATAAAGATATAAATTACAAATGGGTATAAGAACATAAGTTCAAGTTCAAAACTATTACAAGAAATTGTCTTTTTACATAGTTTGGAACACATGGCAATTTTAAAGTTATGTAACTCATTCTACTAATTAAACTACTTAAGAAATGAAATGAAGACTCAAACCATTCATAAAATATATTAAATAAAATGCATGGCTGACAGTCTAAATATTAGAAACCTTTTATCTTAATGTCAAGTTTATGAAAGCACTGAGGAATATAGATGCATCTTTACAATTCAACTTAAGTAATAACATTTGTTATAACAAACTGTATAAATTATCATTACCCAACAACAATTTAATTCTCACTTTGTTTTCCATTATTTTTAAAGAAATGAAAAAAAGAAACACTAAACAATCAATAAATTATACATACTAATTAGTATTAGTATAACATTTAAAAAGGCTACCAAAAGGAATTCATATGTGTTGAACTAAAATATATTATCTACACATTAACTTAACCAATAGAAGCTAGGGGTGGATATAGGTCAGTTCGGTTCGGATTTCACCTCGAACTGAATCGAATCAAAATATTTCAGGTTTATTAATTTATAGACCGAATCAAACCAAATGTTTTCAAAATCGAATATAAACCGAACCTTACGGGTTGGTTCGGTTCGGGTTTCATTGTTTATTTAATTTTTGATTTTTGAATTTAATTACAATTTACAGATTTAATTTTACCATTCATCACTTGCCACCATTATAAAATTAAACAATATAAAACTCTAATAAATAATTGATCTAATATTTTGTATCAACAAAATATATAAAATTTGATTTGTTAACAAAATAGTTAATAAAATTGAAGTGAAAAAAAGGACCAAAGGTAGACATATAAAATTCCATTGTGCATACATAAATTAAAAAACAAATACTTAACATTGTTGAAGTAAAAAAGCAAACTCTTCCTACTATCGTACTTACATTAAATTCAAAAAATCTATATCACATTCACAATAATTAAAACAATAGTTAGAAATTTAATAATTTATAACTAAAAAAGTAGAATAAATAATTTATTATATTACCTTACTAGCATTATAAAATTCACCCTTCTAAAGATATGCTATGTCTCCTCCAATTTTTGCATTGGCTTCACAAACTCTATATCTCAAAAATAAAAACAATAATTAGAATTTAACAATTTTTGACTTAAAAATTTAATTTAATAATTCATTAATTCAATTGCTTAATAAAATTTAGCCTCTTGAACACATGCTTTTTCATATGTCCGATCACCAAGAAGCGAAGAATGCAATCAATTTTGCATACAAATTACTTCAACAGATTTAGGAGTCAAAGAACTTCTAAATGGATCAAGAATACACCCTCCGGTACTAAATGCAAATTCAGATGCAATGGTAGAGACTGGAATTGCAAAAACATTTTTGGCTATCAAAGCTAAAACTCGATACTTCGTACAATTCAACTTCTACCTAACACAAAATTTCAAAATTTTCATTGTTAGGAGGCTCTACATATTCCAACAAATATCTCTCAATTTCATGTTTGCCTTCAATGACTTGGTGGATTTCTTTTTGCCTTGAAAACTGTTGGAATAGATCACAAGGTTTATGAACATTGAGAAGTTGATCATCATCATCATCCAACAACATACATGACAATTGTTCAACATCAATGTTTGCATTCCTGTACAATATAGGTGTTATATAAATTATATGACAAACCTTTAATGTGTGTTCTCATGACTTCAGCTATATTAGAATCATACAAAGAATTGAAACAATATACCATAAAATCCTATTTTGCACCGAGGATCTAACACAACTACAACAAGTAATAATTTGTTTATGTTATCCAAAGTACCCCTAATATTTATCAAACTTCTTTTTCATATTGCCTAACAAATTATCTTCACATGCACTGAAGTGACTGCAAATGTGTCTGAATCTTTCACATCTAATTAAAATACAAATGTGAAGTCACAGTAGTAGAAGCACTAAATTTCAATGTTACCTCATAAAATGTCTCCAAAACTTTCATGAATCTTCTTGCTTTTTTCCAACATTGAGAAGTTGGTGGCGCTACTCTTGTTTTTCATTTTTAATTTCTTCAAAGTAAGGCAAATAAAGAGAATCATCATCTTACATTCTATCAAAAGCTTTTGAAATTTCAATGCACTTTCCAACATCAAATACATTGAATTCCATATAGTAGGAACATCTAACACTACAAGTCCTTTGGATTGATTTTTTTCTTTATCTACACATATTTTGAATTTTGCTAGCCTTGTTATGGATGATCTAACTGTTCACAGCATTGCGAATTCTCATTATTGTTTCATCTATTTCTTTCAATCCTTCCCCAACAATCAAATTAAGAATATGAGGATAACATCTGAAATGTAAATATTTACCATTTAACATTATCTCATCATAATTCCAATTTTTTAACTTCCTTCTAATATAATTCACTACAACATCATTCAAACTTGCATTATCAATAGTAATAGTAAACAATCTATCTATTCCCCAATCATGTAAGCATGCCTCAATCAATTTCCTAATTGTCTCCCCTTTGTGATTTGGTATTACACTAAAACTCAATATTCTCCTTTGCAAATTCCAATCATTGTCAACAAAATGTGCCATGATTACCATGTAGTTGATATTTTGAATTGAAGTCCATATATCAGTTGTAAAACTAACCTTTACTTATTTACAGAAAATATGTTCTTCAATACAACTTTCTTATCCGTATATAACTAAAGCACATCTCTTGCAGTTGTTCTTCGAGATAGAATATCAAATTTTAGACAAGCAGTTCTACAAAACTCTCGAAACCCATCACCTTCTATAAAACTAAAAGGAAACTCATCAACAACAATCATCCTAATTAATGCCTTTCTACATGCATCTTTGTTAAATCCCATAGACAGCAAAGTAGTACTAGCTCCCTCACAACTATTACCATCAATATTAATTTTTGTAAAAATTAATACCGTTTGCTTCCTATTTACCATATCATTTATATATTCAGGACATCTACTCAAATGCTTATACAAAGTACAAGTTCCAACTGTCCTACTTTCACAAGCAAAATCCTTACGAATAATAATTACATTTGGCTCTTTTTTCTCCTTGGCAACTTTATGAAAGATTTTCACATGTCGGATCTTAATCTCTTATCAATTCTCGAATCATCTTCGCTATTATCAATATCACGCCTTTTATAAGTGAATTCTATCTATAAAAAAACAAAAGAAAAATTACTTAGAAATTTAATAATTTATATTTAGAAATTAAATAAATATGAGAAATTAAAAATTTAATTTAACAATTTATATCCTAATAATAAAACAATTGATGTGAGAAAGAAAAATATTCAAATTTTGAGCATGAAACATGGCCATAATTTGGGCATAAAATTGCTCATTATTCAGGATATTTTTCAATCATGCCCGTGAATATTTTCAATCAAGCCCAAAATTTAGGCACATAAAAAAATGCCCACATCTTGAGCATTTTTCATGTCCAAATTCTTTGCATGAAAAATGTCCAAATTTTGGGCACGATTTTTGGGTACTTTTTGTGACCAAAATAACAATTTCTAACATGTTGGCCAAAAAAACCCAAAACAACAACTATTTGGACATTTTTTTTGTTCAATATCAACAAAAAAATAATAATTCAGGGAAAATCTAACATATCCTTTAAATTAGCAACTAAATTTAGCCAAATTAATATTAATCAAATTATTAGAGTATATGAAAATATGAGAGAGTGAAGAAAAAAGTCATACCTTAGTTGCTGAACACCAAATCTTGTCAAAACTCTCTAAGCTTATCATCAAAATTCTTTCAATTTGAAAAAATTGAGTGAAAAAGTTTTGAAATTTTTGGTGTTCGAATTAGAATATGAAATTAAAAAATTAAGAAAATTCGGTTTGATTTAGGTTTTGGGCATCAGAACCAAAATTGTATCGAAATATTTGGTTCTCAAGAAATAGAAACTAAACTGAACCAATTAAAATATAAAACCGAATTGAATCCGTCGGTTTCGATTTGATTCGGTTTAGTTTTTCGGGTAACGGTTTTTTTTACCTACCCCTAATAGAAGTTGTAAATCTCAAAATAATGAGTATTGTAACATATATGAGCTATTGAAGAATGGTTATTTCTCTACATTAATAAGGTATCATAGAAAATAAATGAACATATTTCTATGAACAACAATGTAAAAAATTCTCGACACTAAAACAACCTAGCAAATGTGCTTCATATGTTGTGGTTATCAGCCTTTATGGGCCAATTGTCTACTACTTCTATATCAACTTATAGTAGTTGATTCCTCCCATGAGAAGGAATTTGATAGCCCACATCACATGGACACTTGACATCAATAATTAAGGCACCACCATTATTTTCAACTTCAACAATTTCACTACGTCCATAATTTTCATACATTACAAGGAGTTATAATATATTAAATAGGTATTCAATTGTTCCAAATCAAGCTAATGGCAAGCATGTGAAAGAATAAAATAATTAGGATAGAGATTTGTGTACTTTCATCAATTTCATGGATAATCAAAGAAAAACAAACAAAGATAGTTACATGAAAGAATATCAATACCATTGTGCATCATTGTTGTTGTTTTGCCTTATGCAACTAAGACTGCTAGATATCTTTTTTTGTCTGTGCAATGTCACAATGTTCTACACAATCCAAACGTCTTTCTATTTCCTTGATGCTATCATCCATCTTTCTTAACCACTATCATAAACATGTTTCCCAAGAATTTTAATCATAAAGTTAAAATTATATTAGAAACACAAATAGATAGATCAAATGGAATCTTTATCACATAACACAACTATCAGAATGCGTAAATCAAAGTATAACTATACTTCCAAAACTAGAATCAACATCTCAATAAGCCACAAAGAAGCAAAAAATCAATAGTCAATAAAGACAACCAAAAATAGAAAAAAAAACATGACAAGAACTTTTAGAATTGAAAATACAACTATAAACATTAAATTTAATAAACCCAGTACCTTATCTAATTACAGAATAAAAAAATTTAAAATTAATCATACCATAAATTCAAGGAAAAATCTTGATAATTATACAACAAAAAAAGGGACAAAACCTAGGAATTATGGCACAACTATCGGACAATAGAAAATAAAACTATAATCACACTCAATAATAAATAAGGCAACTAGCAAAAGCTATGAAAATTGAACAAGGACAAGAACTTTTAAACCTGTAAATACAAAGAGAAACCATCCATTAAATTCAACCAATCCAACAAACTTGATCCATTTAGAAAACATAAAAGGAAAGAATGTTGGTAATTGTACACCAAAAAGAAGTAGAAAAAATTATCACGATTTCTCTTTGAATTATGGTTAGGGGAGTATAATTATACTTTATTTTATGTAGTCTAATAATTGTGTTATATGTTAAAGATTCCATTTTGTCATTCTTTATGTGTTTTTTTAATATAATGTTAGCTTTATGATTGAAATTGTTTGAAAATATTACTATAGCAGTTATGGGAAAAACTGTAGATTACATTAGAGAGATAGGAAACTTTTGGACTGTGTAGAACATTATGACATTTCACAAAAAAATAGAATGTCTAACTAGTCATAGATGTGTTGGCTAGAACAACAACAACAATGTAGAAATGGTATTGATATTCTTTTATGCAATTATCTTTCTTTATTTTTTTTGATTACCAATGAAATTGATGAAAGTACAGACTAGATGAAACACTTACAATTATAGGTGTAATGATTTTGTTCTTTTGAATGTCACCTTTAGCTTGATCTAGAACAATTGAATGCTTGTTTAACATATATAATTCCTTGTTTAATAGGAAAATGATGGACTTAGTAAAACTATTGTTGTAGGAAAGAATAGCGAGACCATAATTAATGGTTTGAAGTATCCATTGTTGCAAGTTATGAAATTTTGCCCATGATATAAGTTAGCTACTACAAGCTCATATACAAGTAAGCTCATAATTTGTATAAAAAGATAACCATGTACAACACATGAAGCACTCATTTGCTGCATTGCAGTTCTAGCATTAGGCATTTGTAGTTTATAAAATATTTTCTTTTACCCTTCCATGATGTCTTCTTAATAGTAATTATATTATCAAATTTATAGCTTCTATTGTTTAATATAAGTTCTAGATAATATTATTTGATGTCTTTTATTATTTGTAAATGAAATATATTTAATAAAGAAGAAATGTTTAATTTGCGTTATTAAAAATATTACTTTTGAATTGTTATTATTGATATAAAATAATTATATAACCTAACCATAATTTTATCTTTAAAAATTATTTAAATATAGTTTTATTACAATCATTTTCTTTATAATTGTTTGAAGAAACAATAATTACATTTTTAATATTATAATTTTAAATTCCCATAAAATAAATTTGATAACGTCTACACTATTGGGATAGTTGGACCGATGTACTGATATGACGATGGGTTGAATTGCGTTCATTCAATTTGGATGTTTCTATCTAAATCTAAATACATACTTGATGGACTTTAAAGAAGGACTCAAGAACATAAAGAATAGGTAAAACCCTAGATGGACACAAGTCCATAATCATACATACAATCTGAGCCCAATAATTAAAACAATTTAACCTAATCCATTGAAATTAGAAGCAAACTTAAATTCTTAAATCATCTTAAATCAAAGTTCTATTAAAATTAGTATTTCAGAAGGCCTCAGGCCACCATAAGTCTATTAGGGAGAGAAAAAAGGAGAGAAAACGAATTTTTTCTAATAATTTAAAATTTTAAAAGTTGATATCAAGTGAGAAAATGTAGTATTAACATATATATATATATATATATTTATATGTATATATATAATAATCAACTTCACCTACCTTAAGCATCCATGATCTAATTGAATTTTCATTAGTTGTAGAAGCGAAGACCGTATATGCAACTGCTAGAATAAATATATTATTAATTAGTTATGTGAACGGTAAAACTTAAACAGTTTCACAAATGAAATAAGCAACACTTAAGCCAAATAAAAACATCTAAAGTTGAACAAACATCTTGAGTCTCTCTTAAGGAAACATTCAAATCATATGAAAAGAAACAAAATTACAAGACTACAGTTCATTGGCAGGAGGAGGAATCGGTTGATGATTCATCGGATTAGCCCCAACTTGCTTGTTAGCTCCATCCCTAACATCTACTATTTCGTCGTTAACTTTTTTGGTATATGCATATGTATATGGGTATGAAGATTAAAGAGAAAATAAGAAGAAGAAAATGGGAATCAAATAGATTGATGCATTGAAAGAAATGAGAGCTCATGTAATTCATGTATATATGTTTACAAAAAATAATAGCCAAAAGTGGGATAGTTGAAAAGAACAAAAGATAAAAAAATCATCAACTTCATTCATATATCTATGTCTATTGTAAAAGCCATTATTGACTATTTTTAATGTATTATTTTAAAATAATATTATTATTTATTAAGAGAAGATGCTTGTAAGAGATTGGACCCCTAAACATTAAATAAGCTAACATCATTTAGAAAAAATGGAGATTGAATGCAGTTAGCATTATTGCAAGGTTGGGGTTTGGGTGTATCTTTCAATTATAGCTTTTAACTATTGATCATATAAGTTAACATATTCCTTGCAATATATCCATGCATGAGTTTCATGTACGTACGACAATTATTCACACCTAAGTAACAAAAGCCAAGGATTCTATACATGGCTAACTTCTCTACAAAACCTGGCTTGGATAATACAATGTTATCTATATAGACAAAATAAAAGAATAACTATAAAACCAACAAGCATTTCAATGTTTAATTTTCACAATACAAGAATATAAGCTATAAAATCGATTATTACAACTCATTCGCTCATAAGGTGAAGACTTCCCTTTTTCCTAAACTACAATGTCTCATTCTACAACTCCAATGATATGGGATTTAGTAATACTAGTAATGGAATATAACTAGAAGGAAAATAAAAGTGCATCGTCAGTAATCAATGAAAATCAGTTTCTATCATAAACCAAAACATTATTCTCCTTACCCAAAATCGAAACCCTTTGAGTCTTTTTAAGGTGTAAAGTAATCTTGTCTCGATGACCCGCCAGAAAAATTTTAACTACATGAGAACATTTTTACAATCAAGAGGATAAATCAACTTGAACACCAAGAAAACAATTAACAAAAATTACCTTATGACTAAATCCAGAACACAAGGTAATAACCTTCAAACAGTTCACTCCACATCAAGAGTCAAAAGAAAATGACTAGCATTGTCAAATTCCCATAAAGAAGTAGATCAAGTGCATGCTGACATATGTGCGTTAGTTTTCACTATGTTATCTTGTGTTGTCTTGCTTTTTTAAGCCTAAGCAATATCCAGGCCAAGAAAAAGAATTAACAACTCCAATGTTGAAATTGCATTTTTTTAGCTTTCACGGGCATACTGTCTCTTATTCCTTATTATTAGAAAATAATATATAAAAATAGCCCATAAATATTTTTCTATTAGATTATTGTGCTAATAAATAAAGCACATTAAACATTCCAATTTTATGCTACAGTAAAATGTTAATGAGTACATAATTCTAATAGATACAATGATGGCATCATGGCAACATCTTGATAACCTTAACAAATATTATATATATATATATTATATATATAAACATAATATTATTTTGTAGTTCAAAACAAAAGCTTTCAATTAAAAAAGTGCCAATTTAATTTGGCTAGGAGAAAAAACTTTGCTATATATTTACTTCATTAAAAAATTATTCAAAGTTGAAATTGCTAAAGTCTAACTTCCAGATCACTAAATTTTGACACTGTTAAATGGACAAGATTATTTGATTTTAACCGTGGATATAGTGAAGGAGTCACATATTCTAAAATATAAGCAAGATTCATTAAAGAGTCAACGACTTAAACAATCAAGTAAAAGCTAGACTTTCCGAAAATGAAATTTTGGCCTAAATAAAAGCTCTTCGTCACACAACACACACTCAAAATGTATACTGAGATATCGATGAAAGGATAACCCTTCTACTGAGTATTGCAAAATCATAGCGATTTTAACCTTCATGTCGATACGTTAGATAAATGATAAAAAATCCCTATTAAACTTCAAAATAGAAGTTGTTGCTATTGTGTAAGATTAAAAAATAAAAAAGCTACTGTATGAAGTAGAAACCATTATCGGGTTCATTCCTTTTTGATTTTTTAATTCAATTTCCCCTACCTTTTTTTAATAACACTTCGGCTTTGTAAAGTTTTCTATTTAATTGGCAGTGGTTGGCCTTGGGTCATGATTAAGTCTATTGGTCTCATTGCCTCTTTGATTTTTTTTATTCTTTTTATTATCCTATACTTTTTTGTTTTTAGAACAATGCATGATATCAGTATAAAAAGTAAAGTCGGTCCTTTCAATCCTAGCTCACATGATTATCGACAACCTCGTAGCTAAATAAATTTATTGGTCTAAGTTTTAATAGTAGATGTTTAGTTACTACAAAAACCCTGAGTTTTTGGGACAATTAGACTGATGTACTGATAGTATGAGGGTTTGAATTGCCTTCAAAATTCCATTTGGACGTTTCTATTTGAATTCACATATATACCTGATAGACCTCAAAGAAGGGCATAAGAACATAGGGAATGCAAAGGCCTCAGATGGACATGAGTCCATAATTACACATACAAGATAAGCCCAATAATTAAAATAATTTAACTTTACCTATCAAAATTAAAAGCAAACTCAAATTCTTAAATCATCTTAAATAAAGTTATATTAGAATTACTATTTTAGAAAGCCTTAAGAAACCATAAGTATATAAAGGAGAAAAAAAATAAGAGAAAAAGATTTTTTTTTCTCACAAACTAAAAATTTATTAGTTGATATTAGGCGACGAAATTTGATATCAACACCATATGCTACAATTTTTAGGTTGTAATACCCAAGCGTAGGTTATTTAAGTAATAAAGATTCGGAAGTCCGAGTGTCGGTCCTCAGGGAATTAGTTATACTAAGTCCACAAGTCCAAAAAGTCCAAATATTGTGAAAGTAGAATGAAATTTTGATTATTAACTTGAAATTAATTGTTATTGAATATTAGGGCATTAGGGATTCATTTTGATGATATGTATAGAAATTATTCTTGATCCTTATTCCATACACAATTAAGATTCAAATAAGAAATAATCTTAATTGGAGGATGGATAACATTTAAGCACAAAGAAATTAAAAGACTTACCTTTGAATTGAAGGTGAAAAACTATAGGTTGCCTTACTTTTGATATGTAGAAAACATCCAAGCATTCAATGTACCCTTAGTTAACAATGAATCAAGGTTTCTAACAAACCAAAATCACTTGCAAAATATAGTACTCACTCAAAAGGAAAGTTGACAATAAAGGACAAATCAAAGGATCAAAGAACAATACTATACAACCATCAAAAGTTCACCCTTTGCCCTAATTACGAAATTAGAAATACATGGTGTAAAGAAAATATGAAGAAGAAGAGATGAAAGTGTTTTTGAGAATACCAGCTGCCTCAAGCTTTCAAAACCAAGGTTTATATAGACAAGGTGAAGGAGAATTCACACATGTGAATGCAAGCAAGTGGCAGGTTTCATCATAGCATTATCTTCCATATTGAGAAGCATGTTTAACTATCTTTCACTCCAAATTAGAGAAATATTTCTTCTTCAAAGATATGGCCCCATGAGTATTCTTTCCTTTGGTTCATGAATCATGGTATTTGGACCTATGTAGTGAAAGTTACACTTAAAATATTAAGGCATGTTCAAATCGAAATGTTGACAGCTACTGTCTGAATGATAATTATTTTCAACCATCTAGATGCACGAATTTGAATTTTTCTATAACATAACAGTTGTAGCTGTCACTTTCATGATGCATTTGAATCAAGAATAAACCTAATTGGAGCACTGTGGAGAGAGTTATGTTCAAAATACCAAAGGATGTGCACAGGTCCAGGCTGCAAATGGTAGGCCACGTTTTGTTGTATTGCTTCAAATATCTGGTGGTGAATCATTTCAAAACCAAAAATGACATCTGAAAATGAATTATGAAAAATTGAGTCAGCTTCCATTTGAAACAAAAATCATTATATTTGGAGGTGGGTAGACAAAGATATGATCATTTGACTAATTAGTGCTTCAAATAGGAAATATGATGTTGATCATTTTGTTCTTTTTTTTCAATTGCAACTTGACCACCTTTCACCTATGTATAAAATGCACTACATTACTATTTTACATAAGTATTATATACATGTCAACTTATATAATTATACATATTTACATGTAATTGAGATTTAGATCATGAAAACATGCAAATTAAAGTTGTGCCAATGAAAGTCATAATTTTTGCACAAATAGGGACTTTAAATTAAATAGTATGCAATAAGTGTCTACTAAAATATATGTGAATGATACACTTTTAGACACTTATCACTATACTTTCTTAAATGGGGACTTTTAAAAAGATGTTTTTATGCAATGACCATAAGGTTTTATTGTTAAAGATAAAGCTTCATTTGTGTGTAAGTTAAAAAAGGCAGTTGTATAGTTTAAGTAGGCACCTAGAGCGTGGTTTTAATTAATCAAAAACAACATTGTCTCACTGGGAATTTATTAACTCTAAGTCAGATAGCTCTTTGTTTGTAAAAAGGCATGATGGTGATATAATTACTCTTTTGGTATATGTTGACGACATCATTGTTATAGGAAATAATTTGGTTTTGATTCATGATATTGTCTAGAAGTTGAACATTATCTTTGAAGGAGTTAGGGTCTTTAAGTTATTTCTCGGGTGTTACGATTTACAAAGATTCAACTTGTTTGCATTTATCTCAAACCAAGTATAGTAGAGATCTTTTGAAGAAGACTAACATGGAGTCGTGCAAACTATGTTCCACACTTATGAGTATGGGTTTAAAATTGACTAGATAGAAAGTAAATAATTTCATGATTAGTATAATTGGTACTCTACAATATGTTATGTTGATTAGGCCAGAGATTACTTTTTCAGTTAATAAACTTAGTTAATTTTTTATGAACTTGAGTAGTACACATTGGCAGGCTTGTAAGAGAATTTTGAGATATTTGAAGAGCACTCTTGATCATAGGTTAACTTATAAGATAAGAGGAAGAATGGAATTAGTCAGTTTTTCTAGTGCTAATTGGGCATGCGATATTGACGATAGGAGGTCTTTTGGTGGATATTGTGTTATTTTGGAGATAACTTAGTAGCTTGGAGTTCTTATAGGCATAAGGTAGTAGCATGTTCTAGTATGGGATCAGAATATCACGTTTTGGCTCATGTTACTTTAGAAATCTATTGGTTTTGTTCTTTATTGTCTGAATTAAGAGTTATTTCTTCTAATGTACCTATTGTTTGGTGTAATAGCATGGGTGCTGCTTCTCTTACTACAAATTCAATCCACTATTTCATGGTAGGATAAAACACATTGAAATCGATATTCATTTTATTAAAGATAAAGTCGCCGATCACGATATTGAAATTAATTATAATCAAAGTCATAAACAAATCATTGATATCTTCACCAAGTCTTTCTCTGCCTCCATATTTACATATCAAAGATCCAAGCTTATAGTGTTTCCACAATAGTCCATCTTGCAGGGTATTAATTAAAGTCCATACACATAAGAAGTGTAATTTAGTTCTATTGTATTTCTTGTGAACTTTTTACTTCTATCCTTTTGTTGAGATAAAACTTTATATAGATAAATTTTATCTTACTTTAGCTATTATATTTTAGTATTTCAATTTCTTTCGGATTCCCTTCTATACTGTAGTCGTGTCTATTTAATTTTGCTTCTCTAGGGTTCAATCTCTACTTTATCAATAACCAACAAATATTTTGTTGAAATTTTCGAGGTGAACTATAAAATGTGAACCTTTTCTCTTATACCCACATATTTATTTAAAATTTTCAAAATTTTAAATTAAGCCACACAAGTTATGATAAGACGAAAATAAAAATAAGTTGATGCTGGATGTCTACACTGTGGCCACTATGAGGTATTGTCCACTTTAGCCCTCATTGGTCTCATGGTTCTGTCCTTCAAAAGGCCTTCATGGTGTAGGAAGCTTACTTCTGCCCATATACATCACATGCTAATCTTGACTTTAACCAATGTGGGACATTTCCTCCCCAATATTGCCTCCCAGTCAAAAGTAGACTCTTCGAGGTATCGATATAGGATGCTCACAAATGGCGTCAAATGTTGATGCTAGATTTTTACACTATAGCCACTACCAGATATTGTCCACCTTGGCCCTTACTGCTCTCACGACTCTGTCCTTCAAAAAGGTCTTCGTGATGTAGGAAGCTTACTTACTCCCCATATATACCATAGGCTAACCTTGACTTCAACTAATGTGGGACAATTCCGTCCCCAACAATACCTAATAATTATAGCATAATACTATTTTGTCACAATCTCTCTCATTCTAATTGTTCAAATTATTTAAAATTATATAAAATAATAATGTCTCAAATAATAACTAATAATTAGAATCTATTTTCTTTCTTTTAAGAACTTCTAAGATATATATATATATATATATATATATATATATATTTTATATAATTTTTTGTGTAAATTAATTAGTGACGAATTATATATAATCTATTTGGATAAAAAACTTGTGATATTAGTAAAATATCATGATTAAAATGTATCAATAAAATAAAAAAAATAAATTTTTTTCATAACATATAATAAAAGTTCTTAAAAGATAATTAAATAATGAATAGAAAGAGTTGAAGAAATATTTAAAAATAAATTTTTATTTTTTAGTTATAATGTAAATAAATATTATAGGTGAAATATTCAATCAATCAGACTTATTATATATAATACATGACACATATTATATATAATATATAATCTATCGGACTTATTATATATAATTCGTGAGACATATTTAACATTTATTCTAACTTACTAAGTGCATTAAAATATGCATATACGTGATTGATTATATAAAAGCTTTGCACTATGAATGTACCCAAATTAATTACACCTAAACTCATTAACATAATACATAAGGTTTGTTTGGTTTTTAGTTGAAGTCTAAATATAATTATTCAAATGTCCAAGAGCCATTTTTTTTAACTTATATATGAATATTTGTTAAAAATATTTGCATGTAATTAAATTAAAATTTTTAAACTAAATATGAATAACTAAATGTCTCAATGAATTAAATAAAATAATACCTTTAGTTTATTATTTAACATTTACATATATCAACAATTTAACGTACCAGTTTCATATTTTTCAGGCACATTTGTCAACATATTAATTTTAATTTTTTTTTATTTTTACAAAAATAAATAACATAACGTTTATATTCAGACATATAATATAAAAACTAAACTTATTAATTAGATTTTAGTTACATTCAACTTTCAAATAAAAAAAAATTACCATGAATTAGGATTTATAAACAATGAAATTCATATATATGTATATGTATATGTACGTCTATGGAGATCGATTAGTAATAATTTAATTTTAACAAATTTTTATACTATCTATAAATTGGTAGATCTAAACAATTTCAGTGGTTAAAATTAAATCTAGCATATGTTTTAATTATAATGGATTAATTATTGAGATTCAGGATACCACATGCGTTAATTGCAGATAATGGGAAGTAATTCGATAATGGTGATCTTAGGAGATTCTATTCCGACTTGAATACTGATTTCAGGTTTGTGACCCTAGTACACCTGAAAGCCAATGGTCAGGTGAAGGCTGTGAACAAAGTTATTAAAAAGGCTTTGAAGAAAAGATTAAAGACCATAAAAGAGCATAGGTGGATGAGTTGGCTCAGATATTATGGGCATACAAAATGACTTATAAAACCACAACAGGAGTAACGCCATTCTCTTTAGCTTTTGGTTTCGAAGCTGTAATATTAATCGAGGTCGGAGTTCCCATGTTCCTAGCCAAGTATTTAACGAGGCTGAAAATAAACCTTGAGCATCTCGGCATTCCATAATTTCTTAACTTCTCTCCCATCAGAATGTTGTAGCTTATGAACTCCGAGCCTTACAACCCTGGAATATTGTAAGGCCCTTCCCAATTTACTCATAGAGCTCCATCCCCTGGTTTGCTTATGTTAAGGGTAACTCTCTTCAGGACCAGATCACCTTATTTTATCCTACGGCAAACTCTTTGATTATAATACTTAACCACTTTTTGCTGGGAATCGGCCATCTTGATCAAGACCTGATCTCTTTTCTCCTCAAGTAAATCCAAGAGTTTAAGTATTAATGAAATTAAGTTTTTTCCTCATTTCACTTTGAGTATTTGGTAAAGTTCGTGAGCGAATAATGTTTGTCTTGTCTAAAAATAAAGTGGCATGACATGAGTCTATAGCCTAAGGGGTCAGGCCAAAGCCTACATTATAGCAGTATAAGATCAAGAAAATACCGATTTGATGCAAATCAAACCTGGTCAAGAGTCTTGAAAATCCTCAGATCGGGTTATATTACTTTAATTTATTACGAGTCCTTTTAAATGTCTTGAATAATAAACTACGATCCAGGTCAAGGCTAACGAGGTTATTTTAGAATAAATTGAATGATAAAATAAAGTTCATAATTTATTCTAAGTTAAATTTAAGCTTAGGATTTGATATCATGGACAAGAAAATAAGGTTCACTTTACTTAAAGTAGATAATTCCATAGATTTAATTCCTTTGAATATTTTGAGCGATAAAGTACAGTTAAGAATTTATTCTAAGTCTAATTTAAGCTCAGGGTTTAAGTATTTCAAGCAAGAAAATAAAGTTAAGCATACTCTAGGCAAATAATTCAAGATAAGGGCAATATAGAGATTCATATAGGTTGCAAATTAAAATAGCATATGCATAAACTAAAATGAAATTACGTTCAACAAAAAATTATGTACAACTTCTGAATATTGAGGTTTAGTTGAAATTTCAAAACAATACATTATGAGTTCAACAAATTCTAGTGCAAAAGTAGATAAAAACTTCTTCATTTACTAGAGGTCGGGGAGTAACAGTCCCGAAAAGAATCTATCTAGAAGCATTAGCCTTAAGTGCATATTGAACAACAAGGCGCAAGAGGATCAAGGAGTCCCTAATCATCACTGACCAAATCAATCACCTGATCTTCATTTCCTTTCTTAGAACTCTCAATCTCAGGCAATTCTACCTCGAGGGAGTAGGACCTAGAGCGTCATAGATATAATCAATGTTGTATTCTACTAACGCAAAGAATCTTGTAAATATTGTCCACCCCTTCATTGACTCCCTCATTGTGAGCCTCCAAGACATGCTCGTCCACGACAGCTAACTGCTTCTTTAGCTCAGACTTTTGAAAGCTCAGATATGATGTTGTGGCCTCTAGGTTAAAATGCTCCTAACTCTACGTTTTCCTCTCATTCGAGAACTGAGCTCAATACACTCATAGCCTTTCTCGATGTCATCAATATTTTTTTCGTAAATTGGTTATTCTTATCCTTGAGATGGGTGATGTTTTCTTACATCAGAACTGCGATAGAAGAGTTTCCTTTAGCTCACTCTTTATGAAGAGAAAGACCATGAGCAATTTGTACAAGGAAGAGAAACCAAGTCAGGGAAAACATAAAGAAAATTTAAAGAGGCAAAAAAGAAAGAGCTAAGTTAAAGTTATACCTAGCAAGCTCACTTATGGAAAAGATCAAGTGCTTCCTCAGTGGATTTCTTCTCAATAACCATAAAGATGTTTGGAGTAATCATCGCCCTTAGATCTCTTATGGTCGGAGTTAGGTGCTTGAAGTTATTCTTTTCATTAGCAAGAAGATCCTTAAGAAACTACTTACAACACCCCTTCTCTAAGCTAGAAATAAGGGCTCTGGTTAGTGGAGTTGAGTTAGTTAAATCCTCTTTTGTTTCAATCTAGTTGAAAGGGCCTTTTCTCTGATGCTTAAGGCTCTTTGGTCTTGTTTTAAGCTTCTTCAGATTTCTTCCTCTTATTTTTCTGAGGTGGCAAGTTTTTCTAGCTATTAGACTTAGGGAGAAGCATCTTTGTCTGATTGAGAGGAAGAGTTTTGGAGGTCTAACCCAATTGTTTTTCCCTTTGTTGATTTTGACTTGTCTAGCAAAGCTTGTTGATTCTCAGAGGAACCTTACTAGAGCTCTTTGACACCATTTTTTCTGCGAGGAAAATGTCAAAGGGAATTATGACATTAAGAAAATTGTCAATTTCACACAAACTCGAGGTGTACTTAGTGATTTTTGTTTTGGCTTTGTATTTGGCTACTAGAAGTTTACCTCAGGTTGCAGCAAAAGCCACAAATCTTGAGCCAACAAGTGCGTTGGGTGAAAATAATTCTTTTTGATTCATAGCAATACCTAATTCTCTCTCAAGAGCAATTGGCAAGAAAATGAGTATTTCCCTAAAGCTTAACTATTATGGGAGAAAATACAACTAGACACGTGGTGGAAAGTAAGCCTTAAAAGTTTGAATTGGCTTACTGCGAGGTAACCCACCCTGTGCCCAACTCAAGGCGGGACGTGGTGTAAGCCCTGCTCATTGCCCACTGTGAGCTGGACTTCCCCACTAAGTATCGCCAATACATTTGCCATTTGAGCGGTTAGGTAAGACCCACCGTAAGCTGGGCTTCTCGTTGAGTATCGTCAACGCATTCGCCATTTGAGCGGTTAGGTAAGACCCATTATGAGTTGGACTCCCCGCTGAGTATTGCCAACGAGTTCTCCATTTGCTGATATTACCCTACGTGATCATATATCGTGACACGGATAGGGATGCCTGCGTGACTATATACCGTGGCGCGTGTGAAAATGCCCTTGTGACCATATACCGTGGCATATGTGGAAAAGCATGGCTATATATTGTAGCACGCATAAATGGACGTAGAAAATAACTCAAATTCTCCATTGCACCTTGGAACGACTAGACCTACCTCCAATAAATAAGAGCTTCTCCTTCTTGAGCAAAAGAGGTAGAATACCCAGCTGCCTAAGCACTTAGGTACGCAGAAGCCCACCTTATTGCGCCCCAAAAGAATCCTTAAAGTGGCCCAACACACAAGAAAACATCTTGCAGGGACTACTTCAAAGGCAGGAGACAGCACCTGGTCTTGGTAGCAGCTAGGCTGGTACTGTGTAGATCCTGCCTGACACTATATAGACAGTACGCAGAGCCCAGGTGGGGGACCATGTGCCAGCTGGGCGAGTGAGGTTACGCCATTTGTCCACCAAGGTACATAGCAATCTCCTTGGCTAATAAAAGGTCGACACGTGTCCAATGAGCTTGGATATTAGAAAGCTCACTAACCATAGCTTGCCACATGGCATTTGAACTGGGCCACCAAGAACCAATCAGAGAGAGACACGTGGAAAGGTAAAAACCCTAAAACTAGGGTAAAGTAAGCCATCCAATCAGGTATAAGCATCCCTTTATTTCATATAAAAAGACATTCTTCTCATTTTCACACAAGATAAGTCATTTAGCCACAAGATTCCTAGGACATGAGCTCTATTCCCAAGGAGGATTCCCTCTTTTCTTCTCCCATGACCATGTACACAGCCTTCATAGCCAAAAACTCCATGAACACACATAGAAACCTATAAAAAACACTATTATTTGTCCCCTTGAATCTCTGACTACGTGATTCGTGACCTTGGCAAGGTCTTCTCCTTGTACTTCTTCCTCATCACCTTGGCATACCTTTGATTTACTTACTTTAAAGGGAGATACTTGTGCCCTCTTTATTTTCTCTCCGATTAGATGTTGACTTAGGCATTGGAGAGGGGTCGCCGAAGAGGCGACTCCTATTTGAGCCCTGCTCTATTTTGCAGGAAATCGCGAACCAGCTCAATGAAATTCTTGGGTTGAAAGTGTTCGGGCATGAAAGGAGGTGAGTTGGATAATTATTTGGGGGATGAGCAGTAAGTGTAATGTCGCTTGAGGGGTCTTGAAAAGTTTCGGAGTCATCGGAGTTAAGCTTGGGGCTGGGAGGTGGTCAGAGGTAGTGAGTGTGGAGGTGGATAAACTTGGACATTGTGTGGGTAATTGGGCAGTGAAGCAGCAGGGCAGTTCTTGGTGGTTTGAGATTATGGACTTGGCTCGTATTTTCACGCTTTACTCGAGCCATTTAGCTACCTCGGATGTATCTATTCTATTTTTCTATGTGGGTGCGGGGTTTACAAAAATCGTGCATCAACATTAACTAAAAAAATAGATTAGGGGGTCAGAACAAAAGCTCACAAAAAGATATAAAGTTAATCTTAGATGTAACACCTACCATCATCGTTGAAGATAGAAGGCACACTATCACTAGTGCCAAGGCACTTAAGTAACTGACCCTAATTCTATTTGACAAAGAACCATTTATGCTTCTAACTCTTCGTGTAAGTAAGGGAGTCAGTCACAACCTTTTTAGTTTTAGGTCGGGATTGAAGGTAGCAGAATCTGGGATTACTCTGCGGGTTTTTCTTTACAAGGTACATGTACCTAATCACTTTAATGCTAGGGGAAGGGTTGGCTGTAATAGCCTAGATCACAAAAAGTCCAGTAATTACACTTTACTTGTTCATGTTTAGTTGGTATGGTGTAATGTAAAAAAAGTAGAAGAGGCGGGCAAATAATTATGGGCAATCTAAGTTCGAAGTGGAATATCTTTTAGTAGAAGGCAATCTCACCTTCCCTTGGCTCACTGGGAAATTCATCCACTTCTGGTATCCTAAATATAATATCATTAGGAATTTGAAAATTCCTTATGTAGGCATTAAGATTGCAGATAGTTATAGAAGAGATAAACCAATTAGCCTCATATGGCCTATTTCTTCTGTTTAGGTCGGGTATACTTTCATCATTATCTTCAATATCACCCTCATCTTCCCCGTCATCAATATAATCCTTAATATTCTCATCACCATCCCCAGTCCTACGAGAGGGGACTTTAGATCTATCATATTCTTTTAAGGCAAAACTTTACTAAATTTACAAGTCAATTACATTTTGTTTCTCTAGACACTTTGTTGACTTAAGCATTGAAGACTATGTATCGGAGAGACCGACAATACTCTAATCTTCTTAGAAAGTTAGAAGATTTGAAATTTGTTATTTGAGGTCAAAGAGAGCAAATTTTCAGCATCAACATAGAGTTATAGTTAAAATTTATTTTTAATAAAATAATTGAATATCTTCAAAGATAATAGTTTAATTACTTATATACATTTCTTATATCTAAAAGATAAAATAATATTTAGATCACACCAATATTTTTATAACACTACAAGAAAAAGTCCTTTTTGTGGCAGAAAATATTAACCGCAAATTACAGTCATTTTCAGTCAAATTGCATTGGCTGCAGTATAGACATAAAAAGTATTTGTGACTAATATGTATCACTTGCAAAAAATATTTGTGACCAATTGGCAACCAACATATAATGGCCACAAATAATTTAAAAATATTTATATTTTTTTACTACCACCTTTTATTGTTAATAATTTGACTACAAAAACATTAACTATTTGTAATATTTTTATTAACCTAAATATTGATCTCATTAAACTAATTTAAATATTTAACTAGAGTGCGCCAAATACTTAATATAATATTTTAAACATAATTTGTATAGTGGTCAAAAATTAAAAGGCTAAAAGTAAAGTATAAAGAAGATTTTATCATAAAATTTGAATACTTTATCACTTTCTAATTATTGTGACTCCATATTAATAAGGTAACCCATCTCTATTATGGAACTAAAAAACCTTAAGTCATGTCAAATAGTCCATCGTTCATTATCTCGGTCTTACGATGACTTCCATAATGGAGTCTCATACCAGAGGCGGAGCGCCATTCGGACTTGAAGGCCCCCCAGGCCCCATAATATTTTTAGATTTTTTATTAAAATATTCATATTTTAGACAGAAATTTTATGTTTATATATAATTTGACCCCTATAATTTAAAAAGTCATCAATTTACCCTTTACTTTTTTTAATTATTTTTAAAATATGACCCCACTAACTTTTTATTTTAATCATTTGCCCCCCTCACAATTTTGGCCCCTTAATTACTCGGCTCTGGCTCTGTCCCTGTCTTATACCAATCTATCTTAGGCACTAACAATTTTCTTTCTAGAGGTTTAATCTATGCGATTTTGATCAATATCCACATACAAAAATTTCCTCTCAAAGCATTCAAAGAATTAGGCCAAATATCATTCAGAGACCCCTTGTTCCTAAACTTGATATCCTTAACCTAATCATCGACCTGTTGTTACTATAACAAAAGCAAATTGAAAGCCAGGTAGTAAATACAAGTTGCTAACTTTGAATTACAGAGTTATACCTATAAAAAAACAAATTGAAAAAAAAAAGATTACTATTATTTAAATTTAATGAAATCATTTAATAAGATTAATCAAATTAATTGAATTAATCAAAGCTTTGCATATCATTATATATGAAATAATTGTACATTTAAGCATCATTTTTTTTGCAACTTGTTTCTAAATAAGCAAGAGCTAGCAAGCAGATGAAAATACTTTCTCTAATGTTTATACTTTCATGTATAATGTCTTACTGATACAAAGGACCGATGCTCTATCATTTTAACTAGAGCTAGAATCAAGCCTTTCATTGAAAAAAAGTGGCTTCAATATCATGCTTTGTAAAAGTCAAGATCAGATTTTCATCCTTGATCACTTTGTATGCTTGTCTCTTAAGAATATGCAGATAAGTAAGATCCATATATATGTGTTGCTTCTAACAAATTTTAATGGTGATATTATCCTTAACAAAGCTAGTACATATCCATAACCTAATTATTTACATAACCAACAACTATTCAGCAACCTAAATTAGTAAAGATTTTACTGTAAAGGTAATTTTTTTAGCAAAAATAAAGAAAAAGCTAGTGATTATCATAAAAACTTGAGTTATTCATAGGGTTTCCAATAGCATCAAGGTCAGGATTTTTTATGTAAGGAAAGTCTTTTACGTGATAGAAGCTCTATGCTCAAAGCAATATCTTAGCACCTGCAAATTTAAAACCATAAGTTTGCTAATGGGTATAATATAAAATAAGAGTTTGGATTTAAGTAAATATTGTTTTTCTACTAGGAGAAGAGAATGAAACATTATAGTTGTCTCTTACAATCGAGTTCTCAACTATTTCAATAGCAACATGGTAAACTCACTATTGTTTAATATCTAAATGCATAAATAGAAAAAGAATATAACAATGTTTAGCTATTCAACTTATTGCAAACTTTAACATATAGAGCACAAAATCACATGCATTTTCAGTTACAAACTTTTCTTGAACCATGCATTCTTCACAATTAACTTTATAGTAGCCAAATTGCTCTCTTAATGATATCTGCTCCAAATTGACAATTATTCACGAAAAATCAAATGAGGAATCATATCAAAACTGCGTATAAATGATATAGAGACTTAACCGTTATAAGGTTATCACCTTTGTCTCATCCTTTTCAAGAGCATAGATCTTCGATGGCATCAGTTATTGCAGAAAACAGTTGGTTGCAGCCACTACCTTCCTCTACTGGCTACCTTGGAAAGATTTATAATATTCTTAATGAGAGTATGACTTCAAGTATGATGACAGAAGATGCAGAGGTAAAATTAATGTAAGACGCAGAATATCTTTGTTCTTATACCCTCTATTTCTTTTCCTCAACCTACATGTGTGACATTGATCCTAGCGGAAAAAGACAGAAATCAAATTCTATACATTAGATAAATGAGACAAGAAACCTTGTACTACATGGAGCAAGATAATGGAGATCGAGGTGTAGTCCAAATGGTTCAAGCTAATATTTTCAATTCTTTTCAATATCCTTTGCAAAGGATTGATGGTTCAATGACTACGGCAGGGACAAAGAGGATGAAATACGTTTTACAAGACCTAGTCATCAAAGCGTATTACAAAAAGACTATTCTAGAAGGTTCTAAGGCTGTTCTTGAAGTTTTCAAAACTTTACCAAAGATAATTACTTATCTTTATGTGCAAGAAGAGGAATAAAATAGTCATGCGCTACTAAATTCTAGTGTCGCATGAATAATTTGAGCTTTTGAAGATTCTTTGTTCTACATGGAATTAGTTTCCTAGTTTGTTTAGAATTATTTTTTAGGTTTCCCTATTATATTAGGATTGTTATTATAGTTTTCTTATTAGATTAGGATTATTATTTAGGTTTCCTTATTAAATTAGGATTATAGTTTTATTTTTTAACTTAAGTTAAGATTTCTATTCGTACTTAATTTTGGACTCCTTTTTTATTTAGGATAGCGATGTTTACATGCTTATATAAAGGCTACAAGTATGTAAATTGAATTTTATCAACATATCATTAGTAATATTGAGGTATTTTCTGCAAGCTTAGCTTTGCTTTCACGTGTTCTTGATAGAATACAATATCTCGACTTATCAAATGAGTGATCAACCTTTGTAGTGTTTTCAGGATTGAAATTTTAAGGACTTAGTTTACGTAAGTTCTAATTTGATCATCTACAGCTTGTTTTCTAGTTTTTGGGGTGCGCATAAAAATTGATTTATGAGTTCTTAGGGAGGTTATCTAGTGGAATCTTATCATTTTGTATAAGAGCTTTGGCTTAAAAAATAAGTTACTTATCCTTTACTTATCCTTATTTTATTTATTTTTTATTTTTGTTCGATTCTTGTGTTGTCTTAGCATAACTTCCTTGACTTCTTCTATTCTAGTTCTTTGTGTTTTTGAATAGATTCAATTATGTTGTGTTTAGTTTTATTAACCAAAAAAAAAAAAAAGGGATTGAAAAGAACATCCAATTAAAAAAAAGGAGTTAGCTTGTATTGTTTGATTAGTGTGTAATCTATTTTGCGTTATTTATTAAGACTGCAATTTGATTTTAATCTTTTGCCCAACATAAAATTGATTTCTTAAAATGCAAGATCATATTCCTTTTTAAATAAATCAGAACAAGATCTTTTTTCCTTTTTGGATTTGACTAATTAACTAATTCAAAGCCATCTAGTATTAATCCTTATCAAATAAGGATTCTTGTATTTAAATTAATTTAATTTTATACACCATATTTTATTTATTCTATTCGAGTTCAATTGTGTAAGGCTGTTTTGTGTCTTTTAGCAGTGCTATTCAAATTGTTGCATTCTAGTGATTTCTTTTACATGTCTTTTGCTTCCTTTTGAAGTTTTCTTATTTTCTTAACTCCTTTAATTTATTTATTTTCTTCGTTATTGTTTGTCTCAACTGAGTGTTTAACGTTCTGATTTTTAGATTTGCCACCATCTAACCAATTGCTCATTTAGATTTGTTGATCTTGATTCTTTTATGAACATAAAAGGGCTAGCTTGAGTAGTAAAAGGCAAGAGTGCTGAGACCATCATTGAAAAAGATTTCTTTTAAGTGCACATGATAACAATCTGATTTGAGTGAAACGCAAGTGATAACAATATGATTTGAGTGCAAACACATGAAAGAGTGTGAGAGGAACAAATTTCTTTTATTTTTAACAAGTTCTACAGGTTATAAATATGAGTAATGAAGGATAACTACAGGAAGTTGACATGAAAATGATCATAAAAGCTGTTAACGAACAACTTAAGAAGTTGAATACAAGGCTGGATGACTTGCACTCCTTATCTATGTCTAAAGTTGCTAAAAGACGTGTGTTTGAGGAGAAAGAGAAAGATGATTCGAATTTGGAGGAATCAAGTTATAAATGAGGTAAGAAGGTTGTTTACAAAAAAGATAGCAATTTGGGCAGCATAAAGACGAAGATTCCAACCTTTTAAGGTAAGAATGATCTCGATCTATACTTGGAGTAGGAAAGAAAGGTTGAACACGTATTTAATTACCATAATTACTCTGAGAAGAAGAAAGTAAAATTAGTAGCTATGAAGTTGACAGATTATGCAAGCATATGGTGGGATCAATTGGTGATCAATAGGCGTAGGAATAAAGAGAGGTCAATTTGGTTATGGGAAGAGATGAAATTGGTAATACGCATGAAATTTATACTTAGCCATTACTATTGAAATTTGCATAGAAAGTTGCAAGGGGTGCTTCAAGGTTCTATAAGTGTATAGGACTATTATAAAGAGATGGAGATAACCATGATTAGAGCAAACATAGAGCAAGATCGAGAAGCAACAATGGCTGGATTTATTAGCCACTTAAACAAGGAGATTGCTTATGTGGTTGATTTACAACATTCTGTGGAGGTGGAGGTGGAGGAGCTATTGCACAAAACCATTAAAGTGAAAAAGCAAATCAAATCAAAAGGGTTCAAATCTGGATCGACTTCTAGTTCTTCATGAACATCTAATTAGAAGGATAACAAAGTTGCCTCGAAAATAAATAAAGAAGCAAAGCAAAAGGATTATGTTGTTGTTTCTAAAAGTAAAAGTAAAAGTAAAACTTCTTCTAATTTACATGAAGTTAAGTGTTTTAGGTGTCAAGGATTCGGGCATATTTCTTCTTAATGCCCAAACAAAAGAGTTATGATTGTGTTGGAGAATAGAGAAATAGAAAGTGCTAGCTCAAGTGAGGATGATATGCCACCATTGGCAGATTGTTCTAATATTAAAGTTGAAGAACCCATGCATGGTGGTTTATTGGTTACAAAGAGAGCCCTAAGTATACAACTTAAGGATGATGCTGATGAGTAGCAACATGAGCATATTTTTCATACAAGATGCCATGTGAAGGATAAGGTATGTACTATGATTATTGATAGTGGAAGTTGTACTAATGTTGCTAGTACTTTGTTGGTAGATAAGTTGAATTTGCATACCATAAAACATCATAAACCATACAAAATTGCAATGGCTGAATGAATGTGGAGAAATAAGGGTAACTAAACAAGTTCTAGTTTCCTTTTCAATTGGCAAGTATGAGGATAAGGTTCTATGTGATATGACACAAATGCATGCTGGTCATATATTGCTTGGCTAACCATGGCAGTTTGATCAAAAGGTTACATATGATGGGTATAAAAATTGTTATTCTTTTGTAATGAATAACAAAACCGTTGTACTAACCCCTCTCAAATTTTTGCAAGCTTATGAAGAACAGATTAGGATAGCAAGAGAGTGTAAAATGAGAGAAGAACAAAAGTGTGAGCAAGAGGAAAACATAAAGAAAGAAAGTGAATAAGTAAAAGCAAAGAGAGTAAGTGAGGTTGAGAGGAAGAGTGTAAGTGGGAAGAGTAAGGTCGAGGGAAAAATTAGAGAAAAAAGTAAGGGAATGAGTGTATTTGCTAAAAAAAAATGAGGTTAAAAGTGTCATGATTACAAGACGGCAACTACTTGTACTTATGTACAAAGATGTTTACTTTTCTACTAATGACCTTAACCTTTCATTGCCTAACGTTGTTGTGTCTTTATTGCAGGAGTTTGCATATAATAGGTTTGTTCATTCTACTACTTCTTTTTCACCTTTTGAAATTGTTTATGACTTTAATCCTTTAACTCTTGTGGATATTTTACTTTTGTCTACTAATGAATATACTAATCTTGATAGTAAGAAATAAGCCAATTTTGTGAAGGATTTACCTGCCAAGATTTGGGCTAACATTGAAAGGAAGAATGAGCAATATGTTAAACAAGCTAATAAAGAGCGTTTGAAGGTTGTTTTTGAACCTGGAGATTGGGTTTGGTTGCACATGCATAAGGAGAATTTTCCTACATATAGGAAATCAAAATTGCAGCCTAGCGAAGATGGACATTTCTAAATCTTGGAGAGAATCAATGATAACGCCTACAATCTAGATTTGCCAAACAACTATGGTAATGTTAGTGCGACTTTTAATGTTGTTGATTTATCTTTATTTGATGTAGGTGATTCAAGGTTGAATCTTTTTTAGGAGGGAGGGAATAATGGAGATCGAGGTGCAGTCCGAATGGTTCAAGCTAATATTCTCAATTCTTTTCAAGATCATTTGTAAGAAATTGGTGGTCCAATGACTACAGTAATGACAAAAATGATGAAAAAAGCTTTACAAGGCCTAATCATGGAAGTGTATAACAAAGAAGCTATTCTAAAAATTTCTAAGGCTGCTTTTAAAGTTTCTAAAATTTCATCAAAGATAATCACTTATCTTTATGTGCAAGAAGAAGAATA
Source organism: Melia azedarach (assembly GCA_028052125.1). Lineage (NCBI taxonomy): Eukaryota > Viridiplantae > Streptophyta > Magnoliopsida > Sapindales > Meliaceae > Melia > Melia azedarach. The sequence continues at coordinate 11,797,046 of CM051394.1, forward strand.
AAATAGCTCTGTGCTACTAAATCATAGTGTCGCATGTATAGTTTGAGCTTTTAAAGATTTCTTGTTCTATATGAAATTAGTTTCCTAATTTGTTTAGGATTGTTTTTTAGATTTTCTTATTATATTATGATTGTTATTAAAATTTTCTTATTATATTAGGATTGTTATTTAGGTTTCCTTATTAGATTAGAATTAGAATTTTATTTTCCAACTTAAGTTAGGATTTCTATTCCTACTTAATTTTGGACTCTTTTTTTTATTTAGGATAGTGATGTTTACATGCCTATATAAAGACTACAAGTATATAAAACGAATTCTATTATCATATCATTAATAATATTGAGGTATTTTCAGTAAGCTTAGCTTTGCTTTCATGTGTTCTTAGTAGAATACAATATTTTAACTTATCAAAGGAGTGATAAACTTTTGTGACTTCTTTAGGATTAAAATTTTAAAGATTTAGTTTCCTTATTTTCTAATTTTTAGAGTACGCATAACAACTAATTTAAGAGTTCTTAAGGCAGGTCGTATAGTAGATTCTTAGCACAAGACCCCCTGAATGTTTAACAGTACCTTTTGATCTTTCATTAAACTTCTCTTTTTTATAATCTTTATCGGCTGCCTGCATTCTTTCCATGACCAAATTTATCACTCTGCTCTACTATCTGATATCATGACTGACATTCCTACTTATGCCTGCAAAATTGTACAACGATTATATAATTATTAGTTTTTTGAAAATCAGAAAGTTTGGAGGAGAAGGGTGGATTGTTAGTGTGGATGATTTGGAAGATATAATTGGAGGGCATGTATGGCTGGGTTCCATTTGTATATTCGGTGGAATATGGCATATCTTAACCAAACCCTTTGCGTGGGCTCGCAAAAAGACATTACGATATTTAACAAGTTAATCTTATATGATTTTTTAACTTTATGTTTTTGTTGTACTCACAAATTTTCTTTTTGTTTCCATAACAAATTTTTTAACCAATCTAGTTCTCTCTCAATATTACTCTACTAGCTAGCATGACTCCTTGTTAACCAAATTAATTTTTCATATGTTATTCAATACAGAACCTGTTATAAAATAATTATACTGCTAGAGGACATACAAGGGGATCAAGGATTAGATTTTTGAAAACAATATATAATCAAGCATCATGAATATATATACATACATACATATACATATATATATATATATATACAATATATATATATGTATATATATATATATATGTATGTATATCTACATATATAAACATACATATTCCTAGAGAAACAAGGTTATTTTTATAAAGACTAAGAAAGACACTACAGAAATTAATTTTTAATTTGTTACTTTTAAAACGTTTTTTTTATATTATAAGAAAATAAACTAAACTCTTCTCTAACCCTACTCTAACCCTATGCATAATCGCTAAATAGCTTTGACTATCAGAGAGCATATACGAATTTTTATTTTTTATGGTAAGTAAATCTGGCTCATCAGACACACTCTTCTTTTGCTGTGGACGAATTTTGGATAATAAGCAACAATATTAATCATTAATTATTACATATAAATTATTATATACCATTTTACTTGTAACACATAATTAATTTCCAGATTAGAGAGAAAGCTTTCTAAAGATGATGGCATATCGTTTATTATTATGTATGGAAAGTAGCATTTACAGCTGAGATCTCCGTATTCAAATGCAAACAAAGGAATCCCAATTCATTTTCCAGGCTAGCTAATTAACGACCCATGAATGCTTATATATATATATAGAGAGAGAGAGAGAGAAAGATAAATTAGTGTTTTAAAATAGAGAAGATGAGTAGATTATAAGTATCAATACTGCATGCCTAGCCTCTCTTCAATTCTACCATGTCGATTGTGTTTCTGTTAGTGGCTCTACTTCTTAGCTTCAGCTGCTTCCACGCAGATGCACTACCCAAGGTACCTTCCACAAATTAATAATTTATTGGCTGCTTGTAATTCGTTTAATTTCATCAACAGGCTGATGTATGTATGCGTATTATTCAGCTGCTAATATATAAGAAGTGAGCAGGGATTTGAGTGCGTGGATATACACAAACAACCTGCTTTTGATAATGTTTTACTGAAGAATCACAAAATTCAAGTATGTATATATATATATTGATTAATTAATTAATTGTTTTCAAATTAGAATTTGAGTTATTTACTATGCATGCAGATGAGTCCAAGTTCTTCGCCGAAATTGAATAAGAAGAATAGCGAATCCTCATTTCTCAAATATTCCAACTTTGGAGCTCAAACAAAAGGTTGCCCACCAGGAATGGTACCCATCAAAAAACGTACTACTCGTAATCAGACAGATGAATTAAGATCTTTCGCAAGATTACATCTTGGAAGCAATAATATTCAACCCCAAACAGAAGACCAACCTGGTAAACATGTAAGTAAATATCATTGTATTTATATATTTTAATTTCAGACGTACATACGTACAAATGTGAATAATACATACATACATACATACATACATACATATATATATGTATGTATGTATGTATGTATGTATGTATGTATGTATGTATGTATGTATATATATAGTTTGCAGCAATGCGAACAAAGTTACAGAGCGACTGGGGTTTCGGAGCAAGAGCAATAATAAGCGTATATAATCCACCAGTGAAAAATGATCAAGTTAGCGTCTCTCAGTTGCGGCTTGAAAGTGGACAAGGAGCTGAACTCAATAGTATACAAGTTGGATGGGCTGTAAGCAAAGTGACCAATCAATCTTAAATATATATTTTATCTTTGATTATTATTTCATTTAATTAATTGAATAATATTCACAAGTTTAATTAGTTCTATGTATAATTAATTTAGGTACACCCACATCTTTATGGAGACAATCGCTCGTACCTAACTGCATTTTGGACGGTAAGAAAATATTTCTTATTTGTTAATTGCATTGCATTGCATATATATAGACATAAAGCTAATTGCATTGCATTGCAGGCTGATAACGGTCAGGAAACTGGTTGTTACAACACGGATTGTCCAGGTTTTGTTCAAGTGCATCCAACTTTTGTACTTGGTTCATATTTTGGTCAAATTTCAGTTTACGATGGCCCCCAGTATATAACTGATCCCCTTGTATATCAGGTAAATATTATATAATTAATTAATTAACCATACATACATACATACATACAGTTGTAATATTATATATGTATTGCAGGATTTTGGAACAGGACATTGGTGGTTGTCTCTGGACGATAATAAAGAAAAAATTGGATATTGGCCAATGGAGCTATTTACGCTCTTAAATGATGGAGTAGAAGTTGCTGAATTTGGTGGATGGACTTCGAGTTCTGGAGATGGGTCGAGTCCACCAATGGGAAGTGGTCTGTTTCCAGACAATCATTATCATAGATCTTCGTATTTTGCTCAGATTCAAGCTTTTAATCGAGACAATGAATTAGTTAATATTGAAAGTTTGGATTATGTTGTTGATAATCCCAATTGTTATGATGTCAAATATTGGAAAAATCAAGGTGGTATTCTTCAAGAAACTTTTACTTATGGAGGACCTGGTGGGATGTGTGGTACATAGCTGATCACCAGTTAATTCATATTTTTAATAAATAATAATATTTTTATGTTATATCATTTTGTATGGATTAATAATACATTATTGTATGTTCCAAAATTAACATATAATCCTAAAGTTTGAAGAGAGTTAAGACAAACCTATTCAAGATTTAGGTGGGGTAAACAAATTCGTTAGAAGACCCTTTTGGTTCGAGATTTTGAAAATTATTTTAAAAACTTTGGATACGATTTAAAAATATAAATTATATTCTTAATATTTTTAATTTAAAAAAATTATAAAAACATATTTGATATAATTTTGGAAAAGAATAAAAATAAGGATATATGTTTGATTGAAACTATTTTTAATAATATTTTGCATTAAAATTTTATCAATGAAGGACAAATCTTTTATTAATGTTGATTATTTCAAACTGATAACGAATATAAATAATATAATCTATTTATATTATTAAAAGATAAATTTTAAAAAGTAATCAATGATTGAAAAATACTTGAACTTATTTAGTGTAAACATAATAAAATATAAATATTATTTTAAGAATGATTATGAATATAATCTCTAATTGTACTTATATTACTAGTATCTTCTTGATTCAAATCTATATCAATTACGTCTTACCTTACTCCTGAGTTTTCTTCATCTACCATGTCAAGATCTTCAACTAGGAATTAATTAAAATTATGTTATTCCTTGATTCTATCTTGATAAAATTGTACATAATGCAACAAACAATAGAAATACGTCTTTGTTTCCTAATAGAGTAATTAATCATTAATTTAAAAATAGAAAATCGAACTTTTAGCTCACCAAAGCATGGCTCGATAACAATACCCACTAATGAATATCTATAGTCAAATAATTCTATTTTACCAGTTGGTTGTTTACCTAATCCTCTATAGTCAAGCAAATGATAATGTTCTCCATGATATGGAGACAGAAATCTAGACATATTTGAATAATCAGAATCAACAAGATAATATTTTTTATGTAAAATTAAGATAATAAAATTCAACTTTATTAAAATAAATTATATATAGCATCATCTAAAATAATATACAAATATTTATATACATGCGTTCCTTTGGCCATGGAAACTTATTGTCTAGTTATTGCATCTAAGAACACCCTTGAGTCATTAGTTGTTCCTTTCCAACTCTTATGCACAAATATGAACAACATATGAAATGAACATGCACACATTATGTTTTGAGTCACTGGACTTTTCTACTTGGATATGAAGCTTGTTTGGAAGTAGGTGTCCATGCATTAATATGTGTTCTATGGATAGTACCAATATGATTCTAACAAATTACAAGTAAAAATATGAAAAATTAATACTTAATTATTCTAGAAATACAAAAAAATAAACGATTATGATAATATACATGAAAAAATAATATTCACAACATATAGTAACGATGACAATAATTTATATTAACGATTTTTGGAGGAAACAGCAGAGAATTATTAGAGTTATGTTATTATTTGTGCTCTTGAAGTATATGATAATAACATTCTTTCTTATTTAAGAAAAAAAAAGATTATTTATATATAGTTTGAGCATGTATTATAGCCCATATGTTTTATATATTTAATATGAGATCTTAATATAGAAAGATATAATCCACTAATCTTTTAAAAATAAAAGAATGCTCACAACTATTTATGAAATGGACATTTCTAGTGGTAAAATTGTACTTTCTATTTCTATTATGAATGATTTATCTTGATTATTCAAATAGAGACTTCAAATAGAAAGCTAGTGTATATGTTATATATTGAATAGTACTATAGTAAATTAATATTTAATTTAAGTAAACTTTATTGATATTAATTTGCACAAATTTAATAAATTTGATTGATCTCAATCTTGAGTGAGTAATGAACTTTTATTTACTTACGTCTTTTGAGTTGCACTGATATAAATCAGTTCAATATATCGATGGCTTGGAGATTTAATATGTGTTTACAAGACCTTGGCAGGAAACGAAATTAAACTTCACAATTAAGGAAGTTTCTCCCTTCTTTTGGAGTTCTCACTTATCTTAAGGTAATGAGGTCTCCTAGAGATTTATTTTACAATCGTCATGTCCCTCTTCTCTCTATAGTCGTTTTACTAATCTTCCTAAAAAATTGATTGTCTCCTTAAAAATAAGGGTCTCTTACAAAGTTACACATCATAAGTATAAACTATTAGTTATTAGTTTTGGGTTTAGGCCCATTAGTCAAGTATTTTAGGTATAACAGTGCTCCCTCTCCCCTTTCCCCCAAGTCTACTTATTTATTCATAAAATAAGAAGATTTACTCTTTTATTCTTTTTTTAGAATAAAATATCTTTTTTCTTATTTAGTTAAAAAAAAGAGGAGAGGATTAAAATATTTCTTTTCTCATTTAGTAGAAAGAAAAGAGGGGTAATAAAAAAATTTTGTTTAAGTAAACAAATATCACATATATTTTTTAATAGAGAGAAAAAAATAATAAAATTTATTTTATTTTAATTTTTGGGGGGAGAAATTTTAAATATTCCTTTCCCATTTGGTTGGTGCAACAAAAAAAAGGGGAGAGGGCTAAGTTTTAAGTGGTTCCCTCTGCCACTTCAAAATCACGCATGCAATTAAGGGGGGAGAGGGCTAAATTTCAAGTAACTCCCTTTCTTCCACTTCAAATTGACACATGCACTTAAGAGGGGGAGATGGCTAAATTTCAAATAGCCCTTCTCCCTTTCCCACTTCAAACTTACACATGCGGGAGAGATAGCTAAATTTCAAAGCTCCCTTTCCCTCTCGCTTCTCAAATTTATGCATGCAATTAAGAGGAAGAGATAGCTAAATTTTAAATAGCCCCTCTCCCTCTCCCACCTCAAACTTACACATGCAATTAAGAGGGGAAGATAGTTAAATTTCAAATAGCCTTTTTCTTTCCCATCTCAAACTTACGCATGCAATTAAGAGAGGGAGATGACTAAATTTCAAATAGCCCCTCTTTCTCTCCCACTTTAAACTTTCGCATGCAATTAAGTGGGAGAGATAGCTAAATTTCAAATAACCTCATCTCCTTCTCCCATCTCAAATTTATGCATGCAATTAAGAGGGAGAGATGGCTAAATTTCAAATAGCCCCATCTCCCTCTCCCATCCAACGTTGTTGCATGCGTAAATTAAGAGAAGATAAATTTTAAATGAATCCCCACCTAGTCACACAATGAATTAAAGAGAGAGTTTAATTTGAATAAAATCTCTCATCTTAATTCAGTTATTAATTAAATTTGGTGAAAAGTTTTTAAAGGGAAAGAGCGATAGTAGACATGCCCTGGTTTTCCATAAAGTTGGTGGACAATTTTTAAGGGGAGAGAGCGATAGTAGGCATGCCCTAGTCTTCCATAAAGTTGGTAAACATCCTTCCAAGCATACAAAGAGACGTTTAAGATTTCAATACTTGCGTTTCCCAAGGTAACTCTTTATTTTCCAGCCTATATTTATTAAGCCCCATTAAATGACATCTCTATATAATCTTAAATCTTCCACTTCAATTGTTGTTCTCTATATAATCAATGTAAGAAGGTTATCTTAAAGCAACATCTTCAACTTGACTTATCTTTCATTGACCGACTTTTGAAAGCTCATGATGAAAATCAAGATAAAGAGACATGGTATTATTGTTGATGATTCTAGGCTTACATTTACTCCTAAAGATGACTTCAATATAGATGACCTTTTTGCTAATGTCAAGCATCAAAACGAAGATGGTAACCAAGGAGACAGAGGAGACGATACTCAGATTTGAAGAACCTTAGACTTTGTTTTTCTTGCTTTTGAAATTTTTTTTATCTTAGTTGTTTTCTTTTCTTTCTTAGTGGATGTATGACTATCTTTTTATGATTAATGAAAGATACATTTTGGTTAACTCTTTTTAGATTAGTAGTATATGCAAATAACTTTTTATATATCTTTTATTTATCGACACAAGTAGATACAAGTACAAGTACAACAATCGTTCTACTGATAATAGTTTTCAAATGCTCTGCATTCTAAGTGTGCTTAAGTAGATGACCATCTAGAGTAGACAATATATAAGTTCCTAGTTGAACTACTTTACTCACGAAATAAGGACCTTCCCGTGTAGGCCCTAAAGTTCTATTTCATGGATCTCTTGTATTCTGTATAACGTTTCTAAGGACAAGATCTCCTACTTGAAAATGCCTAATTTTTACTTTTGAGTTGTAAAAACGGGCGACTTTATGTTGGTAAGAGGTCACGTTGATCATGGCATGGTTCGTTTTTCTTTTTATAGATCAAGGTTCTTAAGCAAGCGATCCCCATTTATACTTGGGTCATAGTACTCAACTCGAAAGGTCGAAATCCCAATCTTAACAGGGACAACTGCTTCAGACCCATAAGTTAGAGAAAATAGGGTCTCCCCTATTAGAGTTCTTGGGGTTGTACAGTATGCCCAAAGAACATAAGGAAGCTCCTCAAGCCATAATCCTTTAGCTACTTCGAACTAAGTTTTGAGGGTCTACTTGATAACTTTGTTAATTGCTTCAACTTGGCCATTAGCTTGAGGATGCATAGGTGAAGAGTAGACATTGTTGATACCAAGCCCTTTGCAAAATTCTCTAAAATTATCATTGTTGAATTGTTTCCCATTATCAGTGACTACCGTATGAGGTATTCCGAATCGATATATGATATTTTTCTTGAAAACTTCAGTTTTTTTTTTTTTTTTTTGTGATAGTAGCTAGGGGTTCAACTTCAACCCATTTTGTAAAATAATCAATAGCAACTATAAAAAACTTAACTTGTCCTTTTCCAATAGATAGAGGCCCGATAATGTCCATTCCCTATTAAGCGAAAGGCCATAGAGCTAAAAAAGGGGACAAATTCTCTGATGGTTTTTTAGAGACAATAACAAATTTTTGGCACTGATCACAACACTTTACCAATTCTTTGTCATCTACATGCATGGTTGGCCAAAAATATCCTTATCTCATTGCTTTACATGCAAAAGACAGAGCACCAGAATGGTTTCTATATATTCCTTCATGAATCTCCCGTAAAACATAATTACCATCTTCATGGGTGAGGCATTTGAGAAGAGGTGTAAGAAAATCCTTTTTATAAAGTTGACCACCAATTATCGAGTATCTCGCTACTCGATATTGCATTATTCGTGCTTTTTTCTTATCTTGATAGAGAACCATTGTTTGTATGTACTCCTTAATTGAATCCATCCATGTTAGAGTTTTATCGATTATGGAGACCATAACGTCTTTAGATTTTAGTATACTTGGTTCTGGAATAAAAGCAATTGAAATTGATCTTAATAAAGTTTCCTCCAAAGTATAGGCTAATCGAGCAAGTACATTTGCTTGTACATTATTTTCTTGGGGTATATGCTTGATCTTGTACCTTTTGAATTCTTTCAAAATTTTGATGACTTTAATGAGGTATGCTATCATATTTAGGTCTCGAGCTACATAATTACAATTTACTTGGTTAACAAGAAGTTGGGAATCACTATATATCAAGAGACTTTCAGCTCTTAAATCTTTGCATAGCCTCAATCCAGCGAGGAGGGCTTCATACTCAACTTCATTGTTGGTAACAAGAAAACCAAAGCGCAAAGCACAATAAATCTTTGAGTTTTTTAGGGTAACAACAATTAACCCTGCTCCACCTCCCTGTTTGTTAAAAGACCCATCAACAAAAAGTTTCCATTGTCCCAAATTAGGCTCAATAGGGGTGGTCTCTTCACTAGTTAATTCAGCAACAAAGTCGGTTAAAACTTGACCCTTAATTGACGTGCGAGGCCTAAAGTGAATATTAAATTCACTTATCTCAATGGCCCATTTTGCTAATCTCCCAGATAAGGCTGGTTTTGACAACATTTGTCTAAAAGGTTGATCTGTCAACACTATTACAGTATAAGCTTGAAAGTAAGGTCTCAACTTTATAACTAACATAACCAAGGTAAGGATAAGTTTTTCTAGATTGGGATATCTCATTTCACAATCTGTCATCGCATGACTGGTATAGTAAATTGGTTTTAGGACTTCTTGTTCTTGTTGAACAATTATCGAACTTATGGTGTAGAGGAAGACTGCAAGGTAAAGGTAAAGTTCTTCTCCTTCAATTGGCTTGAAAAGCAGTAGAGTCGTTCCTAAGTAATACTTGAGTTGTTAAAAAACCACTTCACATTCGTCCGTCAATTTCATGTCTTTCCCCTTTTTCAAGGCTTTAAAGAATGGAAGACACTTATCTGTGGCACAGGAGACAAAGCGATTTAAGGCTGCTATTCGACCATTGAGCATTTGTATCTCTTTCATATTTTTAGGTGATCTCATGTTGATTAAAGTTTGAATCTTTTCTAGGTTAGCTTCAATTCCTCTCTGGCTAACTATAAAACCAAGAAATTTACCTGAGGAGACACCAAAAGCACATTTATCAGGGTTAAGCTTCATTTTGTACTGCATAAGTACTTCAAACGTTTTCCTTAGGTTTTCTATATGATCATCTAACTTTGGGCTCTTGGTGAGCATATCATCAACATACACTTCCATTGAGTGACCAATTTGTTCAGCAAACGTTTTGTTCACTAATCGTTGATAGGTTGCTCCTACATTCTTCAAACCAAAGGGCATGACTTTGTAACAGTAGAGGCCTCGATCAATTTATAAAAACAGTCTTTTCTTGATCAGGCTCATACATCTTAATTTGATTGTACCTTGAGTAAACATCCATAAAACTTAGTAGTTCATGATTAGCTGTAGAGTATATAAGTTGATCAATTCGAGGAAGAGGAAAAATATCCTTAGGACATGCTCGGTTGAGATCTGTGAAGTCCACACACATTCTCTATTTTTCATTGGCTTTTTTCACCATAACTACATTTCCAAGCCATTCTGGGTACTTAGTCTCTTTGATGAAACCAGTTTTCATTAGCTTGTCTACTTCTTCCTTTATAGTAATACACCTTTCAGTATTCAAACTTCTCTTTTTTTGTCTAACTGCTTTAATCTTAGGGTCTAAATTTAGTCGATGGGTTATAATTTTGGAGTCAATCTCTAGCATATTTTCATGACTCCAAGCAAAAACATCAACATATTCATTGAGAAATGAGATGAGTTTCCTTTAATTGACTCGAGAGTTGAGAGACAATTTTGATCATCTTCTCATTATCTTCTTTAAGAGGAATTTCTATCAACTCATCAATTGGAGATGCATGCTTGTCTTCCTTAGTTATTCTCGGATCTAGACTTGTTATCTGCATAGTCTCTTTTCCTTTCTTGAAGATTTATCCCTTCATTAACCAAATCATTTATCAATAGATGATAATCATTCATTTCGGAAGCAACATTTTTATTATATGTCATTTTAAAATCTAAAAACTTTCCTATATTTATGTGTTCCGGCATCTTCTGCTACATATTTCTTTTCCATTAATTCCCAAATCTAAGAGGTAGTGGTAAACTTGCTATAAACATCAAAAAGTTTGCTTGAGAGAGTGTTAAGGTTTATGTCTGAATACCTTATTTTTCATGGTCCATACTTTTTGTCATAATTTTTCTAAACTTTGAGCTGAAAGAGTCTTCTTACTTGAAAGATTGTAGACATTCAAAGTATCATGCACCTTTCCTTTCCAACACTTGATTTATAGCAAATTCTTTTGGAAAATGTTGGTATAATGGCCAATATACGAAGCTAAATGTAGTAGCAAGTAGCCAGCTGATTTACAACAAAATTGAACAGCATACGACTATAGAAACAATTGCTAACAGCATCAAGACATTAACAAAAATAAGAGCAGAAATAACAACAAACAACAGAACAAAATACAGCAGCTAATAGCAGCAGAACAAACAGCAATCAACAATAAACAACAGCAGAAATAACAAGAAGCAGCAATAGTTAACAGTAACAAAACCAGCAGCAAACAGCAGCAAAAATAACAAGATTGTATGAACAGTAAAGGCATGCTCTTATTGCATTGTCCCAAAGAACATATGACGGCCCTTTGGGACGGTTTCTCCGTGTGATTTAGGGCGTAATATGTGCGATCTGAACTCTAGGATTCAATGACTAAATTATTGTAAGACTAAGGATACACTCCTAAATACAATAATCTAGAACAGCAACTAATTAAGTGTTTATAGGTGAAGAAATAAAAAACAAAAATATGCAAAGCAAAACTAAGCTCTCTTTTCTTCTTGTTGTATTCCAAATGGTTGTGCATCCCTCTATTTATAGATTAATAAGGCTATAAACAAATTATGATGATGCTTTTTGTGACATTTAATCTTGCAATAAAATTGTATGGTATCTTACATTTGTTTGAATTAAAAAATTGAATTGAAACAAGTAACCCCACAAAATTAAAATCATATTTGTTCTTGTGACAAAAAACTAAAAAGAAAAATCAAATATGATTTTTGTGACATTTAAAAATGCATAAAATTAAATTGTCATATAACCCAAGATTAGCTAAAATAGAATTGTGCTTGTTTTGCTTTTTATAGAAGAGATTTCATTATGGCTTGATACTAGCTTAACCTACATTTTTTTCTTATGTATTTACAAGCCTCCGTGTAGATTTGTGTGTTCTGGAGTACAACTCCACAAATATACAACATAAACGAAATAACAGACTACTCAGTCCTCATCCCCGTCAGGAAAGCTAATAAACTCTCGGCATAATGGGCAATGGGCTGCATATAACATGTAGTCTCCAATGCATGCAGAGTGGAAACTGTGGCCGCAAGATGGCAAAGAAGCTATAGAAGTTCCATGCACAAACTCTATTTGACACAACACACACATTTCCTCTTGATAGCGTAGTGTAGAAGAGGACTCGAAACTGAACTGACCAATCTGCTCACGTACAATCGGATGAACAGCCTGAAGCTCGGGATTAGCTTGCATCTCGATATCCATGGTAGGCAACATCGTGTGAAGCTGCAGTCTTCGGCGAACGAACCAAACGTAAAGTGGAAAAGCAATCATAACAAAGAAAAATGCAAGGAATACGAGAATTGATACGGAGATATCGCGAGGCTCTACAACATCCGGTGGATCAAACGAAGAGACAATGATCTGGATCCTCACTGCCATGAAGAATTAACTTGAGTGAAACTTCTTTTTTTTTCCTGCAAAATTGACAAAACCATTGATCATATTATTAGAAAGAAAAAATATAGATGATGTATTACGATAAAACAAATTTGCTTCTGTAAATGATATATTTGTCATTGAAATTTGTTTGCGATATTGTACGTCACAAATATTTATCTATTACTAAAGTCTACTATAACGAGATATTTCAATTTTAAAAAAAAAAAGTGACATTACAAATTATCACGGTAATTTTATCACTAATTTATAATTAATTACATCTGTTTTTTGTCACTGTAAAATTTACGAGGGCCCTATTTGTCTGGACCTCAAAACCAAGGGCCTGTGGGTCAAATGCCCACAGATAATAAGGCTTACGAGGAAAAGGCCCATCAACTAATAGGCCTAATCAAGTCAGCAGAACAGCAACTCGAACCCTTTAACTAGGTCAAGCTGAGCCCAAATTGCCGGACATCCTGGTCAAACCCAATGTCAGGCCTATCACAAGCCATCATAACCTTCACTGAGCCCTTTATTATCGCAACTTCATCACAAGCCGTCACTTTCAAGGTCTAGAGAGGTAAATGAAAGTGGGTCACTCACTTTCGTTTACTAGAATTATTACTTTTATTCGATTCCTGTTTAAAGAAAAAGAAAAAAAATGGAAAAAAAATCAACAACCAATCATGTAACGTTAATTAATTTAATTTCTAAAATTTACTGATTAAATTTTATTGGTATAAAAGATTTGGTTTATAGTATTTAAAATAAAGAGTCAATTACGTATACGAAATTCAGATTGTATTTTAACAAAATAATCGATGTTATTGGAAGTCTATAGATGCTCTTTCTGGCCCTTTTTTCCCTAAAAAAATTGTATACGTGTCAGATAAAGAATGTAAAGACTATATTACCATTGTTATTGATAATGATACATTGTGTTGCAGATCAAAAGTTTGTTTTAAATTTTCAAGTTTTTAAGATTTGACTTTTGATTAGTTTTCATGACTTTAAAAATATTTATTAAAGTTTTAATTTTTTAAATAATTATTTAAAAATAAATAAATTTTTAAATTTTGATAAAATATAACATTTTTGTCTAAAATATACTAACAAAATAAATAAAACTATTAGTTTATAGTACATTAATAATATATTTATTAATCTACCATAAATGTGTTTATTTTATTAATTATGTAATGGGAATTTTGACAAGATAGAATAAGGGGGGCATCATGAATTTAACAAAAATAGAATGAATGAACGGTATCCGTTGCACATTCACATTAAGAGAACGTAGACAAATATTTTTATTTATAAGAATAAATTGCGATTTGTTGAAATTAATTTTTATAAATTATTCTATTAATTTACTCTGTGGAGAAGTTAAAAAAATAAAAAGGTTAAACCATGGGAGAAAATTTTAAAATAGAAAAAATATAATTAATTTTAAAAGAAGAAATCGACAAACACTTCTATGCTTGGACGAATGGAAAGATACTGATACTAACAGACAAATAGACACGTACCCTGATATTAATGTGCCTTTGAATATTTGAAAGGGTTATAAATTTATCATTTTATCCCTTGTAATTAATAATGACAGTCTTTTGATTTTAAAATAGGATAATGACAGTTATACTTTTAATTTACATTTTTAACGATTATATTCTTAAATTTTTTACAATTTTATTTTAGACTTAATTTTTGGACAATTTTATTCTTATTACAGTAATTTATTGCACAAAAATCATTAAAATAAATTGTTAATAATATTACAAGTATACTTCCCAAGCAAGTTTAAATCTACAAGAAAATATCTTATTCAGTATTTATTTCCATTTTAATTAAATGAAACATATAATTATTGTTGATTCTAACTTAAAATTATTATTAGTACTAGTGGTTAGGGGTGACAATTCGGATAAACGAATCGAATTTGAGCTGATATGAATATAATTCGTTTAATATTCGTTTGACATGAATACGATTCGTTTATTATTCGTATCAATTTTTTTAAATTCGAATACGATCCATTTATTTAAATACGATTATTCGTTTAAGACACGATTATTCATTTAAGATCTTATTATTTGTTTAAGACATGAATACGATTCGTTTAACTTAATAATTATCATTGAGGTCTTTAAGATATTAAAAATAGCATATTTTATCAAACATAATATATATTTAATAATTAGATGTTTATATTAAAAATTATTTATAATAAATAAATTTATATTACATATTTTTTTAAAATTTATTAAAATATATTCGTTAAGGATATGATAATTCGTTTAGAATAGGATTATTCGTTTAAGACACGATTATTTGTTTATTCATTTAAAACGCGATTATTCGTTTATTCGTTTAATTAATCGTATCTTGCATATTAAATACGAATAATTATTTTAAAAAAATGTAAGGATATTTTAGATAATTATTTTTAGCTTCATCTTAGTAGGATTATCTCCATATTAATTATTTTATATCAATCTTGTATTTTAAACTATGATTATATTTTATATCAATTTTCATCTTAGATAATTTTAAAAAAAATTGTAAGGATATTTTAGATAATTTTGTCTTTTAAAAAGGTAAAAATATTTTACTGTTAAAAGTTTAAATTTTGAATTTTTTCTAATAAAAGAAAAATAATATTTTTAATTACTAAAAGTTATTTTTTATTGTCAATTAAACGACATCAAACAATTTAAAAAAAGACTTTTATTATTAAAAAATTATTTTAACCAATAAAAAAATCAAACTAAATGGACATTATATATATAATCAATATAAATATACGTGTATAAAGATATAAGAAAAAAAACTACTTTAGTAACACTTTTTATTCAATTTTTTCATCAAAACAGTCCTTATCAAAGGTCTACATCATTAATCACACCCGTTCATCTCAATCATCACATACATAATCAACAAATTTTGCTTCCTACTAAAAAACTTTAATAAATAGTGTCGTGGGAAAAATTTTCCAAGCCCATAAAGTGTGAAGCTTAATTGGCCCAATAAGGGGTTATGGTGAATTGAAAGGTAACCAGAAGTATTTCAGTCATCAAAGGAAAGAAGCTAAATGAGTTCCATTCTAAGGAATATAAAGAGATGCAGCGTACTAATAAGGAACACATGGGCAAATCAAGCAAATACTTAAGTTATTGTTAATTAAAATGTAGATAATAAATTTTAGCGCACTATTAGGACCCTTGAACGGTGAAACACGAGACACTAGTAAGAATGCAAGCGGGGTCTGATAGCTTTGACTTGCAGGTGGAAGGGGTGCAAGCAGCTTAGAGTCACATCTTGGACTCATAGGTTCTTTTAGTTATCCTTTGTCTATTTTTTAAAACTCCAACGAATTTGTTCACCGTCTCAAATAGGCGTCTCCATTTTCTCCAAACTTCAAGATTAAGAGTCAATTTTAAAACATGTAATAATATGTATGACTAATCCATACAAAATGATAATATATAAAAATATTAATCGGTGAAGAGTAACCATACATCCCACCAGGTCCTCCATAACTAAAAGTTCCTTGAAGAATCTCACATTGATTTTCCAAATATTTGACATCATAATCCCAAGGGATTATCAACAATATAATCCAAACTTATGACATTAACTAATTCTCTGTTTTGATAAAAAACTTGGATCGGAGCAAAATACAAAGATTTATGATAATTTTTTTTTGGAAACAGACCACTTCCCATTAGTGGACTCAACCCATCTCCAGAACTCAAAGTCCATCCACCAAATTCAGTAACTTCTACTCCATCATTTACGTGTGTAAATAGCTCTTTTGGCCAATATCCAATTTTTTCTTTATTATTATCCAGAGACGATCACCAAAATCCTGCATCAAAATCCTGCAATACATATATACCTACCGAAATACAACAATTAGTATTACTAATAATAATAAGAGAATTAACCGAAAATATCCCTTATTTGACCCCAAAATTAAAAAATGTCCCCCTCACTAAATTTCAGTCATTTTTACCTAAATTTTATAAAATCGGATGAAAAATGCCCTTATGCATAAATACCCTTTTTTTTCATTTGCCCAAAATTTTCTTATGCCCAAATACCTAAAAGAAACACACTTTCAAGTGAAGAAATACCCTTTTTTTAATTTGCCCAAAATTTTCTTATGCCCAAATACCTAAAAGAAACACACTTTCAAGAGAAGGAAGTGTGTTTTGAGCAGAGGAAATATGTTTTGAGCAAGCTTAGAGTGTTTTTCATTGAGGATGGTCCAGAGAACGTGACATTGACGACGCTTATAGAATCAGCTTCAATTTTGTTAGGATTTCATCCAAGTTTTCATCCAATTAAAGTACATACATGTATGATTTATGTTTTTATGATACATTAGGGGTTAGAAAAGGATTAATATATGTTGCAGAATGTTGTTGTGCATTGGAAAAATTGATTTGTGTTGAAAATTTTGGCAAAATTCGGCGAGAAGACAAATCCGATAGTTTCGAGCATAGCATTTTGGTCGAAACTAAGTACAGTCAAGTAAAAAGTGAAATCTTCTTACTTAAAACTGTAGTTTCGAGCATTACAATTTTAAGTAATAAGGTTTTGTACCTTACTCGACTGCACTTAATTTCAAACAAAGTGTTATGGTCAAACTATTTGGCTCTTCTTACTCAATTGTGTGAGAACCTTCTTGCTTGAAATTGGGGTTTCGAGCATTGCAGTTTAGAACTTTTCAATTTTGAGCAAGAAGGGTTTGCACCTTACTTGATTGTATGTAGTTTTGAGAATAACAATTTCTATCAATATAGTTTTGAGCGAAAAGGTAGGTTTTACACCTTCAAGCTGAACCTAATAGCTTTAAGTGTGTCACTTTGCTTGAAATGCTAATAGTTGAGTAAGGTGGAAAACCTTGTTAGCCTTAAGGCTCATAACCCATTGTTTTGATGATATCAAACATTGATGTTCATAACTAATCAAATTCTTCTTGTAACATTTACTATTATCTTTCCAATATGAAGAATTTGAAAAGCAAATGTAAAGATTGAAAGAACATCTAAAATAGAAGAATTTAAGAAAAGCATAATGGAACCCCTTGAGCAAATTGAAGAATGAAGTCACAAGCTTCGTATTTTATTTTGTATTATTTTTGTATGCTTATGTTTATAAGTGTTTATGATATTTGTGTCAAGCTCAAGAGTTTTTGAAAAAGAAATGTTTTGAAAATTGAAAACTGGACCAAATTGCAAGATTTTGAAACCTGAAAAATGGATCAAAATGCAAAGTTTTCAAACTTGTGAATAGTGCGCGTGAAAAGTGTCGATCGACTGACCCTTCTAACTTGGTTGATCGACTTGAGGCAGACTGCCTCCCAAAGGCCACCCGGTCGACCGACTTGAGGCAGAATATCTCTCACATGAATTTGAAGCACTTGGTCGACCAACTTAAACTATTCGGTCGACCGATTTCTTAAAAATATTGGTACTCCTAATTGCTAGTAACAGCTATTTTTCCATCTTTCACTATAAATACTAGCCTAAATTCATTTGGAACAAGTTTTGCACCTTTGAAAAACTTTGTTACATATCTTAGAAGTGCAAAATAAAAAATTTGAATTTTCATTTGCAAATCAAATATTCAATTCATACACACTATAATTTTCAATTGTATCATTCTTTGAAGAGAGTGTTTTCTACTTTCATTGTATCTTCATTGTAATCCTTGAGTGATTGAGTGTGAGAGAAACACACTTGGTGTAAGGTTTGAGTAGCACCCTTAAGTCACTTGGTTGTAGAGGTTGAAGAGGCACCCGATCAAGTCCTCTTAGTAGAAGGTTGAAGTGGCACCTGAAAGTCCACTTGATGTTGTATGAATTTGCCTTGGGTTAAAGGCATATTAGTGGAATCCTTAAGCGGGCTGGCTTAGAGGCGTGGACGTAGGTCGAAATTTGCCGAATCACGTAAAAGCCATTGTGTTCGATCTCTCTCCCTATACTCTTTATTATGGTTTATGTTTATATTTGTTGTACACATTACTCTTACACACTTGAAGCTTAAATTGTTAGTATTTACATATTGATGATAGGATTGTGTATTGAGTTTATTGTATTACACTTTAGAAGGATTTAAATTGCTTGGTATTTATTGTTGGGTTGTTTTAAATTTGTGAAAATCTTAGAAATCCCAATTCACCCCCCCCCCCTCTCTCTCTTAGGTTGCCTTAGTGGTATTTCAATTGGTATCAGAGCTTGGTGCTCTTGAATATGACTTAACCGTCTTAGAGTGATCCATGGAAACTTTAGAATACGTTGAAGGACAATGCATCACTAGGCCTCCACTTTTTTATGGTAGTGATTATGCATATTGGAAAATTAGGATGAGTATATTCTTACAATCTACAGATTATAAAATTTGGGATGTTGTTGTTGATAATAAGTTCATTCCCAAATTCATAAATGAATGGAATGACATAGATAGGAAAAATGCATCTTTAAATGCTAGAGCCTTAAATATTTTATCTTATGCATTAAATGGAAATGATGTAAATAAATTTTCTATGTTCAATTCCGCTCATGATATTTGGTTAACCTTGCAAGAATTTTATGAACGTACTAATCAAACCAAAGGAGCTATGGACTCATTTGTTGGTCATCACCAATCTCTCATGAACAACAAAGCAAAGCATGAAGATGACAAGAGCAAAAATGAAGACACCATGGCACTTGGGGAGGATGAGGTAAATGATTTCGAACCTTATTTTCATATGATGAGTTGTCACACGCATATGAAGAATTGTATGAAAACTTTGAAAAATTGATTTCCAAAAACCGTATTCTCAAAAAAAAAAAATTTGATAATCTTATAATTGAGAAAAATATTTTTGAATTTGAGAATGCTACTTTAAAGATTGAACAAAATGCTTTGAAAGAAGATAATGAAAATTTCGAGAAAGAGAATGAAATTTTGAGAAACGAAAATGGTATTTTATTTAACGAGATCACCTCTTTGAAGGGAATCAATTTTGGCTTAGAAAAAGAGAAGGAGGGCTTTTTGAAAGAAGTTGCAACTCTTAGAAAGAAATCTCTTGACTTAAATGAAATTATTTTAAAATTTACCAATGGTCAAAAGAATTTTGAAAAGTTACTTGGCTCTCAAAGATGTGTTTTTGATAAAGGAGGTATTGGATACAAGCCTCACATTAAACAAAAATATTTGAAAAATTATTTTGTAAAGGCTACATCATCATGTGATTCGAATATTGCATGCAACTATTGTAATGACATTGGTCACATGAGCTATGCATGCCCCATTAGGAAAAATACATATTTTAGAGTTAGAAAGATTTGGGTTCCAAAGGGAACCAAAACTAACATTGAAGGACCCAAAATGATTTGGGCACTAAAGTGCAAACCTTGAATATTTTGTAGGTACCAAAATCAAGGAATGGTGGGTGGTTCCTTGATAAAGCCTTGCAGTGAAGAGAAACACCCAATGGAATGCAAAATTGAAGCATCTTGCTCTTGAAGAAACTGAAAAGGAAAGATTTTGTGTATAAGCAAATTGGTATCAAAATTCTTAACTTACTCTTTCATTGCTTGTTTCACAATTCTTAGCTCAAGCATTGAAAGTATATTTGTATTTTGTGTTTGTAAGTATGCTTGTGTGAAACATACATATCTTGGCAATTCCTTGGTATTGTAGTAATGAAATTCTTGGCTTAAATCTTGATTGTTTAATGTCCAACCTTTCATATCATATATGTGATTATAATTAGCATATGTTTTTCTTGAAACATACTTGCATTTATCAATGTGTGCAAAACACCTCTTATCCCTTAAAGCCTTGTTTTATGCTTGATGCTTGTTTGAGTTGGTTGACATGCACTAGATTTTTACTCAATTCATGCACTCATTCATCACATCAAAATGGCTTTGAAATCAAATTTGATCACTTTATGATTAATATTTCAATTTCATTTAAGCCAAATATCAATTATCTAGAATCATGAATGGATGGTTTAGGATTAGGAAGTAAAAGTGACTGCCTGCATATTTTGAGAACCTGGAAGAATATTTACAAGAAAATATGGAACTGATTGGTATTTTTTTGTGGGACAACAATACACGGTTGGAAAGACGAGGATGTCTAGTTTCTATAGAATTTTACAGAACCAAATTCGGACATCATTACAAATAGATATGCAAGATTTAAGCCATATAGGTCATAATTATCAGAAAGATGCAGCAAGCAAGAAGTTTGAATTTTTCTGGGAAACATAAGGTATATTAAATGATGCATACTATATATGGATAGAGAGCCCCAGATGTCAGGAGTTCATAGAAGTTTATAAAACTAGATTTAGATATTTATATAGAAAGATATGACTCCATGATTGATATTTATATAGAGGATGAGTCGTTGAAAAACCAATAGAAGCAAGCTTAAGAACCTAAACCATCAAAGATTTGATTATAGAAAAATGACATTTTAGCATGCATTTTCATTTGCTTGTGTTGTGCTTTGGAAAGCATTGACTCACTTCTTATTCTTATTGAACATGTATTCATTATTTTGATGATTTGTATTGTTGATTAAAGATGCATTTGTTATTTTTGAGATTTATATGATGTGCAATGTATTAAAGGGAAGAAGTGATTATCTTTTGTGTTGCGCTAGAGTGCATTTTTCATCAATGCATTGTATTGTTTTGGATTATATATATTGTGTTGAGGATATGAATGAAAGAAAAAGGAGGAGAAGAGTATGTGGATGAAGAATGACGATTATGTATAGAAGTGCTCTTACTCTTTTATGTTGAATGCATTGTTTTAATGATAAATACTATGAAAAAAGTTCATGAAAATATTTTTGTTGTTGTTATTGATAATGTTAAAAAGGGGAGAGATTTGAAATTTTTACAAACGTGTTCTTATTTGTCGAAAACGAAATATTTTGCAATATTTTCATTTTTCTAAGTCTTTGATGTATGAAAATGAGGAAGTATCATATGGTATGCAATACACTTAAGGGGAGATGTGTTTCTATTCTTATTGTATGTTGCATAATTTCACTGTTGAATTGTAAATTTAATTTAGAATATTTACTTGTCTAAATTGGTGTACTAGATTTAGTAAATAATGGTGTACTAGATTTGGTAAACAATGGTGTACTAGACAAAAGTAAATATTGGTGTACTAGACAAAGTCAACATTGGTGTACTAGACAAAGTCAACATTGGTGTTCTACATGAAGACTAAATTAATGGCTTAGAATGATTTGCTTCAACTATAAATACCCCTCCCCCCCTAAGGTTTTAGAATTAAGTTAGAAATAAAGCTTGAGTCCTTGTTCAAGTATTTGAGAGTGTTTACATATTTCTTATAAATTTGTATGAGAAATAAATATATTTGTGTGTTTTGAGTCATTACGAAATTCTTATTTTTCAACAAAGTGGTATTAGAGCTCGGTTTTGTAACTTGGATGTTATATTTGTGTGATTACGTGCATATTTAGAAAATTCTGTCAAAAAGGCCAAGATTGCCTAAAGAGTCTGGGTTTTAAGTGGGACCGTTGTGACCCCTCCAGTCTTTCCTGGGAATTTTCTTAGTGTATATTTTCACACCTATAAACATTCATATTACTATCCGAAATACTGTTAGAAAGTTATGGCAAATGGAGGTATGACACCATTCCAAGTTCCAATTCTCAATAGAAGCAATTATGATAATTGGAGCATAAAAATGAAGGCACTCCTTGGAGCACAAGATGTGTGGGAGGTCGTGGAGAAAGGTTATAATGAACCTAGAGATGATATTGCCATTTCTGTTTTGACTCAAGCATAAAGAGACACGTTGAAGGACTCGAGAAAGAGAGACAAAAAAACTCTCTATGTCATTTATCAAGCATTAGATGATGATGCTTTTGAGAAGATATCAAATGCAACTTCCGCAAAGCAAGCATGGGATAAACTTCAAACATCTTACAAAGGCGCCGAGCAAGTAAAAAAGGTACGTCTTCAAACATTGAGAGGAGAATTTGAAACTTTATATATGAAGAAAGGTGAGTCAATTGTTAATTACTTCTCTAGAATTGAAGCTATTTCTAATCAATTGAAAAGAAATGGTGAAAAATTAAGTGAAGTAAGGATAATGGAAAAGATACTACGATCTATGGATTCAAAATTTGATCACATAGTCACAACAATTGAAGAAACTAAAGATTTGGAAGAAATGACGATCGACCAACTACAAGGATCATTGCAAGCCTATGAAGAAAAAATAAAAAAGAAGCAAGGCATCTCCGAACAACTTCTCAAGATGCAATTCAAGGAGAAAGAAGAAATTCAAAGCTATAAGAGAAACCAATGTGGTCGAGGTAGAGGTCGAGATCAAGGAAAAAGTAGAGGCCGTGGTCATGGACGAGGTTGGAATTATAACTACAATAATTTCAACAACTATGAGAAAGGAGAAAGCTCAACACGAGGTCGTGGAAGGAACAATCCAAATACAAGGTACGACAAGTCTAAAGTCACATGTTATAATTGTCAAAAGTTTGGCCATTATGCTTCTGCATGTACAGCCTACAACAATGAAGTGGAAGAGAAGACTAACTATGTAGAAGAAAAGAATCAAGAAGATGAAACTGTCTTGTTAGCATACAAAGACAATAGTGGAGGCCAAGAGAATACATGGTATCTTGACACTGGTGCGGGCAATCATATGTGTGGAAAAAGAAGCATGTTCGTGGAGTTAGACGAATCAACAAATGGAAATGTTTCTTTTGGTGATGATTCAAAAATAGTCGTGAAAGGAAGAGGTAACATTCTTATACAATTGAAAGATGGTAGACATCAATTTATTGGAAATGTCTACTATGTGCCTACTATGAAAAGCAATATTTTGAGTTTAGGTCTATTTTTAGAAAAAGGTTACGACATTCATATGAAAGATTATAGTCTTTTTATAAGAGATGACAAAGGCAACTTAATTACTAAAGTGAAAATGCCAAAGAATAGAATGTTTTCTTTGAATATTCAAAACGATGTTGCAAAAGCTTGTTACAAAGATTCATCATGGCTATGGCATCTTCGATTTGGGCATCTCAACTTTGGAGGGTTAGAGCTATTGGTTAAGAAGGAGATGGTAAGAGGTCTTCCTTACATCAATTATCCGAACCAACTTTGTGAAGGATGTTTGTATGGGAAGCAATTCAGAAAAAGCTTTCCAAAAGAGTTTACCTTTAAAGCCAAGAAACCATTGGAGCTAATTCATGCTGATGTATGCGGTCCATTCAAGCCAAGATCTCTTGGTAACAATAATTATTTCCTTCTTTTTATTGATGATTTTTCAAGAAAAACATGGATCTATCTTTTAAAGCAAAAGTCTGAGGTATTTGGAGCTTTCAAGAAATTTAAAGCTGTTGTTCAGAAAGAAAGTGGTTGTCAGATTAAGGCCATGAGAACTGATCGTGGAGGAGAATTCATTTCCAAGGAATTTCAAGAATTCTGTGAAGCAAATGGAATTCGATGATTCTTAACCGTTCCAAGATCCCCCCAACAAAATGGTGTTGCTGAAAGAAAGAATCGAACAATTCTCAACATAGCGAGGAGTATGTTGAAAAGTAAAAGACTACCCAAGGAGTTTTGGGCTGAAGCTGTATCAACTGCTGTATATTTATCCAATAGATCTCCAACAAGAAGCGTGTGGGGAAAAACACCACAAGAAGCATGGTGTGGAAGAAAGCCTGGTATTTCTCATCTTAGAGTTTTTGGAAGTGTAGCTCATGTTCATGTACCAGACGAGAGAAGAACAAAGCTGGATGATAAAAGCGAGAGTTTTATCTTCATCGGCTATGATTCAAGTTCAAAGGGTTACAAGTTGTATAATCCAAACAGCAAAAAGATTGTGATCAGCCGAGATGTAATATTTGACGAAGAAGGAGAATGGGATTTTGGTCCAGATGTCGATGACTTCAACTTCTTTCCTTTGTTTGAAAAAGAACCAATAATGGAGCAAGCAGGAGAGGCAAGAGAAGAACCTACTACTCCACATACTTCACCAACTTCACCAACAACAAACAATCAAGGAGATTCACCACCATCCTTTTTAAAGGAAAGAAATGAAGAACGCACAAGGAGTTTCCAAGATCTCTATGAGGTAACTGAGAGGTTAGATAATCTCACTCTTTTTTGCCTTTTTGCTGAGTGTGAATCAATGAGTTTTGGAGAAGCTATACAAGATGAAAAATGGAGAAATGCAATGGATGAAGAAATTAAAGCTATTGTAAAGAATGATACATGGGAGCTTGTGTCACTTCCTAAAGGACACAAAGCTATTGGAGTCAAATGGGTGTACAAAGCAAAGCAGAATTCAAAAGGAGAGATTGAACGATACAAAGCGAGGCTAGTTGCAAAAGGCTACAGTCAAAGAGCCGGCATCGACTATGATGAGGTGTTTGCTCCGGTAGCACGCTTAGAAACTGTAAGGCGTATCATTTCCTTGGCAGCTCAAAACAAGTGGAAGATCCATCAAATGGATGTAAAATCTGCATTCTTGAATGGAGTTCTCGAAGAAGTAGTCTACATACAACAACCTACAGGTTTCGAAGTCCAAGGGCAAGAGGACAAGGTGTTGAAATTGAGAAAGGCTCTCTATGGTTTGAAACAAGCACCAAGAGCATGGAATAGTCGAATCGACAAGTATTTCCAAAAGAATGGTTTCACTAAGTGCCCTTATGAACACGCACTTTACATCAAAATCAAAGATGAAGATATTTTGATCGTGTGCTTGTACATAGATGATTTGATTTTTACTAGAAGCAATTCAAGCTTGTTCGATGATTTCAAGAACATGATGACTAAGGAGTTTGAGATGACTAACATTGGGCTTATGGCGTATTACCTCAGTATCGAAGTAAGACAAGAGGAAGATGGAATTTTTATTTCACAACAACGCTATACAAAGGAGATCCTTAAGAAGTTCAAAATGGAAAATTGCAAGTCTATTAGTACGCTAATTGAGTGTGGAGTTAAGCTCTCGAAGCATGAAGAAGGAGAAAAAGTAGATTCAACTTTTTTTAAGAGCTTGGTTGGATGTTTATGATATTTAACATGTACTAGACCTGATATTCTTTATGCAACAGGACTTGTAAGCCGCTACATGGAAACTCCAACAACCACACATTTCAAGGCTGCAAAGAGGATTCTTCGTTACCTAAAAGGTACAACAAACTTTGGTTTGTTCTATTCATGTTCAGATAATTTTGAACTTGTTGGATATAGCGATAGTGATTGGGTTAGAGATACTGATGATCGAAAAAGTACAACTGGTTTTGTATTCTTTATGGGAGACACCGCTTTCACCTGGATGCCAAAGAAGCAACCAATTGTAACATTCTCCACATGTGAAGCTGAATACGTAGCTGCCACGTCATGTGTTTGCCATACAATTTGGCTTAGAAACCTACTAAAGGAGTTGAGGTGGTCACAAGAGAAGCCAACAAAGATATATGTTGATAACAAGTCAGCTATGGCATTGGCAAAGAATCCGGTGTTTCATGATCGAAGCAAGCATATTGACACTCGTTGCCACTACATAAGGGAATGCATCACAAGAAATGATGTACATATGGGGTACGTGAAGTCCCAGGATCAAATTGCTGACATTTTTACCAAGCCACTCAAACAAGAAGATTTATAAGATTG
This sequence comes from Melia azedarach, assembly GCA_028052125.1. Classification (NCBI taxonomy): domain Eukaryota; kingdom Viridiplantae; phylum Streptophyta; class Magnoliopsida; order Sapindales; family Meliaceae; genus Melia; species Melia azedarach. Next base: position 11,823,447 of record CM051394.1, read on the forward strand.
AGAAATTCACTTGGTGTGATTAGATTAAGTTTAAGGGGGAGTGTTGAATTGTAAACTTAATCTAGAATATTTACTTGTCTAAATTGGTGTACTAGATTTAGTAAACAATGGTGTACTAGATTTGGTAAACAATGGTGTACTAGACAAAAGTAAATATTGGTGTACTAGACAAAGTCAACATTGGTGTACTAGACAAAGTCAACATTGGTGTTCTACATGAAGACTAAATCAATAGCTTAGAATGATTTGCTTCAACTATAAATACCCCTCCCCCCTTAAGGTTTTAGAATTAAGTTAGAAATAAAGCTTGAATCCTTGTTCAAGTATTTGAGAGTGTTTACATATTTCTTGTAAATTTGTGTGAGAAATAAATATATTTGTGTGTTTTGAGTCATTACGAAATTCTTATTTTTCAACATTCACATGATAAGTAGGGATGACAAAAAAATCAGGGCCCAGCCCAGCCCAAGTGAACTTGGTTTTTTTCATTATAACCTAGATCAGGCTGGGCTCGGGGCACTAGTAATTTCGAGTTTTCTTGGGCTTTAAATAAATTAGTGCCGAGTCGGACTGGGCCGGGTTTTATAAAAATATAAGAAGAAAATTTTAGTTTTTTGGGCTTTTAAAACCCAATTTTTGACCTGGCCCGGTCCGGATTCGAGTTTTGACCTAAGCCAATTTTATTAAACCTGGGTCCGAGCCGAGCTAAATGTATAAAAAATAAACCTGGGTTTGAGCTGGATTTTTAAAAACCTGGCTGGAACCCGGATTTTTGTCAAGCCTAATAATGAGTGCCTTTTAATTTGTGCATAAGTTATTATGGTTTGAATATGTCATTATGTGCATTTTTAAAACAAACAGGAGGAGAATTTTTGTTCTTGGTAAATCTTATATTATTTTATTATTATAATTTATTACATTTGCTCAAAATTTTAGGGGGAGCTTTTATTTTGAAAATTCTTCTAAACATCTCTAAAATATGTTTTAAAAAATTGTTATCATGCTCATTTATTTGATATATATATATTTTTTATGATAACAAAAGGGGGAGTAGTCTGATTGATTGTCATTTGCTTGAGATGAAATGCATATTACATGCCCTTATGCTTAAATATTTTTACTTATGCTATAATTGAGGGAGAACATTAATTTTGGATGTGTAATGCTTGTTCAAATTATGAGTTATTTTTTATTTGACAATCAATGGTTTGTCATCATAAAAAAGGGAGAGATTGTCAGCCTTAAGGCTCATAACTCATTGTTTTGATGATAACAAACATTGATGTTCTTAACTAATCAAATTCTTCTTGTAGCATTTACTATTATCTTTCCAGTATGAAGAATTTGAAAAGCAAATGCAAAGATTGAAGAATTCAAGAAAAGCATAATACCCTTGAGCAAATTAAAGAATGAAGTCACAAGCTTAGTATTTTATTTTGTATTATTTTTATATGCTTGTGTTTGTAAGTGTATATGATATTTGTGTCAAGCTCAAGAGGTTTTGAAAAAGAAATATTTTTGAAAATTGAAAACTGGACCAAATTGCAAAATTTTGAAACTTGAAAAATGGATCAAAATGCAACGTTTTCAAACTTGTGAATAGTGCCTGTGAACAGTGTTGGTCAACTGATCCTTTCAACTTGGTCAACCAACTTGGGGCAGAATTACCTCCCAAAAGCTACTCGGTAGCCTGACCCTTCCATCCCGGTTAACCGACTTGAGGCAAAATGCCTCCCACACGAGTTTGAAGCACTTAGTCGACCAACTTAAGCTATCCGATCGACTAACTTCCTGGAAAATTGAATTTTAGTACCCCTAAGTAATTGCTAGTTTTCCATCTTTCACTATAAATACTAGCTTAAACTCATTTGGAACAAGTTTTGCACCTTTGGAAAACTTTGTTACATATCTTAGAAGTGCAAAATAAAGAATTTGAGCTTCCATTTACAAATCAAACATTCAATTCATGCACACTCTAACTTTCAATTGTATCATTCTTTCAAGAGAGTGTTTTCTACTTTCATTGTATCTTCATTATAATCCTTGAGTGATTGAGTGTGAGGGAAATACACTTGGTGTAAGGTTTGAGTGACATCCTTAAGTCACTTAGTTGTAGAGGTTAAAGAGGCACCCGACAGTCCACTTGGTGTTGTATGAGCTTACCTTGGGTTGAAGGCATATTAGTGAAATCCTCAAGCGGGTTGGCTTAAAGGCATGGACGTAGGCCGGAGTTTGTCGAACCACATAAAAATCATTGTGTTCGATCTCTCTTCCTATACTGTTTATTATGGTTTATGTTTATATTTGTTGTACACATTACTCTTACACACTTGAAGCTTAACTTGTTGGTATTTACATATTGACGATAGGATTGTGTATTGAGTTTATTGTATTATACTTTAGAAGGATTTAAATTGCTTGGTATTTATTGTTGGGTTGTTTTAAATTTGTGAAAATTTTAGAAAACCTAATTCACCCTCCCTCTTAGGTTGCCTTAGTGGTATTTCAAGCCTTCTTGCTCGAAACAACACAGTTTCAACATTCTAGTTTTGAGCAAAAATGTGAGGATACTAGTTTTGCTAGTTATGATAGTTGTAAATTATATTTTCTGTAAATTTCATTAAATGTAAAGTAATGAATTTAAATTTTTTTCATGTCTAAGGAGAGATGATTACTGTCACTACCACAATAAAGATGAAGAAGAAGGGCCTTTCAACGTAATGGTGACATTGTTGCTACACCAACGTGATGTGGCAATGATACATGTAAAGCTTACAGTGAGGCAATAGCGATTGTTTTGACAGACATGTTTAGACCATTTTTTAAACCTGGATCTAGAGTTGAGCTTTTCGAGCAACTTAATGCACCATATGCTTTTACACAAGGTCAAGACAGATGATATTAAGTAGTAGATATGGTTCGTTATTGGTGGCACAACCAAGATATTTTCTCAAGTTGAGTTTGCATTGATCATGGTATGAGATTTGGGGCATTTCCAGATGTGGTCTCGCAGAGTGATCGGGATACTTATTTTCATGAGAAGTCTTCTATTTCATTGAGGACTATAAAGAAGTTTTATGAGAAAATCAACCTAAGCCGTATAGATGAAATGGATGTTGTCAAGCCGACACTGTTTTACTTACTTGAGCATATTCTATTACGGCGAGGTAGAAGATACACTAACGAATACATGGATTCTTCATATTATAGATGACTCAGATAAATTTAATCGTTATTCGTGGGGTTTTCTTCTTGGTTGTTTACATATGTTGCTTGAACAGGGTGATGGGTGGATAGGTTGAATATTGTCAGGAGAAGTTGGCTGAGGCATTGGAGGAGAGGAGGCACATGTCAATAGGTACAATGATGAGGGATTCCCCATAGCATTTTAGGTATTACAACATCGTTAAGTCATAGGTTGTGCAAATATGGATATTTTTTAAATGCTAGTCTATTTAATTAATTATGATTGCACTGCAATAACTATATTATTATATAGGTATGGATTTATTAGGTTGTCTCCAATACGAGGTCAAAGTTTGTGTATTCTGTAAATGACCACTTACTTCTTATGTTAAGGTGACATTCTAGGCCAAAGAACATGCGAATGAAGGAGTTGGATACACACATATTCAAACCGTGTAATAGTCGTGTTGTTTTGACTAAAACATTTTAATTGATAATTATTGTTTCGCCTAGTACAAGCACTGTAGTTTTACAGACATTGGAACCCATTATTGAGGATTGATTGTGGTCGTATGTGCAGACTTTATTGGAGTTCATTTGTGAGAATGCATTCATAGACGCCCTTAGCTCTCATGATGGCGCAGATGATAAGGCAGACATACCTCCTTTGACATCAAAGGATGCCCTAGACATTCCTCCCACCGTTACAACGGATGTTGATACCATATTTACTCCTGCTACAGATGCTCTACATGACACTACTGCATTTATCTAGCCTAAACTAAACTAGAAAAAGTATGGCACATTAAGTTATACATAATATTATCCAATGCCTTGAAAAAAGTATGGAAGTTTGCATACATTAATTTAATTAAATATGTTATTAACTTGTATTGCGTTAATATTCCAACGTACACGACCTTCTTGGGCCAAGCATTGTAGCATAGAGAGAAGCTATTTCCTAAGGTTTGCCGCACGTGATACACCAGTCCAAAAGCATTGTCCTGATGTTGATTTTGATGATTCTCCTGCCAAAGATGCCCCAAACATTTCTATAGATATTTGTGTATTGCTGACTTCGAGGCATTTATAGTGAAGCAAAAAGAGGGGGCATAGTTACAGAGGATTGTATATTGAGCCTTCTTGAGGAGGTTCGCGCAATACTTCATCCAAATGATCTTTTTGACACGCAGGTACTTTATTTCATATCTTGTGTAGTTTAGTTTGTGATTATGGTAGCTAAGGCGGCAATTGGATTGCTTTTTATGTGCAGGATGTGATCTCGGATGTGATGAAGGTGCATGAGGCCCTGTTGGCATTGTATTTGGCATAGAAGTGCATTTGGTATGTTTTATGTAGGTTTTAATTTTTTGAAATATCCATTTTACATGGAAAATTTTGTCTTTTCTTTTGTTAAATTGGGATTCAATGTGTATTTCTTGTATTTTAGGAGCCTGATGAAGGGTATGGGGATGCTAGCTTGCGCATTGTTGATCAGGTCCTTTGGACGAGCAAAGCTAATATAGTTGTAAATACAATAGGTCTAAGTCATGTTGGACCCCTTATACTAACCCATTCAAGTAGTAGAATAGTTTAACTATGAGATCTAGACCCAGTATGGCCTTGGATACCATATTAGGCAATGAACCTCGGTTTAAGACGATAAGCACGTGCAATTACTACGATGGTGGCATCTATCGAGATTGAGACTGTCAGTTGACATCGAGGAGGATTAAGGGCATGTTGGATCCCGGTAGGTGGTTGACGATGGGGCAAGTGATTATTATTGCTCAAGCTTTAATAATATTTCATTTTTAATTTTGTTGCTTGATTTATTTATGCATATCGATGATACAGTATATCAACGAGTACATGGAGATGCTATCACACCATCAGCTCGTCTACAAAGACTTGATTCGCCAGGATTGGACCATTGCTTCTCATCATCTATACGTAAGTCCCAATTGTCATCCATGTTTGTACTACTTTAAGTCAATGCTAATGTTTGAAATATATGTTTTGCAGCTCTCCAAGGGGCATGGAAAGGGTATCTAAAGAAGCAGTTGGCTACGGGCATTTTTTCACCTAATGTGGACATTCATTTTAGTGAGGGGCAGACATAGTTGTTTGCAACGGGACTAGATCCTGACTTATACCATGTACATCCTTGTTTGTATATGCATGACTATTGCAATGTCCATTTATGACAGAGGGAGATTACTATATATGACTCATTTCTAGAGTCTCATAGAGATCAACAGCTTACATGAGTTATGCAGCCTTTGTGTAGAGTACTTCTACACTTGCTGGAGCATACTAATGTTAGAATCCATTATCAATGTTTTAGTACACCTAGTCAATTCAAGGCATCTCACACCAGCATCCTAGCTTGGGAGACTATGACATTTTCACAGGTATGTACATTTTGTATTTAAGGTTGCAGATTCTTTTTTATTTTGGACTGAATGATAGCCCATTTATGCATTTGAGAGTCTTAGTGGACTTATGGTTGAGCAAGTTTTCATAGACCCCTATTGTTGTACATATAGTTGTTTATATATGTGCTTTTTCGTATTTGTTACTTCTACGTTCAACAAAAAAAAATCAAATTTAATAAACTAACTGGAAAAGTAATTAATTCTACGATGGTTAAATACAGCTCAAATTCATTACTAGAAACATGTCTAAGTATCAAACAATAAAAAACATGAATTGATTTTCACATTTATTTGATTAATTTACATATGAATTGATTACATACAATTCGAACGTAAGGAAAATTGAAAATTTCAAATTAAACAAAAAACCATGAATTGATTATACATTTATTTATTTAATAATTTACATACAAATTGATTACATACCCTTTGATTGTAAGGAAAAATTAAATTTTTTAAATTCGGTTTTTTTCTTATCTTAAAGAATAATAAGTACATGAGATTGGTTTAATCAATTTATTTGAATACATCGATCATTTATTTCAACAACATAAATCAATCTATCTGAATAACATTACTCAATTTTATGATTAACTATCTGGTTCAAACAATGAACATGAATTGAATGAAACTACTACTTATTCATGCTTTAAGTACTAAAATCCTTCAAATTGTAACAACATCAAATACAACTGAAATGAAGAATAGTAAAATCTATCAAATTATAACAACATAAAATAATAAGGTCCATCAATTAGTAACAACATGAAATTGCAACTTAAAAAAAAACCTTACACATCAACATCAAGTACATTTGTTTAGTTTAATTAATGCATAGTAAAACAATACATAATTGAAATTAAAATATAAATCACTTAACTCGGGTCCAAGAGAATTAGAATCTTACACGTAGCCCGACTGTGACCAACTTGCAAAAAACGTTCACACCTACTTTTGACAACTTCTTCCTTATTGGAAGGTATTCGCTGTTTTCTTAGACAATCGGTCGATGGACATTGTCTAAGAGGCTTGACATTGACTTCCTGCACCTCAGGTGGAACCATTTATTAGCATCATTACTCACAGGGTAGATTGGCTCTTTATATGTTGTAACATGTACATTGGTAGTGCGAGCATAAGAAATTATGTGATAGACTTATGTGTCTACAAGTAGCTAGAGCATGCACACAAGGCAATTGTGGGATGTCTAGATATTTTCAATTACATTTCTTCTCACTATGTCAACGATCTCTACATTCCTTGGCTTCTTTACTTCGAACACAAACTATAACACTAGGTGCATTGTCATGGTACTTGACAATTCTGTTTGCTCATCAACCTTCCCCTGTGCTACATCAATAAGATACCTATCCTTAGCAGCATGCAACTCTCTACATTCATAAAACCACCTTTGGGCCAATGATATAATGTAGTTGACTAAAGAATAATAGGCAGATTACAAGCACATATGAGTAAAAAGTTCATTCTTTCTACAATATTTGTAGTCTGTATGTCGTATAAATGAAACGAAAACAATGACCTCCTTTGTTGTGTAACCCAACATGCTCCTCTAAGTACTTAGTTACCTTGGATGCATCACCCTCAAATTGTCCATGTATTTGTTGAATTCACTTTGTCGACACGCATCTGTTGCCTTAAAATACATGACAATAAAAGTGTCAATCTTTTGTTGCCGCACCTTGTACTCCACCTTCAAATTTTCAGATATTTGGTATGTAGAAAAATCGTGGGTTGAATAAGGGAATATTGTGCTGATAGCCTTTAGTATGTTGTTGTGGCGATTCGAGATGAAAACCAAATTCTCAATTAGTCCAATGGCATCTTGGCGCTTCTCTATAAACTATTCCTACAATGCATCATTTTCAAAATTGGTGATGCCATAAACAATGAGTTTGGATGTGTCCATCCTATGCGCTGCCAAAAATAATGTTTCTTTAAATTTTCCTTTAAGGAAGGTATCGTCAATGGTGACAACCAACCAAATAGTGTTGCAAAACCCCCGAATGTATGGGCTCAGTGCTAAGAAGAAGTATCAGAAATGGTCAACTTCATCTATTTCTATGGCAATAACAATCTCTGGATTTTTTTTCTCTACCACATGACAATACAAAGGGAGTTCGTTGAATGATTCGAATGGATCTCCATAAATGATATTCAAAGCCTCTCCCTTGTTGCACCAAGTTTTCGTATAAGGTAAACGAACTCTATAATTATTCTAAATATTACCCCGAATGTTCTTTAGAGTGTGTATCCTGTTGGTGTCTTTAAACTTATCTTTTATGAGTTATTCATTCAACCTACTGTCTGCTTCACGTACCCATCTTGTAGTTATTTATTTTGACAAGTATATGTAGCTTCTATACGGGTAACTCTTAAGAAAATATCATTATTGTTCTTAATTGCTTGGATCCACCATTTATGCCCTTTAAGAATACACTTTGCTTCAAAATAGGTCATATCTAACTTGAAAATCTTGAATTATCAACGCCATCATACTTAGTTCGTCACGAAGTTCTTCTTTCGTACTGATAATTTTCCAAAGGAAACATCTCCCGACCTAGTAATTGAAAAGACATTACTTGCCATGGTTATAGATGGTAGAAGGGGAGGCAATAACTGAATTTATTGATCTGATGATGATGGATATGTCATTAAGCTGTTTTTGTATGCAGGATTCGCACTAACCTCTTTCAATGCCCCATTTTCTTTCTCATCGACCACATTTATGCCTTTGTATTGAGAATAAAAGTTAGTACAATCAAAGTTCTCTTAATTGCCATGATACTCATATGGCTGTTGTCCATGGTAATGGACAGGAGAATCAACTTTATCAATAGTGGTTGCATTGTCCTCTGGCCAAGGAATATAATGCTCAGTGAGCGGTGGGTCTTCATTCTATAGTGGTGCTGAACATAACGAATGAAACCTTGGAGGAACCATATAATTCACTTGATTAGTATATTGGAATTGTGTCATAATTGTAGGCAATGGTTCACTCAATTGGTTGCTTCTGCTTGAAGATCTAAACGAAGGTACTGTGGTACCATATATACTAATATGCTCAGAGACATGTGCCATTGAATGTTTTGTCCTTCCAATACGTTCCAAGGTAAGATGAAGATAACAATACCCTCTCATGCTTAAACCATATCACAAATTATTAATATTGACAATGCATGAAAACCGTTCTTTGTATCAATAATCGTAGTTTTCTATGGCAACCCCAACAATTGTGTTGCCAACAAAGATCGCTTTCACTGTAATAGTGAAACTCCACTGGAGTCATCCCCCTCGAAGTGTACCAAGAAGCATATTATTACAAAATAGCCTGATATCTTCTCCGACATAAATATCACCATCGTTAGGAGTCAATTTTCATGAACCTCCAAGAAACGTAACTATCATAATCGACTCATCTATAACTACACCAAAATGGAAAAAAAAATTAAGTTTTTTAGCTACATATGTGTGTGCGTATTACAAAAAATGTCAAACCATTTCTAAATTTTTCGCTTACTCGAAACTACAGTCGCGTAAGAATTTTCACCTTACTTGAAAGTAGTTTCGAGTAAGGCGAGACTAATTTCAAATAAGATAAAAATTCTCACTTTTCTCAAAACTACGTTCGAGTAAGGTGAAAAAATTTACCTTACTTTATGGTAGTTTCGGGTAAGGTTAAATTTCTCATCTTAATCTACTATAGTTTCGAGTAAAGTGAAAATTTTCACCTTACTCGAAATTGCAGACCAATTCCAGCGACTAGTTTTCCTCCCCAGATTCGTCTTTAACATATCCAGACTTAATTTTCTTACACCAATAGTACTTCTACATGATAACTACATCTCATTATTTAACGACTTCAAGCATTTACCCCTACTATATTAATACATTTTTCCACACAAAACCACATTTTTTTTCTTTATTAACTATATCAAAATAACTTAAATATAAAAAAATATTAACATTTATAATATGTCTTTGATAATCTTTCAAAATATGGTAATTGCATGAAATCGGTTTGAGCTTGGTAGTATTCAATTTGGAGAGCAAAAGAAGAGGAGAAGGGAAAAAAACATAGTTTTTTCAGTATTTGGACATAAGGGTATTTTTGTTTAATTTTATAAAATTTGGACAAAACCGAATGAAATTTTGTGAACAGGGCATTTTTTAATTTTAGGGTCCACTTAAGATTATTTTCGGTTATTTTTTCTAATAATAATAGTACTACTGTATGTATGTGTGTATGTATGGTTAATTAATTAATTATATAATATTTACATGATATACAAGCAGATCACTTACATACTTAGGGCCATCGTAAATTGAAATTTTACGGAAATATGAACTGAGTACATAATTTGGGTGCACTTTTACAAATTCTAAACAATTTGTGATGTAAAACCAGTTTTCTCAGCATCATCAACCTGCAATGCAATTAGTTTTATATCTATATATATGAAATAATATTAATATTTATTAACAAAAAAGAAATATTTTCTTACCGTCCAAAATGCAGTTAGCAGTTAGGTAGGAGCGATTTTCTCACTAAAGATATGAGTATACCTACACTATTACAAAACTTATCATAGATGATATATAATATCTGTCAAGAACAACACTCGTGACAAAGTTGATCTATTAATTAAAATTCAATCATGCCTACTTGACATTATTCATGCATCATCATTTCGTAACAAAAATAGTTTTTATCACAACGCAGTGATATAAATTTATCACGAATATATGATAAAACTATCTATTGTTACAAAGTTATCAAGTTTTCTAAATATTTTTTTATCAAGATTTGACTAATTTTTTGGCATTCCAATTTTCTATTTTTTTTTAGTTTGATTTTTTATTTTTTCGATTTTTTGTGTGACTTCTCTATTTGTCCGATTGTTTTATTTTTCATTTTTTCATTTTTTGTATTTATAATTTATTTTTATGCTTTTATTTTTTCATGTTTTAATGAATTTTTTTATATTAATTACCAACATAACTAAAAATACTAAATAATGAAATTAGAAAAATAAATATTACTTTACTAAAAATAGCAAAAAATAAAAATAGAACAATAAATATTATTTTCAACATAATCAACAAAATTTAATTTTTCAATCCACAATATACAAACATTGTCAACATAATTCAAAATCCATTGTTCCAATCCAATTAAAACTAAATAAAATTGTCAGCAAAACTCAAAATAAAGTAAAATGAAAATCAAATATTATTGCCAACATGAATATTAACAAGCTACTGACTTATTGCAAAAAAGCTCTTGAATATTTTACGAATTTTCTTCAACATCAACTCTCTTAAGAGAACTACACTAGCAATCACAAAAAAAAAATGAAATTATTAAATTATGAATTTTATGCATAAAGTAATAAAATATTTAGCTAAAATCTTATTATATATATGTATGTATATATGCATATATTATGCTGAAATGAATATTTATTAAATTAAATTAAATATAAAGTATTCAATCAAGGAAACCAGTAAATATATAAAACAAAAATTAAAAAATGCAAAGGATTTCACTTGTTTGAGCTTTAGATGGAACAAGATTTGAGAACAAATATAATAAACAACATATGCAAACATATATTTAAGAACCCAACATAGGAAAAGTTGAAATATAAAAGAGAGGAAAGGTCAAATCAAACTTAGGCAACAATATTTGTCCCTATTATTTTACGAAATAATTAAAAGGGAAGTCCCAAAAATGAGTTTACTATCGTCAAACACAATTTTGAAACTAACCTTAAATTACAACTGCAAAATCCATAACAAACCCATGTTCTAAAATTGAGAAAAAATTTCATCAACATTACTCATCACCTAAAATTTATCTTCCCAAAACAAAAAAAATTCACCACCAAGAAATTCATAAACGTACACTATTCAAGCATGCTGTGGGAGTTTACTATTGTTAAATACAATCAATCACAACTCTTGAAAACAGAATCAATCATTTCATCACACAATTGGAATGCAAAATGTTGTTGTACAATTCCATAATATAGGACGACTTATAGCCATGTTCCTAATAACAGAAATACCAATGAAACTAAAACTAAAATCTCAATTCTCATTAGAACAGAAAAACAAGATTTCAAGATTTCAAACTAATAGAAAGGTACAAGTCTTGTTCGCCAAGTTAAACTTCATGCATTCATGTATGTACCAGATCAATATCTATGGATATAACATCCAAATAATTTAGTCTCATGTTCTTTAGGATATATGTATGGCTATTCCATATAGTTGCTCATTTTACTAGGGCACTCAGTTCAATGCTATTTAGCAGCGAAGTTTATTGAAGAAAGCTATTAAATCTTAGACAATATAATTAATCATTAATCGTTTTAAATTTTGACACCTAAGAAAACTAAGACACTCCCCAGTCACTAGAACTAACTAGTGCCAACAGGAAATATAATTAAACTTAAGAACTCATAACAATTCAAAGAGAACTGATAGCTTAACATCTAAGTGGAAAAAGTCTACAAAGAGATAGAATATGTCATGTATATTTATCACTTTTTGTATACTCACTTTTTCATTATAAATCTTGTGTATAAATTACATTAGATATAATACTATATATTCCATGCAGCAAAAATATCACTTTTATATATAGAAAAACTTTTCACGTGCAATCTAGCTACCTTCTTTATGTTCATGTACTTCCTAATAATTGAGAAAATGTCAAATCACAGGTTGTACATGTTCCCTTAGATCATTTGATTTGATAGGGTAAATGACATTTTTTAACTTTAAAGGATATATATTATACATATATGATACCATTTAATTTTGATTATAGATAAACTTGCTGGCAGGTGGTTTTTATTTGTGTGCAATAACTCATACAAGAGTTTCTAAAAATTCCTCCTCTTAGAAAACGTATATTCTAATTTTCAACAAACAAAAGAAAGTAAAAAAAGTATAATAAGAACAATACTAAGCCCAACCTAATTTTCATCAATTTGGCTAATATGGAATAATAACTATTCTTTTATTTTTTATTGAAAAAAAAATGATTCGGTTCTCATTTTGACATAGGATTTTATTAAATATGCCTAGGTGTATCTAATGGCTTAACCTTTGTCCTTCGTAGAGCTTTCAATATTAAATAAAAGGATTCATTTTTCTAACAGAATCAGTCAATCCATGCGTAAGTAGTTTTAATTTCCCAAAAGATTAGAAAAAGATATATTCATTAAATATGAGACTCAAGAAATCTGCAAAAATTACCCTCTGTGCTGTTTTTATGTAGTTGTTGTCCTGCTGCTTGCTTGCCAAGTGCTGATTGCTTCACTACTCTCTGTTGCTGCTTTGTTTTTCCTATTGTTTTGCCTCTCCTGCTGCTTCTTTGTTGCTGTTGTTGGCTGTGAAATATTATGCTGCTGTGCTGTTTGTTGTATATTTTATAAAATATATATTACATTTCAAAATACTTATAAGTTTAATAAATAAAATGGTGTATGAAAAGACACATTCTAATGGAAAAAATATGTGAAAAGACATGTCCTAATAAAAAGGTATATGTGTACCTATAAATAAAGGTCATATCTTGACTTTATTTGTGGAAGAGAGAAAAATAGAGAATGTGATAGATTTTGTGTTGTTCAAAGGGTTCTATACTTGGGAGTGCACCCTTATAGAACTAATAGCCATTGTATCTTGGAGGGAATACTGCCACAAAATCTATTGCACCAGGACATTGTCCTAGAGGGGCAGAAATTTCTTTAAGGACAATGCATTATGCATGCCTTGGATTGAGAATATATCTTATATTATTTTTTACATCATCCAATTTTTATTAAAAATCTCCAACAATTTTAAGGAAATTTGAAGATGATATGCAAGAGTTGGAAGAAGCAAATATTTGAGGGGCCAAATCTCTTGATAAATTCTCATGGATTATTGCCATCGATTCATAAACGGAATTATATCGTTTAGAATAATACTCCAAGAAATGGTATTCTAACTGAAGTTTTTGTTTGTAAGCACGTAAATAATATTTATTTTCAGATTATGGTGGCTGATCAAGAGATAGACAGAATAATTTTAAATAAGGTACGTTTTCTTTTGTTTTAAATTGAATATTTGATTTATTCATAGAAATCAAAATACGAGTATTGTAATATGAATTTTTATTAAAAAATTAAAATTTGAATGCTCAATTGTGTAATGATTGAATATCTTTAATCATTTATTAATTTGGGTGTTAAAATTGCAATACGATGTGAATTCTTAAGAAAATGTGGGACCGACGGGTCTGTGAAGTCGTAAGAAAAACTAGAAACGTCGGGTCTGTTTTAAGGTTGAAGATGATTAAATATCATTTGAGTCCATTGATATATTATCTTTGAGGTCAATATCTATTGATTAATCACGACGTTTGCTATGATCTTTAGATAATTATGGATTGGACTTAACCTTTCTGCAAGGTTATTATTTGACCCTGATAATTTATTAATAATATTAATATGACCCTAATAACTTCTGTTTGTTGATTTATAAGCCCAGAAAATGTTTATTAAATAATTTATTATTTTGAGCATATGGGGCATAATATTTATATATTGATGTTAAGGTTTTATTATATATAATTCATTATAATGTTGATGTGATTTTGAATTATATTTATTTGACCTTAATTTATTTTGCGTGCTAATTCCAAAGGTTTCTTATTAATTAAAATAAGGATTGCTGAATTGGTTTTTAGCATGAGTTGCATAAAAGAGACTATGATTTATTACTCCTAGATTAATTATGAAAGGAGTAATTATTATATAATATATATATATATATATATGTATATTAAATTGAAGTTAGTCTAGTTTTATTAAATAAAATATGTGTTATGGTAGCCTTTTATTCAATAAAAGTTGTATGAAAAATGACTCTATGTGTTATAGGCATCATTGTTATATTTTTGAAAAATTATAAATATATCAATAGTCTTCAATAAGATTATTGGATTGCCTATAAAGATTATTGAATAAATATTTAAGGCACCATTAGTGTGTAATGTGATGATCCTCTACTATTAAAAAAAAGGCAATAACAAAAAGTGATATATTAATGTTAAATTGCCTTTAGTGGAGAGGAAGTGTGTTAGAAAGCTTTCAACTAAAAATGTGTGTATATCTCGATCTTTATATCAGTTATATCGAATGAAAAGTCTATAAAAAGACATGATGTATAATTTTGGCCAATGTTTGACAAAAACCATTAAAGAAAATTGTGGTTTTAAAAGTTGAGGGGGAGGGGACTATGCCTAGAATAAAAGGCAAAAATGATAGGAACCCCACCTATGTGATTGGAGATCCCATGAAGTAGGTTTATAGAGGTAATAACAAGTCACTTGTTGTCTTGTTGTACTATCGATCTTATACATAATATTGAGTCACTCCCTATGGCAAGATAGTACTTAAAACTATAGTGATAAAGGATGAACTTTTTAAGCTTTTAATGAACTCCATAGCCCAAATAATGGTGGCATGTTTAAACTATAGGACATGCTTGATGGAGGGTTCACCTATATGAATGTAAAACTGGGTCGGTTTCTATGAGAGCTTAGGTAAGCATCTCTAAAGCATTCATGAATTCCAAGTAGGCAGAGGGCCATGAAAGTGCCACATCGCAGAACAACACTCATTGTGAGAGTTCAATGTAGATAGCTAGTCCTCTGACTTACGCCAAAGGACTTTTGGTTCATAGAAACTATATGTTTCACCATATTCCTGTAAGACACGATTAGTTGTCTAATGACTGGTTCATAGCCTGATAAGCACTAGTACATATGCATTGAATTCTAAATATTCTCTAATATCTTATATGTATTTTGAAATAGAGGGGGATTGTTGTATATTTTATAAAATATATATTATATTTCAAAATACTTATAAGTTTAATAAATGAAATGGTGTATGAAAAGACACATTCTAAAGGCGACCTTTTGTTTGAGCTTCAAAGTTGGAATATTTGAGAAATGATGATTAGCTATTCTTCTTATTCAATTTCGGCAAAGAACTTGGACTCATCTACATGCATAGTAAATAACTCAAATTTTAATTTGAAAACAATTAATTAATGAATATTGTGATTCTTCAGTTTAATTGCATATTCCTAAATTTTGTGATTCTTCAATAAAACATTATCAAAAGCAGGTTGTTTGTTTATATCCACGCATTTAAATCCCTGCTCACTTATATATTAGTGTTGGCCGAATTTTCAGCATATGTCACTAAGTTTAGGTTGTTAACACCACCATAAATATCTAAATAAGTGAATCAAAGAAAGAGAAATTGTAGCAAATAAAATAATACAAAAAATTAAAAAATCTATAGCAAAAATAGAGGAAAATTAGAAATTTTGGATAGCATACTTTAAGAATTTTTCTTGTCCAATTTTGACACTATAAATTAAGTTTTTTTTTATATAAATACATCTTATATACTTCTCACAAGACACCTAAATGTATCTTACATTCATTGGTGGGGCTCAACTATATTAAAATACTAACCGAATACAAGATACATCATATTTTTTGGGTGAATAGTCCCCTATAAATAGTCATATGAATAGTACCCATAATATTTTCTGCAATAAATATCAACATTCTCCCTTTTTAATGTGTTGCTCTTGATCTCCAATCACTTCCCTGAGTTGCTGAAAATTTTCTTTTGGTAGAGCTTTCGTGAACAAGTCAACAAGTTGTTTTGACCTACAAAACTCAAGTTAAATATCTCTATCTTCAATTGCTTCTCTAATAAAGTGATGCTTGAGTGCTATGTACTTGCGTATGTTGTGATAAATTGGATTTTTGGCCATTGCAGTTGCTGATTTGTTTTCACAATACATAAGTGTTTCTTGTTCTTTTTCTTTTTGATATCTTAAAGTATTCTTCTTAACCATATAACATGTGATGTTACTAGTGAGGTTAAAACATATTTTGCTTCAAGTATTCTCCTCAAAGCCACTTATGCTTTTTATGTCATCTAAATAGCCACCCTAATCACTATTAGAAAAGCCTATCAACTTAACTTTTGTGTTCTTCCAAAATTTGATTTCAAACTCCATGGAACCTTTGATAAGTATGTAGAATACGCACTTATCGGATACTTCGGGACTTGAATTATTTCAAAATTCTCAAGTTTAATTAATATTTGATGAATTTTAGTGCTTTGTATAGAAATGATAGCAAACGGGCATTCAAGATGAAATCGGCTAGAAAAAGAAATGTCAGAAAAATCGGAAAGGAAACGGGGACTAAAACGCAAATCTGCAGGGACCAAAATGCAAGACATTCAAAAGGCTGATGGCATGGATGTAGCGCTATACCTGTGAATGTCTTGCATTTTGGTCTATAGCGCAGTAGCACCATACTCGCGACCTAAGGCTATTTTTGGCCGCGCGATAGTGCGACAACGCCATGGAGGTGCATGGCCGCACCACCAATTCTATCTCACAACGCAGCGCCCCCCAGACAAATTTTAGGCCCCCTAGCACCTCCTAGACGTGCTTAGATGACTTTTGACTATGAGATCATTACCCAATGTCTTGATTTGGGTATCTTTTAGGTTTATATATTTTTGGGATGACAACCATTATAGCTAGACAACCAAGAAGAGAGAAATTTGGGGTTTTTTAGTGAGAAAAGTGAAGAACAAAGAGAAGATTCTAGACAGAAAAGTGAATTGATTCAAGTTAGAGCCTTTGGAAGAGGACTTAAAGGAGGATCATTGAAACTTGGATCTCTAGTCTAATTTTCCTAAACTCTATTACTCTCATTTTGTATTTCATTTAAACTTTAATTGTTGAATTTTATGATTATAGAATATATGTTGATCATTATGTTGATAATTGTGATGGTTGGCTAGTTTTCTTAATCTAGGGTCTTGATGTAAACTTATCCAAACTATCTTTTAATTAATAGGCATGTTATTATTGTTATTTTGGTTTGTCTAATTTGATAATTAGTTAATAATTAGTTAAATTGGAGATGGATTAATTAAGTCTTGGGAAAGATTAATTTGTTTGTCGGACTAAGTAAACATAATCTAGATGATAGGAAGACCTGGAGGTAATCAACATCAAGATAATTAAATTAATAACTTGGATTTCAGGAAACGCATAGGTGAATTGGGTTCTAAGTGTTAAATAACAAGTAATAAATAATGAACATATAATTATTTGAGTTAGATAGGGATATCCACTTGAGTCATCATACGTAAAACCATGATTTACACTCGGTAGAAGTGTTAAGATTGATTGTAGTTTGTGATTAGTAATTAGACTAGAATACATTGATAATGGTCCATTAGGAAAAACATAATGATGGATAAACAAAATCGAGACTTTAGGTAATTCATTTTTGCATTAGTTAATAGTAGTGTTTTAGTTTATTTTTCGTTACAATTAATCAATCTAATTTGCTTAGATAAAATTGGCTTTCAATCCTCGTGGTAATTAGTAGATAATTTGAATTTCAATCCTCGTGGAACGATATCTTTTCTGATCACTTTATTACTTAATACGACCCGTGTATTTGCGATTAGTATAGTCGCGATCAAGTTTTTGGCATCGTTGCCGGGGATTGAAAACTTTGAATTATTAGTAATGTTATAGTAGCATTGTTCAATCTTAATTTAAGCTTTTATTTTAGGAAAAATGCCCATTACCCCTCAGGGTTTGCTATAAATGCCCACTTCCCCCTTATATTTTTAAAAATGCTTTAGAGACCTCTGCCGTTTCCTCCGTCCCAGTTAAAAAAATACTTTTTGATTGCAATTACTTTGATACCTTTTGAAGTGGAATTTGGGACCCACGTTATACACTTTATACAAATTATTTATATTAATCTGAATTTATATTTAAATTCGTTTATATTTAAAATTAATAATATCTATAAATATTTACATAATAAATTCATTTAAATTTAATTTTTTATTAATATCAATTTTTTTAATTTATAAATAAAACAAGTTATAATAAAAAATATAAAAATAATAAATGAATTATCCTAACAACACTGACTAATAATTGACTTTGTATTAACATATTAATTAACAATTTAAATTAAAAATAAATCATTTATCCAATGCCAAATCAATAAAAAATGAAATAAAAAATCAAGTACAACCTCATTTGAAATCTGTAGAACTAGTGTATTGAAATGCCGACCTAACCAAAGACATGGAAGAAAATTTGTAGTAAACCCTAGCAAATCTAACAGAAAACAAACCAGAAAGCCTCCCAAAATTAATTGCATAAACAAAACCAGCAAATCCAGGAAAATTAACTATAGAATAACAAAGAGAACCCAGAAAATAGATAGCAAAACCAAAAGGCAGTGAAGCCCAACTAGTAGCCAAGAAACTATAAAACTCTGCAACGATGGTTCTATCATCCCCTTTTATTCACAATTTGTCAGTTCTCCTTTCATTTCCAACCTCTGTTATTCACTATTATCTTTATCGCACCATTATCTTTCTGTTTTACATCAAAATTTGAATTACGCAATCCTTTCTTTCTCCGCTCATCATTATATTAAAGGACGCAATCCTAATCGATAGAGAACGAATATTCATTTCGTAGCAACTCGCTAAACAAATTTATCCAATGCATGTCCCATCGCCACCAAACAACTCAACAATTATCACTTTTTCATCCCAACCAATTCTCACCGTCGATAGCTATACCTACCGTCGGAATCGAGAGCTAAACCCATGAGCCACCATCACTTTTTTTCACATTTTCCAACCAAACCACCGTGAATCAAGACGATCTAAGATCACCATCATGATTCTTTACATCAGATCTTTTGGATGCAACCAATACCGAGTCATTCCGATCACTGTCACCGGAAACTTCTAAGGTCGTTTTTTATGATTTTTGAAAAAAAAAGGAGAGAAAAGGAAAAATACAAGACATAATCTCCAAAGAGAAGAGAAGAGAGAAAGCAAGAGAAGTAGGGAGGCAAAGCATGGCAGAGGTTCGACGAGAGAGAGAGAGGAGAAGGCATGGGAATGGTGCGGCGGCGGCTGTGTTATAATAGATTTAGGATTTTTGTTTATTTTGCTTTTAATTTATTTAATTTTGAATTATTTTAATAAATAAATAAATAATTTATTTTATTTCAAAACAATAAAAAAATTCTTTTAATTTAAAAGTACATTTTTACCCCTATTAGCAGTTTTTTTAACGAGGACGGAGGAAACGACAGGGTCTCTAAAGCATTTTTGAAAATATAAGGGGGAAGTGGGCATTTATAGCAAACCCTAAGGGGGTAATGGGCATTTTCCCTTTATTTTATTTTATTTTCGTTTATGCTTTTGTTCTATTTTTGGAATTTGTAGGTGTATACGAAGAACCTGCAACCTTGAGCTAGTTGCATTTGATCTGAAAATTAAGCAAGCACTTCATCATTTAAGAAAAGAAAGGAGAAACCAAGCTGCAAACATGGTTGAGGAAAGAGATCAAAATCCTCTACCACCACAACCACAACAATAACAGAGAACACTTCGTGATTATTTCTGACTGGTGGTTAATGATAACTATTCAGGTATTCATCGGCAAGCAATCAACGCCAACAATTTTGAGCTTAAACTCGCATTGATAGACATAGTTCAGCAAAATCAATATGGGGGCTTGTCTCATGAGGACCCTAAGATCCATTTGGCTATATTTTTGAAGGTGTATGATATTGTTAAGATGAACGAAGTAAACCAAGACTTGATCCAAATGAGATTATTTCCGTTCTCATTGAGGGATAAGGCTCAGGTTTGGTTACAATTCTTACAATCGGGTGGTATCAATAGATGGGAGGAATTAGAGCAGAAATTTTTTACCAAGTTCTTCCTACATCAAAGACTTCACAATTTAGGTGAGAAATTGCTCAGTTTAGGCAATTAGACTTTAAACCGTTGTATGAGTCTTGGGAATAATTTAAAAACTTAATCCAAAAGTGTCCTCAACATTGATATCAAGATTGGTTCCAAATTTAACTCTTCTACGATGAATTAAATGGCCAAACCCAAACAATTGTAGACGCGGCCGCTGGTGGTACTTTATTGTCCAAGACGGCTGAAGAGGCTTACACTTTACTTGAAGAAATGGCTTGCAATAATTATCAATGGCCAAGTAAGAGATCCATTACAAAGAGGGCTATGGGAGTTCATGAAGTGGATCAAATGGCAGCACTTTCAACCCAAGTTGCTGCATTATCGAACCAAATCAAGAACTTTACTTAAATGGAGACTTCTTCAAGTCAAGGAAATGTAACGACTGCAAGTTCTTTATGTGTTGATGATAGTTTTGAGCAAGATCAACAGTCAAAATTTCAACTTTCGGCCAAACAACAACATATCAACTTATTATCATCCCGGACTCCGCAATCATGAGAATTTCTCCTATAGAAATCAAAGGAATGCTTTGTAACCACATCAACCACTGGGTTTTCAACAACCGATGGTGGACAAAAAACCATCTTTGGAGAATTTCTTGGGAACATTTATTGTGAAAACAAGGAACTGATTCAACAAAGATAAAGCTTAACTTGATAGCATTTAGCTACATTGAAAAAATATAAGTGAAAACTCAAATTGGCTAGCTTGCCAATTCAATCAAGGGGCAATCATCTGGAAAGTTTCCAAGTGACATAGAGCCAAATCCTAAAGATCAATGCAAAACAATAACTCTTAGAAGTGGCAAGGAGTTAGAGCCACCTAAGTTTAAGGAGAATGAAGCAAGAGAGGATCAAATGAAGAAAAGTAAAGTGAGTGGTAAGAAAGTTGAAGATGAAGCACCAATGGAAGTATCCATACCATATGGGATAACATTTTCATATAATCCTCCAATAATTGCACTACCATTGCATTTCCTACAAAGATTCCAAAAAAATAAGCTTGATGCTCAGTTCTTGACATTCATTGAAATGTTAGAAAAGCTTCATATCAACATTTTGTCTGCTGATGCATTGAAGCAAATGCTTGTATACGCAAAGTTTATGAAGGAAGTGATATCAAGGAACAGACATTTGAAAGAATATGAGATTGTTAATGGAGGAACGTAGTTCAATCCTTCAAAGGAAGTTACCGAAGAAGGAAAAATATCCGAGTAGTTTCACCATTCCATGCACTATCGAGAATTCAA
This sequence comes from Melia azedarach, assembly GCA_028052125.1. NCBI lineage: Eukaryota > Viridiplantae > Streptophyta > Magnoliopsida > Sapindales > Meliaceae > Melia > Melia azedarach. Next base: position 11,845,268 of record CM051394.1, read on the forward strand.
ACTTTGAGAAGGCATAGTGTGACTTGAGAGAAAGTATAAATTTGATGCCGTTTTCAATGTTTCAGAAGTTAGGCTTAAGAAAAGTAAAACCAATGACCATTTCACTACAAATGGCGAATTGCTCACTCACTTATCCATGGGGCATTATTGAGGATATACTTGTGAAGGTGGATAAGTTCATTTTTTCAGTTGACTTTGTGGTTTTGGGTATGGAAGAGGATCACGAAGTTCCTATCATACTTAGAAGACCATTCTTGGCTACCGGTAAGGCTTTGATTGATTTGCATAACAAAAAGCTCACTTTACGAGTCAACGAAGAAGACATAAAATTCAAAATTTACAACACTTTGAAATATCCAAATGAGGTACATTCTTGCAATCGAATTGATTTAATTTCATAATGTGTTAAGGATATGCTTTGTGTTGTGATGCCTTTAGATCCGTTGGAAAAATGTCGTATAAATTTTTGTCCAAAAGTGAAGTGTTGTATAATTTAAGTCTTGATGATTGTGGAGATTTGATTGATGAAGTTGGGTGTGACACTTTTGTTAGAAGTGATTTGAAAAATGAATGGGTGGAATTTAAGAAAGATTCGAAGTTTTCTCACAATGGGCTAATGCTTAAAGAATTGTTAGAACATCTTATATACGCTTTTTTAGGAGAAAATTCTATATTTTTGGTAATTATTTTGGCATCCTTGACTCAAGATGAAGAAGCAAAATTGCCAGACATATTGAAAAAATATAAGTCTGCTTTAGGGTGGTCTATTACAGATATTAAAGGTATAAGCCCGGCCATTTCTATGTATAAAATTCTGATGGATGAAAACTACAAACCAACCATTGAGCATCAATGTAGACTAAATCCAAGAATGAAGGAAGTAGTGTAGGCTCAAGTAATGAAGTTGTTGAACGTTGGGATCATTTTTGCTATTTTGGATAACTCATGGGTTAGTCCGGTTCAAGTTGTGCCTAAGAAAAGAAGGATGACGGTTGTGAAGAATGATGACAATGAGTTAATTTCTACAAGAACAGTGATAGGTTGGCATGATTGTATTGATTACCGAAAGCTCAACAAAGCAACAAGGAAAGATTATTTCCCACTCCCATTCATTGATCAAATGTTAGATAGGTTGGCGGGGTATCAGTATTATTGCTTTCTTAACAGATACTTCGATTATAATCAAACTGCTATAGCCCCTAAGGACCAAAAGAAGACCACTTTTACATGCCCATATGGTACATTCGCATTTCAGCGAATGCCATTTGGCTTATGCAATGCCCCTGCCACTTTTCAAAGGTGTATGATGGTGATTTTTGCGAATATGGTAGAGGAGATAATGGAGATATTTATGGATGATTTTTTCGTGCTTGGTTTATCATTTGATATATGCCTTCACAATCTTTCTTTAGTTTTGTGCAGGTGTAAAGAAACAAATTTAATGCTCAATTAGGAGAAGTATCACTTCATGATGCAAGAGGGAATTGTTCTTGGACATAGAATTTCATCAAAAGGAATTAAAGTCGATCGTGCCAAAATCGTAGTAATCGAAAAACTCCCACCACCCAAGAACATCAAATGAATATAGAGTTTTCTTATACACGCGGGTTTCTATAGGAGATTTATTAAAGATTTTTCTAAAGTTGTTAAGCCTTTGTGTAATTTATTTGAAAAAGATGTTGTGTTTGACTTTGATGATGATTGTTTGTAGGCTTTCAAATTGATCTAGAAAAAGTTGATAAAAGCTCCAATAATGGTAGTTATGTATTAGAGGCAACCTTTTGAAATTATGTGTGATGCTAGCGACTATGCTCTTAGTGTGGTATTGGGACAAAGGGGAGAAAGCACATTTCAGGCTATATATTATGCAAGTCAAACTCTCGATAATGCTCAACAAAATTACACAACAATAGAGAAAGAGATGCTTGTTGTAGGCTTTGATTTTGGTAAGTTTCGGCCTTACATCATAGGCTCCAAGGGTGTTCACAAACCATGCTTCCATCCGTCATTTTTTTGCGAAGAAAGATGCAAAACCTCGGCTTATTTGATGGATTTTATTGCTTCAAGAGTTCGATATTGAGATATAAGACAAAAAGGGCAGTGGGAATTCAATAGCGAATCATCTTTAAGAGTGAATACAAAAGAGAAAACTACAAACTCACAAGTCCTTGAAACATTTCTTGATAAGCAACTGTTTGCAATGGAATCTAAGCCTCCTTGGTATATGGATTATGTGAATTATTTAGCTTGTGGAGTACTACCGTCAGATCTTTCATTTCATCAAAAGAAGAAGTGTTTGTGTGATATGAAATGATTCTTATGGGAAGATCCATTGTTATTCAACAGAAGTCCAAATCAAGCCATTAAGAGATGTGTTCTAAAAGATGAAATGTTAAGCATTTTAAAGCATTATTATTCATCAGAGTATGAGGGACATTTTGGCACAATAAAGATGGTTGTAAAGATACTTCAATCTGGATTCTTTTAGCCAACGCCATTTAAAGATGCTAATGCATTCACTGTTATATGCGATCGTTGTCAAAAAATAGAAAATATTTCTAACAAAATGAGATGCCTTTGAAGAATATATTGGAGGTAGAGCTCTTTGTTGTGTGGGGAATATATTTCATGAGACCATTTCCATCATCCTTCTCTAATCACTACATATTGTTAGTTATGGATTATATTTTGAAATGGGTTGAAGCCGTAGCTTGTAGTACAAATGATGCAAAGATAGTCATTAACTTCTTGTGCAAGTGTATTTTCACTTGTTTTGGAACTCCTTATGCAATTATCAGCAATTGTGGAAAGCATATTTGCAATCGTCAGTTTGAAGCTCTTTTAGGAAAATATGGTGTTAAGCATCAAATTGCTACTTTGTACCATCCTCAAACAAGTGGGCAAGCGAAAATCTCGAACAGAGAAGTGAAAATGATTCTTGAGAAAACGATGAACAATTCACGGAGAGATTGGTCAAAGAAGTTGGATGATGCACTTAGGCCTACCGCATGGCATTTAAAACCCCTATTGGAATGTCATTATATAAAGTAGCTTTCCAACCAAACTTCTATAATAAATTGCATTTACTTTTTTTCCTACATCTTCTTTCTTAAATTTTTCATTCACATCAAGCAGTATACTACAACATTGCAGCAAGCATTCTTTCCTTTTTCAAAATATTTTCTACATACTTTCTTTTATATATAAACATAGTATCTTCATCTTGGTAAATTTATATCTCGAGAAAGTATCTCAACAACCCCATGTCACTCATTTCATATATTTCTATTATTTCATTTCTAAATTCATTTATCAACTTTTCATTATTACCCGTAAACAACAAATCATCAACATAAATAGCAACAATGAGAATGTTAACATACCTTGCTCCTGCACATACAATGTTGGCTCATTTTTTCTCTTTGTGACTCTTTTTTTATTGATGTAGGAATTGATTTTACTATACCAAGCTTTTGGAGCTTGTTTGAGCCTGTACAATACGTTTTTGAGTTTATAGACTTTGTCTTCTTCAATTTTTACTACAGAACTTTATGGTTAATAAAAAATTCTTCTTGTAATTTTCCATTCAAGAAAGTAATTTCACATCAAGTTGATATGATAACCAACCTTTTGTGCCGCCAAGACAATAAGAGCTCTAATGGTGTTAAGTCTTATAGTTGGAGTAATGGATTCTTGAAAATCAATACCAGATTGTTGTAAATATCCTTTAGCAACTAACCTTGCTTTGTATCTTTTCACCTCACCATCTAAATTGTATCTTATAAATCCATTTTACCCCAATAACTTCCTTGTCACTTAGCCTATCAACCAGCTCCCAAGTGTTGTTCTTTTCAATTCATTTGATTTCTTTCTTCATGGCTTGCTTATGAGGCTTTTCCTTAATTGCATCTTCAAAATTTTCAAATTCAACAACACAAAATTTGCACTTTTATAAATTTCATCCAAGCTTATATTCTTATTGGAGTTAAACTCAAAGAAGATAAACTAGAACTTGGTGCATTACTTGATGATCTTGGAGAGCTAGGTGAAAAAGATGGAGAAGATTCTTTAACATTGGCATTGATTTGAGATGAATAGGTTACATCGTTAATAGAAACAAATTTTTCTTCAACTTTTTCTTGTTCTCAATTGTAATTGGCATTCTCATAAAAAATCACATTTTTGCTTACAACAATATTTTTGGTCTTCAAGCTATATAATCTATAACCTTTTGAATATGAACTATAATCAACAAAGATGCACCTCTGACTTGTTTCATCAAACTTTCTTCTCTTTTCTTTCAGAACTTCAGCGTAACACACATAACTAAAAACTTTCAAGTGTCTATTAGAAGGCTTTCTCCCACTCCAAGCTTTTAAGGGAATTTTGTTGTCTATAGCCTTGTTTAGTGCTGTATTTGTTAAATACACAACTATATGAACTAATTCACCCCAAAAATCCTTAGTTAAGCTTTTCTTATGTAGCATGGATTTTGCCATCTCTATCATGGTTTGATTTTTCCTTTTGGGTACCCTATCTTGTTGTAAAGTGTAGCCTACAGTAAGTTATCTATCTATACCTTCCTCTTTACAAAACTTGTTGAATTGATTAGAGGTATATTCTTTACCTCTATCACTTCTCAAATTTTTGATGACATGACCACTTTGTTTTTTAACAAAACTCTTTAACTTTTTAAAGATTGTGAACACCTCAGATTTTTGTCTCATAAAAAATACTCATGTTATTCTTGAATAATTATCAATGAAGAGAATGAAGCATTTATTGCCTTCATGAGATGTGGTATTCATTGGTCACAAACATCGTATAAACTAGCTTAAACACTTGCTTTGCTCTCTATGCTACTGCTTTTGGAAAAGATTGTCTAGAAGCTCTTACCTTCATACTCTCTTTGAACTCTTGTTGTAGAATTTCTCAAACCTCCTTTACTTTTGTTGCTCCAATGATTCTTGGAATACATTATTGGAAACTCCTTCTAAATCTTGCTAAAAGCATTTGCATCTCATTACTTCTTCTTCTTTAAATGTCTTTGTTCTTGTTCTGTTAAGGTAGATGTAGATCCAGGTTCAACGGCTTCGGTTTCTATTAGATCCTAAAGATCTAATGAAATAAAGAGTTTTTTCATCTTTACTCACAAAAAGAATCATAATTTTCTCCATAAAAAATTGGAATATAAGATTGTTGGATTGCGGGGTTTGAAGAGTTTGTACTAGCCATCTTGGTTTTGGCTTAAATCATCACTTTCTTTATTTTTTATAACCTTGCTCTAACACTAGAAAATATTGGTTGAATTTTTAACAAATGTCACTAAATTTAGGTTGTTAACACTACCAACTAAACATTTAAAAAATTGAAAAATCAACAGTAAAAATAGAGGAAAAACAAAATTTTCAAATAATTTACTTTAAGAATTTTTATGGAAAAAATTTTACATTCTAATTAAGGTTTTTTTTACCATAAATACACCTTATATGCTTCCCATAACAAACTTACATAAGTCTCACATTTATTAGGAGGATGTAACTATATTAAAATACTAATAAAACATAAAATACATTATATTATTCTTGGTAAATAGTATCCCATAAATAGTTATGTGAATAGTAACCAAAATATTTTTTGCACATTAACATTAACAATTAGCAGGTGAATAATACGCATACATACATAGTTTATGTTGATGAAATAAATGAGTTACAAGCGGGCAATAAATTGTTAATATGTAGAAGGTACGTACTTGGGATAGACCATCTTCAGGGACTTGAGGGGGCTGTGGCCCCCTCGACCCTACCAAAATTATGAATTTTGTTTTATATCTTAATTAGGGGATATAAAATATCTATTTGGCTCCTAATTTTTTTTTAAAATATTTTATATTTTTATATTTAAATTAATATCTTCCATTTTTATATTTTTAATTAATAATTTTAAATTATGTAATGATAAATTAGTTAAACATAATTTTTTTTAAATTTTAAACCTATTTATTCATGCTTTACTTATAAAAGAATTTTTTTTAAGAAATTACTTATTTAATTTTGTCCTCTGTATAATTGAAAATCTTTTCTTTATAAAAAAGCTATATAATTTTGAAAACTTTTTCTTTATAAAAAAAATTATATACTTAAATTTTTTTTTCTCATAAGAAATTTTTTTTATGACTAGTATATATATATATATATATATATATATATATATATATATATATATATATATCATAGACCTCTAACGAAATAATCAAGAACATAAAATTTGTTAATTTTCTTTCTTCTTCAATTGCACATAGAAGTCTTTTTTAATTTTGAATAAGTAAGTATATCTTAATATTTTTATTATTTTTATGTATTATTAGTGTTAAATATAATATTATTTTTAATATTTAATTTTATTATTTATTTATTCAATTTTTGAATTTGAGAAAAATTAAATTATTATTTGACTCTCCAAGGTCTTAAATTCTGGTTCTACCCCTGTATATATATATTCATTAATGGGTTGTTAATTAGTTAGCCTGGAAAATGAATTGGGATTCCTTTGTTTGCATTTGAATTCTTAGATCTCAGCTGTAAATGCTACTTTCCATACATAATAATAAACGATATGCCATCATCTTTAGAAAGCTTTCTCTCTAATCTGAAAATTAATTATGTGGAAGAAGTCAAATGTTATAATTAATAATTAATTAATTGTTCCAAAAAATTTCATTATAGATTCTTTCTATATATATTTGTCCACAGTAAAGCAAAAGAAGAGTGTGCTTTATCTCACCATAAAAAAAAAATCAAGTATTATATGCTCTCTAAGAGTTGAGGAGTAATCCTAGTCTAGTCTGTCCATTAAAAGGAAATAATATGTGTATGCATGATTCCCGTCGAATAATATCTCACAAAATGTCAATTTTTAATTAAGCTCATTAAGAGTATGATTCTAATATTTTATCGTAAATAAAAATTAAGCTCAATTTATTCTTAAAAATAACTAATAACAGTGGCATGAAATATACTAAGATAGTAATTCTAGAGATACAAACTTTTGACACAAACTATAGCATACCAATTGAGGTGGTACAAATTATTTTTTCTAAAAGCCCTTATGATAAATTACATGAATTTTTATTTAAACAAAAATTAACACTAACGGATGAGATGTTTGCTAGTATTTTTTGAAATCATTCGAACTAATAAATTTCTTAACATAAAAAGAATTTACATTCCATAAAATGATTGATTGACTCAAATTTAATTAAATTATTTTTTCTATTCCCAAAACTTCTATCAATAATGCATCCTATATTTCCATGGCAAGTAATAATTCAATTTGGGATATGATACAACTCTCTTTGGGAGTACTAGTTGGTACAATTAGTAAAATTTATTAGGACAGTATAAGATATTTAGCAATCTAAGTCCCGCAAGCATACGATTAGAGAGGAGTTTAGTTTATTTTCTTATAATATTAAAAAAATATTTTTTTAAAAGTAACCAATCAAATTAATCTTTCGTTATAAAAACGTTGGTGTAATGTGAATATTATTTTGTCTTCTAGATACAAGAAATTAATTATCCTTCGAAGATAATTAGTTATTTTGTTAATAATAAACTTTTAACTGTAACTCTATAATCATTATTACTTTCGAGATCTCAATTAATATCTTCGTTTTGTTGAGTATTTGCTGAGCCTTTTTTTGTTTTGACTCGATTATATATGGAGCATTTAACTTTCAAATAATCCTCCTAAAAACTCGTCAGCTTTAAATTTTCTTAAGAGAAGATATCTGGTATCCCTTGATGTTTAGAATTCCGGGATATCCGACATTTCTTTTCTTAATGGGATATTTAATTTGAATTTTTTTTTAATGATTCGATTAAGCACTGTGATTGAGTCGGATAATAAATTCTATGGCATATATAAATCACATCGCATTGCGTGGTAAATTTATCCTTATTGGAAGACTTCATTTGGGAAAGTGTAATAATTAATTATTAAAAGAATTCAAAGCATATCCAATTATATATAGCAACTATTTAAAAACCTCAAAAAGAAAATGAAACGGTCTCTTCTTCAGAATTAACCCATGTCTCTTCCTTCCATTCACCAGGTAATTGAGATTGTTCTACTTTATATCCTAACCATTGCCCTTGCGTTGTTGCTCCTAATTTGGCTCTTCGACCTATGCCTTTACACACACAACTTATATCGACGGACGCAGCAACAACAGCAGGGAACTAACAACGAAATAGCAAACGATCATGAGGCCAGAGCAGTGGGTGCAGTGGACAACATTCATGAACTGTTCTTGAAACTGTGGGAAGATTTGAGACTGTGGGTGCAGCCGCAGACGCCGAGACGTCAAAGGGAAGAGGCAATAGCAAAGTTTCCTCCTCCTGAGAAATACGATATCGACTTCGACAATAGCATGGAAATGAGTAGCAATTGCTGTGCCATTTGCTTGGAGGATTTTGTGAGAGGTGACTTGTTTAGGGTTCTTCCACTTTGCAAACATGTTTATCATTCCGAGTGTATCAACAGATGGTTCTTGGATGAACTTAGATGCCCAATATGTCGTAGCTCCATTTAGATCCATGAATGCAAACATGCTAGCTACTACTTTTGATTTGTGTAAGAAAATTGTAAACTATATATTAATTAATAGTTTCTTATATTTAATTTAATTTATTCCTTTTTTTTTCTAGGCAAAATGGAAAAGTGGTTTTGCTCCTTCAAATCTGTTCCATTTTCTTTTGCCAGCGGGGGCAACGATTTATCATGATAAAATTGGATATAAATCAATTAAATTGATATAACATAGGCCTATGGTAACATGTCCACTTGAAACCCAATAAGGTATATTGGCTGATTGACAACTTATAATTCATTAGATAAAGTACATTACATAGATTGTTTAGGGATTGGCAACTTAGCGGTTCAATGAATTTGGCACTGTACATTCCAAAATTAGCACTATTGAGTCAGGTGAATTAATAATAGACGTCAATAGGCATCCTAGCATTCATTTTCCATTCAAGACCTATCCGAAATATAATCCATTGCTTTTTTTCCTTGGTCATGAATATCTAAATAGGGTGAATCCCTTATTAGGGCAACTAATAGTCCATGATCGAGTGCTGCAAAATACGTCAACAACTTAAATCAGCAAGAAAGGAGAATCCCAAGGTTAGTGATCAACTATAAATCCCTTTGAGAGGCCCTCCAATGGAGTATCCCATGAACAATTGACAAAGACTTCTTCGAAGAATCATTAGGAGCAAGAATCTTCAGTAAGTTTGACCTTAAATTAGGATTTTGGAGTCTCAATCATTGAGAAAGATTGATTCAAGATGGCATTCCCGGTCTCAATAGGGTAGTATGAATGACTTATCGTATATATGTTAGGAGCAAATGAATAATTTCCTTAACTTTACACAATTTCTCATTCCATTTATAAACTATTAGGTCAAACCACTTTCAATGGTTGAGATTAATTCTTATATGTACATTAATCATGATGTATTAATTGCACATTAATTATATGTGTTAGATTTAATTTAACTTATCAAAAATCAAAAGTGCTTAGATCTAATGGTCTATAAAAAATGTAAGATAATATGTTATAGAACCATTAATGATACGAGAGTGTTTGAATACTATAGTCATAATGCAAATGCCAGTGAGCTCAAGTTCTTTACATTAATAAGCTAAGTAATGAAGATACTATTAAAAGTGAGATAATTGTTGAATTGTAAATTTAATCTAGAATATTGACTTGTCTTATGGTAAAGATTGATGTACTAGATATGGTAAATATTAGTGTACTAGATACGGTAAACATTGGTATACTAGATATGGTAAATATTAGTGTTCTACGTGAAGACTAAATCAATAGTTGAGATTGGTCAAAATGTTTGGTATAACAACCATGATTAATAGTTTAAAATGATTTGCTTTAAGTATAAATACCCCTCCCTCCTTAAGGTTTTATAATTAAGTTAAAAATAAAAGTTTGAGTCTTTATTCAAGTATTTGAAAGTGTTACTTATTTCTTGTAAGTTTGTGTAAGAAATAAATAAATTTGAGTGTTTTGAATTCTCACAAAATTCTTATTTTCAACAAACTAGTATCAGAGCTCGGTTTTGTAACTATGGATGTTATATTTGTGTGATTATGAGCACATTTAGGAAATTCTGTCAAAAAGGCCAAGATTGCTTAAGGAGTATAGATTTTAAGTGGAAATATTGTGACCTTTCCAGTCTTTCCTGGGAATTTTTCTAGTATGTATTTTCACACATATAAACATTTATATTACTATCCAAAATACTTTTAGAAAATTATGGCAAATGAAGGTATGACACCATTCCAAGTTCCAATTCTAAATAGAAAAAATTATGAAAATTGAAGCATAGAAATGAAGGCACTTATTGGAGCATAAGATGTATGGGAGGTTGTGGAGAAATGTTATAATAACATGAGAGATGATGCTACCATTACTGTTTTGACTCAAGCACAAAGAGACACATTGAAGGGACTCGAGAAAAAGAGACAAAAAACCTCTCTATATCATTTATCAAGCATTAGATAATGATGTTTTTGAGAAGATATCAAATGCAACTTCCACCAAGCAAACATAGGATAAACTTCAAACATCCTACAAAGGTGCCGAAGCAATTAAAAAAAGTACATCTTCAAATCTTGAGAGGAGAATTTGAAACTTTATACATGAAAGAAGGATGAGGCGATTGTTAATTACTTCACTAAAATCGAAGCTATTTCTAATCAATTAAAAAGAAATGGTGAAAAATTAAGTGAAGTGAGGATAATGGAGAAGATATTGCACTCCATGAATTCAAAATTTGATCACATCATCACAACAATTGAAAAAACTAAAGAATTAGAATAAATGATGATTCGATCAACTACAAGGATCATTGCAAGCCTATGAAGAAAAAATAAAGAAGAAGGCAAGGCATCTCCAAACAACTTCTTAAGATGTAATTCAAGAAGAAGTTCAAAGCTATTAGGGAAATCAACATGGTCGAAGTAGAGGTTGAGATCAAAGACAAAATAAAGACCAGTAGTCATGGACGAGGTTGAAATTATAATTACAATAATTTCAACAATTATGAGAAAAGAGAAAAGCTCAACACGAGATCATGAAAGGAACAATCCAAATACAAGGTACAACAAGTCTAAAGTTAGATGCTATAATTGTCAAAAGTTTTGCCATTATACTTCTACATGTAGAGCCTATAACAATGAAATTGAAGAGAAGGCAGGCTATGTGGAAGAAAAGAACTAAGGAGATGAGACTTGTCTTGCTAGCATAAAAAGACAATAATGGAGGCTAAGAGAACACATGATACTTTGACACTAGTGCGAGCAATCATATGTGTGGAAAAATAAGCATGTTTCGTTGAGTTAGATAAATCAACAAGTAGCAATGTTTCTTTCGGAGATGGTTCAAAAATAGCCGTAAAAAGAATAGGTAACATTCTTATACAATTGAAAGATGGTAGACATTAATTTATTGGAAATATCTACTATGTGCCCAATATGAAAAACAACATTTTGAATTTAGATCAACTCTTAAAAAAAAGTTATGATATTCACATAAAAGATTATAGTCTTTTTATAAGAGATGACAAAGACAATCTAATTACTAAATTAAAAATGTCAAAGAATAGAATGTTTTCTTTGAATATTCAAAACAATGTTGCAAAATATTTAAAGGCTTGTTATAAAATGCATCATGGCTATGACATCTTCGATTTGGTCATCTCAACTTTGGAGGACTAGAGCTATTGTTTAAGAAAGGAAGTGGTAAGAGGTCTTCCTTGCATCAATCACCCAGACCAACTTTGTGAAGGATGTTTACATGATAAACAATTTAGAAAAGGTTTTCCAAAGGAATCGACCTTTAGAGCCAGGAAACCATTGAAGCTCATTCATGCTAATGTATGCGGTCCATTCAAGGCCAAGATCTCTTAGTAACAATAATTATTTCCTTCTCTTTATTAACGATTTTTCAAGAAAAACATGAATACACCTTTTGAAGCAAAAGTCAAATGTATTTGGAGCTTTCAAGAAATTTAAAGCTACTGTTAAGAAAGAAATTGGTCATGAGATTAAGGCCATGAGAAACTGATCGTCGAGGAGAATTCACTTCTAAGGAGTTCCAAGAATTTTGCAAAACAAATGGAATTTGACATTTGTTAATCGTCCCAAGATCCCCTCAACAAAATGTTGTTGCTGAAAGAAAGAATTGAATAGTTCTCAACATAGCAAGAAGTATGTTGAAAAAGCAAAAGACTACCCAAAAAGTCTTGGGTTAAAGCTGTAGCAACTGCTGTCTACCTATCCAATTGATCTCTAACAAGAAACGTGTAGGGGAAAAACACCATAAGAAGCATGGAGTAGAAGAAAGCCAGGTATTTCTCATCTTAGAGTTTTTAGAAGTATAGCTCATATTCATATACTGGACGAGAGAAGAACAAATTTGGATGATAAAAGTGGGAGTTTCATCTTCATCAGCTATGATTCAAGTTCAAAGGGTTACAAGTTGTACAATCCAGACAACAAAAAGATTGTGATTAGCCAAGATGTAATATTTGATGAAGAAGGAGAATGGGATTTTGGTCCAAATATCGATGACTTCAACTTCTTTCCTTTGTTTGAAGAAAAACCAATAATAGGAGGAAGCAAAAGATGTAAGAGAAGAACCTACTACTCTATATACTCTACCTAATTTACCAATAAGAAACACTCAATGAGATTTACCACCATTCTTTTAAAATGAAAGAAATAAAGAACGCACAAAGAGTCTCTAAGATCTCTATGAGGTAACTAGAGAGTTAGATAATCTCACTTTTTTTTTGCCTTTTGACTGAGTGTGACCCAATGAGCTTTGAAGAAGATGCACAAGATAAGAAATAGAAAAATTCAATGGATGAAAGAAATTAAAAAAATTATGAAGAATGATACATAGGAGCTTGTTTCACTTCCTAAATGACACAAAGCTATTACAGTCAAATGGTTGTACAAAGCAAAGCAGAATGTTAATGGAGAAATTGAGCGATAAAAAATGAGGCTAGTTGTAAAAGGCTTATAGTTAAAGAGCTAGCATCGACTATGATGAGGTGTTTGCTCCAGTAACACGCATTGAAAACTATAAGACTGATCATTTTCTTAGCAGCTCAAAACAAGTGAAAGATCCATCAAATAGACATGAGATTATATATTCTTGAATGGAGTTCTCGAAGAAGAAGTCTACATACAACAATCAATAGGTTTCAAAGTCAAAGGGTAAGAGGACAAGGTGTTAAAACTAAGAAAGGCTCTCTATTGATTGAAATAAGCATCAAGAGCATGAAATAGTCGAATCGACAAGTATTTCCAAAAGAATAGATTCACTAAATGCCCGTATGAACATTCACTTTACATCGAGATCAACGATAGAGATATTTTGATCGTGTGCTTATATGTAGATGATTATGATTTTTACTAGAAGCAATTAAAGCTTGTTCAATGATTTCAAGAAAATAATGACCAAGGAGTTTGAGATGACTAACATAGGCTCATGGCTTATTATCTTAGTATCGAAGTGAGACAAGAAGAAAATGAAATTTTTATTTCATAACAACGCTACACAAAGAAGATCCTCAAGAAGTTTAGAATGAAAAATTGCAAGCTGATTAGTACGCCAATTGAGTATGGAGTTAAGCTCTCGAAGCATAAAGAAGGAGAAAAAGTAGATTCAACTCTTTTCAAGAGCTTAGTTGGATGTTTACAATATTTAACATACACAAGGCCCAATATTCTCTATGCAATTGGACTTGTAAGTTGTTACATGGAAACTCTAACAACCACACATTTCAAGGCTGCAAAGAGGATTCTTCGTTACCTAAAAGCTACAACAAACTTTGGCTTGTTATGTTCAAATGATTATGAACTTATTGGATATAGCGATAGTGATTGAGCTGGAGATACTGATGATAAAAAAGCACAACTTGTTTTATATTTTTTATGTGAGACATTGCTTTCACTTGGATGTTAAAGAAGCAACTAATTGTCACACTCTCCACATGTGAAGCTAAGTACATAGCTGCCACATCATGTGTTTGCCATGCAATTTGGCTTAGAAACCTACTAACAGAGCTGAGGTGGTCATAAGAAAAACCAATGAAAATTTATGTTGATAACAAGTCAACTATAGCATTGGCAAAAACTCCAGTGTTTCATGATCAAAGCAAGCACATCGACACTCGTTACCACTACATAAGAGAGTGCATCACAAGAAATCATGTACAAATAGAGTACGTGAAGTCCTAAGATCAAATTGCTTACATTTTTACCAAGCCACTCAAACAAGAAAACGTTATAAGATTAAGAAATTCACTTGGTGTGATTAGATCAAGTTTAAGGGGGAGTGTTGAATTATAAACTTAAGTTAGATATTGACTTGTCTTATGGAAAAGATTGGTGTACTAGATATAGTAAATATTGGTGTACCAGATATAGTAAACGTTAGTGTACTAGATATAGTAAACATTAGGTGTGCTAGATATGGTAAACATTGGTGTTCTACATGAAGACTAAATCAATGTTGAAATTGGTCAAAACTTTTGGTCTAACAACCATGATCAATGATTTAGAATGATTTGCTTCAAATATAAATACCCCTCCCCCTTTAAGGTTTCATAATTAAGTTAGAAATAAAAACATTGAGTCTTTGTTCAAGTATTTGAGAGTGTTATGAGAAATAAATAAATTTAAGTATTTTGAATCCTTACAAACTTCTTATTTTAAACAGTAATTTCAAAAGAAAACTTGGTATCGTTAGAAAGATAAGGAAGTAAGCTGTCTAATACATTTTACTATGTTAAATGTGAAGATGCATAAAAGACGTTTTGGCTAATTCCTCATGGGAAATTCACTTCCAAGGCAGAGTTAATTTTGTGCAAGTCTAGAGAATCTCAACCTAGGTTCAATGAATTTTACTTAATGTTTTAGGTATTTTAAAAGACACTCAAGTTATATTTACTTCTTGGTCAAACCTATAATTGTTTAATTACTTTAGTCTTTTAAATATTGTAATTTATTTTATAACTTCTAAAATTACCTATGCCTGGAGAGTTGTTTCAAAATAAATTGTAATTCTAAGCAATTTATTGAGCTTATACGAATTTCACTGAAAACTAAGTGTTTTCTTTAAATTTTGTTTCTTTTTGCTGGATTACATTGGGTAGTGAGTGTCTATAAGTTATAAATCTTTTGTTTAACAAACTTAAGTGATGATATTTATATCCCTGTGTTGTTTTACTTAGGTGGTGATCAACTTATTTATTCTTTTTATCTCGTGAGTATCTAATTATCTCTGTAGTGCTAATATTAATTTGATATCATAGCTTACAGTTTCATGGCTCCTCATCGCCATGCTTGTGTTAATGAAAAAGAACCTAAAACTTAAGAAAACTAGCATGATCTTCATATAAACATCTTGAGATAACATATAGAACAAATTTAGCAAAGGATGGGTTTGTGTGAGAACCAAAGGCTAAGCTCAGAAAAATAAAGTTAAAGATGATGTTAGTGAAGTAGAAAATGAGAATCTATTTCATCATGCATCAAGTAGGGCTTTTAGTATAGTTCTTAAGCTTCATTGTTTAAAGTAAAGAGACGTGATGATTGAAAAGTATATGATAGAATTTGATCATCTTAAGAAAATTTGATTTATTAGAAGCAAAAGAGTATACTATCAGCATGATATGTTAGAGGTCTAAGACTAAAATTAGTAGCATATTAGACATACAATGATAGACATTTCTCAGTTTAAAATATTACTTTCAATAGAAGTACCTCATTTTCTAAGAATTCTAATAATGTGAAGTCATTTACAAAGGCACTTGAAAAGAATTTCTAAGTAGCAACTAAGACTGAATACTCATAGGATCTTTAAAGTATTAGTCATATTGCTTCTAAGTGACAACTGTAAAAATTGTCTCATTTTTTTTTTGAAAAAGATACTAACGAAGAAATTAAGGAAGATCCAAAATTTGATTATGAAGTTTCAAAAGGCGTTAAAGATAATGCTAATTATACCGACATAGGGAGTCTCTTGTTATACAATGATGTTTAAGTATTACTTCTAAAGAAGAGGATTTGCTGCGAAAGAATATATTTTACAAAAGATGTACATCTCATGGTAAAGTATGTAATATTATTATTGATGGTGATAACATTGAGAATGTGGTGTCTATATATTATAATGGCGGAGAAGTTAAATTGAAAATTGAGCAATATGCAATATCCTTACTCGAATAAGCTTCTTGACTTTGAAAGGGCAATAAGATAAAGGTAAATAAACATTCCTTGTTTAATTTTCTACTTGGAAAAAATACATGGATGAAGTATAATGTCATTTTGTACTTACGCATACTTATCACTCATTTACTTTTGAGCACAACCGGCAATTTGATAGAACGATTATCTATAATGGGCATATAAATACTTATACATTTGTCAAGGATGGAACGAAGGTTTTTTTTTTTTATAGTTCATCGAAGTTAAAAGGTACTTCTATGTAAACCTATAAGTAGGGAAGGGAAACAATTTGCTTGTCATTTCAGTGTGTCAAAAGAAGTTGGTCTTGGGTAATAAAGTCTATGTTCTAGTTGTGTTTAAGGGAACTAAAGATGGCAATGAACTACCACATATTATGAAATATCATCTAAGTGTTCCAAGATGTTGTTTTCTAGGAAATCCCACCTAGACTTCCTTATATAACAAATATACAACTTGCATTGATCTTGTAGCAGGAATTATTACTACCAAATAAAGTGGCTTACCAAATAAATCGAAAAAAGCATGAAAAGTTGCGTAGGCAAGTTGATAAGCTACACCATAAAGGGATTAGTACAAGAAACTAAGAGCCCATGTAAAGAAGAATTATAAAACGAAGAATCAAAATTGTATTTTTATTAAAAAAAATATATACAGACTTGTCTTGAGATCCTAGAAGGAATGTTTCATAAACTTCTAAATTGTAGCTAATAAAATAGATTAAAAAATACAATGTAAAATTATGGAAGTTGAAAAGGAAAGTGTAGCAAATCAAAACAATAATCTTGTGCTAGAAAAACCTTTTATAGTTCCCCACATTCTTGTTAAGAATCAGTCAGAGATTGTTAGCATATTCGGGTGATTTGGTCCAAGCTAGTTTAGCTGGTGTATCTCTATTTTTTAGGGAAATTATTATTCCTAAATATCTTTCCTTTACTGATCTACCATTATACTATTTCCTTTTATGGTCATATTTGTATTTATTCTGTATATGAAAAATTACTCCATAAAACGATACCATGTAAAATAAATTATTACCAACGAAAGAAATATTTTTTGTCTCTAAAAGTTTTCATGGTATTAGAGCTAGACATCCTTAAGGAATTGGTTTTCATTTGTTTTTAGTTTTTTTTCCCTCTTGTCCTATAAAATGTCGAAGGTTACCTCTAAGACTTCCAAGATCTCAGGTCATAAATCAAATGAAAATTTTTAGAATCATATTGCTACTCACAAATTGAATGAGAGAACTTTTCTTTACTAGGCATAGTCCATGGAATTCTTCATTAGAGGATGAGGAAAGATAGGTTGGTTGGATGGATTAAAGAAGGAAGCTGCAGTGAGAGATTCGAGTATGAAGCTTGACATAGATAATTAGATGGTATTTGTTTAGTAATTAATTCAATGGAACCAAAAGTAAGTTAAAATTTTATTTTGTGTGATGGGGCATAATTAATATAATGTACTTAAATCTGAATAATGACTCTCAACTTTATGATTTAAGGACAAACGTTCATAACACCAAGCAAGAAAACTAATATGTTAGGCTTACTTCAATGTCCTTAACCAATATTGGTTAGAGTTTAGATTTTCATTAAGATTTTGAATGCAAAAATAAAGAAGATTTTTTGTAGTACAAGATGATTGTTGACATGTCAGAGGAGGATCTGAGCATAGACCAATCCCAACTGTTGTCGAGGTGTACTGAGATTATAAGAGAAAAGAGTAGACTCACGATTATGATCAAGAAAGACTCATGTTATGGTAGAAAGCTTTGTGCGCTTACTGCAAGGAAGAATGATTAGACTTAGGAAGGATAGAAAATAGCCTAAAGGAAGTTAGAGGACAAGGACAAATTATAGGTGCAATTTTTTAAATAAACCATGACATACTGGAGATAAGTGTTGGAGAATTCATGGGAAATTGATAGGTTATGGGAAAGGACCCAATATCGATAAGGGATTCTGAGCTGTGACTCAACAACAATAGAAAATCAGTAGTAATTAGGGAGGTAAAGACCATATTTTTAATAAGTCCTGAATAGAACTTTTGTAGTGTTGTGTGATTTATGCAATGCGTGCGTGATATCCACAAGTACATAAGATCGTAATAAGTAATACAATGATAAGAGAATATTGATCTCTTGATGAATGCTAATCTATTAAGTACTAAAGGTTATTAATTTCGAATTTATTTGAAGAGATCCATTGTCAAATTGACTCAAGAATTAAAACAACTAAAATTAACTACTTAAGAACTAAATATGAGATTCAATTAATAGAAAATCTACGGCTAAATAGTTGTATCTATTTCTTTAATTTATATTATTTTGATTTAATACCCGTATTGTCAGTTAATTATAGATCCCTAATGCCCGAACATCTACTAGTAATGAATTTAAATTTAATAAGAAATGAATTAAATCTATTTTCATAATATTTGAATAGTTGGACTTGTATTATTTAGTATAACAAATTTTGAGTGGACCGATACTCGGACTTCTGTATCCTTATTACTTGATACAACCTACTACTTGGGTATTTTAATAAAAAGGTTATAGCAATTTTGGCGCCGTTGTCAAGGAATTTTGCCTTGTATAAAGTTTACTTGTTCTAATTTACTTTTATTTTACTAACTCTAACTCAGCATTAACTCTAACTCTAACTCTAGCCATAACCCTAACATTTAACTTTAACATTTCTTTTCTTACTATTTATTTTTATTTCTTTTATTTAATTGGGAGGCTCTACTGCTTATTTGTATTTTTTTAATTTATTGTGTGTTAAATTAATTTTGTATTATATTTTATTGTAACACCAATTTACTTGTTTTCTTTGTTTAATATATTATTGGTTCTACCACCTAATTTTTATTTTGTTAGTTATTGTGCTATCATTTTATAATTATCTCATTTTTGTTAAGAAGGTTGTACAACCTCTTTTCTTTTTATATTATTATTACTATTATTGTTC
This sequence comes from Melia azedarach, assembly GCA_028052125.1. Taxonomy (NCBI): domain Eukaryota; kingdom Viridiplantae; phylum Streptophyta; class Magnoliopsida; order Sapindales; family Meliaceae; genus Melia; species Melia azedarach. Next base: position 11,864,587 of record CM051394.1, read on the forward strand.
TAACATTTTGTCTTTTTATTTATTGTTATCGTTGTTGAATTTTATTTTATTTAATTTATACTTGGGTGGTATCATGATCCTCACTCTCATCGCTTGTGAAAGGTAATTCTATAATCTTCTTTGGTAATTTGTTTGATTCATCTTTACATTTATACACATCAAATACCATGGCAGAAATGAAAGTGTACACATTGAAAATGAAAATTCACGTGTTCGAAGTATACGTGACTACTTGCAAACCTCATCGAAATTCATCTCTTTCATGCTTTATTTTTTCTCTTAATGCAAGTAATTTCAATTTTAAGCCTATTATGATTCTTTTACTTCCTAATTTTCATAACTTGAGTCAAAAGTCCTTATTTGCACCTAAAAGAATTTAAGGAAGTTTGTGCCACATTTATTGATTAAACACGCAGTGAAGAATTAATTAGGCTAAAATTATTTCCTTTATCTTTAAAAAATAAAGTGAAAACATGGCTTAATTCATTGAGACCTAGATCCATAGGCACAAGGCAAGAAATGTAAATGAGTTCTTAACGAAAGTTTTTCCAACACAGAAAACTAATTCTTTCAAGCAACAAACCTAAAATTTTTGTCAAAAAGTAAATGAAACCATTTTCAATGTTTGGAAAGACTTAAAGACTTGTTAAATTCATGCCCATATCATGATTTTAAAAAATGGCGAACGATAAGCTTCTTTTAGGAAAGTTTAACACTAGAGACAAGATAATTTGTTGAAACATTTGTAATGGTGAATTTTTAGATAAAGATTCTGAATAAGCTTTAGAATATTTAGATCATTTGGCTAAAAATTCTAAATCTTGGCAAACAACTAGTTCTTCAAAAAATTCCATTAGATCTAATCTTGCAAGTTCTAGTGGAGACAAATATAACTTGAGTAAAAAAAATTATCTAAGTCCTAGAGTTGCTAATTTGACTAGAAAGATTGAAGCCATAAAACTAAGAAAAGTGAAAGAAGTTAAATTTGTACATAATCATGAAGTATGTGGAATTTGTAAAGTCGTAGAACATTGCATTCAAGATCGCACTCAAGATCATCCATCAACTTTGGATTCTTTACATTTTGGTCCTACAACTTTGCGTTTTGGTCCCCATTTCGGCATTTCCTTTCCGACTTTTCCAACATTGCTTTCTCGAGCTAATTTCATCTTGAATATCCGTTTGCTATCTTTTCTATACAAAGCACTAAAGTTCATCAAATATTAACTAAATTTGAGAATTTACAAAATAATTCAAGTCCCGAAGTGTCCTATAAGTGTGTATTATCAAATACCCCCAAACTTGAATGTTTACTTGTCCTCAAGCAAAACAAAATAAAACCAAATCACTAATTAAGATAACTTAACCAAAGATAACTAAAAAGAGACAAAATAGACTCATGGGCATATTCTTAGTCAAATCACAATCTAGCCTCACAGATCAGGCAGTTACTTAAATTAAGAAAAATCTCAAAATATTGGCAATTCATCTAAAACTTTAATTTAAATACCAAATGTCACTCTACTTAAAGATTCCTTGTGCAAGTGTATGAGTTGTCACTTATACTTAAAATCATTCTTCAACTTGGATAAATTTATAGAAACAAATAAGCTCGTTCAAACTTCTAAGGGAATTCCATAGGCTTTAATTTCATGTCACTCTCCACTTATGTAATAGGGCACCACATCAAGGATCCTTAGGGCTTGATTAGGCTTTAAATGATAGGTTATTATTAAGATAGGCAAAGGATATTTAAGTGAAGTTTAAACACCCTAAACACATTAACCATATTAGAATTTTTCCTTCGATTTTTTTGTTCTTTCCCATAATCATACAACTTTTCACAACTTTCTTTCTTTCCTTACCCATCTATTTACAAATCAAGATTTTTTCTCTCTTTTTTTTCTTTCTTTTTTTCCAGTTCAGCCTCATTCTACTGATTTTACGCGAAACTATCCATGCTTTCTAGGCATAAGGTTCGGTTACTCGATAAAGTTTTGGCTTGAACTTTTATTTCTCTCCCCTCGCTTTACCTTTTTACACAAGTTTTCTATGATTCTCTAGGCATGAGATCCAGTTACTCAGTAACAACTTGGCTTGAGTTTTTTTTTTCACTCCATATATCCTTGCTTATATAAACAAACATTAGAATAATCAAAAAAGTTAGGGTGATTAAATGAAAGACTATTAAACTTTATTCTGAAGCAAAATCAACAAAGCGTAATGACAAAAAAAAAGTGTATTCAAGCATAATGGGATAAACTAAGGATTGATTAATTGTAGGAGAATTAACTACATACCTCCCCTGAGGTTTAAAAAACCTACACTTAGATGGAAGGTTTGAAGAAATCCCACACTTACCTTCCCTAGGACCGTTAGTTAACCGTTAGAAGACCGTTAGAATTAAGGGTATTTTATATATTTTATCAATTTAATCATTTTTCAACACACTAGGATAATTAATTTCCATAAAATATTGTATTATTTTTCATTAATTCATTCAAGATTTTAAGTTATAAGGGTAAAATTTTAAAATAAATTATATGAAAAATCATATAAGATATATGTAAACAAAATAATACTATTACATTAATTTATAAGTAGAATTTATATATTTAATATTATTATTTATCACAATCATAAATTTTTTTAATTTAATAACAATTTTAAAATTATACTTATTTCGATGTGTATGTCATCCCAATTAATAAAAAATAATATAAAATATAATTTAATTGAATGAGTATATAGATATGCCATATTTATTTTACAAAGATTCTAAATATCAATTCTAAATTCAAATTTTTTTTTAAATTATAGAAAATAAAATTAATTCATGTTATGTAAAATGATATTGTTATATGAACAATAATACAATATTTTAATGGAATTAATTATATAGTAAGTTAAAAATGATAATATCCTAAAAATATCCTTAATTCTAACGGTCTTCTAACGGTTAACTAATGGTCTAGGGGAGGTAAGTGTGGGTTTTCTTCAAATCTTCCATTTAAGTGTAGGTTTCTCAAACCTCATGGGAGATATATGTTAATTTCCCCATTAATTGTATGCTGGCTCGAAAAGGCTCAAACAGATCAAAGATGACCTAAATTATTTTTCTAATGAAGCATCCCTTAGAAATTTGCCTCAAGTGACAAACAAACAAGTTCTAGAATTCAATGAAATCTTACAAGTTTATTTGGTTCATATAAACCGTCTCTAATTTTCTAAACAATCAAGTAATCATGGCATTAATGATTAAATTTTAGGAAATGATCAAGTAGAATGAATTTGGCAACAAATTAAGCACATAAATTAGGCCAACATTATCATTTTCCAAAATTTAAGCACTCTCAATTAAAATCATATATTGGCCTTTCATTTAGTTGACAAAGGCAAGCTCACAAGAGTTTTAAAAACAACTCATAAGACAAGTGAAGATTGCACTAGATATTATAATAAAAGAGAAAAAAGAAACTTAAAGTAAACAAACATACAAAATCAAACAAAACTACTAACTCACAAACAAGAACAACAACGAAAACATAAAAAAAAAAATTGAGATCAAAATGTATGTGAGGTGGCTTAAGCAAATATTTTGATCAACAAAATATACCAAACACTTCGACAAATATTCCACAAACATTCCCCATCATTCCACAAGTTTCTTCCCCTAGACTTTATGCAAACATTATCTTCAATGTTTGTATTCAAATAAAAACCAAGGGAAAGAAACCATACTCGGGAGGGAGATGTGAGATCTCACTATCTTAATCCTCATTGTCATCACCGTGGCCTTGTTTTATCTATTTATTGTGGAAATCGTAGCTATAAATCTCATTCAAGCTTTCTCTCGAGAAATTCGTCAAACATTTGGTATGCTCTCTTTCTCCTACACCTCTTCTGTCACTAAATCAACTCCTAGAACACCCTTTTGCACCTCTAAACTACCTCTTAACTGATTCCCAATTTGAAAGCTCAAGAAATCTTTAAAAATTGTCACTCAAGCATTTTAGTCAAATACTTGGTGTGCAAAGTTCACTACCCACCCAATTTTTTCAAATTCAAAGCTTTCTTTCACACTTTGAGTATCACAAAATTGATCCCACTCACTTCTACTATACTCCAAATTGCCAATACTTCCTACAAAACTCCCCAACAATATCACAACATACCATATTTTCAAAATTTTCAATTCACCAACTTCCATAATTCATACAACTCAATTCCAAAGTCAAGTAATAATGAAAAATTGGTAAAGCAATGAAGAACTTACTTGAATTTGGATGTGGTAGACTATACTTGAAAGTTGAGAAATTGTTTCCAAGAAAATTTCAAGTGTAGAATTTGCATCAAGAGTAAGAACTTGGAAATTGTGAGTGGGATTTGAATGTTTGATATGTATTGTGATTTGATAATATAATGAGAATGGATTTGTGTCTTGGAATTAAAGCGTTTGAAGAGAAATGTTGGAATGGATTTCTATTTGGAGAACAAAATTTAGGTGAAGAAGAAAATAGGGAATGTTTGTTAATATGTTTGTGTAGTGAGGAAGGTTGGCCGAAACAAAACAAAAGAAGGGAAGGAAGGCTTGACAAAAAAAGGGAAGATGAGTGTTTAAAAGTACATCATTTACATGTATTTTAGAAAACATTATTACATCACTATTAAATTTAATGTCTCTATTTATGTATAAATTGTGAAAGTTCATTATCATAATTTTACTATGTATGTTTTAATGATCTAGAATTCAAATACATACAAATATGTATAATTTTACAAGATGGCATGAGTATAATACTTGTATTTAAGTATTTATGTGGTGTATTTTTGTATATATATGTTAAAGGAGTGCAAGTTGCAATTAAAGATTAAAGTATTCACTTGCATACAACTCAATTGAGCATAAATCACTCTCATGGCCATAACTTTGTGTAAACATCTTCAAATTGCATGATTCTTTTTGCAAGTGAAATCTGACTCAATTATGCATAATTCATGTTGAGATAATCTTTGCAAATTCATAATGGGTAGGGCACCAAATGTGTAAAGGAACGTAATTGAGCATTGTTCATCCATGTGCACCCTAGACTTGTGAACACCTTTCTATCTCTTGGCCATAACATTATGAATACCCTATCAAAATTGAGTTGATTATTGAAGTATTGGAATAGTGGGGAATACATCTACAACTTTTATTTTATGCATAATTTCAATTTCAAATTCATGCATCTAGGCTATCTAGAGTAGTCATCATTTAGACAGTGGCTGTAAATATTGCAATTTGAGTATGCTTTACGATTTTAAATATATTTCATGCTCTAGACATCCAAATGACATGATTCTTAAAGTATGAGAAAGATTATTCAATTATTCAAAATGTGTATAAAGACTACTTTCTCTAATTCGGTGTAAGAGATAATCATAAGTGAGCTACAATATGGCAGACAGAGATATGATGAAACTGCAACATGCATGTGTCTACACGTGTAAAGCATCCTTTATCTTGCTTACATAAATGGTGGTTTTGAAGAGGGAAGCATGTTATTCTTGATTTCATTTCTCTTAGGAAGTTCTTTCCTTGTTTTGTTTCTTTGCTTATTGCAATCCAAGTGTTGTCACTCAAAAATTCGTAGCTAGTGTTTGTGTTGTTTTTGTATTTTTTATCAAGCAATTTCTACCAATAGATTAAAGAAGACGATCAATCATTTCAAATCCAAGGGGAAATCTTTAATAAAGATACATTTATTTCAATTTTTGTTTGTTCTTCTATTTATTTTACACTTTCATACTTAATTTCATTGATTTGAACTTGATAATGGAATGTTAAACACATAGTGGGAGTTTAATTTAGCTACTATGATTGTGTTTTTTATTTTGTGAATTATGTTTAATGAATGTTTAAGATATTACTTGTTCATTGTTCTTCATACCTTAGATTATGAATTATAGACTGATAATATATTGTTTATAATTAAAGTTAACAAATGAGAATTAAGGTGTTAGAAATATCATATTACCCTAATTAAGCTTTATTGAACAACTGTTTAAATTAGATCCATTGATTTAGTTTAATTTAAATGGTCATATCATTTTCTTGTAATTAACTCAATTAATTAAGTAAAAGCCTCACATCAAGGATATACTTAGTTGATTGTAAGTGAGAGAATTGCCATGATCATTGGATTTCTCTAGCCATAGTTGAAAGATCAATAATCTAAACATTGGGATAATTGTTTAATTCATTTAATATTTCAATGCATGAGTAGACAGCTAGCAAACTCCTATTTGATTTCATTGGATTTAATTTATTGCCATTATTCTTGTCTTCTTTAAATTTTGCTAGTTAATTCATTTCATTTAAAACATATAAAACTACCAATTGAGTAAGTGTTAGGACTTTATTGCTTATTAAATTTAGTAACATTCAGAAAACAAATGAGTATAAACCACTACAATTCCTTGAGAGATTGAACCTTAGGGTAAATTTATCATTAACTATTAGTGATTCGTGTATTTGCGAGCATATTAAAATTTACACATCATATGTGCTGGAGAAGGAAATGGATGCACGAGTATGGCATTGCCATGCCATGCCATGGCGCAGTTGCACCATGCTCTCGACCAAAAGAGGCGATGAGGGGCTGCAGTTAAGTGCGGATGGGGAAATGGGTACGCGAGTGTAGAGCAGGCCGCACCAGGGTCTTGGCAAAAGCACAACGGGACAGGGTTGGTGCATCTTGTGGGTGTACGCATGGCATGAGAGTGCTTGGGTTGTACGACTACACCATAGTCTCTATTCCAAGGCCATGAAATGCCTCATTCTACTCCGAACAAGTTGAACAACCGATATGCATACCTAAAACAATAAGAAAACATGAGAACAAGAAATCAATGAAAATAAAAACTAAACAAGAAACCAAAACTTCAATTGAAATTGTGAAAAGCTAGGGTTGCCTCCTAAGTAGGGCTTAATTTAACATTCCTAGATGGACTTGGCCGTTTAATTAGATCAAGTGGGATCCTCGAACGAAACATTCTTCACATTTGGTCTTTCTCCACCAAAATGAAACTTGAGCTTTTGGCCGTTCACACTAAACAACTGTCAATCTCCATCTTTAAATTGGCTTTACCAAGATGTAATACTTCTTCAATTTTGAACAAAGCCGATTTTCTTGATTTTGCCTTTCCCAGAGTCAACTCTATTATCAGATTTAGCACTCAATGACGATGATTTGGTGCAAAATATCTCCTACGAGCCAATCTTTCATGCAGTTTCTTTTTCTTCTTCTTGAAAATTTTTATACGCATCTTTCTAAGACTCTTCCATCTCATTCTTATTCACATACACCACATCATTGTTAATAACATCTACTTTATGATAAGTGCTTGTGTTGTTTGGAGCTTTCTTATCATAGTAAATGTTAAACTTGAACATTTTCCTTATTTACCCTCAATGTCATCCCGCCACGTTATACATCAATTAAAGCTCCTTTAGTAGCTTGGAAAAGGTCGAACAAGAATAATAGGGATCTCTCAGTCTTCTTCCATATCAAGTACCACAAAATCAATCAGGAAGATGAATTTATCCACCTTGACTAACACATCTTCTATAACTCCTCAAGGATAAGTAATGGACCTATCCACTATTTGTAAGGAGATAGTTGTCGACTTCACTATAACAAGTCTTAGCTGTCAAAAATCGAAAGCGGCATTAAATTGATGCTTGCCCCAAGATCACACAAAGCTCTCTCAAAATTCGATTTGCCAATAGTACATAGGATAGTAAAACTAACCCGGATCTTTCTCCTTCTTAGGCAACTTCCGTTGAATAATAGAGCAACATTCCTCCTTTAACTTCACCATCTCATATTCCTCAAAACATCGCTTCTTAGACATTACTTCCTTCATGAATTTCAAATAATTCAGCATTTGTTCAAACGAATCCGCAAATGCAATGTTGATGTGAAGCTTTCTAAACATTTCTAAGAACTTTGAAAATTGAACATCAAATTTCTTTTTCTGAAATCTCTAAGGGAATGGTAAAGATGGAGTGATAATGGGAGGATTATCCAAAAATGAAATCCCATGTGACTTAGACACTTCCTTTAGTGCTTGTTCTTCAACTTTCATTCTCAATCACTTCACTTCTCCTTCATTTTATCCTCTTTAGCTTTATTCTCCTTACGCTTAAGTGGCCCTAACTTTTTACCACTCATAAAAATGATATCTTTGCATTACTCTCTTAGGTTGACCTCTGTATCACTTGAAACTTTTTCACTATAAAGAGACTTGATTAATGTAGCTAGTTGGCCAACTTACACTTCCAAGGATTTCATTGTTGCTCATCTATTCACCATATGAGTCTCTGTATTGTCTAACCTAGCTTTATTTTTGTTGAACTAATTCCTAGTCTCTACAACAAATATACTCAAGAGATCTTCCAAAACAGCTTCTTTTCGGCCATAAGCTATTGTTGAAATCCTACCAGTAGCAGTGGTAGCATTCTATTGCTTACATTTCTGTAGGAAAGATTTTCCTGGTTTCGTAGTCCCGGATGGTAATCAGTTGGCATATTGTTACTTGGCCAATATTTGTAGTTGCAATTAGTTGATATATTGACACTATTCTTGCTCAAAACCATCATCGGCACATGAAGAACTTGCAACCATTGCTTTTTCTTGACTTGAAGAAGCCTCCCTTGTGGTAAAGTTCTTAACTTGGTTTGATAATGTAGCAACTTGGACTAAAAGTGCTGCCATTTGATATACCTTATGAACTCTCGCAGCTCTCTTTGCAATTGGTCTCTGGTAATTGCTGCACACCATTTTTTCAAGCAAAGCATAAGCCTCTTCAGCTGTCTTAGACAACAAAGTACCACCGGTCTTTGAGTCTACAATTGTTCGAGTTTGCCCATTCAAGTCCATTGTAGTATAGTTGAATTTGGAACCAATCTTGATATCTATGTTGAGGACACTTCCGGATTAACTCTTTAAACCGCTTCCAAGACTAATACAACAGCTCAAAGTCTAATTGCTTAAATTAAGCAATTTCTCCCCTCAATTAGGAAGTTTTTGATGGTGGAAAGAACTTGGTAAGAAATTTTTGTTACTAATTCTTCCCATGTGTTGATGCTACCCGATTGTAAGTTAATTGCAACCAACCTTGAGCCTTATCCCTTAATGAGAATGAAAACAACCTCATTCCGGATCAAGTCTTAGGTCTACTCCGTTCATCCTTAACGGTATCACACACCTCCAAAAACATAGCCAAATGAATATTGGAATTCTCATGAAGCCAATCCCCCATATTGATTTTGTTGAACCATGTTTATCAATACGAGTTTAAGCTCAAAATTGTTGGCGTTGGTTACTTGCCAACGAATCCCCGAATAGTTATCATTAACCACCGGTCGGAAGTAATCACGAAGTGCTCTCGGTTGTTGTTGTGGCTGTAATGTTAAAGGATTTTGATTTATTTCCTCAGCTATGTTTGTGGCTAGGTTCCTCCTTTCTCTTCCTAAATGGAGAAGAGTCCGCCCAATTTCTAGATCAAATACAACTAGTTAAAGACTGTATGTTCTTCGCATACACCTACAAATTCCAAAAATAGAACAAACACTTTAATGAAAAGAAAAGAAAATTACAGCCTAAATTAAGATTGAACAATGCTATAGCCTAATTAAGTTTTCAATTCTCGACAACTGACGTCAAAAACTTGATCGCAACTGCGCTAACCACAAGCGCACGAGTCAGTATCAAATAATAAAGTGATAAGAAAAGATGTCGTTCTACAAGGATTGAGATTCAAATTAACTACTAAGTACTATAGTTTGAAAGGCCAATTTTATCTAAGAAAACTATATTGATTAATTATAACGGAAAATAAACTAAAATATTACTATTAACTAACGTAGAACAAAAATCGAGTTTCAAAATTTATAAAATGGTGCAATATGCAAGGATGAATTACCTAATTGATTTTGCTTATCAATCAATATGTTTCTCTTAATTGGTTGTTATTAATGTATTTTGGTCTAATTCACTAATCACAAGATTAAAACTAACATTAACACCTTTCCCAAGCATAAATCAAGGTTTTATACATAATGACTCAAGTTGATATCCTTATCTAACTCAAACAATTATACGTTCATTAAATATTACTTGTTGTTTAATGCTTAGAACCCAATTCACCTCCCGGTTTCTTGAAATCCTAATTGTTAATTTGATTATCTAGACGTCAATTACCTCCTGGTCTCACTACTATCTAGATTGTATTTACTTAGTCCGATAAACAAATCAATCTTACCCTAGACTTAATCATCCATCTCCAATTTAACTAATTCATTAATTAATTATCAAATTAGAACATTAAGCAAGGTAAATACAAATGAATCCAACCATAATAACATAATAACATATAATTGATTAAAACATAATTTGGACAAGTTTACATCAAGACCCTAGACTAGGAAAACTAGCCAACCATTACGATTATCAACATAATAATCAACAGTATATTCCATAATCATCAAATTTAACAATTAAAGTTCAAATGAAATATAAAATGAGAGTGATAGATTTTGGGAAAACTACACTAAAGATCCAAGCTTCAATGAACATCCTTAAAGTCTTCTTTCAAAGGCTCCAACTTGAATCAATCCACTTTTCTCTCTAAAATCCTCCATTTCTTCTTCACCTTTTCTCACTCAAAAACCCAATTTTTCTATTCTTGGTTGCCTTTTTTTTTGTGGCTATCATCCCAAAAATATATAAACCTAAAAGATACCCAAATCAAGCCATTAGATGATGATCTCACGGCCAAGAATTGTCCAAGCACGTCTAAGAGGTGTGGAGGCACCCAAATTGGCGCAGGAAGTGCAATGGAATAGAATGGGTGGCACGGCCGCGCCATACCATCAGCTTTGGGTCTTTGCATTTTTATCCCTACAACTTTGCGTTTTGGTCCCCGTTTCCTTTCTAACTTTTATATTACTTTCTCGAGTCTGATTTCATCTTGATGCCCTGTATGTTATCTTTTATATATAAAGCACTAAAATTCATCAAATATTAACTAAACTTGAGGATTTACAAAATAATTCAAGTCTTGAAGTGTTCGATAAGTTTGTGTCTGATAAGATTTAAAATCATCTTCCATATTAGGATTTAGTCTTTGTTGAATGTGCCTAGATTATTGGGCATTATCTTCCAAATATATCTTATGCGTGCAAATCAATGGACAAATTCCTTTTATGTCAATTATGGTCCATCTTAAGGCATTTTTATGCAATCTCAGAATTTCCAATGACTTACTTTCTTGAAGATCATTGAGTTTAGAAGAAATTATCATCGAAAATGTTTCATTTGCACCCAAGTAAATATATTTGAGATCAGATGACAACGGTTTCAAATCAAGCTTTGGTGGTTGAACACTTATAGCACAGATGCGTCATTACGTAGTGGTAATTCTTTAAATTTTGGTTTCCAACCATCCTCCTTTACCACTTACAAAGAATCAAACAAAAAACAAATATGTGAGACTTTAGAATTTTTATCAAATTCAAATTGAGTAGAACTAGTCAAACAAACTTCCAAAGAGTCAGAAAATGAGAGATAGGAAATTGATCATGAACAAGTTCTTAAACAAGGTCTACCTCGTGAGTTTTAATATAATGCCCAGGTTATTTATAAATGTTAAAATTATTTAATTCTAATGTTATGTTTCCAAACAAAAATTTTAAAACATCATTTCTACAATTAATTAATACATTAGATATAGTAAGAAATTGACAACCAAGAATGAGAGAAATTTGAGTGTTTAAGTTAAAGACAGGTTGTGTGTCCAAAATAATAAAATCAACTAAAAAAAAAATTTATCTATTTTGGCCAACACATCCTCAACTATCTCTTTTGGCATTTTTGCAGAACGATCCATAAGTTCAATTGTAATTAAGGTAGGTTTAAGCTCACCTAAACCTAATTGCTTGATATATAATAAGGTAAAAGATTAACACTTGCACCAAGATCAAGTAATACACGTTCTATCCTAAATTTTCCAATCACACAAGAATTTGTCAGACAACTAGGACTTTATACTTTGGTGGAATGTTTTGTTGAATGATCTGAGTAAAAAAAGCTTTATTTTATAAATTAAACTTCCTTTTAACTATGTACAAATCTTTCAAAAATTTAGCATAGGAAGGAACTTGCTTAAATATGTCTAACAAAGGAACGTTGATTTTGACTTGAAAAGTTCAAAAAATTCAGAATTCTTATTTAACTTTTGGATTGGTTAGGTCTTTGAGGAAAAGGGGCAAGAATAAGGCATTTTTCAACATCACATAACTTAGGCTCGTCATTACTTTTATCAACATTTGATTTTGATGGTTCACTAGAATCATTTGCTTTTGAAGGAATGGTTTTATCAATGACCTTACCACTTCAAAGAGTTGTGATAGAATTAGCATTCTCAAGTTGTGTGCCACTTAAATTAGAATCACTTACACTAAATTGACTTGTAGGATTTGGTTGTGGTTAGGCAAGAAATTTACATTTCTCTTGAACACTTAAAGATGAAGTTAATTTTGAAAGTATATTCTTAATGTCATTAATGGCTTGTGATAGTTTGATTATTTATACTTGTTTGCCCTTGTATGAATGCTTGCAACATTTCCTCGAGAGTTTTTTAATGTGATGAATGATATGGTGGAAAATTTAACGGTCTTTTGCTTGATGGACATTATGTTCATTTTTCCAACTAAGATTTGGATGATTTTTCCAGCCAAGATTATATGTTTCAAAATATGGAGAACGAGATGAGAAAGACTTTTTAAAAGTATTCATAGAATTTGCTTGGTCATGAAACATTTCTTCAAAATTTGGAATATTCGAGCAATCTTGAGTGTAATGTCCTATGACTTCACAAATTCCATATACTTCATTATTATGCACATATTTGACTTTTATCACTTTCCTTAATTCCATGGCCTCAATTTTCTAGTGAAATTAGCAATTCTAGCATAGCACTTAGATCATCTTCTTGACTCAAGTTATATTTGCCTCTACTAGAACTAGCAAGATTAGATCTAATTGAATTTTCTAAAGAACTAGTGATTTGCCAAGATTAAGAATTTTCAGCCAAATAATCTAAATACTCAATTTTTTCAAGATCTTTATATAAAAATTCACCATTACTCATTGTTTCAACAAATTATTTTTTCTTTGGTGTTAAACCTTCAAAAAAGAAACCTTATCATTCACTATTTTTCAAAACCATAATGTGGGCATGAATTTAACAAGTCCTTATATCTTTCCAAACATTGAAAATAAGTTTTATTTGCTTTTTGACGAAAATTTTGGATTTGTTTCTTGAAAGCATTAGTTTTATGTGTTGGAAAAAATTTCTTTAAGAACTAAATTTGTATTTCTTGCCATGTGCCTATGAATCTTGGTCTCAATAAATTAAGTCATGTTTTCACTTTATCTTTTAAAGAAAAAGGAAACCATTTTAGCCTAATTAATACTTCACTAAATGCAGCACATACTTCTTCAAATTCTTTTAGGTGTAAATAAAGACTTTCAGACTCTAAACCATGGAAAGTAGAAAGTAAAGAATTCATGTCAAGCTTAAAATTGAAATTTGATGAGGTTGTAAATATTCACGAATATTTCGAACATGTGGATTTTCATTTTCACCGTGTATACTTTCATTTTCAATCATGGTGTTTGATGTGTGTGAATGTGAAGATAAATCAAACAAATTACCAAAGAAGGTTTCAGAATTACCTTTCACTAATCAAACAAGAGTGAGGATCATGATACCACTCAAGCATAAATTAAATAAAATAAAATTCAACAAAAATAACAATAAATAAAAAGACAAAATGTTAGAACAATAATAATCATAATACAAATAAAATAAAAGAGACGGTACAACCTTCCTCTTGACAAAAAAAAATTATAAAATGATCGCACAATAACTAACAAAATAAAAATTAGGTGGTAGAACCAATCATATACCAAACAAAAAAAAAACAAGTAAATTAGTCTTACAATAAAATATAATACAATGTTAATTTAAACACAATAAATTAGAAAAATACAAATGGGCGGCAGAGCCTCCCAATTAAATAAATGCAAGAAATATAAATAACAAGAAAAGAAAAATGCTACAGTTATGGTTAGAGTTAGAGTTAGTAAAATAAAAGTAAATTACAATAAGTAAACTTTATACAAGCTGAAATTCACCAGCAACGGCGCCAAAAACTTGCTACAACTTTTTTATTGTAATATCCAAGTGTAGGTTGTCTCAAGTAATAAGAAAACGATAGTCTGAGTGTCGGTCTTTAGGAAATTTGTTATATTAAGTCCACAAATCCAAAGGCTCAAATACTACAAGTCCAAGTATCTAAATATTATGAAAATATATTTAATTCATTTCTTGTTAAAATTAAATTCATTATTATTAGATATTAGGGCATTAGAGATTCATTTCAATGATACGTATAGAAATTATTATTGATCTTTTTTCTATACAAAATTAAGAATCAATAAAGAAATTATCTTAATTGGAAGATGAATAACATTTAAGTACAAAAACATTAAAAGACTAAACTTTGAATTGATGGTGAAAAACTACAAGTTACCATGCTCTTAATATGTAGAAAACATCTAAGCATTTAATGTACCATTTGTTAACAATGAATCAAGGTTTCTAACAAACTAAAATCACTTGTAAATTATAGTATTCAATCAATAGAAAGTTCACCCTTAGGCCTAATTATGAAATTAGAAATACATTATATAAAAAAATATGAAGAAGAAGAAATGAAAGCTTTGCTAATATTTTAGAGAGTAGATGCTGCCCTCAAGCTTTCATTTATATAGACAAGATGAAAGAGAGTCACATGTGAATACATGCAAGTGGCAGGTTTCATCATTACATTATCTTTCACATTGAAACACACTTGTGACTACCTTCCACTCCAAAATAAAAAACTATTTCTTTTTCAAAGTTATACCCCTATTAATACACTTAATTCTTCATGAATTATAACAATTAGATCTATATAGTAGGGAGTTATGCTTAAAATACTAATATATGTTCAAATTAAAACGTTAATAGCCATTGTCCAAATGATAATTATTTTAGACCACTCATATGTATGAACTAGAGCTTCTATATGACATAAATTTGTAGGTGTCTCTCTTATAGTTCAGTGACTTCAATAATTAATACAATTAAGGCTATATGGAGAAAGTTATGCCTGAAACACAGAAGGATGTTCATAGGTCCAAACTGTAAATGGTTAGACCATGTTTTAGTTATTACACCAAACGTTTGGTGATAAACTATTTAGATTTTGGAAATGAACATCTGAATATCTGTGCAACATTAAGTCAGTTTCCATTTGAAATAAAAATCATTGCATTTGGAGATGGATACAAAGATATGGTCATTAACCTAATTAGTGTTCCAATGGAAAATATGAGGTGGATCCATTTTGAACTTTTTTAATTTCAACTTGTTCTTCCTTGCACCTAGTCACAAAATACACCACATTAGTATTTTAACATAAGTATTATACCTATGCCAACTTATACAATTATACATATTTGCATGTAATTGAACTATAGATAATAAAAACATGCAAATTAAAGTTGTCGCAATGAAATTAACAATTTTTGCACAAATAAGGTCTTTAAATTAAATAATATCAATAGTGTATTCTAAAATATATGTTAATGATATCTTTTTAGACACTTATCAAGTATTGAACACTTTATTGCAGAAATGGGATCCTTTATCACTTATTATAGCTTTTTGAGTACAAAATGGAGTGGAAATATTCTATTTAATAAATTTCACCATAACCTTAGCGTCATTTATTGGGGTAACAATGGCCTCCACCCACTTAGAAACATAATCAACCGCTAAGAGTATATACTCACAACCAAATAAAGAAGGAAATAGCCTCATGAAGTCAATATCCCATACATCAAATAACTCAACTTCAACAAAGGTTTTCAAAGGTATCTCATGCCACTTAGAGATATTTCCAACCTGTTTACATCGATCACAAGTCTTCATGTATTCATAACTGTCCCCAAAGAGTATAGGCCAATAAAACTGAATTGTAGAACTTTTGCTGCCGTTCAATTTGGTCCGAAATGTTCTCCATAGGGTGATGAAGTGGCAATGTTAGAGAATTCCTTGGACTTCCTCTTCTAGGGATGCACCTTCTAAGAACTTGATCAGTACATCTCTTGAACAAAATGTGGATCATCCCTATATATAACACCTAGCATCATTAAGAAATTTCTTTTTCTACTAGCTTGACAAGTCTGGCACTAGCACGTTGCAAGCCAAGAAGTACACATAATCAGCGTACCAAGCAATCTTACATTCTATGCTGAGGAGATGCCCATCCAGAAAAAACTCTTGAATACCAGGACTCTTGTCTTTGTCCTCTTCTAATTCAAGTCTAGAAAGATGGTCAACTACCATATTCTCACTTCACCTTTTATCCTGAATCTCCAAATCAAACTCTTACAATAAAAAGATCCATCAAATCAACTGTGGCTTAGCATCTTCTTTTACAAACAACTAACTGGATAACTGTATGATCTGTGAATACTATCACCTTGAAGCCAATGATGTATAAACGGAACTTGTCACAAGCAAACACTACTGCCAATAATTTTTCTTTTTGTGGTAATGTAGTTTAATTGTGCATCATTCAAGGTTCAAGCTTAAGTAATAAATTGCTCGAAAGATTTTGTCTCTTTGCTGCCTTAACACAGTCCCTACCACATAGTTCGCTTGCATCGTACATGATTTCAAATGGCTCCTTCAAATCCCGAGCAATTATGATTGGAGTCGAAACTAGCTTCTCCTTAATAGTTTCAAATACTATCATACAAATTGAACAACCTTTTTAAGTAAATTATACAAAAGCTTCACTATTTTCAAAAAATCTTTAATGAACCTTTGTCAAAATCAAGCGTGGCCCAAAAAACTTCTAATTCCCTTGACATTGGTTGAATTAAAAATTAATAATAATAACATTTTTTTTAACATTTCAAAGAAAAGGAATAGTAAAAAAAAAAAGGAAAAGAAGAAGTGTTCCAAGATATTCATATACTTTTGCATTAAAAGAAAAAAAAGTTTATAACTTATTATTCTTTTAAAATAAAGAGCTGTTGCTGCACCATCTAATTATGTTTAAGACATCTATTTTCTCAAACATATGATTTTATTTACCCTTATCTCTCATTTTTTTTATTAACCTTGTCTCACAAATATTAATAGCAAATTCAAATTCAAACTCAACCACACAAGAACACAATATAGGCAATAAATAAAAGTTGATAGATTTGAGAGATTGAACACCGGATTTATAGTAGTTCGGCAAATACTCGGCCTACGTGCACTCATTAAAGCTCCACTTGAAAATTTCACTAATACCAAGTCTTGATTTTACAAGACTTCAAATTACAACCAATAGGATTTTCGGGTACCTCTTAAACCTTACAAGTGGTTGCTCATCCCAAACACTCACCCAACTTAGGATTTATGGTATCCTATAACTCTTACAAGTGTTTGCTCACCCCAAACACTCAATACAATCTCAACTAAGTGAAAAACTCACTTCTTTCACTTCTTTACAGTCAAAAATCAAATTTAATGGAAAAAAAAACTTACAAATTGATCTCCCACAAGAAAAGTAGTGCAAATGAATGTTCTTAGAGATCCAAATATGTGTATTATGATTTCAAGCTCAACAATATGTTTTGAAACTTTGTAAGGGTTTTATATTTGTCAAAAATATGTTCCAATAAGTTCTTAAATGAGTATGATGTCCTCAATTTATAATGGATTCAAAAACTGGCCATTAGAGTGCCTAAAAATCAAATTTTTGTACATATTGATCTACAAATAACCTCGTTCGGTTGACCAGGAAAATGACAGAAAGCTAATTTTGAAAACCTAGAAGATCGGTCGACCAACTAGTTCGGTTCGGTCCACCAACTGGTTCGGTTCGATTGACTAACTGGTTCGGTTCGATCAACCAGACCAAAAGAGTATTCTGCCACTGGTTTGATTGACTGATCAGTTTGGTTCGATCGAACCAACCGGTCTGAGCCGATTCTGTTAGACCAAAGCATTCTGAACCAGTTTTTTGACAATTTTAAAAATTTTTGCATTTTGATCCATTTTTCAGGTTTGAAAAACTTGCAATTTGATCCATATTTCATATTTCAAACTTTTTCAATTTGGTCTAACTTTAAGGTTTTAAAAACTTGAATTTTGATCCAACTGAAAAGATTAATATTCTTGAGCTTATAAGATTAAGATTAAGATAGTAAGATGGAAGAGAATAAGATTAAGATAGTGAGATGGAAGAGAATAAGATTAAGCTAGTAAGAATTGCTGCCCTTTTTTGTTTCAAAAATGCACACAATGAATATACGAATCTACATAACTTACGCATAAATCAAAATGAAATTATTATGTGAAATTAATGCAACACGTAGAAATAAATGATATCTTTCCCTAAGCGTATTGCATACCATATGACTTTCCTTATTTCATACATCAAAAATTGGAAGAATAAAAATACTAGCATAATTTTTCCTTTTTGATAATTACAAACACATTAACAAAACTTTTGATATCTCCTTTTTTGGCATAACAAATAACAAATCTCCCACATGCTTTACCATTATCAAAATATAAGAATATAATGGAAGATATAATGCACAAGAGTGTTCTTATGTGAAAATGATATGTATGCACATTCTTCTTCCTTTTTGGCAATGTAAGAGAAAAAAAATAATGCTTCGATAAACTTCATCCAGTGAAAGAACAAAGAAATCATCCATAACATTTTTCATCAAAACAATAAATGCATCCAATAAAAGAAAGAGCAAGAGCACTTCTATATGCAATCACTATTCTCTTCATATAATCTTCCCCTTTTTCTTCTATTTATAGCCTCAACACAATATGGATAATCCAAAACAATACAATGCATTGATGAAAATACACTCTAATGCAACACAAGCAAATAATCATTTCTCCTCTTTAATATATTGTATATCATATAAATCCTCAAAATAACAAATGCATCCTTAATCAATAATACAAATCATCAAAATAATGAATGCATATTCAAGAATAACGAGTAAGTTAATACTTTTCAAAACAAATTACAAGCAAATAATAATAAGATATTTCATCTAGGATCAAACTATTGATGGTTTAGATTAGTGAAGCTTTCTTCTATTAGTCTCCTAATGACTCATTCTTTGTCTATCCATCTCTAAATGTAATGATTTTTGTTTCAAATCGAAGCCTAACTCAATTTTTGTATAACTCTATTCAGAGGTTATTTTCAAACTCTAAATGATTCATCATAAAAGGTTTGAAGTAATACACTAAAACATGGTCCTACCATTGTAGTTTGGACCTGTGTAACATCCTTCCATATTTTTAGCATAACGTTCTCCACAGTGCACCAATTGCATTACCTTCATGAAGAACATGAACCATAAGAGAAACAACTACAACTTTTCACGTTATTTATAACTTCTAATTCATGCATCTATATAGTCTAAAATAATTATCATTTGGATGATGGTTGTCAATGTTTTAATTCAAACATATATTAGTATTTTAAGAATAACACCACTAAACATGTCCAAATGCTATGATTCATAAAGCATTAGATTTTAGTCATAGGGCCTATAACTTTAAAGAGAAATGTTTCTTTATTTTGAAGTGTAAGGCATCAAAAGTGCATCATAATTTAGAAGATAGTGTAATGATGAAACTTGCTGCTTGTATGTATTCACATAGTGTGAATTCTGCTTCATCTTGTCTATATATGCCTTGGCTTTGAAAGCTTGAGAACAATCTTGTATTCTCTGAAATATTACCAAAATTTTTAGCTCTTCTTGTTTATATTTTCTTTACATAATATACTTCTAATTTCATAATTATGGTTAAGGGTGAACTTTTAATGATCGTATAATTTTGTTCTTTGATCCTTTGTTTTGTACTTCATTGTCAACTTTTCTATTGATTGAATACTATAATTTGCAAGTGATATTGGTTTGTTAGAAACCTTGATTTATTGTTAACAAATGGTACATTAAATGCTTGGATACTTTCTATATATCAAGAGCAAGGCAACTTATAGTCTTTCACATTAATTCAAAGGTTAGTCTTTTAATTTCTTTATGCTTAAATATTATTCATCTTCCAAATAAAATCATTCTTTTATTGATTCTTAATTGTATATAAAAAAAAGGATTAAGAATAATTTTTATATATATCATTAAAATGGATCCCTAATACCCTAATATCTATGAGTGAATTTAAATTTAACAAGAAACGAATTAAATCTATTTTTCATAATATTTGGATCCTAGCACTTGTAATATTTGGACCTTTAGAATTGTGAACTTAATATAACCAATTTCCTGTAGACCAATAATCGGATTCCATATCTTTATTACTTGAAACAACCTATATTTGGGTATTACAATCAAAAAGTAATGATGCGAACAAAGTTACGCTATCATGCATACAAGAAAGGGAACTCTTACATAGACTTGGAGGAACTCAAGGGCAACATTTACGTAATCCATCAAGCTTTTCAAATAGGTTGAATTACAAGAGATTAACTAAATGGATGATAAAAATTCAAGTAGACTGCAAGAAGAAGAATAAAATAGCCCTGCGCTACTAAATCCTAACGCCGCATGGATAATTTGGGCTTTTGAAGATTCCTTATTCTATATAGAATTAGTTTCCTAGTTTGTTTAAGATTGTTATTTTTTTTGGGTTTTCTTATTAGATTAGGATTGTTATTAAGGTTTCCTTATTAGATTAGGATTGTTATTTAATTTTTCTTATTAGATTAGGATTATAGTTTTATTTTTCAACTTAAGTTAGGATCGCTATTCCTACTTTGGACTCCTTTTTATTTAAGATAATGATATTTATATGCCTATATAAAGGCTACAAGTATGTAAAACAAATTTTTAGGGATCATATCATTAATAATATTGAGGTATTTTCAACAAGTTTAGCTTTACTTTCATGTGCTCTTGGTAGAATACAATATCTTGACTTATCAAGAGAGTGATCAACCTTTGTGGCGTCTTCAAGATTGGAATTTTAAGGACTTAGTTTTCTTAAGTTCTAATCTGATCATCTACAACTTGTTTTCTAGTTTCTAGGGTGCACATAACAATTAATTTAAGAGTTCCTAGGGCAAGTCATCTAGTGAGTTCTTATTATTTGATATCAGAGCTTTGGTGATAGAAACAGGTAACGGATCAATGCTCAAAAATTTGAATCTTGAAAATCTTAGGGTTTCGTATCACATTTAGTATCGAGAATCTGTCACATCATTGGCAAGGTTTAATATCACGTTGGTAACTAGGATTTTGTCATATTGTTGACAAGGTTCAATATCACATTTGGTATTAAGGTTTTATTACATCGTTGGCAAGGTTCATATCAGTTATAGCAAACTAGAGTTCAAGTTTAATCATCAAAATTTCAACAATCAAATACATAACCTTAATCAAGATAAAAATTATTTAATCTAAGATGAAATTTAAAATGGAGAGAAATAAAACAAGATGTAGAGAGCCTCAATCCTCAAGAGTTGATGAATTTCTTCTTATTGTTGATTTTCCCTTTTCTCTTTAGCTTAATCCCGTCTCTTTTTCTTCTTATTTTTTCTTCTCTCAAACTCCCATTCTAAAATTGGATATGGTGGCTAATCATTAGAAAAACAAGAAAGCTTAGGACCCCACTAAATATGGCCATCCATAGGAGATCCAAGAGCTAAAAATGGGCCAAAATAGGTAAAAAAAACGTCACTTAGGTTACAAATGGTGCGCACACAAAGCTTGGTGCATGCGCGCCATGTTCTCTACCAAAATGGCCTAATGCTTGGGCTAGCTCTAGGCTTGCACGCCCGTGCCCTTGATTCTACCTCCAATGGCAAATCATGGCAACAATTATAATTAAGTCCTCCCTACTTTCATTATTTTTACTTCTGGTCTCTATTTTGATGCTCTTGCATTTTAGTCCCTATTGTCTTGCATTTTGATCCCCATAGAACAAAGCTTTGTGGTTTTCTTTTGATGCCTAATGTTTGATATCCACGAAGGGCTAATGGATATGCTTTTATGCTCCATTTTTATGTCTTTGACGTTAAAATATTTTAACACATGCAAAATAAAACTAAAATGCTTAAAAAATATTAAATATTCAAAATAGACTAGACAACACAAAATATGCTACTTAATTATGGATAAACTAAGCATAATCATATAGCAAATGAAGATATCAAAAAAAATTCGTAAAATTAATTCACAACCAAAACTATTTAATGTCATTGCTAATAGCTCTCAAAAAGCTACATATACTAATGCTCTTTTTATTAAAATCAATTCTAGCTCTTAGATAATTGATTTGGGGACTTCGGAGTTTATGATCTATTATTCCAAATTATTTTTCATAGATGTTTCTAACTATGGACAATAAAAAGTAAAAGCAGCATATGGAAAAGGAGTGAATGTTCTCTTTATTCTTAAGGAAACGATCACGAGCCAGACTTTACAAGTTGAAGGTGCTTCAGACTACAAGAGGAAGATCATGATATGGCACTTTAGATTAGGACATCCAAATTTCTTATATCCAAAATGTTGTTTCCCTCACTGTTTAAAGATAATAGAACTTCAAATTTTCATTATGAAACTTGTGAATTTGCTAAGTATCATCGGATTCCCATCCTCTTAAAGCTTATGCTTTAACTATTCCTTTTACTTTGATTCACACTTATGTGTAAAGACCGTCTAGGGTTCAAACTATAACCAATGCTAGGAGGTTTGTTCTCTTTATAGATAATCATACCTGAATTTGTTGGATCTATTTACTCAAAAGAAACTTTCAAGTAGCACATGGTTTTGAAGTATTTCAAAATACAACAAAAAACCAAGTTCACCAACAAAAATTAGAGTCCTTAGGTCAAATAATAGGGTTGAATATTGTTATGCAATTTTTAGAAAATATCTTGAAAAACAAGGGATTATACATTAGTCTTTTTATGTAAATACACCACAACAAAATGGGGTAGCCAAGAGGAAAAACAAACACTTAGTAGATGTAGCTCAGGCTTTATTATTTCAGATGAAAGTTTCCACAACTTCTTATCTTATTAATAGAAGGCAACATGAGTCCTTAAATTTGATACCCTCTTTAGAACACTATAAAGGAGTTTTTCGTTTTCCAAACATATATTTTCCTCCTTACAACCTCTTATCTTTGGATGTGCTACTTATATCCATAATTAGGATATTCATAAGTCTAAACTTGACCTTAGGGTGTTAAAGTATATGTTTGTTGGCTACTCTTCGTCACAAAAAGGTTATAAGCTTTTCTATCTCAAATTAGGAAATATTTTGCCTCTACTTGATCTTGATTTTGTTGAAAATCAACTCGACCAACCTACTCTTCATGGGAAGAAGAAAATAATAGGTTATAAATAGGTGTTTACTATTAAATCCAAGACAAATGGTACCTATAGAGAGGTACAAAGTAAGGTTAGTTACAAAGGGATACATTCAAATGTACAAGATAGACTACTAGGAGACCTTTGCCTAGTTGCCAAGGTGAGCATTGTTTAAAGTCTTATTATCCCTATCTGTTTAAGAAGACTAGTTTCTAAATTAACTCAACATAAAAAGTCCCTTTTTGGGTAGAAACCTAGAAGAAGTGCCTGTGGATATTCCTCTGGGGTTCGAAGCAACTATGGGAACAAATAAGGCATGCAAGATTAAAATATCATTGTATGGCCTTAAACAGTCACCCCAAGCCTGGTTTGAGAAATTCTCTAGGTTCTATTTGGTGTAAGGGATTTCAACAAAGTCAGAGAGACCATACATTATTCTTTAAACATATAGATAATCGATAGATTACTACTTTAGTAGTTTATGTGGATAACATTATACTTACAAGGTAATGATTAAGGAGAAGCAAAGAGATTGAGAGAGGATCTGAACAAAGAGTTTGAGATCAAAGACCTCGAGAACTTGAGATATTTTTTAGTATAAAAGTAGCAAGTTCTAAAAATGCAATTTTTCTTATCTCAACGGATGTATGTTATTGATCTCCTAAAAAAGACAAGACTGCTTGGTTACAAAGTTGTTAATATTCCCATTGAAGTAAATAACAAGGTTAAAACTCCTGAAAGAGGACTCATTAATAGAGAAAAATACCAGAGATTAGTTGGTTATATCCTACTCGTCTTAATATATCCTAGTTTATTAGCATAGTTAGTCAATTTATGCATAGTTATAATGAAGAGCATATGAAGGTTGTTCTCAGATTTCTCAAATATTCGAAGAATTCTCCCAAAATGAGCTTGTTGTTTACTAAAGCAAAGAAGATGGAGGTTAAAGGCTATACCAATGCAAATTGGGTAAGAGCATCCCTAGATAAAATATCTCTCTCAAGTTATTACACCTTTTTGGAGGAAATCTAGTTCCTTGGATGAGTAAGAAATAGTATGTAGTTTCTCACTCAAGTACAAAAGCAAAGTTCAGATCAATGGCTTTGGGGATTTGTGAAACAATGTCGCTGAAAATTGTACTTGAAAAGTTAAGTGTTGAGATTTCCTATTGCTATGAAGCTATATTGTTACAATAAGGCAACTATTAGTATAGCTCGCAATCTTATTCAACATGATCAAAATAAACATTTTTTAAATAGACAAGCATTTTATAAAGAAGAAGATAGAATAAGGGACAATATGTATTCTAATTGTTTGATCAAAAGATCAGCTAGCAAATATTTTTACTAAAGGTCTTCCATCCAAACATTTTTGAAGGATCTTGTCTAAACTAGGAACGCAAGACATCTTCAAGCCAGCTTGAGGAGGATTATTGAGAATCAACCAAAGATTATTAGTAAATCCAGGTGATTTGATCCAAGCTAGTTTAGCAGATTTTTTAAGGAAATTATTAGACCTAACTCAGTATCTTTCCTTTATTTCTCCGACCTATCATTATACTCTTGCCTTTTATAGTTAGATTTTTGGGAAATTAGCACATACCTCCCCTGAGGTTTGAGAAACCTACATTTAAATGGAAGGTTTGAAGAAACCCACACTTACCTCCCCTGAACCGTTAGTTAACCGTTAAAATTAAGGGTAATTTTGAACATTATTATTTTTAACTTATTACATAATTAATTCCCATAAAATATTGCATTATTATTCATATAATAATATCATTTTACATAATATGAATTAGTCTTATTTTCTATAATTTTAAAAAAAAATTAAATTTAGAATTAATATTTAGAATCTTTGTAAAACAAATATAGTATATCCATGTACTCATTTAATTAAATTATATTTTATATTATTTTTTGTTAACTTGGTGCACATACATATGAAATAAGTATAATTTTAAAATTGTTATTAACTTAAAAAAATTTATGATTGTGATAAATAATAATATTAAACATGTAAATTCTACTTATAAATTAATGTAATAGTATTATTTTGTTTATATATATCTTATATGATTTTTCATATAATTTATTTTAAAATTTCATCCTTATAACTTGAAATCTTGAATGATTAATAAACAATAATACAATATTTTGTAGGAACTAATTATCTAGTAAGTTGAAAAATGATTAAATTGATAAAATATCTAAAATACCTTTAATTCTAACGGTCAACTAATGATCAACTAACGGTCTAGAGGAGGTAAGTATGAGTTTCTTCAAACCTTCTATCTAAGTGTAGGTTTCTCAAACCTCGGGAGAGGTATGTGTTAATTTCCCTTAGATTTTTATGTATTTTGTATATGGGAGATTACTCTATAAAATGGTACTGCGTAAAAGAAACTGTTATAATTAAAGAAACATTTTTCTTCTCGGAAAGTTGTGACTTCTGCAAGGTTTGTTTCCAAAAATCTTGCTAATTGTAATTGATTTTCTTCTTTATTCCATGCCATTTATTGTTTCTACATTTTATATACCAAAAAAAAGTGGTTCCTAACGTATATGTTTTGGTAATAGAGTGATAAACAAGATAATAGTTTATTATTACTTTCCAATTCAACACCTTGATGAACTCTTGGACCAAACATTATAGTGTTATAATAATTTTAAAGATTGATCTTCAAAGTAGGTATCATCAAATCTGAATAGAGAGACTACTTTCAAGACTTAAGATTGACTTTATGAATGGATGATTATGCCCCTTGGCCTTTCTAATGCTCCTAATACTTTTATGTATTTGATGAATCATGCTTCTAAGCTTTTCATTATAAGGTTTGTTTTTGTGTACATTGATGATATTCTTATGTATAGCAAAGATGAAGAATAACATATGAGCCACCTCCGTCAAGTTTTTGACACTTCGCAGCAACAAAAGCGTCATGTTAATTTGAAAAAGTACGAGTTCTATACTAAAAGCCTTGTCTTTTTATTCTGTCATATTGTTTTTTAATAAGGCATTAAGATAGATTCAAGTAAGATGGATGCAATTCTCAACTAGCCAACCCTTATTTTCATGATATTCGAAGTTTCCATGGCCTTGCATCATTTTATCAATATTCCATCAAAGGATTCAACACAGCTATAGCTCCAAAGGAAGATGTTTGCTTAGATGTTTTCTAAGATGACTCGTTTTGTTCCATACAACAAAACATCAGATGCTTCTCATATGACCAATTTAAAGTTTTGAAAAGGTGATAAAATTGATGGTATTCCAAAAACCATTGTTTCGTATCAAGATTCTGAGTTTTTGAGTAATTTTTAGTGTACACTATGAAAAAAACATGGCACTAGTCTCAATTTTAGTTCTTCGCATCATCCTAAGACTGATTGGCAAATTAAAGTCACTAATTAAAGCTTAGAAAATCTATTACAATTCGTAAGAATATTCAGCAATGGGATCTTAGTTTGCCTTAAATTGATTTGCTTACAATCAACTAACTAGTTAATCTATTGGCAGAAATTCTTATGAGGTTGTTTATGAAAAAAATTCTATTGATCCATTAGATTTAGCTCCACTATCAACTCATCATCATTTTAGTGGAGATACCCAAGAACAAGCTAAGAGCATTAAGAAGTTACATAAACAAATTGAAGATAGAATTTTGAAGCAAAATGAGAAGTATCGAGTTATTGCAAATAAACATAGCAAGCATACAAAGTTTAAAGAAAGAGACATGGTTTGGGTACATCTTAGACAAGCACATCTTCCTCCCGGAAAATATGCTAAACCTCAAGCCTAAAATTGACGATCAGTTCAGGTATTGCAAAGAATTGGTCATATTGCTTACAAAATTAAGTTGCTAAAGAACTATGATCCTTCGACTGCATTCAATGTTTCAAACTTGTCTCTTTACAATGACAATCACAACAATATAGATTCAAGGTCAAGTCCTTTTCAACTAGGGTAGATTAACACAAGAATGTTCGAACTCTAAGGTCAAAATGCAAGTGCTAGTGAACTCAAGGTCCCTTACACTAATCAGCTGAGCAATAAGGGTATTTTGAGTAGGATGACTTTATAATTAAATATATATTTACTAATATATAATTTCATAATAAAGTTAGTACCATTGGAAAGGTAAAGAAATAAACTTTCAAAAACATTTTATGGCGCTAAATTTGGAGATATGTAGAAGAAGTCATGGCTAATTCTTCACAGGATATTCACTTCAAAGGTAGAGTTAATGTTGCGAGAATTTGGAGAATTTCTAGGCCTAGGTTCAATACATTCTACTTAATGTCTTACATATTATAAAAGTCAATCAAATTACTTTACTTTATGGTCAAAGTTCAGATGTTTACTTAGTTTCTAATAATATCATTAAAATGGTCGAAGTTGTAACTTTAAAACAAATTATTGGGTTCATAGAATTTATGTTAAAACAAAATATTTTCTTTTAACTCTATATTTCTTAGATAGATTCCATTGATTGATAATTGTCTACAAGTTTTATATCCTTTGTTTAACAACTTTGGACGGTAATATTTGTATCCCTTTTTGTTTTACTTAGGTTAGGAGTTTATTTATTCATGTTTATTTCGTGAGAATCTAATTATCTCTTTAGTGTCGATATCAATTGATCTATTCCCGTATATACTATACGATTTCATATGTACTTGTTGACGTATTTTTGCTATTTATCAAGCAAATGATAACTTAACAGTTATGATATTTTACTAAGATGTCAATTAAAAAATAAAATTACGTATTTTATAATAAATAAGAATGCAAAGCTTTCTTTAAATAGATAAAATTTCTTTGATACAATTAAAGGTTTGAATGATGGGAATAGGCTGACTATTACTTCCTCAATTGACGCGTAGGCGTTTGGTAAAATAGTGCATTCATTTAGTTAAAAGTAGAGTTTTAGCTGAATGAATCAAATTAACGACATGTTTAGCATTTTCTTTCTCTTAAATTAGAAAGCAAAAGTTGAAAAACATGCTCCCTATGCTAACTCTGGTGTTTATGATTTGCTGATAATAAGCTTCTATCAATCCAAAAGATTAATCATAATAATAATAATATTTGAAATTAAAAATGAAAAAACTGAGGTTTCTCTATAATTTAATTAATGCAAGAAAAGACTGAAAAATTGGGTTTCTATACAAAGCACCATCAAGATCATTTTGGCTCACTAATATTTACAATGCATCATCCTACACGGAAGTCTGCAACACCATTATAATTATAAAGACAGTGAGGTATTCACTCCGGACCACTCAGGCAGCCGGAGCTGTGTTCCTGAGTAAGGATTCAATACTTGCTCCTTGCCAGAAAAAGGTAAGGTGAGTGATAGAGAGGTGTGTATTGAGGATTCACCCTCATCTCTTTTCGCACTTACCAATTTTTTTGAGTACTTATCCGGCATATGTTCACGATCGTCTGCTCCAAATAGCGGCATGAGTCTTTGTTTCGCAGGCTTGTTTCTAACCCCAAGTGAAAGCTCGAGATCTGGAAACCTGGAATCCAAGTGATATGAACCATCGTGTAAGACTACCTGCTGCTGCAGAGACTTAAAACCCGTCCAACTACCATTTGGAGCAAAATTGGTGGAAGATATTGGCACATCATCAGCTCTGTTAGGTATGTGGTTCATGCTTGTAAAAGTTGAACCAAGGATATTTATTCCAGTTGAAAATGTCTCACCCATATACTTCATCTCTTTGGAAAAATTAACTTCATCCTTTCTATTGAAACAACTCTTGAATCTCTTATTTTCGCTTTCTTCATCAACCCTTGCAGCTATCCATATTACATTCACTCTCTGTCTTTACAAAACGGTGAAATATCCGCCCTCTCAGTAGAATCTCTTTCTTCCCTCTGCTGGAAGAACAATAGCACATTAGTACAGTTACTACAAACTCCAACTGATTATTAAGACCAACAAAAGGGGTGTCCCCTACTTTTTAGAAACAATAATATCGATATTACCGACGACCCGTCTCCATATAAATCTGCAAAGAAACAAATATACCACAAAGAAATGTTCCACTTAACAATAAAGCTATTTTTCTCCTTCAGAACTAATAAAAGATGATATCTAAGCCAATGAAATCAATCTCTACACCACATCAAGCAAAGTTGCCATAAATAACAGAAAGAAGCATGATCCAGATTACATGACCTCTCCTTCCTATAATAAAATCTTTAATTGCAATTTTAAAGATATATTCAAGCACTACACTCCCAAACATCATTGCTCAAGATATATTAGCTTTTCTAATTCATTGAATTTCTTAACCGCAACTCTCTGTATGTTTATCAAATTTTACTTACAGAAGGAAAGAAAAAAATTATATAGCATTTGTTCTAAGTTTCCAAATCTTTTCCATGGTAGATAAACCATATAGTCACAGAGAATATATCAAGTAACATAAAGCTAATTGCAAGAATTAAAGAGGTAGGAAAGGAAAATTTATGACAAGCTCATTGAAAAAATTATTACCTCAAATGAGTCCATATGCAGCATATCTCTAGCTTGCTCAGTTTTGGCACTGTAAACTCTGCCGTCTTGGATGACGAGACTTGTTTGCAAATTAACCAACCTGTCCTCAATAGACAATTCTTTGGATCCACGAATCTCATCCATTCTTCCAGAAGCAAGTGGTTCTAACAGGGTAAACGATTTTGTTCTTTGATGCGCATTGTATGATAGGCTATCAGCAGATAAACTTTCATTGGAATGTGCAGCAGAACACAAGTTCTGAGAACCAAAGAAGGGAAAATCAGACAGATGTCTGTTTTTGTTTGGTTGATCTTCGTTCCTGCTACAAATACAAATTGCCTGTTGCAAAACTGGCTGTTCTGACAAGCAGTTAACTCTGCTTCCTCTGAGCACACCCCATAAAAATAACTTCTTGTTCCAACCTGCCATCAACAAATTTTAAAATTTTCAGCCCCAAAAAGGTATTATTTCTTTGACATTACAGATACACAAACAAAACTATATCTTCAAAATGAAAATCATCAAAGTCAATGCTTACGTTGGGAATTTTCTGGAAGCAGGTTTGATGGAAATATTAGTAGCTCAAGTTCATCAACATTTCCTTTGAGACTTAAATCATTCTTAATCATGCACTCCAGCAAATCCTTGTAGCCTCTTTCATAGCTTCATAAGGCAAATAATAAAATCAGCAAACTGTCAGCATCAAAGTCCATACTACAATCACAAAGCAATGCCTTGACAAACCTCTCAACATCGCATGCAAAGAAATATAGAGCAATGTTATCCTCAGTTGCGTGGTTTTTCAGAAATTGAGCTGGCCACTTCTTCAAGCGAGGAACCTCCTCTAGTAGAATTTTCTGAGGGAGTTTCTGAGCTATCTCAAGAACTTTAGGCGAACTACAAGTCGATAAGTGTGCTTGAATTCCATTACAAGTGCGTGCAAGTCCTCCACCTCCCTGAATTTCAAACTCACCTCTGCACAACATGTCAGATGTTCATGCATGAGACTATCTCGAAGGGTAGATGAACAGGAAGTGGAAATAAAATTATTGAATGACATTAAAAATATGAGTAGAGAGTGAAAGACCGTACTTCCATCTGTAATTAAGTTGTGGAACAACAGAAATTGTAGATGGAATGGCCAAAACGCAAGGCAATTTTTCATTTGATTTCATAGTATTCTGGCCATCCTCCAGACCAGGATAAATGGATCCAGAAGAGAGAGGTGGAATAATTTTACCACGAGCACCCTTATCATCAGTCATCAACACATTAACACCAGCACCAACCACCAGTGAACTAACTAAAGGAATTATGAACTTTTTGAAGTGCACTCAGAATCAGTTGAGCTCTGTTCTTTAGCACACTTTAATCTCTTCAAATTCTCACCAGTGAGAAAAATTAGAATGACAGTTTACAACTGTTGAGTCAGAAGCATTCCTGTGGTTTAGGGATGGAATTACTAAATGACATAGACTTCATCATTCTTTCAGCTCCTCTTGCCTCTTTATTGTTAACAACAGCAGTTTCTCTAGAACAATTCTGTTTTAAAACACCTCCCTCCATTGGCAGGACTTTACCTTTTGAGTCCATTATCTTAAATGACTCTGACTCAAGAGGAGAACCTGTAAATCCAAAAACATAAAACTCAGTCAATTACAACAAGTGAAACAACACAGAACATCTGCCTGAAAGCCTATGGAGAAAAAGTTACCCTGTGAGATTTGATACTCTGGCTGCAATTTATGTGATCTATCGCCCACTCCTAAAGTCTGATCAGACAAGTGGTCAACAGATATATTTAAGTCAAGAGTTTGCTTAATTTCCCCCTCAATGAAGTTCTCAAATGAAGAATTCAGACATGTTTTTTTCAAGGGCCTTGAAAACCTGGAATGTTTGATGCTCTCAAACACCCTTGTTTCTACTACTGGGACAGCTTCCAAACAGCCTGCCGATCTCTTAGAAGAGAAGCATGGATTTGACTTGACTTTACTTGATCTGATTCTCTCAACACTCAAAACTTTTTTCAGATGACTATTCTTATACTTGTGAACACTTGAACTTCCTACATTTTTCTTTGTTCTATGCAAGGATGATTGACTTGATACACTAGCTACAGAATGTTCCAATTTATCTTGCATATGCTTTCTGGTTTCTTCAGTTAGTATGCATTCTTCACACGTCCAATCTCCTTCAGGAATCTTGTCCAGTTTTACGCGCATGCAATATCTGAGACATAAAAATGAATTTTAAACATCTCACCCTCCAAAAGGAAACATACATACACACACACACACTCACATATATATATAGAGAGAGAGAGAGAGGGAGAGAGAGGGAGGATTTGGTAGACAGCTGCATCTAGTTTAAGCTTTTAAGCTTTTAATAAATAAATGGTGAGGAATAAATAGAGAAATAAAAGAGCCAGGAGATTAGCTATGAAGAACATACATGTGTTCTGCCCCATCACTGCACTTGCTACAGTTAGCAAGCAAGTCCTCTCGACCTGCATCTCCACATATATCACAAACTTTTACCTGCTTTTCAGTGGTACAGGAAATAACATAATATGTCATCAGAGGGATTTATTGAAATTCAAAGGCTAAGACCAACCAAGATAGCAAACTTTAACTTAATATAAAAATTAATCAAACTTTAGACTAAACATCACAAACTTTAATTCAATCCAGATTATGTAATGTATGTATGCATGTGTGTGAGTATAAAGCCAGATCATGCAAGAAAATAGCAACTGAATATTGCTCATGTAAAACGGTTAAGATATATGATGGGTTAAAGAAACAGCACTTACCTTCAAACTCTGCGCCATCTGATTCATTGCTATTGTCAAGCAGCTGGGATTGCAATGGAGGGTCACCTCTATTGGGTTCCTCCACCTTGGCAACGGACTTCTCAAAATCTTTCTCTTGATCAGGACATCTCTCTTCCACTGCTGGTATTCTACCATTTAATTCAGTATCAGAGTTTATACATTCAGCATAATTATTTACATTTTTTATCTGACCGCAAACTCTAAGGACTCTTATTAATGATGATTCCAGTTGTTCCTCGGCGCATTTTGAAGGCTCTCCCTGAAAATGAAGAACAGTAAGACTTAAACCTTAAGAAAATTCTGCGATAGTTTGATTCATCACTTATAGAAGGAGGATTAAAAAATATGCACCTTTAAGGAGCCAGGCTCAGAAGAAGAAACTCTTGAGGAAGAAATTTCTGATAGCTCCGATTTGCTAGAACAAACCAGCAATTGCCTGTGGAGATTCATTGGTAAATTCCTCTCTCTTCCTCCTGTCATTATTGTCCACTTTGCCAGAAACACTATTCAGCATATAGCAGGATGCAGGTTCAACATTAACAGGGGTTTCTATCACGGGAAAGCTATTCACTGAAGCCGCACTACATGATTCATTTTTCATCTCCATGTTACCATCATGATTACAGGCCACCACATTTCTGTGACACAATTCACTCATAGAAGAAATGTTATCACCAAGGCATTCTGATTCTTTCTGGTGTTTGTGCTGATTTGAGCATATTTGATCATTGTCAAACTTTGATGCCCCTGCAAAGCTGTTATTTTGTGCTACTTTTTGATGAGTATCTTCAGAAGTGGCAGAAGCCCTCAAACATGCTTTACTCTCCACATTTTCCAAGAATGAATCAGGACTTGAGCACGCATTGACAAGGCTGCTTGTCTCACTACGTGTATGATGTCTCCTGATGCGTGTACAACCCAGAGAAGGCAATAACAGATCAGCGTCATCTAGAGAGTGACCATTAACATCCTTGCCCTGACAGGCATCTGAAAACTCACCGGCCTTTGTTCCCATTGGTGATTTTACTCTCCTGGAATGCATACAACACGAGGTATCACAAATACAGCATGTTCTGAATTCTTCTTTCAAATCAAAGTTTGGGTAATCTCTTTGACCATGTCCCCTCTCAGTGCCCTGATATGCAAACTATTGGAAATTAAAAGCAAGACAGAAAAAAAAATGTGATGCTAAAAAACCGTAATAATTACATGAATAAAACCAAGAAAAACAACGTGCAGATGGAAAAAGTGAAAATGATGCACTCAACTGATAAAATGCATCTGATAAAGGTTCCTTTTAAAGTTTCAGAAAATCAGATGAGCAAAAATTTGGGAATATTGAAGTTAGTTCAACCAAAACATACACACTAACTACACTCTTGGGGTTCAAACTGCAAGAGAAAATCTTAGAGCAGTTAAAAATATTACAATAAGAAAAAGGACAAATTCACACTCAATGGTGTAAATGTAACTAATGCCAGATGCAACAATATAATCTCGTGGAAAGCTAATGCCAAAAATGGATTGATCATTTATCTGAAAGTGTAAATGCCACATTCTTCTCTCTAAAAGAAAAAAAAAAACAATGAGAGTACAAATATTCAATTCAAAATCATTGAGTAGCAATCGAATATAAATACCATATATTTTCTGCCAAAGTCCATTATTTCACACGAAACTCAAAAACCAAGTTATTCAGAAGCTACTAGAAACATTGAGGTAACTAAGCATAAAGAAAATCACCAAAGCAGGTATACATCAATGAACCGATCAACTCCGTTTTAGCTCTCCAACAAAAGTAAAAGCCATATAGATAATGAAATTGTCAGTAAGGACCATAAACATCCAAAGTTTCTGTTCTTTGACAAGAACTAATCAAGATTAAATCAAAATACCAAGAAAAAGTATTCTTACCTTGTTTAACAGAGGAATGCAGCCTGTTTCATCTATTTCACCAACAGGCCATTGTATCTGGTGAATCCCATCCAGTACTTGTGTGATCTGTAACAGAAGTAATGCATTCTGTTTATCATATTGCTTGAGCTATAAATTTAAGACAATACACTTAAAACGCGGTTGCTTTCTTTATGCATGCTTTATCAAATGCAGAATCAAAGTTTGACAAAAAAGAGTTAATCCAATTCACACCTTCTCAAAAGGATATTAAGAGAGAAGAAGAAGAAGAAGAAGCAACAGAATTCACAAAGCCTCAAGAACAAAGATACAAGCATAC
Organism: Melia azedarach; assembly: GCA_028052125.1. Lineage (NCBI taxonomy): Eukaryota > Viridiplantae > Streptophyta > Magnoliopsida > Sapindales > Meliaceae > Melia > Melia azedarach. The sequence goes on from CM051394.1 coordinate 11,899,703, forward strand.
CCAAAACGCAGAAATTTCAAGTCAAATGAACCGAACTTAAACCAGAAAACCCAATTTCAAAAACACTAAAAAGAATGAACTTGCAATATGAAACAATAATGAACAACAATAAATTACAAACCCACCAAGAGAATAGAAACAGAGTACCTACCTTTGGCTCCAAAGTCTCACCATTGCTACCATAAAGTTCCTTCACATTCCTGAACTTCCCTTTTCTCATGATATTTTTAAAACAAAAAGACCACCTTAACCCATCAACAGAAGCAACGCAGCAACATCAACAGCAGCCAAAATGAGAGTATTAAGAAACTTCCAAAGTCCACGCTAGAGTTAAGATACAAGACTCTGTTATGTTCTTTCTTCCTGTCTTGCTTCCTAATATATATATTCCCCTTTGCAAACGTGTTCTTTGCTTTGCTTAGCTCTCTCTTCATTAAACTCTTATTCTATTCGAGGTAATTCTCTGCGGCTATGCAGTTGATGTTCTCTGCAAGGATTTGTCTGTTTGTTGCTAGTCCGTACATTAGTCATGATGTGTTCAGGAGATCTGTTCTAGTTGGACGATCTAACGGTACAGATTGGTTGGATTGATCCTTGACCAAAGCATTTGGGATTTGGATATGGGACAATAACAATACGGTCCCCGAAGATTTTTATATTTTTTAAAAGGAAATAATTTGTTCAATTATAATAAGTTTTTTATTCTGTTCTCCGATAAAAGAGTTATAAGTTTCTAAGTTTAATTCATTACATTAATTAATCTTAATAATTTTAAAATATAATTAAAATTTTAATTTAAAAATAACTATTATATCTTGTAAAAAAATAATTAAATTTTTAAAATTTTGATAAAATATAATATTTTTATCAAAATTTATTTATAAAATAAATTATAATATATTTATTTTTATTATATTATATATATTTTAAATGTATATAAATATAATTTTTATTTTTATTTTATAAGTCTATTTTTTATTAAAATAGTTCATTTATTTATACTTTATTTAATTTAATTTCTAATACATAATCAATATTGAATTGTTAATATATTATAAAATAAAATAAAATTATTTTTTAATTATAATAAATTAATAAATATTTAATTCTCAATATGTTATAAAATAATATTTATTATTATTATTATTTTTTATTTAAAAGTTTAAAAATAATTTTTTTCACTAATTACCTTTCAAATAAGGAGATATTTTTGAAATCATTAAGCCTAAGCAATCCAATAAACTAAACCATAATAATTTATAAATTATTTTTTATTATTATCACTTAAATATTCTTTGGTGTGTCTTGTATTATAACAGTTCAAAATTGACTATTACAAAAATGATTTGATCACTTTAATAAAATTTAGATATTTGTTTCATATAAAAACTAAAATGTTGTTTTTTAAAATCATAATTGTTGTGAGATTACATTATAAGATTTTAAATATTAATTGAAAGTACATGAGGTAAAGATTGTGTAATTATTTCAATAAATAATTTTTTTAAGGTTATTACAAAAATATATCAAATTTTTTAAATAAAATAAAGTATTTCAGATAATTTAATATTTAAAAAAGTTCAAAAATCTTTATTATCAAAAACCTAAAATTTAGATTTCTTTCTAGTAGAAACAAAATGACTTTTTAATTTTTATAAACTCTTTTCTCATACCAACTAAACCACATGAAAAAATTGAAAAAGAACTTTTAACATAAAATAAATCTTTTTAATCAATGAAAAACTAAATCAAACGACCATTTAGCTTAATAGTATGCACCTCTTGCTTAAACATTAATGTCAAAGTTTTGATCTTTCTAATTCTTACAAATATGTTTGTCATAATATGATTTTTTTTAATAATATCATTATTTATGAAATATAAAAATCAACAAATTAAATATTATTATCCCTTTTAATTATCATAAAGTAAAAAATTATTGATATCTATGACCACTTTTATAATTTACAATCTTAAGACCAAATTTTTTGATAAATTTAGTGTCAAAAATTATTTATAGTATCACATTTTTTAAAATAGTAGAAAAATTAAAAACTATTTCTATTTTCAGTTAAAATTCTAAGAAAATATTATTATTTTCATTCATTTTACAAAAATTTCAATCAAGTATATTTTTTTATAAAATTAACAACAATTTTTTTTTACAATTTTTATCTTTCAAAATAGAATTTTTAGGTTTTAACCCTTACAAATTTTGATTATATATATTTTAGCCCCATAATCATAAGGCTGTTTCCCTACAAACAACCTTTTATTTTTTTTTTTTGTGTTGAAATTAACTTTTTCTAGAAGGTGTTAAAATTAACCTAACAAAGATTTTTGTACAACTTTTATCTTTTACAATAGAATTTTTTATTTTTCAACCCCTACAAATTTTGATTATATATATTTTGCCCCCATAATCATAAGGCTGGCCCCGCTGCAAACAACCTTTTTTTTTTGTGTGTTGAAATTAACTTAAAACGCCAATTTAATATTTAAACTAATTGAAATTTATTTTATCTTTTATAATATTAAAAATATACGTTAAAATTTTGCGGAACAACCGAGGAGTGAACTGCCTTCCTCAAATTTATGTCACGAAATTAGAAGTACGTGAGAAAATAACACGTGGCGTAATATACGCAGTTACCAAAAAATGACGCGTGTAACGATCAGAAATGTAAGCACTTTAGACTTTACAGGCTTGCGACGCACCGGAATATTATCACCTTAGGGGTAGTTAAAAACGTCACGCGTATAAATAAACGTTTTCTTTGGCGTTAATATGCACCGAGTGCGTGCAAAGGATTTTATCGACAATCGACAGGCAATATAATAATGACACGTGTATGACGTGTGTAAGCAAAATCTGCAACTGTCAATTGTAGTTGGCGTGTGAACGCTGCGTTATCTTAATATGGAAGGGGCGGTGGGTTAAGAGGACGTGCACTTATATGTTTATTTCTATGGGAATGGGCAATAACACTTAGTTCCTAAACTTTTTTAAAATAATAGAATTCGAATATAGGTTTATAATTTTAATAAAATAGTCCATAATTTGGTTATTATTAATTTTATTTTATTTACTGTCTAATAGACTTAGTAATTTGAGTTAGAATATCATTATTTGACACAAATTTTATATGAGCATATAAATTTAAATAAAAAAAAATAACAGGACTAATAAATAAGTGAAATGCCTCTTCATATATCAATTGGGTGATTTAGAGCACATTTAATGCTCTTAAATTATCCAAAATTCAAGCAACAATAGAGAGTTAAGGTTTGATGCTTCACAGATGAAATTGATCACTCTTATAGTATCATTCAAAATCTAACAAAAATAATAATAATAATAAATAGGTGATATAGATGTAACACGAGTAATGTCGGTGTTAATTTATATTTAAAGATTTTGACAAGTTAAAATTAAAGTTAAAAATCTTTAATTTTTAGGATAAAGATTTAAAAATTTTGACAAATTATCCTAAAAATTAGGTCATGTTTATTAAATAGATTTATTTTATGTTTTTCATATTTTTAAAGTGTTTAGCTATATATAATTTCTTAATTAAATTTTGATATAATTATTAAATAGGTTGAATTTAAATTAGGCTAAAATATATTATACTTTTGTTTAATACAACATAAATACGACACACGTTAATTCAAATATTCACTCCTTGTGTAAATGTTATCGGGGATGAAATTGTTTCACTTAAAAAGTATGTCCTACTTTTGTTGTTTTTGTGAAGTTTAAAAATGCAAATGCTATTACACATCATGGGACTGTGGATTTATTGCTAGCCGTTGGATTGTGAGTTTTCTGGCTGGTGATTGGGAATAGCATGAAATATCAAGATTCCGTTGGAGTTTTTGAAATCAAACGGCCAGGATTTTCTTTTTACATAATTGTATTATCTTGACATTCTCAACGAGTTATCATTTTGTCTTGGATGGGAGAATTTTGAGGTACTTTTTTACTTTACAACACGTTAAAAGTGAAGGTTTCAATCTTCAAGAGGATGGACTTTCCACTCCACCGTCTGAGGTATTTAGTATTTATATAATACAATTATTCATGTTCAATATTATATATAATACTAACAATTCTTTTTAATTACATATTTTATATAATTGTTCATGTTCGTTATTTTTCACGTGAATTAATTATATTATATTAATTATAAATTAATGTAATATATTAAATTTAATTTAAATAATAAAATAATTTTGGATTCAATAATTTATAAATAATCTGAAATTTAAAATTAAGAGTTGTTAATTAATTGGAGTTAGACACTTTCAACTAATAAAATTATATTTAATACATGTAATTAATATATAATTAAATATTTATCAAAAGTTAGGATTGTATCTAATAAGTATAAAAAAAATTTCATTGTATTAATATATAATTTTATATTTATCAAAAGTTAGGATTGTATCTAATAAGTATAAAAAATTTTAATAAATTTTTTTAATACATCCATAATTAATACACATTGACAGAATCCGCCCCGACCTGTCTCAAGAGTCCGGGATAAATCCTGCTAAATATTTTACAGTAGGTACCTGTCTTTCTCATAAACATCTCATAATAACATTCATAGATAAAGAAAATGGTCTCAGGCCTCCATCATTAACATACATTGAGACTCCATGTCTCATCACACGTATATACATATTCACATACACATATGATATGTTTTAAAATGTTTCATGCAGCATGCGTAGAGTGGTCTCAACCTCATTTACAAAACTGCACCCTGCACGAAATCCTGCGTGACCTGGGGAGAAATGGGAAAAATAGGGAAATGAATGAGCTTGCGGCTCAGTGAGTGGACATAGTTTTTAAAGAAAATACATTTTCATACAACAATTGTACAACATTCTAAAATCGTACATAAATTAAGCATCACTTACACATGAAGAATGCATATCATTGCAAACAATTCATACAACACCCAACTAGTACCCGGGGATATCATGCTTGGCGGGATCCCAACGCCCAAGCGGGGAAAAACCATACTCAACCCAACGGCCTCGTATCATCGCCTGGGGAGCTCACATTCATATACATATAATTCCATAGGTCCCAAAGGCCTTACTACATAATATTGGGGAATGGGTACTTGTGGGGTGTTTCAAACAAACACAACTAATACTTTAACATAAAACAATCGCTTTTATGTAATCATTGGATATCACGCATAATTTAAATACTACGTAACATGCAACACAATCCAACGCATTAATAAACAGATTAATCATGCTATATTAAATATTTAAACATAATATAAATTCATAATATTTTAAAAATATATCCGCTCACAGCTTAATCGCTCAATCCCTGGAAATTTCGGGGTCTCCTGGGTTTCTTACCACCGCACTGCTCCCTAAAAACACATAATTCAATAATTTACCGTTAAAACCAATCCAAAACCTGATACGTATCACAAATGCAACAATAAAACTACTTTAATTCCATAAATTCACTGTCCACAAAGTTCCTAGACATCAATTCAACTTCCCAATACTTTTTCCTGCACAATTTCTTTTCCTACAATTGATTTCCGTTTACCTTTTCCTTTTTCCCCTTTTTTTTTTCTTTTCCTTTCCTTTCCTCTCTTTCTCTCGAATTGAAACTGCTTCTGTTTTGATTTCCTTTTTAATTTTCAAATCACTTCCGAAATGAAGAAACGTGTGTATATATATATATATATATATATATATATATATATATATATAAACCGCCTCACCGCTTAAACTATTATTATATATTATTTAGTTATTATTTAATTATATTTTTTTTTTCTTTTCGACACCTAATCAATTAGGTGTCTCACACATATCATATGCAATCTCAAATTATTGGATGTATTCAGATCCAAGTGCTTATATTTGATATAAAATTTTATATAAAAAAATAAAACCATCGATCTTATCTCATATATATATATATATACCCCACATTATTGTATATATTTTTACATCAATTATTGATTGTTTAATTTAGGTAACTTTAATGGTTTAGATTTTAACATATGTAATAATACATAATTAATGCATCATAATTAAGAAAAAATACAAATTTTATCTATAATAAATTTTAATATTACCACTTACATTCCTAATATTTTAAAATTACATTTTTAATCTTTATCATCATAACCTGCTTGTTAACTCTTAGTATATTTTTTATTTGATATATTTGTTCTTAATTAAATTAAATTTGTATTGAACCTAAACTAATGCAAAAATCTAAAAAATAAATTTATTTTTATTATGACTATAATTACTTTTATTTTTTATTTTAATAAATAATTATTAAATAATATATTTTTAGATTATAAAATTTAAAAAATAATATGCTTTTAGATTGTAGAAATTTAAAAAAAAAACTCAAAAGAAATAAATTTGTTTAAATTTTATTATTTTTATTTTTATTTAATTTGATTATAAAAATATAAAAAAATAAAAAGAAATTATTTTTAGATTTTATTATTTTTATTTTTATTTGATTTTATTATAAAAATTTTAAAAATAAAAAGAAATAAATTTATTACGTTATCAATTTAATTTTTTTATTTTAAATAAGTTTTTAATTTAAAGTTACTTTCTATTAATAATTTTATCCTAATTATCTGTTTTAGTTTTTTAGAATGGATATTCAGAAAAAAATTAAATAAATATCAATTTTAAAAAATTCAAACAAATATTTAGAATACAATTATTTAATAAAAAATAAATTTATTTCTTTTACCAAAAATAAAAAAGTTAAACTGATAATGTAATAAGTTAATTTCTTTTTATTTTTTAAATTTTTATAATAAAATCAAATCTAAATAATAAAATCTAAATAATTTTATTTCTTTTTAGTATTTTTTTACATTTTTACAATAAAAATTAAATAAAAAGAAAAAGAAAAAAATCTAAATAAGTTTATTTCTTTTGAGTTTTTTTTAATTTTTATAATAAAATTAACTGAAAATAAAAATAATAAAACCTAAATTTCTTATAAAAAACTATTTATAAATAAGAAATTCTGTAAAGTTTGATTATGAATAATTTTTTAAATTTTTATAACCTAAAAATATATTATTTAATAATTATTTACTAAAATAAAAAATAAAAGCAATTATAATCTTAACAAAAAAATTTATTTTTTAAATTTTTTTATTAGTTTAAGCCTAATATAATTTTAATTTAGTTAAAAGTAAATATATCAAATAAAAAATATTAAAAGTTAACAAATATGTTATGACGGTAGAAACTAAAAATATAATTTTAAAATATTAGAGTTGTAAATAGTAATATTGGAATCTATCAGGAATAAAATTAGTATTTTTCCATAATTAATACACATTCTATATTCAATTTTAAACATTAGATGTTTACATTTAATGGTCTACAAAATAATATAAAAGTATGAAGATGTTGATAAGTTCCACACACACACACACACACACACACACACACACACACACACACACACACACACACATATATATATATATATATATATATATATATATATATATTAAATTACATACTTTGACTATAGTGTTATATTTATATTAAATTTTAAATTAGATTCCTATGATAATTCACTCAAATGTTGTTAATAATAGCAAGAATACAAAATTTTGTATAATTGGCATAACAAAATTATTAAGGCACCATATTTTGATATAATTTATTTAAACAATTTACTCTTCTAAAAATATAGACATGCATTTTTTTTTTTTAAAGGTAAGGGGGTGGGGTAGGGTCTAAATAATTTATTTTATCTCCTTACCTACCCCGAACTCGAATCCAGTAAAGGCGCTTAAGAGGTGACTTAATCTACCACCTGGACTAAGCACTCCGAGACATATATTATATAATAATGTGTTTTAACCAAAAATAACTTGTTTTTATAGTAAAAATTAATTTTGATCACCTAAGAAAATATTATTCAAAAGTGATCAGTCTTAAGATTTTGGACTAAAATATTCTTGATGACCACTTTCAATAAAAACTTACTTTTTACTAATTAGAAATTACAAATTACACTTAACTTAAAAGGTGTAAAATATAATTAACTTGAAAATGTAAAATTGTGTTAACTTGAAACTAATGTTTGCTCGAAAGTATTGTAAAACTGTACTTTCAAGTGAGCAGATTATTAGCATTTCGAGTTAAAGAAAAATATACACTTTCGAGTTGACGACACTCTAAAATTGTTAATAATTCCAAAGTGAAAGAATGGAAGAAGAAATTTTGATTAGAAATATTTTAGTTCAAAAATCTTGAGATAGATTATTTTTTAATAATATTTTATTAGACGGTTAAAATTGATTTTGTGATATAAAAATAGTCATATTTTTATTAATTTTTTATAATATAATATCTTCCTATCAATTACTAGGAATGCATTATATAAGAGTTTGCATACATTGCAACCATGTGTTAAGTAATATTAAAATTCTTTTGCACATAATTTCTTCCTCTCTCTCTCTCTCCAAACTTCTCATAATTATTAGTAAGCTCCAAAATCTGAAATGATAATGTCTTATGATTTAATTTATATAAAATAATTAATAATAGGAGTCAAATCATACTTGAGATATAGTCATTATTTTAATACATTAATTAATACATGCTACATGTAATAATGAAGCAAAATTAAAGCCTAAAACGTGATTAACGCTTCTTAGTATCATATTAATTTAATAATTATTATTTTAATTACCTTCAGTTATTCTAGCATGTGATCACGATTCTTTTAAGATTCTTTTATAACATGATTTGATTATTGTTACATATATAAATTCATATCAACGTGTCCACGAGGAAATAAATCTTATAAAAATAATAATAAAATATTATTATATTATTTTATATGAATGAAATTAATATAAAAATTTGTATTTCTTGTATTACTTATTTTAATACCTTTTAATATATATATAAGCTATGTTTAAGAGTGAATTACATTTTAATTATTTTAATAATAAATACTTTTTCAAAATCTGGATACCCATATAATATTTAAATGTTAGAAAAAAAATCTTAAATCAACACATAAAAAAAGAAAAAGAAAAGAAAACTGATGAAGCATAAGATAGCGAAGTTCAAAATGAAATCTCAAAGTCACATTTTATTTATATATTTTTCAATAAGATTGAGATTTACACCAATACTCTCGTTGACAATAATTAATACAATATATATATATATATAATAAAAAATTCATTGAAATTAAAAAATCTATGATATGGAGATTTGCCTAAAATCAATGTTAGGAATCAGATTTATTCTAACACTTATTATTAATACTTGAAATCACTTAACAATTACCATTAAACTATTAATCGGAATTGCTTTATATTTTGAATTTCTTCCTATAAAGAATTAATGATCTATGTGTTTTGAGAGTTGGGCCGGGCTGCCTTTATGGGCTTTTGTTCTATCAACTCACTTGGACCTAAAATTTGACATCTTCGTTAAATTTTTTATTTAAGAATACAATTGTAAATTTTTATTTTTTTAAAAATAAATAATTTAATATTTATATTCATATTTAAGAAAAAAATTAAAATTGAAACAATCAGATTGTTTAAAATTTCACAGTAATTCAAAATTCTATTAAAAAAAAGCTGTCTATATTGATTTAAGTATCTATAATACTAAAAAAAAACAATTAAACGTAAATTATCCATATCATAATAAGTTTCAAAGGAGAGTTGAAGTTAGGTATTAGCCTACTTCAGTATAAGATTAATAATGAACATTATGAGTTTTATACTTAAAATTTTTTCCTCTCAATTATTATAATTTATAATTTTTTATCTTTTAATAACTCGATTAATTCACATTATTGAAAATTTCTATTAATTTTAATTTTATTAGACTAAAATAATTAAAAGTTATGTCAAACAATTAATTAATATTATAATAAGCTCATCCTACTCTTATAGAATAGTATTAATCATATAATAATACATGTGTGAATGTGGCATCTCTTAATCGAAATAATATGTTATTCAATTAATTAGGCAATAAAATAAAACAATCTTAATCAATAATTTTATTAAAAATATATTAAATTAAATCTAAATGATTCAAAATTAAGTCTTGAAATTTTTTTTTTAAGCTTTCTCCTTTAAAATCTATGTTCTTGTTTGATATTATATACATGGACTTAGAAATTTCAAGGGCTACTCTATTCAATTGGTTAACTTATAAAAAATAATTTTGGCTTCTTTTAAACAAAATTTTTTATTAGTTCATAAATATAAAACTATAATTTAATTAAAATAGGCTCAATAATTTACTTTAAAATTAACCCAAACATGTAATTTTAATTTTAAAAATTTAGACCAAAACAAAACTATTAGGCTCAGCCCATTATTTACATAATCCAAAAGAACTCATTATTTGAGTTTTGGTCCAAAACAAATAAATGCAGAGTTGTACCCAAAGCCCAGAAAAGCCCAACAAACATGAAAAACCCTAAAATCATTTTATAAGCAGAAGTAAAGTTTGAGTTGGGCTCCCAAGAGTTATTGGAAGAGCAACTTACATGTGAGTTCTTTCAGCTTTAATTTAGAAAACTCAGATTCAACTACATTAATATATTTGGTCTTCTAAGTTAACATTAAACGATTCCATTTAAAGCATAGAGCTGCACTTTGATAACCCATGTTAATAAAATAAAATTTTATTTAATTAATTGTCATTTATTTTTTTATTAATTAAAAGGACTTTGTTAATCATAATAATAAATATTTACTTAATTAATTTTTTATTTGATACTAGTAAGTTAGGCCTGAAAAAAAATAGTCATTTCTATTTAAAATATCTATATTTATAAATAAATTTTATAAATTGATACTATCATTTAGCAAAACTGACCACAAATTTAACTAATTAAGTAACATAAATAATTTGATTGAGTATCACTTGTATACATTCCTTCTTGCAAATACTGTCATGCCTCATTCTCCGACAACTCAAAAAGATAGATAAATTTTTGTTCATTACTCATTTAGGATTAAAATTAACCAAGCTTATTAACACTTATTAAATTAAAATTGACCAAGCTTATTAAAACTTGTTTCAATTAAAATTGACCAAGCTTATTAAAACTTGTTTAAATTGTTAAAAATAAATTAAAATATATTTAAAAATAAAATTAGTAGATAATTAGAATTTTTATTAAAAAATTAACTAACTTTTTAAATAGAGGGTATTTTTGTCAAAAAAAATTTGATTCTTTTCCCTCATTAATTATTTGTTTCAACCTAATAAAGGAATGCTATTCCTCAACAATTATTCCTCTCTTTACTTTTTTTTTTTCATTCTTTCCACCAAGCATCCCCTTATAGTAATAAGAGACGGCATATTCTAATATGTCGTATACTTTTTAAATTAAAAGTAATGACAACCTTTTATTTTAAAATTTATATTTAATATTTTAATTTTTAAAATTTCAAATTTTATCTCAAATTTCTAGAGTTTCAAATTTTAAATATCCTAGTAAAATTTTATGTTAAAAATAAAAATAAAATAAAAATAATAATACTTTAATGTATTGTGACCCAGTCCTTGAATTTAAGAAAGTGCAACGCGCCTTTGATTTAATCCAATCCAATAAAGAGATGGTTTGGTACATTGGTCGTTAGGAAGGAGCGTTCAAGATAAAGGACATTTTAGTCCTTAAGGATTGGCCTAATAATTTGATAAATCCTCTTAGTTATAAAATTATTCAAAAAGGTCCCAATTTGTTAATTTGTACAGTTTATTTAAATAAAAAAGTGAATAAAATTATTTTCAGATCTACAATAAATGATTACTCAAATGACAATAGTGATGGTATTCTTGCTTAGAACATTTAACACGGACTTTAATTATATCTATAAAGACCCAAACGGATAAAGTTAGAGAATGGCCAATAATAATTAATGGTAATTAACTATCACGATTAACAGTTCATTAAATTCGCCGTTAAAATTTTAAATTCAAATTTGTTGATATAAACAATATTTTTGTCAAACAATCACATATAATATGTTAATAGTGAATAAGAATATAACAGTAAAATTATATATTTTTTATCTAAACAAACGATATAAACTAACATACCGAGGTTTTTAGATATTTTTATAACTGTTGGGACTTCTCAAATTATTAAACCAAACTTTAGGGACTAAAATATGCTTTACTCTCAAGAAAATGGCATGAATACATTAAATTGAGTGATGATTCTTTATTATTTATTATTATTCGTCCCTTTCGTGAAAGTTAGTGCTTAACAATAAAAGCAATTTTGATTTTGAATCAGGGATGACTGCAATACACATATTTATTGCGACATACACTTTTTTATATTTTATATTACATATTTTAATTTTTTTAGAATCTATTTTAAAATCTAACTATTAATCTTTTATATTTTATATGTCTTTAAATTACAATAAGATCTTAGTACTGCATTTTCCAAATCACAACACATTCAACAAGCAGCAACACAACGGTTTTTTTTTCATGATATTTTAAATTAATATCAAATTATATTTTTTTTAAATAATAATCCTCGAAACCAAACTCATTCTTGTAATTTGTATGATGTATTTTGCATCTATTTAAATTTAAGCTCAAAACAATTGATCATGTGATAAAAAAAAACGAATAGATGATAGAATTATAATGTAGTTAACGAATTAACGATTATATAATATAATTTAAAGTGAGAGGACTCATAAGTTATTTCGGAGAGTTTCTGTACAATAATAATATATTATTCTTAAAATATGTTTTAAAATTAGTTATACCTTGTTATTTAAGGTTACTTGATTCATCTTCAAAAACAACACTAAATATGTTTTCACTGTTTTCACTGTTTTCAATTCTTACAAATTAGTTTTAACAAATATTACTATTATTTTATTTTCGATTTTCAAAAAAATACCCATCAAATGCACTCTAAATTTGACAATAATTCTTAAAATGTTGAAAAACAAATATGTCGATATCCAACTTGGCGAATTTCTCCAAGCTTCTACGATAAATGTTACGTAGTGACACGTGTACGCGGATAGTCTGTTCAGTCGGCAGTCAATGTCATATTCTAATTCCTGCTTCCAAACACACGGATTCTCTTTCACTCCATCTGTAACGGCTCTTTTTCGTTCTGTCATGTGATGTCAACGACCAACCAAACTTCCTTAATTGCACTAAAACCTAAATACTTCCAACTTACCCTCGATTTTCCCCTTTCCAATAATGACATCCGGGTCCCTAAGTTTTGATATTTTTACTAAAAAAATAATTCATGCATTTATCTCGAATAAATCCCCTAAAATATCAGAATTTATCTATTTTAGATAATTAAATTTATTTCTTTTTAAACCTAATGACAATTTAGTCGAATTTTCAGTACTTTTTTTGGCCGAATTTAAAAATTCTAATTAATTTAATAATTTAACTTTTAATAATCTATATTTTTTATTTAAAATTTAGATCAATTCAAAATTCAGTAAAATAAAAAGTAATATCTAACTTTTTGCTAAATAATCGACTCTATTAGTTCAATAGTGGACACTATAGTGACATTGTTATTGGTGTTCGAGGTGCAGTTACACTCATAATTTTCTACATTATTATGTTCATAATTACCTCTAAAACTACTATAATAGTGAATTTGCTTAAATGCCAACACTATTACAATAATATAAAACTATGTATAAACCTATATAGAACTACAATAATACTTATATAAACTTCCGATAGACAGATGAGTCCACTTGAGTTTTGATACAAATGAAAAGCGTAGATACTCATTTGTAAAAACAAATATGTTTAGGGACTTTTACATAATTAGCCTATTAGCTTTCCACTAGTTTGGCTATATATACTAATCATAATCTCTAGCCGTTAGCCGGCCTATTCAGGCGGAACCTGTCAAGCACTCCCGTTTCAAAACCCTTCACTTATAGCCAAGCGAACAAAAACAAGCGATCGATCAAATTTCCAGTTTTCATACATATAAATTATATTTATATACACACTGAATTAATCTCCATATCCTTCTCTTCTGCTAACAACAAATGGATTGCTTGGTTTTGCCGGTTTCAATACTGAGAAGGCGCGGCGGCGGGTGTTCACGGCTACGCTACCAGCCTCTGACGGAAGAAGCTGGGTTTGTGGAGGGTTCGGTTACGGTGGTGGTGGGGAAAGAGAAGAGAGAGTTTCTTGTTGACCCTTTGGTTTTAGAGGAAAACCCATTTCGGGTTTTGATAGATTCAGTACTGAAAAAGGCTGATGATCAGAATACGAATATGAAGATGAAGACGAAGGAGAGGAGGGTAATATTGGTGGATGTAGATGCCATTTTGTTTGAGCATATGTTGTGGTTGATGCATAACGATTGCTCTTCTTTGTTTCAGCTTAATGTTACTGAGATTATTGATTTCTATGCTCAAGATTTCTGATAAATAACTAGAGCTGAGCTGAGTTTGTTTAATTATTAACATCATTTATACATCATTGTGTTAATTAAAGAACACAGCAGTTCTTGAAATAACAACTGATCACTTCATCAACATGTATCAATTGAGCAAATAACAATACATAGATATATTTGTAATTTCTCTCTTCTTATGAATTATGATCCCTTTCTTTCTCCTTCTTCAATCTTCCTTTTTCTTTCTTTCTTTTAATTTCGAAACAATTAAAAGAAAAATGAATCTATAATTGCATTATAGTTACTTAATTATTATCGTCGTTTGAGGAAAATTGGGAAAATTTTGAATGAGACAAATTACTTGTCTGTCTATGTTTAAATTTATTTAGTAAAGAGCTGAAGACATTTTGATTTTAAAAATTTACTTATTAAATTAGTAAATCGTAATTATTTTAAGAACATTTTAAAACACGCCAATCCATTGATTATAAATTTTTGTTTGAATAAAAAAACGTAATATGATATATTTACATAATTTAGTGACATATGAGTCATTTTGAACAATTAGAACTAATTAATCGAATAAAATTAATTTTAAAAATTAAAATATCTTTTACTCTTTAATAAATTCACAATAAGTTATATATTTATTTTTTGATTTATTTTAATATCTCATAATTAATGACATGAACTTGACATCCCACTCGTAGCGTTAAACTTGAAATATGTTATAAAAAAATTAAAAACTTTAAATTTCAAAATATTTAATATAATATGTGGAACATTTAACAAAAAAATATTTAACAAAAATATGAATGTAACAACACACTCATTGTAATGTAATCAAATTGACAGTAGATTTAATAAATTGAAAATCTTGTGTTCAAAAAAATTTTAAATTGTTAATAATACAACGAAATACTCTCTTAATATTTTACCGTTATTATATATTAATCATTCATTCATAATTAATGATTTTATTTTACAGTAATTATGACATTATAAATATCATTTTCAAACTTATCTTCAATTTCATCTAATTAAGTTAGACATACAGTAAAGACATAAGAGAGAATTAAATAGCAAAAATATATAATTAATTACATGAGAAGGTTGAACACTTCAACTGTAGTTACCTTTGTAAAATGGCCAAAATGTTTGACAACATTTTCTTGGTTGCTTTCTACCCATTACACGTTACATTTTCACTTGTGGGTGGATTGAGACTGAACAAATTTTGACCTATTTTTTAAGGTTTTATATTATACTTTGAATAATTCAATTGGTAGGAAGGAGTAATGCAATTGAAACCGCCTTCACTTGTACCCACAAGTTGTTGAGATTGACCACATCAATCTACAATCAATAGAGTTTTCTTGTGTAATTAATATATACAAAAGATTATTTGGGTTCTTAAAATATGGTCTATTGTATATATTTGTCCTGATAGTTTAAAAATTAGTCATTTAATTTTCAATCCATTAAATAAATTATGTTCATAACATCTCAATCCATTAAATAGATTGCGCTTATAATAAATATTAATTTTTTTAGTACTATTTCTTAAAATTAATTATACCAATACGTACATTGAAAAAGTTGAAGTCATGTACTACACGATAACCTATTTTGGATTCATCACTAACTCACTAATGTTAAATGAGTAATTTTTAAATTATTAGAATTAAAATGTATAATTGACATTATTTTAGAGACCTATCAATTCTTTTTCTTTTTTATTAAATATTTATGTGATAGTATTTTTAAATAATCGCGTGAATAATATAGTATGTCCATCATATCTATGTCTTTCTTGTTCATATAACTTATTTAGTCATTTTCAGTTTAGCCCAACTTGTGGCCTAATACCAAACTTATATAGCCTAAAAACGTATAGAAAGTTTTAGTAACTTGTCAATTACTAAAATTGACTTTTATAAGAAATTAATTGCAAATTAACTGTATATTAAATAATATTTTATTAGATCTACATATAAATAATATGATATATTGATTCTACTTAAAATTTTCTCTTTCATGTAATTCATTCCATCCCTTTCATTTAACCTAACTTCTAGAATAATACCAAATTCATCAGATAAAAAAGTAGTCAATTTTTTTTTTGGTAAATCACTAATTAGTTAGATACATGTATATTTAATTTTCAAATATAAATTTTCACATTTTTTATGATGGAACTTAATGGTAATTATACATAAATTAAATAAGTTTTGTAATCACTTGTACTATTCCTTATTGTTGCTAGTAGGTTTGTGTTATTGTGTGTGCGCACCTATATATCTGATAAGATTTTATTAAATAGATATGAGGATAATATAGTATATTTGTTCTGCCTAAATTTTTTTTCTTTACATAACTAGTTCAATAGGGATGGCAAAATTCTCCATAGATCTGGGGCCTCATGGAGATCCGCTTCAAATAGGATAAAATTAGGATAATATAATGGGTAATGAGTGGGGAATAAGGGGAGATTAATCTCTATATTTTAATGGGGTGGAAAATGATTAGGTACTCATATATATATATATATGTAATAAAATAGGAAAAATGCCCGATTTCCCTCTACTTTTTGGCCTAATGTCCCATTACCCTCTTATATTTTTTTTAATACCTCATCATCTCCTGAGTCATATTTTTTTCTTCAGTTTTGCCCTTTAATGATTTAAACTTGAATCATTGAACCATATCGATTAAACCGTTTTTTTTTTAAAATTATAAAAATAAACTGATTTTTTAAAATTGTAAAAATAAACCTATTTTTTTAAATTACAAAAATAAATTTACTTGTGAGAACAAAATAAAATACTCTAACACCTTTATTATTATATTAAATGACTTATTTTGATAATTTTTTTAATTTTTAATACATGTATATTTTTAAAACACATAATAAATTCTATTAAAAATAAAAATTATTTTTATTAACGTAATAAAAATAGTTTTATATTTATAAAAGTGTTATGAAATATTACTATTTAAAAAATAAATCTAATTTATTATAAGAATAAAATTATTTTGAAATTATAAACTTATTTTATAAAATTTTATAAAATCATCATTAATTTTATCAATTTATAATATTTCTAAAATTATTAAGGGAAATAAATATAATTTATTGTAAAATTATAGTTATTTTGAAATCATTATTAATTTAAAAAATTTATAATTTTACGATAATAATAATTTGAATTTGAAATATTTTTAAATTTTAATGATTATAATTTTTCTATATTAAAAAAATTTATTATCAATAAAATTTATTATTAATAAAATTTATTTTATATATTTTAAAAATAATTATTTATTAAATATTTGATCATAAATATATACTTGGTGTAATGGTAAGGGCATTAATTTATTTTTATAGGTTCTAATTCGAATCATTATAATATCAATTTATTTTTTCAATTTTAAAAAAATTAGTTTATTTTTTACAATTTTAAAAAAATCGGTTTAATCGATCTAGTTCAATGGTTCAAGTTTAAATCATTGAAGGGTAAAACTGAAAAAAATGACTTATGAGAGTGATGGGGTATTAGAAAAAATATAAGGGGGTAATGGAGTATTAGGCCAAAAAGCAGGGGGAATTGGGCATTCTCCTAATAAAATACTATAATATATTATTTTTAATATATATGTAATAAAATACTATAATATATTATTTTTAAAATAAAAAATATATACATACAATATTTAATTAAAATATTTTATAATTCATAATTTTTTATACTATCAGATAGTCAACTTTATATTTTTAATTTAATTATTATATATAAATAACACCATAATATATTACTAATATTTTTAGTTAGTAGTAATATAAATAAATATAAAAATAAGAAAAATAAGTGGAGATGAGGAAACCATTTTTCATATAAAGATTCTCTTAAGAAATTGGGATTGAAAATAAATAGGACAGGGAATGTGAAAGGCCTCCTCAGCCTTACTTCGAGCCATTGTCATTCTTATAGTTCCACATGTTTCCATCTAATTTGACTTATTGAATAATACCTTACTACAAGTGAAAAAAGTTTTAAAATTTTGGTAAATTGTCAATTACAAAATTGATTTTATAATTAACTAATTAAAATTAAATTATATTAAATTAATTTCATTGTATGGGTGTACAAATGATTTAGTATATCTGTTTCAACTATTTTTTTTTTCATATCCAATTATTTTCTATTTAACTTGTTGAATAATATCAAACTTAGAACCCTAAAAAAAGTTATAAAAGTTTTTGGTAGATACGTCTAGCTAAAATACTAAAATATTTGGATATGTTATATATTATTTATCTAAATTTTTTTTATGATTAATACATACTAAATTATTATTAAGAAAATTAAAAAAAGTTAAAAGTAGTTTAATATTTTAATTTAAATAATTGTAGTTTTAAACTTTTTTTTTGAAGTTTTTTGAAATAATAAAATAAAAAAGTATTTTGAATTAAACATTTTAGTCCCTGTTTTATTATTTTACCAAAGTCTAAAGACTAAAATAATAATATTCTAACATATCAAACTAACATAAGTTAAATCAAGAGGGTATCTTTATATTTCCTAAAAATTTTGGGGAATATCTAGCACACTCCATAATCAATGGGTATCTAATCTTTCCTCAAAAGTCAAAAGTTAGGGGTAAATAGGAATAATAAATTTTTAAAAATAGCCCTATTTTGTAGTTAATTTACATAAATAGTCATGATTCTTTTTTTTTATCAAACTAGCCAAACAATTATTTTTCAGACAAATTTGCCCTAATAATCATGTTTAACTTTTTTCTGGTAGTTTCCATCGTTTACTCTCATTGTCCAAAGAAAATGTTAACGTAATAAAATCGAACATTTGCTCCCAAGTCTTAAAATTTCCAACATAGATGGTGGACAGTAAGAAGTGGACGCATACATTGGAATATATTTACATTGAGGTATGTATTTGATTAGTGTAAACTTTTTTTTTCTTGAATATTGATGAAATAATGATTTATATAATTCGGATCTCACTTGTTAAAGTATTCATCAACTTAGGTATATAAAGTGTTGATTGAGTTGTTATATGCATATTTGAATGTATATTTTAGGTATATAAAGTGTTGATTGAGTTGTTATATGCATATTTGAATGTATATTATACACAATTTTTTTAGTATAAAGAGTTGTCCATAAGTCAAAGACAATCTAATGTGATTTTTTAGTGTGGATATTTCACTTGAAGTGACTTTTGAGTAACTTACTTGCACCTCAAAATCACATTAGTACGTGCTTCTCATCCTATTTTTTGACATAATCTAATAGTTATATATTATTTATTTGTACATAGATAGGTTGATTTTGTAATATGTTCTATTCATCACAATAGATCTAAAGTAACATCTTCTGATAGTGTTGAGAATTACATTGGTAGAAGAGTCCAATTGTTATCCGTACCAAGAAATATCAACTACCAATAATTATCACACATAGTATACGTGCACAGTTGGAAGGTTGCATTGACTTGTATATAGGCTGTTTGGTGTAGATCCATATCATTGGGGGTGTATAGATGTGGGATTTATGTATATATCATGTTCATTTATGAATGTATACATGTGTGTTGTTTGTGTGATGTCATGTTTGGACTTATGATGTTTATTGTTTTCTATATATATCATGCTCAATGTTATGTGCATATGTCATTTTATATGCATATATATCATTATAGATTCAATTGAATAACCTATTTAAATGAATATTAACACATTATTTTTTGGATAACAAGAAAAAAAATTCATTTTATTTTAAAACATATCCTACATCTAGATTGCAGATTTACATCCAATTTCATCTAGAAATTACAAAGATTTATTATAATATAAAGATGAAATAAATCATAATACACACTGTTATGGGAAAAAATACAACTGGACATGTGGCGGAAAGTAAACCCATGAAAGTTTGAATCAGTTCACTACGAGGTAACCGACCTCAAGGCAGGAAGTGGTACAAGCCTTGCTTATTGCGGTTAGGTAAAATCTATTGTGAGCTGGGCTCCCCGCTAAGTATTGCTAATGTATTCGCCATTTGAGCGGTTAGGTAAGACCCACTGTGAGCTGCGTTCCCTGCTATGTATCGTCAACGAATTCTTCATTTGTTGATATTGCCCTACGTGACCATATACTGTGACACGGATGAGAATGCCTACGTGACCATATAGCGTGACATAGATGGGAATGCCTACGTGACTGTATGCCGTGGCACGTATAGAAATGCCCGTGTGACCATATATCATGGCACATGTGGAGAAATGTGGCTATATACTGTAGCACGCAAAATAGACAAGAAAAATAACTCTAATTCTCTATTGTGCCTTGGAATGGCCATACCCGTCTCCAATAAACAAGAGCTTCGACCTTTTGAGGAAGAGATGTAGGATACTTAATTGCCTAGGTAGGTGGGACGTGCAGCTGCCCAAACACCTGGCTGCGCGAAAGCCCACCTCTTTGTGCTCCAAAAGAATCCTTAGAGTGGCCTAACACATAAGACAGCACCTGGGCTTGGCAGCAGCCAAATAGGTACTGTGCAGATCCTGTCTGACATTGTACAGACAGTGTACAGATCCCGGGTGGGGGACTATGTACCAGCTGGGTGAGTAAGGTTACGCCACTTGTTCACCAAGGTACAGGGCAATCTCCTTGGCTAATAGAGGATTGACACGTGTCCAATGAGCTTGAATAAGGGAAAGCTCACCAACTCTAACTTGCCACGTAGCGTTTGAGTTGGGCCACCAAGAACTAATAGGAGAAGGGCACGTGGAGAGGTAAAACCTTAAAACTAGGGCAAAATATGCCATTTAATCAGGTATGAGCATTCATTTGTTTCATATAAAAAGGTCTTTTTCTCATTTTCACACAAGACAAGTCATTTTAGCCATAATATTTCTAGGAAAGGAACTTTCTTCCTAAGAAGGATTCTATCTTTCTTCTCCCATTACCATGTACACAACCTCCATAGCCAACAGCTCCATGAACACACATAAAACCCAGAAAAACCTCACTGTTGGTCCATTTGAATCTCATCTACCTGACTTGTGACCTTGAATAGACCTTCTCCTTGTGCTTCTTCCTTACCACATTGGCATGCCTTTGATTTTTTCCATTTAGAGGGATATACCCAAGCCCTCATCATTTTCCTCTTTGACCTGAGGCTAACTTAGGCATCAAAGAGGGGTCGTTGAAGAGGCGACTCCTATCTGAGCCCTACTTTATTTTGTAGGAAGTCGCAGACCAGCTCAGTGGAAACCTTGGGTTGAGAGTGTTCAAGCATGAATGGAGGTAAGTTGGATAGTTATTTGAGAAGTAGGCAATAGATGTACTGTCGCTTGAGGGGTCTCGGGAAATTTTGGAGTCATCGGAGTTGAGCTTGGAAGTGGGAGATAGTCTGAGGCAATGAGCTAGGAGGTGGATAGACTTGGGCATTTTGTGGGTATTTGGATAGTGAAGCAGCAGGGTGGTTTTTAGTGGTTTGGGATTGTGGACTTGGCTCGTACGTGCACGCTTGACTCGAGCCATTCGACTACCTCGAGTGTATTTATTCTATCTTTCTATGTGGGTGAAGGGTTTGTAAAATCCGTGCATCAACAGCGGCATCGTCTATGGGGAATTCAAGCGAAAGGTCCGCATATAATTTGCGTGCTCACTAACGGAGTAACATGCCAGTATCTGAAGCTCCAAGAAAAGGTGGCTGGGACTATGTCCAAGAGCCCAACCACAGTAACCATCAGTCACGAAGCCAAATTCCCATGGGTATTGCGGAAAGTCAAAATAGGAGGAGTATGGTCGCGGACTCAGCTCGAAAGAGAAAACGAAAGGCGGTAACTGCGAAACGAGACTTAGATGTAGAGAAGGTCATAGAGATAAATGAGCTGACTGAAACTAAAGCTCAGTTGTAGTATATGATGGACTACTTGTGTGCCACTCTAGGCATCCCGCCACCACTGCCATAACAACTTTACACAGGGAACCAGGCAAACAGCTTCCCTAGGCAAGAGTCGATTCGGATTAACCAACATGAGGTTCAGCGGGTCGACCTAGGTGGCCCGAGTCATCGCAACAAACGTCCAGAAACCACTTGGGTCAGGGACCCCACACGAGAAGCTCTTCAGAGCCACCATAACGAAGAAAAATCCACAGCCAATAACTGGGTCGAAGCATCTAGAATTCAGGTCGGGGGGTTAGTGATCGGGTCAAAGCATTTAGAAGCATCTAGAATAATCTCAAGCCAGCCATCGTAGAGAACTTGAAAAGGCAGTTACTGGAAGTACAAGCCGAGATGAGGGAGCTGAGAGCAAACAATTTAGACCTGGTACTGGAAAACTTACTTGGGGATTTCTGTGCACTACTTTCGAAAAAGGTTAGCGAGTTAGCCTACTAAGAAGATTCAACATGCCCTACTTTGAGCTCTACTAAGGTCAAATTGACCCGGTCGCTAATGTCAAGATGTTTCAAGACTTGATGTTGTCCAAGGGGCATCAGTTGAGGTGATGTGCAAGCTCTTCCCTACCACCTTATCAGAGAAAACAATGACCTGATTCAAGAAGCTCCCGTCAGGTAGTGTTCAAGATTTTGCCAATTTTGCTAGAGATTTTGTTTGCCATTTTCAAGGGGCTAAGCCACCAAACAAAGTTCCAACCACCTTGCAGTACATTAAGCAAAGTGGACAAAAGCCATTGAAGGACTTTGTCAAGCGTTACCATGATGAGGTGATGCAGATGAGAGTGTATGGAAAGGTGGAGACCTTGCACAATTTTTGGCATAATCTTTATTCGAGCCTACTATGGTTTTAATTTGAAAAACGACTGCCCACCCTCATACCAAGAGGCTTATAACAGGTCCATCAGACAAGTGGTTATTGAAGAAAGGCGTAATATTAAGCGGGAGCGGGAAAAAGAAGAAGATATCAGTGAAAAAGTGGGGGAAAAGAAGAAGGTAGAGGCGCGCCCACCTTGACCTGAGCAGTAACTCCAGGTAGGCCAGTCAAACCCACTTGGCCCGCAAGGGTACTAGTTGGCTCCATTGCCATTTAGGCGTTATTCTCCACCAAAATTGGATATGCATCGACCTCCGCTTCTATTGAGGAAAGAGCTCGTCCATACCGTGAGGAGGGAGTAAGACTCATTGCCCACCTCAGCTTATCATCCTCTAAGCACCTCTCGGGAATCTATTTTCTATGCTATTCGACACAAAGGACTTTTAGTGAAGCTCGCCAAGCTGGCAGGCTCACCTAAGAAGAGAAACATGCAAAAGTATTGTGACTTTCATGAAGACAACAGACATAACACCTCCGAGTGTTATAGCTTGAGGGAGCAGATCCAGAACTTGATTAATAATGGATACTTGAAGCAGTTCTTGCTTGAGGTGAGAGGAAGGATATGGCAAAGTAGAAAGCAAGGTCACGCCCTAAGAAGGGACGGGGGTAGCCGGGCAGAAGATAGGAAAGGCCAACACGTGGAATTCGTCAATACTATTAGTGGGGGACCTACCTTGGCTGGGGACTCTAACCGAGCCCGAAAGTCCCATTCTTGTGACCCGGCAACTGGGCCATCGAAGATACCTCAAAGGCCTACTACCCCAGTTATTTTTATGGAGGAAGACACTAAAGACGTGGTATACCTACATAATGACGTGCTAGTGACCACCATGCAGATAGCCAGTAAGGACGTGACAAGAATCTTGGTCGACATTGAGAGCTTGGTCGACATTTTATTCAAAAGTGCTTTCGATAAGTTGTGGTTAGCAACAGTACGGACCCAACGGGCGCTCATGCCACTTAGTGGCTTCACCGGAGATTAAGTATTATTGTGGGGGAGCATTACCTTGCCTGTGACTATAGGGGAAGGGCCATCCGAACTCATTACTATGGTGGATTTTCGTTTTAGTTTACCAGTCCAACTCATATGACGTAATACTTGGGTGCCCATTCCTCATGGTAACCAGAGTGGTCATGTCAATCTACCACTTGAAAATGAAGTTCCGGTTGGGGACCGAGTACGAATCATCCAAGGAGACCAGCTAGTGGCACGGATCTGTTATGCTATCTTAGTGGGAGTTTGCCACCAAGTTTTGGCCTTAGACCCAAGGGCCACGAAATTAGAATAGCGGGGGGAACTAGTAGAGGACTTGGAGCTGGTTCTATTAGTAGAAGATAATCACTCTAGAGTGATCAAGGTGGAATCTATCAACAAGATCATCAAGGACCTCCTGAAGAAGAAGCTGGGCAATATAAAAGGTGTTTGGGTAAAGGAATTACAGGAAGTACTTTGGGCCTATTGAACCACCTATAAAACGGCAACTGGAGAGACACCTTACTCTCTAGCTTTTGGAGCAGAGGCGGTGATCCCAGCTGAAGTGGGAAGGCCAATGTTCAGAACCTTACTGTGATACCCGAAGATTGATTAGTGTGTGTATATATATATTAGAAAGTAAATATATTTATTGGAAATGAATTATCTAATTATGGATGAATAAATTCTTAATTTTAAAAGAATTGAATTTTAGGATAATATAAGTTTTGTTGTGGGTGAAAAATATAAAAAGAAAAGTTAAAAGTTTAAATTGAAATTTAGAAGACATATGTCATTTCATTTAATTGATTTTGGGTGATACGTGTGCTTTTAAGAGCTAGTAATGGTAAAAGAAAATAATAAAATAATAAAATAATAAAATAAAATAATAAATGAATAAAGAGAGGCGGTGGTGTATATATATATAAACAGCTTTGCTTTCATAAATTGAAAGCTACGGGCAGTGAGGAAGAAAGAAAAAGAAAGAAAGAAAAGTTCATTTTGAATTTGTATTTTTGGATGATTAGCTTTCTGTTTTAGGAATTGTAAATAATTTCATATGATTTAATTGTTAGTATATATATACAGATGTTTACATACATACATTTTTAGATAACTAAGTTTGAATTATTAAATCATTATGTATTATTATTGTTAAATTGATACTAGGGAGTGATTCAGAGGGGAATGAAAAGTCAGCAGAAGTATAAGAATAATCATTCCATATTCAGGTAGGTAATTATATGTATTTGAGAGATTTTAGTTTTAAAACTGAAAAGTAGGGTGTTTTACTAAATTAAATATTTTGATAAATGTTTATGAAATTCCTAAATTATTACGTGTTGATCCAATTGATTGTTTTTCGAATCGGATTTGAATAATAATTTTTATATGAATGTCATATTTATAAATACATTGAAAAAATAATATCAGCACGTATTGTGATTTCATAAATGAATTATTTGTATGGATATGTTGTGAAATAAATGGATAAATAAAAATGTGATGGCCATAGTTGTTGTTATGATGTGGCACTGGTGTTTGGGTCGATGATCCCTCGGAATAATACCCGTAAAGTACGTTGGGGCGATGGTTCCTCGGAATAATACCTGTAAAGTACGTTGGCCAGTTTTTGGCGTGGCGGTCCTTCGGAATATTGCCCGTAAAGTATGTAAGAGTAAAAATTAGTGAAAATTATTTTAAATGATGGAATGAATGTGTTTTTGTTATTCTTGTGAATATTGGAATTGAAATGTTGTTTTGAATTTCGTTAAGCTTATTGTTCGAAATCGAAAAGTATTTTATATATGTAAATTTATTTATTGTAAAATTCTTAAAACTACCTTTATGTATAAATATCTACTAGGCATTAGCTCACCCCTACTCTTCAAGTTCCTAAGCAATGCTGGAGATGTTGTATATAGAAGACAAGGATACTCCAAAACAAGAGTTTTACCACTTTGGAAACTATATGTAAGGGTTATTTTCGACTGTACCCCATATTTATTGACGTATATCAGATATAGACCAATTTTTGTGAAAGTCATCACTCAACCCCAAAAGAATAGTAAAATGACTATTTTACCCTTACCCTAATTAAAAAAAAATAAATAATAATAACATTTTAGTCTCTCAAGTTTGATCAAATAATAAATTAAGACACACTTTAACTAATTTAAACATTTTAGTCCACATTGTGTTGTTATATTTATTACCATTTTGAAGAATATAATTAACTTTTTATTTAAAACAGCACAAAATCGTAATTACACTACAGTAAAAAGCTCTAGATTATTGGAAATACGAATTAAACTCACGATATGATTTTTATTCATGATTTTTTAAAACAAATAATAACAAAAATTGTAGAAATTTTTTTGAATGGGTTATTGTAGTTTTTATTGCTAGATTTTTTTATATAAGTGGAAAAAAAAGTATGTTAAAAAAGATGGAAGAAGAGTGGCGAATGATAATAAGGACTAAAATATTAAAATTAGCTAAAATATACCTTAATTTATTATTTTATCAAAGTTTAGGGACTAAAATATTATTATTCTATTTTATTTTTAATTAGGATGAGGGTAAAATAGTCATTTCATCGTTATTGGGGGTGGAGTGATGACTTTCATAAAAGTTGGTCTATATATGATATATGTCAATAAATGTAGGGTAGGACCGAAAATAACCCTATATGTAATTATCGATGCAGGAGTTTGTAATGTGTGGCTTTGATGTATTTTTCTATGTTTGTATTTAAATTTTAGATACCTTAAAATTAGTTATGTTTTCTTTTAGATAATGAATAGAAGCAGTTGATGTTAAATATTATTAGAAGTATTTATAATGAAATCTTAAAGTTATAGGTTTATATATTTTGGCATACAATTGTTATAAAGGAAATTCTGCCAATTTTTTTTTTATAAAATTAAGGATGCTCTAAACTGAATTAAGAATATTAACTTTCTTGAAATAATGATTATATTTTGAAAGTCTAAATTTTTCGTAGTACCCTAATTTGGTGCTACTTTCGTAATGCCGGAGTCGGGGTGTTACACTTACATTTCGACGATGTGCAAAATTAGATCCAGCTCAATATCGCGCTTGATCTCTTTGAGGAAAAGAGAGAGCAAGCTCAAGTTAAGACAACAATGTACCAGTAAAGGATCGCCTAGTACTATAACTCCAAGGTTAGGCCTCGAAGTTTCAATGACGATGACCTGGTCTTGAGGAAGGTGACACCACAACTAAAGGACACAGGTTCCACCAAGCCCACCAGGACATGGGAAGGCCTACGTCGCATTCATAGGGTCATCAAGGCAGGTGTGTACAAGCTATCTTACCCAGATAGCCACTTGGTCAAGAGCTTGCGAAAAGCCGATTAGCTCCGCAAATTCTACCAATGACTAGGGCTTAGCTCGGCCTTGATCCATGTATTATTTCGTCGTTTGTTCGCCAAGTGTTATCTCACCGATTATTCGCCAGGTGCTATTTTCTCCATGTGTTGTTTCTTCGTCTGTTCGCCATGTATCGTTTTATCGTTTATTCGCCAAGTGATATTTCGCCGTTTATTCGCCAAGTGTTATTTTGCCGTTTGTTCGCCATGTGTTGCTTTCTCCATGTTTTATTTTGCCATTTGTTCGTCATGTGCTGCTTTCTCCATATGTTATTTCACTGTTTGTTCGCCATGGGTTATTTTCTCCATGTGAAATTTTGCCATGTGTTGTTGTGCCGTTATTCGCTAAGTGTTATTTCGCCGTTTGTTCACTATGTGCTACTTTCTCATGTATTATTTCACCATTTGTTTGTCATGTGCTGCTTTCTCCTTGTGTTATTTTCTCCATGTGATATTTCGCCATGTGTTGTTTCGCTGTTTGTTCGCCATGGGTTGTCTTCTCCATGTGATATTTTGCCATGTATAGTTTCCTCCATGTGTTATTTCGCCATGTGTTCGCCATAGGCCGTTTTCTCCATTTAATATTTCGCCATGTGTTGTTTTGCCATGAATTCGCCACGGGTTATTTTCTTCATGTGTTGTTTCGCCATGTATTGGCCATGGGTTATTTTCTCCATAAGTTATTTCGCTGTATCTTCACCATATGTTGTCCATCATGTTTTTGCCATGTTAATTCTCCTTTCAATGTATTTGCCAAGGGCACGCAGTTGAGTGGTTATGTAGCTTCCAGTGTTGGGACAGTTTTGGATTAGCCACCACTTAGGTGAAGTTTTCACTTGACCTTTTGCAGGGCCTTGGCGGGTGCTATGTTATCGGCAATTGCGGATTAATGAATATGTGTTTTTCTCCGATATTTCACTCCATTTATTCCATGAATGCTCCAAAATTATGATTGTGATGAGATATCTGTGCATTATTTATGTGATATGAGATTGGTTGTTATTAGGCCCACCTTAAGCAGGTGAGGACCCACCTCCTATTAGATATGGACTTTGAGATGAATTACAAACCGCAAGCAAAGACAAAATGCAGAAAGTTAATTTGGGCACATAATGATATAAATAAAAGGCTATACCAAAGCTTTACAAACCGTAAGTATCAAAAGGTGGAGGTTAGTGCTAGTGCCGCCCCACAAATCAGCCAATCCCATACAATGTTATGTAAAACAAGTCCATAAAAGCTTATGACAACATCAAAAAGGAAAAGGAAAGGAAGAAAAAGGATCTTCTCCTTACTCTGGGTCGTTTCCTCTTGGAGCTGGGCTGAGACAAAGTCGACCTCTTTCTTTGCTCCTGTTAGTTCATTTGTTAAATGTTGGATTTCAGCATCTTGTTCATGCAACTCCTTTTGCATCTGCTCGACCTGGGCCTTAACCTCCTTTAAGCGGTCAGATGAAGCAACGACGCCTTTAAGTCGTTCGCTATGTACGGTAGAGAGCACGGCTCTCTGCGAGAAGAAAACAAGAATACCAATTACAGAAGGATTAAAATGAAAAGGTAAAGGAGGTACAGAAAGAAAACCCACCTGGAGGGACAGTTGGGCTTCCAGCTCCAAAACCTCGCGCGGTCCCAAGTTGGCAAGTTCAGTAATTCGTTGGGCGTCGATGGAGTCGTAGGTAGACTGCAGTAGGGGAAGAAGCGAAGTATCACCTGGGAGGTGGCTTCCCAGAATACGACCCACCTCACTTGTGACATAGAGGGACTAGCTCAAGCTTTCTCCCTTCTTAGGCTACTTGGAAGATCTAATTACAGAGTCGCTAGCCAATCCATTGGCGCTAGGCACGCCCTTCAGAGGCCTTCATCATCAAGGTCCTCATGTGGTCGATGTAGGCCACCCTTCCAATACCACCTTCGGCTTGAGCTCCTCTGTTACTCTCGGAGGCCTGTTCTGTATATTAGCCAGTGCAATTGTTAGACAAATGTGAGAGCGTAGTGAGAAATCTGATTTAAGGGGTGAGCAATCTTTACTCAATTTCTGACCGACAGATGGAGTTGGGCTCAACCGAGCCTCATCTATGTTAGAGGTGGCAAACGGGCGGGCTAGCTGGCCCGAGCACAGCCCAGCCTAGGTCATGAATAGTGTCGACATGGCCCGACACTGTTTACGGACTGGGCCTAGAAAAAAAGCTCGTGGGCCGTGCCAGGTTGTGCTGTGAACAGTAATCGTGTTGTGATGGGCCCAAGAAAAAGGGAAAATGACATTTACACTCCTATTAGGTTGAATCTTAATTGATTTCACCCCTGTTAGAATAAAATATCTAAAATCCCCCCTGCCCTTAAGAATATTTTGTCAATTTAACAGAAAAAATATACTTTTACCGTTATGCCCTCGTAACGCTCGTGTAATGAGACAAAATTAAATGTCTTTTTCACAACTTAAATAAATAATTTAATATATCAATATATATTTTATCTATAAATAATTCAATATATTAATATTTAAATATTTATCAAAAACTAATTTATATAATTTACACAATATATTTATATAATTTATATATAAATATAATTAAAATAAAACTGAATTAAACTTATATAAATATTTAAATTTATAAATATATTATATAATTTATTAATAAAATTATTTAGTTTTTAAGTACTTCAAAATAAATATAAATTTTATTTATATTTATATATAAAATATATTTTTATATAAATACAAATTAAATTTTATTATTTATATAAATATATGCATCGCTACACTGTACATAAGACAAACTTTCTTATCGATTAATTTTTTAATTAATAAAAATTAAAAAATTGGCCACTGTCTTCTCAATTCAGTTTTCTAAATTACAGAGAGCTCTCATTATGCACTGAATAATCTCTCAACTCTTTTTAAATCCCTCTTATATTGCATGACCCAAAACACCTCAATTCTTCAATTGAGCGCTCTTGAATCTCGCCACGAATACCAGCAACAATGCTCAATATTCTCATAATAAGATAAAAAAAAAAACATCTTTTATTTATAAAAATTAAACTTCAAAATTATCTACCCAGCCCAAAATAATTTTTTTTTCAATATCTATCAAATCATTGTTCAAAATTCACAAAAATTAAAAAAAAAACTCATCCATAACCAATTCATAAAAAAATTCTTCGTTATCTACCCGACCATTCTAACAATTTTATAAAAAGAAAAAAGAAAAAAACTCACACACACCAATCAAGCTACCAAATATAAAACTCTTCCACAAAAACTCATCATCGAAATCTCAAAATTATCCATCACAAAACTCAAGCTTGGTGCGGTGCTAGTGTATGCAATTGGATTTGGGGGGAGAGGAAAAAGAAAGTGTCTACGCTTGGATTTGAAGGAGACAGAGAGATAAGGGAGATGGTGGGGAGACGATAGAGTAGACATGGAGATGGGAAGGGGAGAAGGCGGCTGATTTGGAGATGAAACCGATGATGGGGGATAAAGGATAAGGTTGTGGGTTTTTTCTTTTTTTTTTTCTTTTTAAATTTTAATCAAATTTATGGCAAGCTGACACATCATCTCTATATTTAATTGGACCAAAATATCCTTAAAATTTTAATTCTTTTCATTACCGTTTTAACGGTAAGGGGGATTTTGGTCATTTTATTCTAACAGGGGTGAAATCGAGTAAGCTTGAATCTAACAAGGGGGTAAATGTCATTTTCCCAAAAAAAAATTCACGAGTTACTATTTAGCCCATGAATAGTAAAATCTAGTCACTATTCACTATGAACAGCCTACTATTCATTATGAACAGTGATACTGTGCAAGCCAATTGGGCTACATTTTGACGGACGGGCCGGCACGATATAAATAGTAATCATGCCTGTGGGCCTGAGCTAGGCCTGTATATTTTACTGTGCATATTGTACCGACCCAGCCCGAATGCCCGTTAGGCTTATTTTTCATAGGTCGTGCCAGCCCAACATGGCCCATTTGCCACCTCTAATCTATGTTGTCCAAGGCACCGGGATGACTCTTCACATACTTGAGAGCTTTCTTCACACCCTTCTCGCTAGTAATGCATCGCTCTTATTTCACTGCAACTACAAAGAAGCATTGTTAGATGCCTTTTACAACAAAAAAAAAAAAGGAAAAAGAAGAGATCGAGAAGCTCAACTTACCATCTCCCTTGAACCCAGTTGGAACTACGTACTCGGTTGGAACCACGTACTCGGTTTCATTTTTTGTATATGAACGACCCTATTTACCAGAAGCCACAAATCACACATCATCCCAAGACTTGTCAGAGTAAGTAGGGACGCAAGATGGAATGACATGAGGATACTTGCTCCAATTTCGCAAGTAATAATGTCTAAGTTTTTCAGAGTTGGTAGTAATAGTGAAGTAAGCCCGTATATTATTTGAGCTGGGCTGGGAACAAGCCCTCGTGCTTACATCACCTCGAGCTGGGCTAGGAAAAAGCCCCCGCTCTTACATCACCTCAAGCTGGGCTAGCAATAGGCCTCCAAGCCAACACTTCTGCAAGTTAGGGTAAAAATCAACTAGAGCTACAACACCTCTGTGAGTTGGCCGAGGGCAAGCCTTAGTTACTGCATCTCTAAAAGTTAGGCGGGGAATAGGCCCTAGCTCCTATTCCTCTGCAAGTTGAGCAGGGAATGAGATTTAGCTTGTACTCTTACTCCACCATACCTCAAGGTGAGGCCAGATTGGCCGGTAATCCACCAAAGTGATCTGCGCCATTGCAAAATTATCTCCATCCATCCCCAATCGCCATGCGCTTATCTTCATAAGTTTTTTGCCATTGAAGATATCTCCATGGACTTTCCGCCACTTTGAATGCCCTCACACAAAGAAGCTAAAAGTAAGGTAAAGCAAGACATAACTTCCAATGCCTTCAGCTTCGCTTCAGCTATTAGAAGTTAGGAGACTTATGTTATAGGAAAAAATACAATTGGACACGTGGCAGAAAGGAAGCCCACGAAAGTCTGAATAAGCTCACTACGAGGTAACTTACCTCACGCTCATCTCAAGGCAGGACGTGATATAAGCCCTGCTCATTGCGACTAGGTAAGACCCACTGTGAGCTGGGCTACCCGCTAAGTATTGCCAACGTATTCACCATTTGAGCGGCTAGGTATGACCCATTGTAAGTTGGGGTCCCTGCTAAGTATCGCCAACGTATTCGCCATTTGAGAGGCTAGGTAAGCCCCACTGTAAGTTGAGCTCCCACTATGTATTACTAACGAATTCTCCATTTGTTAATATTAGCCCACGTGACCATATACCGTGGCACAGATAGGAATGCCCACGTGACCATATACAGTAGCACGTGTGGAAATGCCCGTGTGACCATACATCGTGGCATATGTGAAAAAATATAGCTATATATTGTAGCACGCATAAATAGACGAGAAAAATAACTCTAATTCTCCATTGCGCCTTGGAATGACTATACTCGCCTCCAATAAACAAAAGCTTCGACCTCCTGAACAAGAGAGGTAAGATACCTAACTGCTTAGGCAGGTGGGATGCCCAGCTGCCTAAATACCTATGTGCGCGAAAGACCACCTCTTTGTGCTCCAAAAGAATCCTTAAAGTGGCCCAACATACAAGAAAATATCTTGCGAGGGCTACTTTAAAGGCAGGAGACAACACTTGGTCTTGGCAGTAGCCAGGCAGATACTGTACAGATCTTGCCTGACATTATGCAGACAGTGCACAGAGCCTAGGTGGAGACCATTCAGAGCCCAAGTGGGGGACCATGTACCAGCTGGGCGAGTAAGGTTACGCCACTTGGTCACCAAGGTACAGGGCAATCTCCTTGGCTAATAGAGGGTCAACATGTGTCCAATGAGCTTGAATAAGGGAAAGCTCACCAACCCTAGCTTGCCACGTGGCATTTAAGTTGGGCCACCAAGAACTAAGGTGAGAAGGGCACATAGAGAGGTAAAAACCCTAAAACTAGGGCAAAATAGGTCATCCAATCAGGTATGAATATTCCCTTGTTTTATATAAAAAGGTATTTTTCTTATTTCACACAAGACAAATCATTTTAGCCACAATATTCCTAGGAAAGAAGCTCTTTTCTCAAGGAGGATTCTCTCTTTCTTCTCCCATTACCATGTACACAGCCTCCATAGCTAACAACTCCATGAACATGCAAAAAACTCAGGAAAAAACCTCACTGATCGTCCCTTTGAATCTCCATCTATCAACTTGTGACCTTAAATAGGCCTTCTCCTTGTGCTTCTTCCTTACCATCTTGGCATACCTTTGATTTTCTCTATTTAGAGGGATATACCCAAGCCCTCATTTTTTTCCTCTCTGACCTGAGGCTAACTTAGGCATCAAAGAGGGGTTGCCCAAAAGGTGGGTTGGATAGTTATTTGAGAAGTGGGCAGTAGGTGTACTGTCGCTCGCAGGGTCTCGGGAAGTTTCAGAGTCATCGGAGTTGAGCTTGGATATGGGAGGTGGACAAACTTGGGCATTGTGTGGGTATTTGGACAGTGCAGTAGCAGGGTGATTTCTGGTGGTTTGGGATTGTGGACTTGGCTCGTACATGCACGCTTGACTCTAGCTATTTGGTGGCCTTGGGTGCATTTATTCTATCTTTCTGTGTGGGTGTAGGGTTCGTAAAATCCGTACATTAACACGCACTGAAGATTATGAAAAGATAACCACAACAATAACACCATTTGTTTTGGTGTTTTTAATTAAAAAAAATATTTTGAACAAGAAAAAATAGATTTTGAATAAGAGGTACTCTAGGGTCCTCCCACAGCTCTTTCCCTTCATTTTTCGCTTGTCTAGTAGATTTTTCTGATCTCTACTACAACAAATCTTGTGCAATAATCATTGTTTGGCATGAGCTTTTTAGTTCTAAAACTTTATATCTTTAAATTTCTTCAAATAAGTTTCCAGTTGTTCATATCTGTAAAACAACACAATCATAATAACCTGGATATACAAAAAAATATTAGAACCAACACAAATTTTGATCTAGGTGGAGAAACTTCTATCTAAGTGGAAATAAATTACCATTGATCTAAATCTTGGTGAAAATATGCATTTATTAAGGAAAAGAAAAGAAAAATTAAAAAAAAAAGGCTAAGAAATCTCACAGCCGATGAGCATTGAGTTTTGTTTTTTGGTTTGAATACAAAGAGTTTTTTAGGAGAGAGAAAATGAGAGAAAATAGGAGATAATAACACAAATTAAGTTAAACTATATAAAAATATTAACATTAGTATATTATTCATCATAGGACAAGTTAAATTAAAGTTATTTCATTATTATGAAATCATAAAACACACATTAAGAGAGTTAATTAAGCGTGCATAAGATAAAAACATCAATATTAGAACATGCATTAAGAGACTAATAGTATTTGTCACTAAAATAATCTCTTACAAATTACTCGTGACTTTGATGAAAAGTTTTCTAAACCTCACAATTTGCTAGATGTCTTGACAACCAATCTTTTAAATGTCTTTCAACATGCCATCTCATGTCACAACTAAAAAAAGGTGATTTATAGGGATAAGTAGATTGTAACAAATTTTAAAAACATATTATTATAAATAATATATAGAGACTAATATTACTATTTGTTACTAAAATTTAGAATTTATTATTCAATTTGAGCTACTGTTTAAAATTTTAACACTATAAAGATGATTATTACTAAATGTTTCAATAAAAAATAATAAAACCTATTTCTTTTAAATATTTAACGTAGCATTAATTTATCTCTTATAAACGTATATTCGTTATAAATTATTTCTATCATATTCTTTAAGAAACATATGATAGATTTCCTTCCTAAACCTAATGGACCAGCAAATTAATAATTTAAATCTTCTTGAAATTCTTTCCTCTTTACTCCAGTCATCACCCCTTATAATGAGGTTTTTTTTTTTGTCTAAAGTAAGTTAACTATCAATTATTATGATTTTTTCTACTAGTTCATGATTCACAATAATCAGAAAAATAAGATTCTAAGCTCAAGTCAAGTATATTAAAGCTCAGGTCACTGGGCTGAGTACCTGAATTAACCATACTAAGCTCAGGTCAATGAATTGAGTACTGAAGTCATCCATATTAAGCTTAGGTCAAGGATGCTAAGCCCAAGCCAGAGAAACTGAGCACCAGAGTCAATACTAAAGAGCTAAGGTCAAAGATAGCAAGCTTAGATCAATGAGAATGATCACTTCAGCCGTGAGTAAATTAAGCTAACCTAGAAAAATTCAGCTTAAGTTAAAGTTGCTAGTTAAGTTAGTAATGCTGAGCTAGCGTGACAGGACCCGCCCCGACCCCTCTCAAGAGTCCGGGACAAATCCTACTAAACATTTATAATAGATATCTGTTATTCTCATAAACATCCCATAATAACACTCATAGATAAAGAAAATGGCTTTAGGCCTCCATCATTAACATACATTGAGACTTCATGTCTCGTCACACATATATACATATTCACATACACATATGATATGCTCAAAATGTTTCAGGTAGCATGTGTAGAGTGGTCTCAACCTCATTTACAAAACTGCACCCTGCACAAAATCTTGCGTGACCTGGAGAGAAATGGGAAAAATAGGAAAAGGAATGAGCTTGCGGCTTAGTGAGTGGACATAGTTTTTAAAGAAAATACATTTTCATACAACCACTTTACGACATCCTAAAATCGTACATAAATTAAGCATCACTTACACATTAAAAATGCATATCATTACAAATTGTTCATACAACACCCAACTAGTACCCGGGGATATCATGCTTGACGGGATCCCAACGCTCAAGTGGGGAAAAGTCATACTCAACCCGGCGGCCTCGTATCATCGCTTAGGGAGCTCACATTCATATACATATATTTCCATGGGTCCCAAGGACCTTACTATATAATATTGGGGAATGGGTACTTGTGGGGTGCTTCAAACAAACACAACCAATATTCAAATAGAAAATAATCACGTTCATGCAACTACTAGATATCACGCATAATTTAAATACTACGCAACATACAACGCAATCTAACTCATTAATATACAGCTCAATCATACTACATAAAATATTTAAACATAATATAAATTCATAATATTTTAAAAATATATCTACTCATAGTTCAATCGTTCAATCTCTGAAAATTTTGGGGTCCACTGGGTTTCTTACCACCGCACTGCTCCCTAAAAACACATAATTTAATAATTTACCGTTAAAACTAATCCAAAACCTGATACGTATCACAAATATAACAATAAAACTACTTTAACTCCATAATTACACTGTTCACAAAGTTTCTGGACATCAATTCAACTTCCCAATACCTTTTCCTGGACAATTCCTTTTTCCTACAAATGATTTCCGTTTATCTTTTCCCTTTTTCCTTTTTTTTTTCTTTTCTTTTTCTCTCTTCCTCTCGAATTCAATTTGCTTCTGTTCTGCTCTGTTTGATTTCTTTTTCAATTTTGCCTCTGAAATGAAAAAACGTGTATATATATATATATATATATATGCACCGCCTTACCGCTTATATTATCATTATAATATTTAATTATTATTATTTAATTATTTTTTTTCTTTTTGACACCTAATGCTTAGGTGTCTCATAGCGTTAAGTGATGATTTGGCAGGTCAAAGCTAATGGGGAAGGAGTTGCAATATTGCTAACTAATATCAGGTGATGTCGAGCTGCAATGATCAGTTCCAAGAAGTTGAGCCAGCAAGACTAACAAAATTTGTTATTCACAGGTACAACTATATATATATACATATGAACAACTTCTTATTTAAGGGGAGACAGAGTGTTTATGCATTGTAATTGTATCCAAGAAATAAAGTAAGTCATTGAGATGTTCCATAAGAGAGTGAAATCTTGTAAACTTAATTTTGATAATAAAGATCCCTTTCAGTTGTCTTGACAGTGGACATAAGCCTTCAAGGTTGAACCACTTTAATCCTGTTTTCCATCTATTTGATGAAATCTTTCTTTTTATTTGGATTATTTTTCTTTGTGGTTTCTTGTTGCGCTAACTTTTAGCTCTTGTTTATGATTCATTGATTTCTTTGTTCATTCATTAAAGTCAAATCTTGGTTAGGTTAGTTTACATTTTGTATAAGAAATTGGTATAAAAGCATTGTTCTTGAAGGATGGCACAATCTAGGCTTGATCTTGAGAAATTCAATAGAGATAATGACTTCAATTTGTAGAGAGTCAAAATAAAGGCACTGCTAATTCATCAAAGGCTCGAAGAAGGATTGGATGGTGAAGAAAATATGCCTAAAATTTTGTCTGCAAATAAAAAAAAAAGAATTAATGAGAAAGGCACATAGTGCTATTGTCTTGAGCCTAAGTGGTGGCATTTTAGGAAGGTGTCAAATAAGAAGACAACATCTAGATTATGAGAAAAGATGGAGAGCAAGTATATGACCAAACTATAGCTAACAGGTTGTAATAGGAGAAAGTTGCATACTTTATCTCTTATAGAATATGGTTCATCTAAAGAACACCTTGATGAGTTTAATAGTATTCTTGATCTTAAGAATCTTGATTCGAAGATTCCAGATGAAGATCAAGCTATCATCTTGTGGACACCTTGATACTCAATAGAGAGACCATTTCATTGATTTAAAGTAAATGTTGCCCTTAACACAAAAAAAACTAAAGAAAAAAGTTAGAGTTGGTGAGTTTTCAAACAGTAAGGGCTTACAACAAAAGGGATAATAGAAAATAAAAATAACAAAGAAAGAAAATAATATAGATCTAAGTCCAAGAAAAAAGTCTTGAAATACTTCCAATGTCATAATAGGGCCATTTCAAGAAGTATACATGTCTTCGAGAGGTAGTATGAGGTCAAATAATGAAGGATACATGTCTCTAGACTTGTTGGTACCTTAAATAAGTATGCTAAAGATCAGTGGAATGTTAGAGAAACTAAGTACCTAATTCAGTATTATTGAGCTTAGGTTCAAGATGGCAAGTTTAGGTCAGTGAAGATGATCACTTGAGCCGTGATTAAAGCTAACATAGAAAAAAAAGTCAGCTTAAGTTAAGCAGTTAGTTAAGTTAGTAATACTGAGTTGGCATTAGGTGGTGACGGTCAAAGCTAATGTAGAAAAAGTTGTAATATTGTTGACTAATATTAAATGTTAATGACCTGGAAAGATCAGTTTTAAAAAGTTGAGCTAGCAAGAATAACAAAATGTGTTATTCACATATGTAGCCATAGATATAAACAGCTTCCTCTTTGTGGGGATATAAAGTGTATGTACATTTTGATTGCATTAAAAAAATAAAGCAAGTAATTAGAAAGTTCCTTGAGAGAGTGAAATCTTGTAAATTGGTGATCTTTTAGACTTAATTTGATAATAAATGTCCTTTTAAGTTTTCGTGATATTGGACGTAGGCCTTCAAGGCTAAACCACTTAAATCTTATCTTCTACCTATTTGATGAAATCTTTCCTTGTGTTTGGATTATTTTTCTTGGTGGTTTCTTGTTGCAATAGGTTCTAGCTTTTCTTTATGATTAATTGATTTTTATGTTCATTCATTAAAGTTAGATCTTAGTTAGGTTAATTTATATTCTGCATAACACACTCTAGTTAGTTTTTTTTTTCGTTTTTTAATAATCAATATGCTTAAGTAATTCTCAATGACCCCTCTCAACCAAAATAAGAAAAAGAGAGAAGCCTATTGATTCGAAGTCACTACAAAAGGGTCGGTCAATAGCATAGTTTTTTCTTTCCTATGTCTTATTTCGAAGGAAAGGCCTTCACATTCCTAATCTGCTAGGGTTGGAAAAATCGTGAATACGTACAAAGGGGCCTTGATTATGCTTAAGGGGATCTTCGGGACAAATTCCCGTACGTAATGTAATCCCAAATTAGATATGTCCAGGCCATGGATTAGCTTCTCTTAGTAAAGGCAAGATCTATATATGCTTTTTTTCAGATATAAAGTTAGGATCCACTTTGCTGGTGAAGCCTTCAAGGTAGGTACAATGTAACTGATACTAGTGTGTATAATTGATTCATTTTGATGTTATGCTTGAATTTGTTAGAGTGATTAGTTCTATTTTGTTTTTGCTCATTTATATCAAAGAGATAAAATAAAGTGCTCAAGTTACTGATATGGAAATAAAAATGTGAAGGCAAATAAAATTATGTGCTAAGAAAATTAAAAATTGTGTGCCATGTGTTACAATTAAATATTAAGAAAATAAATTGGTATACAATAAAATAATATAAAGATTGAGGCAATATGTAAACATAATCACACATAAATATTAAAATAACATACCGATTTGTTGAAAAATAAACATGCAAATTTTAATCTTTAAACTTAAAGATTTTGAGTAAAACAGAAAGTTTGGTATTTTTGAAATACAAGTAAATTTTATTGGCTATAACTCTTAAGGCTTGATACTTTCAAACTAATTTCTTTAATTTATGTGAGTTTTACTGATGTGAACCTTGTCAATGACATAACAAAACTTAATATCAAACGTGATATTGAATCTTGTCAATAATGTGACAAAACCCAATTACCAACGTGATATTAAACCTTGCTAACGATGTGACCAACCCAACACCAAATGTGATACAAAACCCTAAGATCTTTAAGATGCAAGTTTATTGAGCTTTGACCCATTATCTAGCAAGATAAGAACCAAGAACTATGGTTGTTTGAAAATGCCATACCAAGAATCTCAAGAACCACTCAAGAATTAAGGTGATAAGTCAATTATTGAATGCCATAAGAATATAATTCTTGATAAGTTCACAAGTTCTTAAAAGAACCAAATAAATAATTTATTTCTCATTGAAAATAATATTTTGATAACTAATATTCTAAATTCCAATACAATGTTAACCTCATATATATAGGCTAATATAAATCCTAAATAAAACAGAAATCCAAAATTAAGTAGGAATAAAAAACCCTAACTCAAATAGGAATATAAATCCTAAATTAAAGAGAAAAAATTATAATCCTAATCTAATTAAGAAATATAAAAAAAATAGCAATCCTAAACAAACTAGAAAACTAATTCTATATAGAATAAAGAATCTTTAAAAGCCCATGTTATCCATATAGCATTAGGATTTAGTAGCGCAAGGTTATTTTATTCTTCTGCATGCAGCCTACTTGAACTTTTGTCATGTATTTAGCCCATCTAATTTTTTCCCACTTGAAAAACTTGACGGATTATGTGAATGTTGCCCTTAAGTCTCTCCAAGACTACTTGAAAGTTCCCTCTTATGAATTATATCATTTACAGTATAAAAAACTAGAAATTTTGATAACATCTTAAAATTTGCATGCCTTTGTTGGGAGAATTATTTTGCAAGATGCTTGTTTAATTGTCTTTATTCTACAAGAATCCCTATGCCTTATGTACTTTATTTATGCATAAATCTTCAAATTTTCAAACTTATTGGACTTGTTCCTTTTATCTTAGAAAACTCCAATATAATATTCCCATTAGGCTTGGTTTCTACACTTATGATCTCTGTATTTTGGATCTCTGTATTTACTAGGAAGACTTATTTGATCTCATTTAATGGTTTTTGGCACAGTAACATTGGCTTTATGAATATCGGTCTGTGATAATAAGGTTTCACTTTTTGGACTATGATCGAAAGCTATGGTATTGAAAGGTGAAAACATTAATTTGTTATAGATCCTATAAATTAAGGTTATAGGAAGCATTCTCGATTTCATTTTGTAATGAAGAATTTTAATATTTAGGGTCAAGACATCAAGAATATTTATGTCATTAAGACAAGCTGTAAAATTTGGGTAATGATCAAAATAGACTTGCCCATTGCAGAAATTGGTTTCAATGACTCCTAAGAGTGAATCTTTAAATTCTAGAAATCTACAATCCCTAAGGCAAGCAAATATTATAGTATCTAACCCTTTAACACCTAGGGGCTTGAAACCTACTTGAACTACTCCTATATCGATATAGCTGTATTTTGATTTTCATTTTTGAAAGGAAATTTCATATAGAAGTCTGATTGTTTGGTGGGTATTTTTTAACGTAATTGTTCTTTCTTCAGCTTTGATGATGTAGTCAGTGTTTGATAAAACTTAAAATATTTCGTTGTAAATTTTGTTGATTGAAACTTTTGAAATCACCCAAGTATTGCAATTACTGAGATTGTCATTGTGTTGAGTACTAAATTCATTCTTCAACATAATTTGTTCTTGATTGATGATCTCATCCCTAGCTAATATTAGAACTTGAAATAAACATAGATCTAAATAAAGAATTCTTTTTCAAATTATTTTTATACAACCATCTACTGTGACCAGTGACCAGCAATCTTACAATATCATCCAAGGTTGATCATAATAACCCAATAGTTGTAATCAAATAATTTTATAAATAAATTCAATTATCCAAATCCTTAATTTCCTTATATCTAATACCAAAGAGACAAGATAAAGTGCTCAAGTTGAAATTGCGTATGGAAATGCAAAATGCAAAGA
Organism: Melia azedarach; assembly: GCA_028052125.1. NCBI lineage: Eukaryota > Viridiplantae > Streptophyta > Magnoliopsida > Sapindales > Meliaceae > Melia > Melia azedarach. The sequence goes on from CM051394.1 coordinate 11,941,894, forward strand.
CAAATAAAATTATAATATATGGAAATCAAAGATTGTGTGCCATAAAATAAATTGGTATGCAATAGAATAAGATTGAAAAAATAATATATAGATTGAAAAACTATGTAAAGGTAATCAAAGAAAAATATTAAAATGAAATACTGATTTATTGAAAATAAACTTATAAATTTTTAGTATAAGAGGGAGTATGGTATTTTGAGAATATAAGGAAATTCTTTTGGCTAATGTACGAGCGTGCTTAGTGCGCAAAGCACATCCTGCATAACAATATCCTCTAATTCCATAGCAACCCACTCGCTTCAGCCTAGGCTTTAAGCGGAGGTAGACATAAATAAAATAGGCAGAAACTTGAAATCATTTACAGCCAAGCATAATCTAGAAAATCTATTTAGACAAATAAAATGAACTGCTTCAAAAGTTTACTTAAGCAAAGCTTCCTTAAATATTGACTCCGCCATTAAGCCAATTTCCCAATAAAACCATCTTTCATTAAGGAAATGTGATCAAAGACCTTAGCTATTTAATAATTGAAAGCCATGAAACTACAAAGAAGATAAGCAAAAGATTATTCCTTTTAAACATATTCACGATGTCAAGTAATAATCCTATTTCAATTATATTTCACTAATTACTCTCATGGATATTCTTAAAAGATAGGTAACATTACATGTATAAATACATATCCAAGATATAAAAGACCCAGATCAATGCAAAGAGGGACAATATTTTACCCAAGTGAAATAAAGGATGAGTTGGAAGCAAAACCTGGTATAAATCTGAAAAAGATGTATGCTTGTGGATATAAAGACACAAAGACCATAAAATGAAGAGGAATTTAGAAAGTCAAGAAAAAAAAAAAAGGAAAACTTTGGAAGATTTTCGAAAATTAACGAGAATTTGGATTTTTCTGGAAAAGGCAATAATTATCAAGTGCTTACCACCAAGCCTAATGCTATAGCTTGTAGTATAGGCATAACCGTATTTCCTTAAGTCTTTCAGCCTTGCACCATCCAGAGGTGACTTAGTCCAACCGACCTCCGCCAAAGTAAGATGCTGACCCATCTGGCCAATAATAACCATTGGTAATTATAGTTTAATTACTTGAATAATGTTAACAGTGAAATAAAACTGTCAATAGCCATTAGTAAAACTGAAAGGTCAAATAGTTAAATTAAAATAACGACTCTATTCATATAAGCAAATGAAAGCGAGCGAGAGATGTATCTATATATGTAAAATAAGTACTAATAGAAAAAGAATGACAATGTTTGCAAAAGAAATATATGATACTACCGGTGTTCTTCACTTTCTTGATTGTATGTATTGCTCGCCTAAGAAGACTATACAACCTATATGATAAAGAGGCTAATGTTGATACTTGAAAATTGGCCTTGGCCCGAAGTTCAAGCCCAAACTAAAATTACTTTTTTTTTTTATCTAAATAATGTATAAAAAAGCACAAGTGGACTCTAACCACTCTTTGGGTATCAAATTATAGGTTATGGTGTAGAAGGTAAAAATAGGCCCAAGTTTGGTACAAATCAATATAATGACCTTATCTATCTCACTTGGGAGAAACTTAGATTCAAAAGATACATGAAAATTTGGTGAAATTTGTTTGCAAATTCTACAAGAAGATACTAATGCTAGTAGCTTTTGTTATCAATGAGTTTTCTGAGGTTAGTTTCATTTATACCTTCAAAATTTAAAGGGTCAATGAAATTTGATAATCTTTTCATTTCATTTTAGATAATATAACATGAATTTGACATTTATGTTGTGCATGTTGATTTAAATATTGGCAATTTAGTTTATTTACTTAAATCTTTTCTATTTCACATGAATGAAAAGAATTAAATGATAAAGAGATCTTGAATTTTAGAGAATTATTATTTATAAAATTTAATTTAATATTTGTTGACATAACTATAATTTTTTTATGTTTGTAATTTGTTTTATATTACAATTATGTTGTATACATTAATTTTTTTGGTGAATGTACAAAGATATGTTTCAATCTTTTATTTAAAATTTTATTAACTTTTATACATAACACATTTGTTAAATTTATTGAAAGTTGGAGCAAGACAAAGACTATTATTTCCGTAATGGTAGGTAATAAATTAGTTATCTGTGTAGTTTTATACCTTCTCAAAGCTGTAAATTATACACATTTTAGATACTATAAGGACAATTGTTTTGGATCTCATATTTTAAAATTGAATATTGATTTTTAATTAAAATTTGAAATTATTGTTTAGTGTTACACAATTTATTGTATTTGTGAATAAGGTCATTATAGTACATTTTAGATTATTGTTAAGTGTTACATTTAAAATAATTTGATTATGATAAATTTCAATTAATCCAGTGTTGGATTGACATTTATTATTAATAAAATAACATTTTGGATCTTTATTTTAAGTGTGATATCAGCTAACAATCAATTAATAAATTAATACAATGAATCCAAAATTATTGTTAAACAAACCAATAATAACCAACATAAAGAATCATAAATTTATGATAAATATCTTATTCATGTTTTAAGCATCTTGACACAAAAATAAAGTTAAAATTATGACAAATAAATATCAAGAGATTTTGATTCAAATTAGGTGTCATCATTCGTGCACCAAGAGTAGTTGTCAAGTGAGATTCAATCATACAACATCTCTTGACACATATTTTAAAATGTCAATACTTGTGAAATTATGTTGACACAAAACAAATATAAAGAAAAGTTTTCCTTGACATAACTTTTATGTCAAGCTTTTATCACATCTTTTGTCACAAATTTCAAATGTCATCGTTTGTGATAGTAGCTACATTGACACAAATCTAATACTTGACCACATATTTTGCGTCAAGATAATTCTTTTTTGGGTATTATATAATTAGATTAACTTAAAGGAACACAAAGTGCCCAAAACTTTATAGTTTATTTATGCCTAAAACTTTATTTTAATTAATTTTAAATCAATTAAATAAGTATTTTATTACCAGTATAATTCTTTATACACCTATTTTAGTTAGGATAAATTACATATAATTTTATTCCTAGACAAATACTTATCTTAGGAGAATAACTTATATTAAACTAGGATTACATAAGGATAACTTATAGTTATGTTTAGGAGAAACTTTCATGATATTGAAATATTATCCTAAAGTCCTTGAAACCACAATCTTAAGGCAGCGTCTTATAGACGTTATTCTTCTCTTGCACGTCTACCAAGCAAACCCCCTATATAATCCTTGTTTCTCTTAGCACCTTTCTTGTGGAACCAATATGAGACATTACCCTAACCTCCTCACATTGTTCCAGCATCTATAGGCATTAAACTAATAACATTTAGGCTCCAAGAACATTGATTTTCCTACAGCCTTAAACCTATCAGGTTGCAAACAGACATATCATTTGTGTTCCTTTGCATCGGTATTAGAACTATCTCACTCCATACACCACCGACTTATAATTTGAGTCTCATGCCTTGTTGATAATTATAGAAGTAGCAATAGTAGATCCTTATAAGGTTACAACATTATGACTCTCGCACCACCAAGTGAAATTCAATGAACATGATGAGTCTTACTCTCTACAACTAAAAAAAAGTGTGAAAGCTCAATCTAGATTCTAAGGCCTAATAGTATCAAAGCCCACCAAGCACATTTCTAGGCTTATTCAAGCATACAATCAACCAGAACTAGATTCGGTATTTGAATAAATTCCTCCTGCAACAATGTACATAAGAAATTCAAAATATAGATGTTAAATATGATTAGCTATTTGAAATAGAGGAAAACAAAATTTCAAATGTTAAAAGAGATATAAGAAATAAGAGAATAAATTAGTACATTAAACTGAAAACTTTATATCGCTATTGTCAATAGTTTATCGAATTTTATTTTATTTTTGTCTAGATTTTATTTAATTTTGTTTTTAGTTTTTAATGCAAGTTGAACTGAATTAGAATTTAGAAATAAGATTAAAAAAATGACTTTTTAGAACTATTGTATATTCTTTTAAACATATTAGAACACATGGAAAGTTTGGTATATTGATAAAACTTCAATACCTTTTATTTAAAATTTAGTGTAGTTGTTTACAACTATTTCTCTATTTTATTTGTAACGTTATATTGAAATATATATATATATATATATATATATATATATATATATACATATATATTAAAATATCTCTGCTATTTTCTAAATTGATTCAATCAATAGTTCGATTCAATTCAATTTCAAATATGTTCAGGGTAAAATAAAAAAATTTAGAGATCAATAGGGTAATGTTTTATTTTTCAAATACTAAGGGTACTTAAAATTAGGCCAAACCTAAGGGGTGTAATAGACCTTTTCCCATGTATATTCATATACAATATGTGCAACTTAAACACGCGTTTTACATTTGCTGAAAAGGGCCTTCTGACGCTGAACTTGATGAGAAAAGGCTTAAATGGGCTTCTGAGTGCTGTTACAACTAGAAATTAATATCTTCTTTGTGACAACTCAAATTTACAAATTATGATAAATACACCCACCATTTTTTGTAGCCCCTATACAATAACAGTGAGAGGACGATTCGAAAATAATTGGAGTGCAATTATCATTACCCATTATTCAATGGGCCTCCAATGTGAGATAAGAAAGAAAAGAAACTAGGCCTCACAAGGGCCCATTATGCTGTCACAATAAGCCAACAAAACTCCTTCACATTTCTCTTTGATTTTTAGTTCTTTATTTATTTTGAGTGATCTTTAAGGTGATAATTTGGGTAATAAAATTACAACACGAACTTCATGCAAATAAACGAATTCAAATTGAAAAAAATAATAATACGAATATTAAATCTGTGGTATTTAAGTTTAATAATAAATTATACTAGCGTTTAATATCCTAATTTATTAATTTATATAAGACACAATTAACTAAATAAATAATTATATTATTACAATTAATTTAAGAAATGAATCTAATTAAAATTTATTAATTTGTATTACTTACTTTTTTATTTTATTTTTTAAACAGTATTATATTTAATTTTGAGAGTGTCAATTTATTTTTTAATCTAAAGTGTGAATACAATTCAATTTCGGTCATTTAAATATTTTAAAGATTTTTATTTTCTAAGCTAATACCGAAAATTTAATATTTATGTCTTAATAAAATAGGTTAAAATTTTAAGTGAATGTTGAAGTATGAAATTTGAATAAATTTTCTAATTATAATGAAGTAAAATACTCTTATAAATAATTAATATTAGGAAATAAAAAAAATTATGAGAATACAATGGATAAAATTACTAGTTTTTAGATATTTATATATAAATATGATAAATAAAAAATAAATATATTATTGAGAATCATTTAGATTTATTGAAATTTGCACTAAGTTTTTCATTTTATATTCAAATTAAGCAAATTAAATTTATGTCTAATTATAGTAAATATGCTAATAGTATTGAATAAATTAATCGTATTTATTTATAAATTGTTTATTCACTTGTGATACAACATAAATATGACAAGTTAACGTAAATTGTCAGTCTTAAATATATTAGGCTTCCTAAATTGTATACCAATTTTTATCTTCAAATAGCAATGTGACTTTTATCAATTCAACAATGAGATAAAATATTAGGTATTCTGAATATATATATATATATATATATATATATATATATATATATATATAATTTATCATATTCATAAAATTCAGTTTATTACTTGGAATTATTATTACTCTTTTCAAATTTTGTGAACATATCTATTTAATATTTAATCTCCAAATCTCTATTAACCCATCTGCATAAGGTAAAGTAAGTCTTTATTTGATGTATGTTTTAAAAATAAAATTAAAAGCGATCAAACGATTTTTTCTAGTAATTTCTCAATATATACAAAAAGTTAATCAGTTTTAAAGAAATGTGAGCAAGTAGTATAACAAATTTTAAAAAATATTTGGTAAGCAAAATTTTTAGCAGGATACTTATACTTCTTTTTACTAATATTTAATATTTGATATTTTTTATATCTCACAATAGCTATGATTTCAAAATCATGATATTGATAAAATTTAAAAAACGATCTAAACATGTTTTACTAATCATTATAGCATATAGATCAAGTGAAGAATTAAATTGAAAACATACCTCCTGTCATTGACGTCTTTCACAATCTGGTAATTAAACTTTCTTATTTATGGTTATTTTAAACCGTACACAATTTCTTTATGATAGTGTATATTACTGAAAAGAAATTGTTGGTTTAGGGACCTAACAAAAAAAATGCATGTATTTATAAGCTCTGCCAGAACATGTAATAAACAGCCAAAAACTGTCAAAAACTATATATCACATGATTCCACTTAAAATGATAAAAGATCATAGATCACTTACAGTTAAAAATTAACAGATATTTTAATATTAAATATAACTTTAAAAAATATATATACTTAACTCTCACACCTACTATTAAAAAAAAGAATAATATTATATATTTCAAAATATATTATAAAACTGATTGTAGATGAAATATCATTGATTCACTGGTATTACAAAAATTATAACTTTTTACAGCTAAATTTTGCTATCAACTTTCAATCTGCTACAAACAAGGGTGGAACCATAACATATATAAAACGTTTGTAGGGTTTACATGAACAACTATGTCAACTTTTATCAATTACTCAAATATAAAGGATGCAAGTTTTATTCTTGTAAAAATTATTTAATATTTTTTAGGGCTTGTTGTGTGTTAGATATTACTTCATGAAAAGTTTGTAGTTAGTGTGACATGTGAAAATAATAATATTTTCATTCCTAGCTTTGAATAAATAATTCCCAAAGATAATAGTTTTTTTAATTTTGATAACTTAGTTCTTATTTTTTGCAATGACTTGTTACTCATTTGATCCTTTTTTATAAAAGTATTTTTTCAATTTACAAATTTTGAGTCTTTTAAGATGATTTAAATCTACAATTTTTTAAAGGATTTAATGCTATTAAACTCAATATAAATTTTATAAAAATATCAAATTTATTAACTTAAATTTATATTTAAAATATGTAACAAAAATCAACTCTTAAATTCTCAATTTCTTAATTTCTCATTAATATTAATTTACCATAATTCTCAGTTTCTTATCAAATGCTATGATATAAATCAATTGCTTATATTTTTTAACAATAATATAATGGTACAAAATAATTTTTTATATATTTTCAACAACAAATTATCAATTTATACATTATCCAATAATATATAAAAAACAAACACTTAATTTCTTTCATAAAATATCTTATGAAAAAAAAATAGTTGACAATAATTATCAATTTGACTAATACAATTTAGGGAGAATGACACCTGGAACCCCATTTTTGAAAATAAATGTTATGGACACCCTCAAATCGAAAATATTTGTTAGTAATACCCCATTTATTACATTTTTTCGTTTTTGTTATGGGCTTGAAGGGCAAGATGGTACTTTTGACATGATTTGAAATGTAAAAATATTGAAATAAAATAACAAACGTGTAACGATAAACAAAAATCAAATCATTCTCAGTTTGAAGAAATATAAGTCGTCCCACGCGTATTATTAAAATCCCAGTCATCCATCTTCTGAACGATCTATGCAACCTATCATCTTCCTCACGCCTAAACCCACATACCCATAAACTAAACACCTATAAACCATAAGGATATTTGAACCCTATATCACAAACACACTTTCACAATCCATTATCTAAAGCAATCAATTTGGGCGTTGAAAAACTTTATTAGGAGCAAAACTGAAGGCGCGATCGTGATTAAGCATTGATTGAGGTATGGGTTTATGCATTTTGCTAAAATATAAACCAGGTGTAAACATGTTTGTTTTCAGGGTTTAAAATCATTTAAATATCTTCATATGCATGTTTGTTTACCCATCACATTATGAGAAACTAATAGCTTGTAATGAATATATAGTTGATTTTCGCCATGTTTTTATGTTTACTTTGTAGTTTGGTTGGCCTAAACTATAATGTTTCTAATTCGTTGCAAATATTTGCGATTTTATGTATTTTAACCCTATATTGTTGAATATGGGTTATAAATGTACAAGTTTATAACCGTACATATATAGCCAAAATTTGATATGGGTTTTGTAACACCCCGATTTCGGCATTACGAAAGTGGCGCAGAACTAGGGTACTACGAAAAATTTTAAACTTTCAAAACACAATCATTCTTCTAGGGAGGTTATTATTCTTAATCCAGTTTGGAGCATCTTTAATTTTATAAAGAGATTTTGGCGGAATTTCTTCTATAATAATTGTATGCCAAAATATATAAACCTGTAACTTTAAGATTTTATTCTAAACACTCCCAATAATATTCAACACCAACTGCTTCATTTCATTATCTAAAAAAAACATAACTAATTTTAGGATTTCTAAAATTCAAATACAAACATACAAAAGTGCATCAAAGCCACACACTACAAGCTCCTGCATCTATCATTACATATATAGTTTTCAAAGTGGTAAAACTCTTGTTCTGGAGTATCCTTGTCTTCTATATACAACATCTCTAGCATTGCCTAGGAACCTGAAAAGTAGGGGCGAGCTAATGCCCAGTAAATATTTATACATAAAGGTAGTTTTTAAGAACTTTACAATAAACAAATTTATACATATATAAAACACCATTCGATTTCAAACAGTAAGCTTAACGAAACCCAAAACAACATTTCAATCACAGTATTCACAAAAATTACAAAAAAACACATTCATTCCATCATTTAAAATAATTTCCACTAATTTTTACTCTTGCGTACTTCACGGGCATTATTCCGAAGGACCGCCGCCCCAAAAACTGGCCAACGTACTTTACGGACATTATTCCGAGGGACCGTCGCCCCAAACACCGGTGCCATATCATAACAACAACCATGGCCATCACGTTTTCATTTTTCCATTTATTTCACAACATATCCATACAAATAATTCATTTATAAAATCACAACACGTGCTGACACAATTTTCTCACTGTATTTATAAATATGACATTCATATAAAAATTATTCTTCAAATCCGATTCGAAAAACAATCAATTGGATCAACACGTAATAATTTAGGAATTTCATAAACATTTATCAAAATATTTAACGTAATAAAACACCCTACTTTTCAGTTTTAAAACTAAAATCTCCCAAATACATATAAATACCTACCTGAATTTTAAACGATTACTTTTATACTTCTGCTGACTGTTCGTTCCCCTTTAAATCGCTCCCTAGTATCAATTTAACAATAATAACACGTAATTAATTAATAATTCAAACTTAGTTATCTAAAAATGTATGTACATAAACATCTGCATATATATATATATATACTAACAATTATATTTCTACAATTAAATCATCTGAAATCATTTATAATTCTTAAAACAGAAGGCGAATCATCCAAAATATAAATTTAAAACGAATCTTTTATTTTTTTTTCCTTTCTTTCTTTCTTCCTTTCTTTCTGCTTTCTGCCGAAGCTTTCAAATTAATGAAAGCATGATTCTTTATATATATACATAACCACCGCCTCTCAATTGCATTATATTATTATTATTTTATTTCAATTTAATCTTTCCACCGCCACAAATATAATAAATTTGATTTCTTAATAACAATTTAACCCTTCAATTATTTTTATTATACTTTTCACCCACAACAAAATTTATATTACTCTAAAATTCAATTCTTTTGAAATTAAAAACTTATTTACCCATAATTAGATAATTTATTTCTAATAAATATATTTACTTTCTGATTTATAAATACATAGATATACTAATCAATCTTCGGGTATCACAGGTTTGTAATAAGATGATCTCTGTTTTTGGTTCATGCAAAAATATTTTGTAAATGCGTACATCCATGTGTACTTAGTTGGAGTAGTTCATAAAAAGTTATAAATGTTGAAAATTTTCATTATGAAAAATTTATCTAACTACGAATATATATGCTGTGATATATTGGTTTGGTAATACTTATGTTTGTTGTTGGTTATGTTGATGAAATATGTTGTTGTGATGTAGTTTAGTGATAGAGAGTGTTTGGAAGTTGGATTAATTGTGTTTGATTGTCTTTGAAAGTTTAAAAGATGGCAAGTGATGATTGTGAAGGTTTTTAGGGGAGATATATGATTTAGGGTTGGCTGATCCATATTATATTAGTCTGGTGACCATTTATAATGAGTTGAATGAAGAGGTCTTTGATAGAGAGTTAATGCCAGGGGAGAAATTTAGGACCTATGTTCTTGCACCTGGGTAGTGAGAGAATTGAATTGGTAACAAACATATAGCTTTTGAACATGATCAGAAGATATAACGGGGTAGAGTTATATGACATGGAGATTGAGGTAGATTACCTGCCTTTGGGGATTATCACCCTTGATGTACCAATTCAGTAAAATGAAAATAAAAATCTTGCCCCATATGGTCCCAATATAGCCAAAAGAAAGATTTTTGAAAGCCAATCAGAGTCTGACACGACAGTACCAACTAAAGCCCAAACAGATTCCTAAACAACCCATACAGCCCCACCACATACATTCCTGAATAATAGTGAATTAGAAATTTTACAAATTGAATGGAATTTAACATATAGCCCAAAACTTGAAGTTTATTCTCAAGTGGTTAACCCAACCCAGCCCATACAAGAGCCCACACAAGAGCTCACAGCCCATGAACATTCAATACTAGATCCCACAGTCCTTGAATATTTATGTGATGCGCCCACAGCCCCTGAGTAGTCAGTGCCAAATCCCATAACTCCTGAGAAGTCATTACCAAATCTCATAGTCTCTGAGCATTCAGGTAATGAGCCTACAACCCCTAAGCTTTTAGCACCTGATCCCATAACGGTTGAACATTCTAAACATGAACCTACATCAGCTCAGTATTTAGACCATGAGCCTAGAAACGAGAATAACAATGACAAACCAGATCATGACCAATAGTATGTACCTGTTGGAGAAGTTGATGATGAGAAGGCTACGTGGTCTAATGATGACATTGACAGCATAAATGGTATGATACAGATAAAGCTCATCTTGAAAATGTTGATGACGTCAATGATAAAGAATTAGTGAGTGATGACAGTGATGGGCAAATTCAACTACAAGAGTGATGATAAAGAAGAAGGCTTACTGACATCATCGGATGAAGAACCAACAAGCATAAAAGCGTTAAAAAAGGCAAAGGCGGTGGGTAGGAAAATGTATAGAAGAGGTGCTGGTGGGGAGATAAGGTTTGAGGTTGGCAATGAATTTTCAACCATTGCAGCAATTAAAGCAGAAATCAAGGAATATGTTATTAGGAATGGGTTTCAGCTGTTAAGGGAAAGAAATGAGAAGCGAAGATTCATAAGAGAGTGCAAGCATTCAGGTTGTCCTTGGAGGATTTATGTAAGTCCATATAGGGGTGGTCTATCCTTTATTATAAAGTAATTAATGATGAACACACTTGCTTCGGTCATAGCAAGAATAGAGATGCAATTGAGGAATGGATAACTCAACAATTTCAAACAACACTGACTCACAACCCTCAAATGGGTGTTGATTCTATGATAGATAAGCTTCAACAAAAATTTGGTGTACATGTAAAGAAGAGGAAGTTATACAAGGCAAAGAAAATGGTATTGTTCAAAGCAAGTGCAGATTTTGCACAATCATATGCCAAAATTCATATACTAAAATGCTATTATAAAGAAACCTAAGAGTAATGGTAAAGTTGCAGACTTATCATGAATGAGATAAAGTAAGGTTTAAAAGGTTTTTGTTAGATATCTAGCCTTAAAGAATGATTTTCTAAAAAGGTTCAAGAAATTTATAAGCCTAGATGAGTGCCATTTGAAAGGGCCACATAGAGGGGTTTTGTTATTCGCAGTTACCTTAGATACAAACAGTTGAGTTTTTCCCATTGCTGTTTGCATCTGTGAGGGTGAGAACTTAGAATCATGGGGTTAGATCTTGGAGTTATTAAAGGATTATCTGGGCATCCAAAATGAAAAAGTAGCAACTTTTATAACAAACAAACAAAAGAGAGTGATTGGGGGTTGGAACAGCATTAGAGATGTGCAAATATAAGACATTGTGCGAGACATATATGTGCTAATATACGGAGCCAATGGTCAAAAATTATGTTGAAAGATTTGTTTTGGGCAGCAATTAGATCAAACATTAAACTAAACTTCTAAGTGTTAAAAATGCTCAAATATAAGAAAAAAAAAGCTTATGATTGGCTAGTTAAAATCCCACCAAAATTCTGGTCCAAACATGCATTTGATACTGATTTGAAGTGTGACATGTGACAAATAATTTGACTAAGTTCTGGAACAATTGGCTTAGTGATCATAGGGCCAAACCATGCTTGCTTTATTATAGTTCATAAGGAGGAAGGAGATAAAAAGAATGCACAAAAGAGTAAGTAAAGCAAGAAAATGAAAATATGAACTGCCACCATATGTGCATGGAAAGCTCAAGGCTGCAGCAAAAGTAAGAAGACATTGCAAGGTCATTTCAGCCTCTAACACTGAGTTTGAGGTAGTACAAGAAGATAGTAAGACATTTGTGGTAGATTTAGATAAGAAGGTATGTGACCGTGGGGTATATCAAGTTAATGGCTTGCCCTGCAGTCATGTGCTACCTTGCATTGTTTATATTGGGCATGAAGTTATAGATTATATCTTAAACAAGCTAAAGAAAGTAGATACCTAAAAACTTATGAGCAATTTATTAAGCCTCTATCAGATAAAAGTACATGGCCTATTGTAGATGATTTGTTGGTTAAGCCACCAGCAATGGTTCCAAAAGTTGGAAGGCCAAAATTGAAGAGGAGGAGGGAGGCAACAGAGGGCTAGCAGTTAAAAGCCAATCTCAAGTGTGGCTTATGCAAATAGAGTGGACACAAGAGATGATCATGTCTATCCATTCTAGGTAAGGGAAGGCAACCACGAGGCAATATGGTATAGTTTCTATCGGTATGTTATTTTGCTTATGTAATGTGTTTTCAAGTAATTATTAAATTTTAGTATTTTGTTGGTTTCGCAAGAAAATTCTAGCTCATCAACAACACTAGCAGTTGCAGTTAATCAAATAGTAGCCCCTAAGCATTCAACCATATAATTATGACAATCATATTTTGGTTTGGAGTTTTTGGTTCATTATTGTATTGCTATAATATATTTTTCAAGGTAATTATTAACTTCCTTTATCTAGTTGGTTTGGTAGGTAGAAGCAAGTTCATCATGTCTACCATCAACTACTGTTGCTCTAATTTCACAACCTGTCCCATTTGTAAGTTTCTCATTATGCTAATGCTGCATATCTTTGATGGTTTATTTCTTTTTTTTCCTTAAATGGATATGGTTAATTTTTGGCTGAACAAATACTTTTAGTTATATGCAGGTTACTTCAACGGGTCAAAGGACATTTTTAAGAAGAGGAAGAAATGCACCAACAGTAGAAAGGACAACAAAAACAAAGGGAGGGACAAGAGCAAGAGGTGGCAGGAATGCAAGTCATTAAAAATCACTTATTTTTCAGTGAATTAAATGGGTAGAAATATAATTTCTAGTTTGATTTTAGGTCAATAAATGAATTGGAATATAGTTTTTGTTTTTGGGGCAACAAATGGGTTGGTATAGTTTTTATTTTATGGTTAATCAAATGGGTATAAATTTTCTGTTTTTTGGACAACAAATGGGTTGGTATAGTTTCTTTTTTATGGTTAACCAAATGGGATGGAATATAGTTTTTATTTTTGGGTAGTAAATGGGTTGGAATACAATTTTTATTTTTGGACAGTAAAAAGATTTGAATATAGTTTTTGTTTTATGCAATTACTTGGACACATACCATTCTTTTGGATTTATGATGTGTGCATAGATCATTTGTACTACTAAAGTAAGTATATTATAAAATATTTGGCACTTGATTTAGTTATGAACCACTTATTTCTCATTGCATTGTTCTTTCACAAATCTTTTGAAATCAATACCCATAGATTTAATGTTACTACAATAAGGGCGAGAATCAGAAGCTTCCTAATTGCTGCTACATTATCTTTAATCCCCTTTAACTTTTTGTCGCTTACTTTCAAGTGCATAGCTGATTGCATTTCAAGTTCAACATATACTATATCATTAGAGTTGCTTCCTTCATCTGAAAAGTTTGTAATGACATTACTATTATTTGCTGCAACAATCATGTGCAAATTAATATTCTTTGCATCTAGATTCCACCAACTGAACCATGAGCATCTCCTTGTTTTGCATGTAAAAAACAATTTGTTTGGGTTATCACTTGTTTTAGAAATCTTGATGCAAGCTCTCGTACAGCAAAAACAATACTTATTTCTAAATTTTATACCTCCACTATTTAACACTAATTTTGGTAATGAAGCACTCATTTTAGGAAGTAAAAAAGATGTATTTGGTTTGTTTAACAATCTGGCTGTTGGGAAGCCAATTTATATTGGTTGGTTTAACGGTAAAAAACGAGCAAAAAACGGTCCCATATTCAATTTATACAAAAATTATAATTTTGTCCCTATAATGTTTAATGTTCATAGCATTCACTCAGGGAGCATAATAGTCAGTACATTCCCACTTATTATTTACATGTAATGATCATCATTGTAATAAAAAGACAAAGGGTATTTGTGTAATTGTAATAGTTAAAGGCAGTTAGCCCATAATGAAAATTGAAAAACGTAATGGATGGGGTGTTACTGACAAATATTTTCGATTCGAGAGTGTTTTTAATATTTATTTTTAAAAATAGGGGTCTAGGTGTCATTCTCCCTACAATTTATCTGAATTAGAAAAAATATATCAACAAAAGTGGGTGATAGATTTTTATTGAAGCAGGGTTGTTTTCAGCTCATTCCTGTTTACATCCTTGTAATCTTCTGTTTCCATAGTGATTTATGTCATCCCAGTCCTTATGGTATATTACAAAAAAAAATAGGACTAACTTATTAAAATTAAGAAAATGATATCCTTTTTCATTATTTGACCAAAGTTAGGGATGAAAATGTTATTATTACCACATGTCATACTACCTGCCAATAACTCAAGCGAGGAAACGCGTGGGCCAGAAATTTTTTTATCTTTGACCCAACTCAAACCTTCAACTATTGAGGAAGTTTCAAATGATATAATTATTTTATAAATTTATATTATATATCTTAACTTTTAATAATAATTTTTATTAATATTAATCTGTGTACATCTACACGATATTAATAGTTTAATTTAGTTTTTCTAATATTGAAGGATTTGTTGAATTTTTTCAATTATTTATCTTCTTGTTAGAATTAGGTTAAGATTCAGGCACAGCCTGATGGCCGCGCCGATAGGATAAGCCGCGGCCTGATGGCCGTGGCAGAGAAGGAAGGCGGCGGCTATGGCCGCCGCACATGTAAGTTTTAAAAAAAAACGTGGGGGAAGATTGGTGTTGTCTACCGCCGGCATTGAACAACCGATGCGAGCAGGTTGCCACGCCGGCGTAAGGCAACGGCAGCCTGATTTCAAGCAAGCAGGGCGGCTGTTTGGCCGTTGGAAACCCTAGGAAAATCCTAAGGTTTCCCCTACTGAAGAAGACCGGGTTCTAGGCTGGAGTAGGACCCCGGTCGGGTTAACCTGAACCGATCCAGCCCTGTCTTGGTCAAACTTTGATCGGTCAACGGTTGACCGTTGACCTGATTTTTTAAAAAAAATAAATTAAAAAAAAAATTTTGTGAGGCTTGGGGTAGGATCTGGGTTAGGTTAACTCGACCTGGTCCAGCCCAGACCCGGTTGACTCATGACCGGTCAACAGTCAATAGTTGATCGTTGACCGTTTGACCCGAAATTTTTTTAGTAAAAAAAACTTTTTTTTATTTTTTTTATTATTAATTACGGATTAATTTGGTGAATTATTAAATTCAAATATTGATTTGTTATGTATATATATATTTTGACATAAATTAATTAAAGCAATACGTCACCAAAGTGACCTCTCTTATAGAAATTAATTTTATTTTGAAATATAAGGGAAATTTTCACACACCTCCCCTGAGGTTTGTCAAAACCACATATAGAGGGGAAGTATGACGTAATTCACACTTACCTCCCCTCTAAAGCTGCAGTTCGTTAAATTGTTATTTGTTAACATTGATTTCTGCATAAAAAGTCAAATTTACCCCTAATTGATATAAATTGATAATATATGTTAAATTAAAAGGCTACATTTTCAAAGAATACAAATTAAAGAATAAAAAAAAAACTTATAGCCGTTGCTATGACATGGTCTTCAAGCTCTCCATTTTAGTATATATACACGATTATCTTCAACAAATACTACCAGTCATAACAATTGAATTATAAAATCAATTTTACTTCTAAACTAATCCAACCATAGCACTAACAACACTACCACATTTGCTCTTAAACCATTGCCACTACAACTCTTACCAACCTGTCAGTATTACTTTTAAACATTGGCAGTAATTCAATTTCTTTCAACACAACCAAACCAACATATATCAGTAGACAACATATAAAATGCATGGTTCCAACAATCATCAAACATTACCCAATATACTTGAATCACAACAACCAATGTAGATCCAAATAAGCAATGAAATATCAATGACCACATCCAACATTATATCACCAAAAAGTGTTCAAACCTAATAAATTCAGTGCAGCTCACAAGGCTAACCAACCTTGAATTCTAAACAAAAACAAGTTCCATATCAGTAGTATAACAATTTTTATAAATCATAAAATGGACTTGTAAGATGATACTTCATCTGATTCGTGCTTTCCAAAATAGATGATGGATCATCTGAAATCGCAAAAAAATAGCATGTTAAATTCCTTTGATTGCTTGTACATCAATTGAATTTCGAACTACCTTGATTATAACTTGGTGTTGCACAACAATTTCTTTGGCTTGTACATCAATGTTGGATGTGGTGTATCATGTAGATTATCATTCCTTACCAAGTGTAACTACAAAACCAATATGAAACTGAGTTAGTCTTAGAAAAAAAAATAGCAAGAAACAGCAAACTAAAATGAGATAAAACTAATCACTTTCATTATAATAGCAGATTTATATTACCTGATGATGAACCCATTTCATTTGATAATTGCACTTGAGAATTTGGTACACTATTCGTACTTGCATAAACTGCCATCTGTACAAGTTCATGAAATGTTAAATTATCTTGGATTGAGAAATAAAGCTATATAATTGACAATAACCCATAACTGACCTGTTTAGTTCTTGTATATGAACTTTGGCTCCCAAATTTTGCTTTCTGACAAGTCCTTTTATTGTGGCCCCATTCATTGCAAATAGTACATCTAACACTACAACTCCTTTTCATTGGTTGTGGCTCATCACTCGCCCTTCTCCTAGCAAGTTTTGGTCTACCAGCATGTCTCTTAACTTCTGGTGGTTGCAAATCATTATCGATCACAAGTGGCCACATTATTTCTTCTGGTAAGGGACTGAGTTGCTCACTATATGTCATGAGAAATGCGTCATTCTTCAATAATGGATCAATATAATCCTCAACATTAAATCTTTCGGTGTCAATGCAGCAAATAACATGTTTACATGGGAAACCTGAGACTTGCCACTCACCACAATCACATTCTTTCCTGCCTAAATGCACCACATTCACTCTTGTGTTCTGAAAAACAACCTCATAGCTATTATCCTTTCCAAATATGACACGTAACTCTCTAGCATCTTCTCTTGCCTTCTGCAGTCTCTTTTTCACCGAATGAGGCAAATTTCCTTTCCATTTCAGTGCATCAACGTACCGTTGATGTATCAATTTCATTGTCCTTCTTCGTATCTCCTCACACATCTTTACAATTGGCAGCCCTCTATACTGATTTATCCAGTTGTTATAACTTTCACTCATGTTATTGGTAACATGATCACATCTTGTATATGACATGAAGGCATGTTTAGCCCAATTTCCAATTGGAATACCCATTAGGTACTTATAACCTTCCTCTGTGATGTTCTTGATTTCTTCCATAACTTCATTGAAGTGCCTTAAGTTTGCTGCCCTACATGCTGACCAAAACTTTTTTTTCAAGAGATTACCAGGAAATTTTGCCTTGAAATTAGCATAAATATGCCGACAACAAAATCTTTTTGAAGCCTCAGGAAAGTACTGCTCTAAAGCAATTAGAATCCCTTTTTGTCTATCACTCATAAAGCACAAACCCTTTCCATTATTGCTTCCAAACTGCTGATACAATCTCTCTATAAAAAAACTCCATGAATGGTAATTTTCACACTCCACAACAGCTAATGCTAGTGGATACACACCATAGTTGGCATCAATAGCAACAGCAACTAGTAAAACACCTTTGTATAGGCCTCGCAAGTGACATCCATCTACCCCTATAAACTTTCTGCACCCCTTGAAGAAGCCTCTTCTTTGTGCATCAAAACTGACAAAAAATCTCTTAAAATTTGGCCTTGACAAGTGGGCTACCCATTCTGCCTGGAGGTCAACTACACTACTTGGGTTGGTTTTATTAATTGCAGCCATATATCTACTGAGTTTAGCATAGGATGACTTGTGATTAGCACCCAGCAGCTCTAAAGCCTTGTACTTTGCTCTATACAGCCTCATTGGATGGCATTCTACTTTATATAACCTTAACAACTCGCCAGCTAACACCTTTATGCTTATTTCTGGATTGACCTTAAATAAATGCAAGAAATGCGCAGCAATCCATTCTGAAGTTGCCTCATAATTATCAATGACCCTATGACATGTATGCTCAGGCTTCAAAGTCTTTATTTGGAATGATAACTTATCCCATGTTGGGCTGGCATGGATTCTCCATTTACAGTTTTCTGAAGCACATTTACATGTAACCCTTGCCTTTTCGTTCTTAATTCTCATCAACTTAAACCCATTCTTGATGGCAAATACCTTCAATACCTTTCTGAACTGAGTAACATCATCAAATGTTTGGCCCACTTGCAGTGTCATATTACCATTTGCATCCATGCAAAAATCAAACCCCCCACTGTTCTAGCTATACTTCTTGGTTGTTATGTCCTCTACATCAGAATCATCACTGGCCATATCTGAGTCATCTGCTGATCCATAATCATCTAATTCACGATCTGCTTCAACATCTGGCACCATGATATTCTCACTTTCATCATCAGTTGCATCTAAATCTTTAGAATTCCATTGATTGTTCAATTTCATCTTGCTTACAGTGTCTCTATAAAACTCTTCTTCACTTAGCATCAAGGAGATTTCTCTATCAATTGGGTCTACTAGGTTAGTCTCAGCTTGCCTTTGTTCATCAGTATTCAGGTCAACCCAATTGTAATCTCTATCACTTGTAATGTTAATGTCTATATTCCTCATCCTGCTAAATTAAAATTCAAAATCATAACTAAAACAAACTGCCAAAATAACTTTCATTATATGACTTTGCATGCTTCTTTAAGGTCAATTTGTGATGACTACTTGTGAATTTTTCTCATTTTGATGTAATTTTCATGGTTATATTTGGTAGTGTGTTTAAAGTTGCTATGTGTATGCATAATTAACGCCCATTTGTGATTTTTTCTTTTGGTTTTGAGCTTCTTTTGAAGTTGCCCTATGTGTGTATTTTCAGGGTAATTAAAGATTTTTTTTTCTTTGGTTTTCAAGGTGCTTGAAGCTACTGTGTGTGTACATTTTTCATGCTAATTTTTGAAATTTTTACTGCAATTTTGAGGTGCTTTGAAACTATTGTGTGTGCATGTTTTATTCCATTTTTTTTTCTGGTTTTGAGATGCTTTAGAGTTGCTATGCGTGTACAGGTTTCAAGCAAATTTGACAATTTTTTTTCTGGTTTTATTTCCTATGAAGCTATTTGTGTGCGTGCATGTTTGATGCCATTTATATTTTTTTCATGCTTTTGAGATGCTCTGATGCTACTGTGTGTGAATGATTCATGCTTATTTTTTTACTCTTTTTTTTGGTTTTGAAGGTGCTTTACTGCTATGTATGCATATTAAGATACAAATGTAATTTTTTTAATTTGTTTTCATACTACTGTGATTTGGTTAGTGTTTGGGTTCATTTTTTTTTCTTTTTTTGCTTTTGGTGATGGATATTTTGCTGCTGTGTAATTAGGTGTATAAGGAAGAAATGTGAATTTCTTTTTTCCTAGTTTTGAGTATGTTCTCATGTTGCTGTTGTTTGGTTAGTGCTTAGCTCATTTTGTTCCATATTTTGGCTGATTTTGATGATGGAGGTTATGTTACTGCTATATATGCATGTGTAAGGTAGCAATGTAATTTTTTTTTTCTTTCCTTGGTTTTGACATTCACATTATTTTGTTTTCCAGGATAAAGAGCACACATATACATTCTAAAGTCCAAGGTGCTAGCTGAGTTGTTGTGGGGGCAATTTCAAGAACTAGGATTACTGGATGTGTTCTGGAAGCCAAAATGCTAGTGTTGTGAAGTTTTCAGAATAATGTTGGTTATGTACAGAACATTATTTACAGTATGTGTAGGGTAACTTGCAAGTGTATATATATATTGAAATGGGAAGACTAAGTAGCCATTGCAATTTATAGTAGCAATTTATATAATATACATATCCAGCACCAAATATCCATCATCAAAAAAAAGAGGAAAAAATAATTAGGCAACCTGAAGACAAAGATAAAATTTTTTAAATAGAAATTAGTATGATTTGGTGCTCAGATCTCATAATTAAAGTTAACATATCCTGATTTAATAATTAATTAAGAGCTGAACTATGCTAATTAATATAATAATTAGGCACTTGCACCTAAACATGAAATTGATAGTACAATAGCCCAGTTGACTGCAAAATTTAATTAACGGTCATGCCACTATCAAATATATCAAAAATTAAGATTTCCTCTATGCAAAATGCAGACTTAAATATAATAGTTATTAAAAAAATTGTTTTTCACACATTAATAGTTCTGTATATTATAACACAAGAGAATGGGTAAGAGTGCTAATTTAAGAGCAAGGAAATGCTATACTCTTGATTTTCCTTGCTTTAGGTGTAAGATTTAATTGGAAAATCTAGTTTATGAGTAGGTGGAAGTGTTTTCTACCTTATTTATCAGTTTCAATTTTACTTCAGTTACTTAAACTTCATAAGCAACTCCTAATACTGCTATTGCTATTTTTTTTTCCTTTTCTTTCCTTTCCCTTTCCTTCAGCTACTTAAACTTTATAATTTTGGTTTGTAATTCCTTCCTTCTCTTATATTTTATTTTGTTTGAATCAAATTAATTCCAATCATATTACAAATCTGTTCATTCTTTACTGTCTATCTTGTTTATATTCAACATCAACCAATCCTTTTTGAGTTCTTACATTAATGTTTTTCCTTCATTTTCATATTTTATTTAGTTTGAATCAAAATTACTCCCAAATCAGAACCAACTACCGTGCAAAACAATTGTAGAAATAAAATCAATTTAGAACTAACAGTATGTAATTAAACCCAGTTAGCATATAAAGCAGTAGCAACAATCAAATTAATCCCAAATTAGAACTAATATCATGTGAATCAGAAATAGAAATCAATTAAATCTCATGTTAGAATCAACTCAAACCCAAATCTCAAATTAAAACCAACTAAACCCTAAATCCCAAATCAAATCCAACTCAACCCTAACTTCCAAATCAATAACACGCATGGTCATATCGATAACTTGCACAATCAATTGAATCTCTAAACACCAAAAAGGGTCAAAACTCACCTCACAACTGTTGAATCCGAGAGGTTGTTTTCTTCTTCGTCGAACCCACCCTCTTACCAGAGCACAGTTGTTTATATGACGTATTCTGAAGCTAAATCCCACTAATATCAACTGCCTTGGCGCGAAAATTTCCCTCCACGGCATATATATATCCGTCTTGAAGTCTGGAGATCGCATCACATCCATAGGTTCACCGTAGGTCATGTTTTGGGCGCGAAATCTCCCTCTAATTAAGCCTCGATCTGCCTATACATCTATGATTTAGTCGATCACATCAACACTTCACAGATTTTTGTTTTCAGATTGTCAAGAATTGGATCTTTGTGTGTAACCCGTAACTTAACACAAACTAAAAAGACAAAGTGAGAGACTAAGTGTAAGAAGGTAAAGGGATAAGGTTCAGTGCAGCAAACGATTTGTCTGGGTTAAAATTTCTTTATTACCCTTTGCTTAAACGAAAATTTAACGGACTGCAGCTTTAGAGGGGAGGTAAGTGTGAATTACGTCATACTTCCTCTCTATCTGTGGTTTTGGCAAACCTCAAGGGAGGTATGTGAAAATTCCCCTGAAATATAAATGGTTTTGTACATGTGACTTATGTGAATATTAATTGGCCCAAAGGAAAGTTAATATTTAATAGAATTATATGTACATTTTGTGATAATAAATGCGTGATGATTATTTGGTTTTACATATGAATAATAAATTGGCCCAAAGGAAGGTTTATTTTTCGATATGTTCTTATTATCAGTGTTTTGATTACTACATCAAGATATCACTTACTAGTTAATATTTTGTCCAAAGATAAAATATTAATGTAGTGTCCGGTATCTTGAGATGGGATTTATCTTATTTGAATTTAATTTTGTTTTTTTAAGATTTGCATGAGCATGTTTTTTTGATTGATTATTGTTCTCTGATTCAGCTATTCTACTAATATTACTGCCAACATCAACTTCATTCCTTTGTTAAATGGTTTAAACTTCAAATCATGGAAAGAGAACCTCGAGATAGTTCTCAGGGTCATGGATCTTAATCTTGCATTAAAGTAAGATTGCCCTCCACCTCTTACAGATAAAAGTACCTTTGATGATAAGAGGGAGAAAGAAAGGTGGGAGAAATCGAACTGCATGTGCATGATGATAATGAAGAGAGCCATTCCAGAAGCATTTATTGGCACTATATCTGAAAAGATTACTACTGCTAAGGATTTTCTTGCTGATATTGAAAAGCGGTTTGTCAAGAATGAAAAAGCTGAAATGTGTATACTTTTGACAAACCTACTTTCAATGAGGTATAAGGGTAAAGGTAATATCAGGGAGTACATTCTGGAAATGTCTCATCTTGCTTCAAGATTAAAGGTACTTAAACTTGACATCTCTGATGACTTATTGGTGTGTTTAGTTCTGATATCTCTTCCATCACAGTTCAGTCAATTTAAGGTAAGCTACAACTGTCAAAAAGAGACTTGGTCTCTAAATGAGCTCATCTCACACTGTGTTCAGGAAGAGGAACGGCTAAAGCAAGAAAAGACGGAAAGTGCTCACCTGACCTCACACCCTAAGGATAAAGGCAAGAGAAAGAAGAAGGATAAAGATGATGCAGATACAGCACCTCAAAAGAAACAACAAAAGAAATCGAATGATTCTGAAGGAAATGATTGTTTCTTCTGTGGAGCTGAAGGGCATAAGAAGAAGCAATGTACCAACTATCTCGCTTGGCGTGCTAAGAAAGGTATGCTTCTTAACTTGGTTTGTTCTGAGGTTAATTTATCTTTGGTGCCTGGACACACATGGTGGATAGATTCTGGTGCAACAACTCACATCAGTATGTCTATGCAGGGTTGCCTGAGTTGCCGAAAGCCTAAATGATGCTGAAAGATACATCTATGTGGGCGATAACAAGACAGTGCAAGTTAAGGCAATTGGAAAGTTTAGATTATTGTTAAAGACTGGATTTTATTTGGATCTTAATGAGACATTTATTGTATCGTCTTTTAGACGGAATTTGATTTATATTTCTAATTTGGACAAATTTGGTTATTCTTGTTCGTTTGGGAATGGAAAATTTAGTTTGTTTCATGATTCAAAACTAGTTGGTTTCGGTTCTTTATCAGGTTACGATAATCTTTATTCACTTGATATAATTGCTTCATTTAATGAATCCCTGGACTTAAGTTCACGTGGCACTAAGAGAAAATTAACAAATGAGAATTCGGCTGTATTATGGCACAAGCGATTAGGTCATATCTCTAGACAGAGAATAAAGAGACTTGTGTCAGATGAAATTCTCGATCCCTTAGATTTCACAGATTTTGATATTTGTGTTAACTGTATAAAAGGAAAACAAACCAACAAAGGGAGATTTGAAGCCAACAGGACACTGGACGTCTTAGAACTTATATATACGGACATTTGTAAGCCATTTCCTACAGTTGCTTGGAATGGTCAACAATACTTTATAACGTTCATTGACGATTTTTCTAGATATGGCTATATATATCTCCTTCATAAAAAGTCGCATGCTCTGGATGTGTTCAAAAATTATAAGGCTAAAGTTGAGAACCAACTCAGCAAAAGGATTAAAACCGTCAAGTCTGATCGTGGTGGTGAGTACTATGGCAGATATGACGGTTCAGGTGAACAACATCCAGGACCATTTGCTAAGTTCCTAAAGGAATGCGGTATCGTCCCACAGTACACTATGCCGGGTTCACCCATCATGAATAGTGTTGCTGAAAAATGAAACAGGATGCTTAAGGACATGGTGAGGAGTATGATCAGTCATTTTACCTTACCAGAATCTCTATGGGGCAAAGCACTTAAGACTGCAGCATATATTCTTAACAAAGTTCCAACTAAAGCAACTGCCAAAACTCCTTATGAACTTTGGACAGGCAAGAAGTCTAGTCTAAAGCACTTGCATGTTTGGGGTTGTCCAGCTGAGGCAAGGCCTTATAGGCCTAATGAAAAGAAATTGGACTTAAGGATGGTGAGTTGCTATTTTATTGGATACTCTGAAAGATCCAGGGGGTACAAGTTTTATGATCCCAGAACTAAGTCGATATTTGAGTCGGGAAATGCCCAGTTCTTTGAGGATGTCGAGCTTGCGAAGAGAGA
Source organism: Melia azedarach (assembly GCA_028052125.1). Lineage (NCBI taxonomy): Eukaryota > Viridiplantae > Streptophyta > Magnoliopsida > Sapindales > Meliaceae > Melia > Melia azedarach. Next base: position 11,966,847 of record CM051394.1, read on the forward strand.
TAATGTTAGGGACTTTGTCTTTGAAGAGGAATATATTGATATTCCCACAGGTGTTATTGGCATCGATCAGGATTTGATTCTTGACCTTGTTCAAGACACAAACCAAGACAATGTCGGAGAACCTCTCATTCAAGAAATTGTTCCAGAAGAACAAGCTCAAGATCCTTATGCCATTAAGGAGATCCACTAAAGAAAGGAGAAGTGCCTTGTCAGATGATTACATTGTATTTCTCCAAGAACATGAGGTAGTTATTGGAGTGATGGAAGATGATCCTATCAATTTTCGTCAAGCCATTAAAAGTTCTAACTCTCAAAAGTGGAGTGATGCCATGAATGAGGAGATTAAGTCCATGAAGGACAATGACTGATTGGGATTTTGTCCTATTGCCAAAAGGTGCGAAACCCATTGGTTGCAAATTGATATTTAAGACCAAAAGGGATTCAAAAGGTGATGTGGAGAGGTACAAGGCACATCTTGTCGCTAAGGGCTTTACACAGAAAGAAGGTATCAACTATAAAGAGACTTTCTCTCCAGTTTCTTCAAAAGACTCTTTTAGGATCATAATAACATTAGTAGCGCATTTTAATCTTGAGTTACATCAGATGGATGTAAAGATGGCGTTTCTCAATGATGACATTGATGAGACGATTTATATAGTGCAACTAGAAAACTTTGTGTCGGGAGACCCAAAGAATATGGTTTGCAAACTTAAGAAATCCATCTATAGGCTCAAACAAACATTTCGACAATGGTATTTCAAGTTTCATCAAGTGATCATCTCGTTCGATTTTTAGATGAATTTGGTCGATGATTGTATATATCATAAGTTCTGTGGGAGCAAATACATTTTTCTAGTTTTATATATCGATGACATATTGCTTGCCAGCAACGATATAGGTTTATTGCACGAAACTAAGAGATTTCTAGCTAAGAATTTTGAGATGAAAGATCTTGGTGACGCCTCTTGTATTAGGTATCCAGATACACCGGGACCGCTCTCGGGGTATTCTAGGATTGTCACAAAAGAACTATATCGAAAAGGTTCTTAAGAGATATGGCATGCAGGATTGTAAACCAGGTGATACCCCTGTGGCTAAGGGAGACAAGTTTAGTCTCAAGCAGTGCCCTAAGAATGACATTGAGAAAATAGAAATGTAGAAGATTCCCTATGTCTCAGCAGTAAGGAGTCTGATGTATGCTCAGGTTTGTACGCGCCCGGATATTGCGTACGTTACTAGGGATGTTGGGGAGATATTTAAGTAATCAAGGAGAAGACCATTGGAAAGTAACTAAACGGGTCTTACAGTACTTACAGAGAACAAAAGACTACATGCTCACATATCAGAGGTTGGATAAGCTTAAGATCATGGGGTATACCGACTCTGATTTAATATGAAATCTACGTTAGGCTATGTTTTTCTGCTAGCTGGAGGTGCTATTTCTTAGAAGAGTGCTAAACAGTCTCTTATAGCATCCTTTACCATGGCAGCAGAGTTCGTAGCATATTTTGAGGCGTCCAATCATGGAGTATGGCTGCGAAATTTTGTCACAAGGCTGCACATAATGGATGGTATTTAAAAAAACCACTCAAGTTATTTTGTGACAATAAGTCCGCAGTTCTGTATTCCAACAACAATAGAAGCTCGATGAAGTCAAAACATATAGACATCAAATTCCTAGTTGTTAAAGAAAGAGTTCAGAGTGGAGAGTTATTTATAGAGCACATCGAAACAAACTCCATCGTTGCGGATCCGTTCACTAAGGGATTGCCAGCCAAAGTGTTTCATAAGCACACTGCTCGTATGGGTGTTATGTCATTTGATGACATTCAATTTTAGTGCGAATTTGTAATTTTAGATGCTCTTATGATAACAAACATTTTCAGTTATTATAGTTTATAGATATTTTGAAGTTATTTTCTGCAGAAATAAAATTTTGGTTTATTTACACTCTGATTCTAGTATGGTTTGATCTCACTAAGGTTTAAAGAGGACCAGTTGGAAATAGGCATGTTAAGATCACATTGCATGTAATTCTCATGCTACACATCCACATCATAATCCATGTCATTCAATTGTATCAATATATGTGACCATTAATGGGTTGAGTTACGACAGCTGTAACAAAGACTGCTTTGATCCTATGTTGGTATAATTGATGGACCGGATTGGTTACAAATACATTTTGGTTATGATAGCAAAGTTGAGCTCGTTTTGGTTATTTTACAAAGTATTATTATAAGGTTATACATATAGCCCAAGTAGGAGATTGTTGGATCCTTAATCCAACATTGGGCTTATATGTGAATAATTATATTTTGTGGACTGTCAAATAAAGTTGAACCCTAATTAAAAGTGATCTATTAAGATTTTAAGTAATTAGGCTTTGATGTATCTAATAGGATGTGGGCCTTTAATGTGTAGAGACTAAAGGGTAAAATCTATTTTTATGATAGGTTAAAATAGAAATACTTTATGATAATAGGAAAGTTATCTTATATATAAAGTGATCATGATCCCAGATTACACGTAATGTTATTTTCCTGATATCCCATCATCAGAAAATATTTAGAAAAAAACAAAGAGCTCTCAAGCAGAACGTGTTAATCTGGAAGGCCAGCTGCAAGATTCTAGAGAGCAATTTCAGACTTTTTTCATAAATAAATCTTGTACAAATATTCATCATCGCCTTAAAATGAGTATGAACAATAAATTTAGTAGAGTACAAATCTATAATATAGTCGACTGTAGCTTCTTAATTATAATAAGTTGAAGATTTAAAAGGTGATTGACTTTGTAGAGCAACTAAGTGTCCGTTTAGTTTGACTTTTTTATTAGTCAAAAAGTTTTTTTTAATGATAAAAAAATTTTTTAAATTTTTTTAATATCGTTTAGTTGACATTAGATAATGATTTTTTAAAATTAAAAAAATTATTTTTTTTTTACTAAAAGAAGACCAAAATTTGAGTTTTTAACAGTAGAGTTTCCCTAACATTTTTAAAAAATAAAATTGTCTATAATTCCTTTAATTTATTTTAAAAAATTTACCTTTTATTTTAATAAAACATTAAAAATTTTGTTTATTAAAATAATTATTTAGATTTTTTTAAAAATTATTTGTAATAATTAAACGATTAATAAATTTTTATTAAAAACTCTATTTATAAAAACTATATGAGTAAAAGTTTTATTTAAAAAATTATACTAAAAAAACTCTAAAATACATTTTTGAAGATTAACGACTAAAACACATTTTTTACTATAATCAACAATTGATTAGAAAAGTTAAAGAATTTTAGGTTCAATAAATGATGAAAAATATTAGCCGGTAAAGTCGGCGTATGCCATCTCGCACTCTTATAGCCAATAGTTTACTTCTTTTTCGTTAAGAAAAGTTGAGTAAATGCCTTAGTTGGAAAACAAGGGATTAGTTTTTATCGGAGTATCACCTCATCCTTTCTTTGTCCCAAAATGAATAAATAAATTAATCGTCTCTTTTCCTTTTTCTCTATCGCTATTTCTTCCATAATTGTCTTTTTTTTTTCCATTTTACCCTATTGTCATTTTCTTATTGGAGAGTCAAAATAAAATTTTACATATCTAAGTATCATGATACACAACTTGTTTCCTATATTACGAGGATTGAGGTCATCTACTTCCATTATATCCTCTCTCTTTTACCAAAATGATCCTACTCTCCCCCTGAATTACCTTCTTCACCCATTGGGCTTTTCCTTCTTAAGTTGGGCTTCTTATTTCGATTTTAGCAAAGTTGAACCAAACATATAGTATATAGTATATGCTTAAAACATGTCACATAAAAGATGAAAATATCAATAAAAATTTTGTATCGAATTTTATAGTAAATATTATAGTTATATGACATTAAATTCAAATTTTATAAGGCATTTAAGAACGTGAGATTGGCATTAAATAAGGTTCTTTACTTCACTATGCACTAAATGTGTTTAAGGCACTCCATAATTAATTATATTAATTGTCCCGATTGTGTGTGATAACACATGCAACAATGATGTTTCTAAAAACACAAATCAATAATATTCAATGCTATTCTTCCTCTATGTATCATCTCTTCTCCCATAATCAAGCTCATAATTTTGTCTATTCTCTATATATGCTTTCAATCAATCTTCATCACAACAAATTTTGGGTATCTTATAAGCACTGTTTAAACATCTCAAGACACACCATCATTAATTTAATTAATTTCTTATAATCACGTTTATTTATGCCAAAACCATATTAATTAATTAATTCGTTAAATATAAATTAATCATGTAATTAATTTTAAAAAATTAAATTAAAGAAACCCCGTTACAGTTTCAATTCGAAAAAGAAAACTCCGTAGTACGATGTAATCATGGCTGTCTCTTTGTCTATGATAACTAAACACAATTAACAAGCCATATAACATAGTCTTCGGAAATGTGGTTACATTGTGTAATTAATTTATTATTTATCAAAAAAATAAATTAAATTAAATTAATGTATTAAGTATTATTCAATGTTTCCTTGTGTGAATATAAAACTCAACTGCTACCTCTCGATGATTATGTATGCATAAAGGTGACAGCTTAGATTCAAATAATTAATGTAAAGCATAGACTAATTATTAATTATATTAATACTAATTAATAATGTGATATGTTGTTTATTATTATATATATGTTATTCAACAACACTTGCATTAGTTTATTTATATATGTTGGTAAGCTAATTGAGATTATCTATATATCTTGTTCTACCTAATATATATTCAACTTTATCTTTCATTTCATAATTCATTAGATTATTTCAATGATATGTAATTGAGAATTTTAAGTATGATTTGTTTCATTTTCAAAAACTGTTTTTTAATTTTAGAAACAAAAAATAAAAAGAAAAATTAATATGTTCTTTTTCATGTTTTGTTTATTTGTAATTAGTTTTTGAAGATCAAAAATAACATTTTTTTTAAATTTAATTTAATGGTTCATCATTTTTTTAAAATGAACTTTGTAAAGTAGTTACTATTTTTTTAAAAAAAACAATTACTTTACTGAATTGTTTAAAATTCGTTTTCAAAGATAAAAGTATTATTTTTTTCAAAATTTAATTAAATGATTCATCTTTTTTAAAAATAAACTTTTCAAAATAGTTACTGTTTTTTAAAAAATAACTACATTATTTTTTTGTAAAAATAATATCAAATATATTGGTATTAATTTTTATTTTAAAAAATTATTTCTAACAAATTCTACATATTAAACACGCTTTTCTATTCTTGAAAACATAATTTTTAAAATATTATTTTTATAATTCTCAAAAATACCATTTTAAAGGTATTGCTAATCGCATTCTAATTGAGTGCACGTTTTTATTTTCTTACGTGTCCACAAAATTTTATCACATTAAATTTCTTATATTTAGAGAGTTATTCTCATTTGTGAATATACGCACTTTGTTGATCTATTGATACTTAAAAATGATCGTATAAAAAAATTTAAGTACACATAGATTTCTTTATAAAAAAAAATTAACCTTCCATCCTCTTAATAAAAATATTATTATTTAAGGGATTATGTAGTTATTTTTTTTTGTAAATTAAAGGAATGTCAAGAACTTTTCTATTGCATTGAGGATAGCTTGCAATATTAAACCTTAGATTTTGTAGAGCTATGAAAGCACTAAAAACCTGAATGAGATCAATTTATATGTGGATGAAGGAACTTTAAAAAAATGAAAAAAAAAGGATATTATTAATTATTTATAATAGAAAAATAAGATCAGCAAGTTATATTATATATTAATTTTAAAAAAAATAAAAATAAAAAAGACAGTCTTAGTTCAGTACCTTTCCATATATTATCTACAAATGAAATCGAGGCCAGAAATTTTATTTCTTTATATCTAACTTCAGACAGGAGACACGAGCTATATATCCAATTATTTAATATTTCATATCCTAAATTTTAATATATAGTTGTAGATAAAAAATATATATATATATTTAAAATATTTAAATATATCTCGAACAAAATACTAAAGTGATCTTCATTTTCAAAGATTACTTGCTACTTAACCTCTAGTAGGGTCTTCTTTCATATTATATAGTCACACCAATTATCTAATTAATTAATCATATCATGGATCATATGAATAAGGGCATTCTCAAAAAGGTTATTTAATTAAAATATAACATAAATCATATTGATGAATTTTAAAGTGATCAAATTTATTAGATGAAAATACAAATTAAGTTGGATGTCTGTCCTATATCTAAATTGTTTTTTATAAATTAATTCTAATATCCAAATAAGATGGTCTTGAGAATGAAATTGCTGGCTAGAAAGAAACCTATTAATTAAGCATATTCTTATTTCTATATAAACTAATTATATAAAAGTGCTTTAATTAAGGAATCAAATGCAATTCTCCAAAGATAAGCATTATGAGAATTGATTTCATGGATGCAATTGCAAGTCGCGCACTTTCTTCATGAGCATAGAACCTAGGCATTCTTAATAGATTCGAAGTGGAGAATAATTAAAGCAAAAAATGTAGGATTAGTGTAAATTAATGACCTTAATCTCAAACAAAGAGCTACAACAGATACTCAGGATTGGCTAAACCCTTCATTAATTCATTATGCCAAGAACTCAAGGTGAAATGGGATGAAAATATTGGCCTTTCTTAATTACATTTGAATCAAGCCCCAATAAGCATAAACAGTTAATATAGATTAATCGAGTAATTAAAAGGAAAGAAACTGTGGGAAAGAAAAGGCTAATAAAGATCAATGGTAGCTTTAGTAATTTGTTAATTAACTGATATAACACCTAAAAGATTTGACTATAGAGATATCAACTTTTGATTTTAAAAAGACCACTTTCAAGTTCGACTGCCTATATATATATATATATATATATATATATATATAACTACGCTCAGTAAAAATTACTGTACTTCATATATATATGTGTGTGTGTGTGTGTGTGTGTGTGTGTACAGTAATTTTTTCCGAGCTTAGTTATATATATAAACATCTCACATATAGAAAAGAGCATTTAGTATAGAATAAGAAATATTTATATGCATACATAAACAAGCTAAAGTGGACAAGAGAAAGTATCAAACAAAGTCACCCTGAGAAGAAGAAATATTTGTTTTCTGTTTCTTTTTTCTGTTCAATTCTCTGCAAAAGAGAACCACTGACGATGTTCAGAGATGTAATGAGAAGGAAATCCTTGGAGCAAAAAGTATTGGAAGCTGGATAGATGACCAAATGATGAAATGTTGAGGGCTGAATGTATGTCCTTATATGTGGGATGACTCTTTGTACAAATACATACAGAAGAGGGCAGAAGTGCTTTTCTAAAAGTGCTTCCAAAATGCCCATGCACCTGGGCAAGAGTAGTAGCTAGGGAGAACACGTTTTGGGGTCTATATAAAAATAAAAAGAGTGAGTTGAGATGGAGAAGTTTAATTAAGATTAACTTGAAAATTGGAGCAGTTGCAGTAGCTTTTGATATGAAAAGATGTAGAAGAGAGGAATGTAATTTAATAGGAAAACAAGATGGAAGTCATTTCCAAGGCCAAGAGAAGTAGCTAGAGATCAAGAAATTGAAGTCAGCTTCAACATTAATGTAAACTCGTGTTTGTAAAGACAGCAGCACAAGTACTCCAACAAATTTAAAGAATCCCCTCGTTGAGAAAATCCTTGCCCTTCATCACACATATATATATATATATATATATATATTATACTACTGTTGTGTATTTATTCTCTCCTGAAAACAATGCAAAAACACAATCCTATGTGCTTCCAAATCTTACAAAAATTTGTGCTTAAAAGACCATCATCTCAGTTGGTCTTAAGTTAGAAGAGATCCTAAAATTTTATAGATTAGGAAGAAGAAAACCCTAGTTGATTTATTAGTATGAGTGAATTCTATTGGCTGTTAGTTACTTTACCATACCATAATAAATATATATGTATACAGCTTCATCATCAAACCATTGATTTCTTGTTGTAAGAAAGAGAATAGAAGAGAAAAGAGAATTCCACCATATGAAGAAGACTATTTCCATAGATCACAGTTCGAAAATCCAAGAAGTAAGAAGAAGAAAGAACCGAAAACCTAAAATTAACATGAACAGAAGGAGAAGGAGAAGAAACAAGAAACAAAGATTATGAAGATAGTACATAAAATTCCTGACCTTTGCTTATCCAAGAAACGCCATCCCTCAATGGGAATTCTTTCAACGCAGGCACAATCAATTCCCCCTCCATGGATCACATTACAGTCAAATTTAATTACCTTTCATCCAACTTAATTATTTTTTATCAAAACGGCGGTCGAACGCCGGCGTTTCCTGTCCAGCTCTCTACCGGCAACTGCATATTTGGAGGCATATTGAGAGGCAAATTAAGGAACGGGAGTCCTCCAGAACCAGCCCCAGCAGCGCTAGCATCAGCTAAAAAGTTATTCCCACCACTTCCACCGCCACCAGCCCCACCACCACTACCCTGCATCTGCAACTGGTCGTCTTCTTCCAACGGCAGTCTCTCGTATGCAACATTCGTAAATGAAGCTGCGATCACGATCACCGGCCCTGCTGCCGTCAGCTCACCCACCACGCTACCTCCAACAACTTGTCCTTGACCTCCAGCTAGAAAGATTGTCAGGCTTGTTGCACCTGGCGGAGCTGGAGGCGGCAAAAAAGAACCTGAAAGAGATAATATCTCGAATCTGCCATGAAGGGTAACTATAGCTCCAGCTGCAGCTGGTTGTCTAATGCTCACGTTAGTGACCGTCCCGCTTCCACTTAGTATACAGATTCCACGCTGCCTTCTCCTGGCGTAGTTCGCAACACAGTCGAAGACATCGCAGCCGTTTCCCACCTCTAAAATGTGGGCTCGAAGTGTGTTAGCACTTTCCCTGGTGATTATAACAGGAGGCTTTGGTTTGTTTTTTGACCCAGGTGGGCGGCCTCTGGGGCGGCGAGCAACGATGTCTCCAGGGCCAGAGTTGACAGCGTTGACAAGGTCAAGACCATGGTGATCACCGCCATCGTTGTGGTGATGATGGTGGTCGGAGAACTGACCACCACCACTCCCAGAACCCACTCGATTGTTGTTCTCGTGTTCCTCAGATTCCGGTTGGTGTTGAAGGTGTAGGTCTGGTCTATGAAGCTGATGAACGTAGCGAGAAGCTGTGCCTAAATCCAAACCGGCCATGCCAACATCAAAAGAAAACAGAAAACAAGGAAAACAAAAGATTAAAATAAAAATTAAAAACTGTTTCGGGGTTTGTTAATTTTATTTTAAGGGGAAGTGGGAAAATTATAAAGAAGAGAAAAAGAAAGGGAAAGGGAAGGCTCCGGGACTCGAAGAATAATATAGTTTAAATACACAGGAAAATATTTTTATTTTGAATAAGAAAATCAAAAACAACAACAACGCTACCAACAACAAGAAGAAGAAGAAGGAGAGGATCGAGTGCAGAGAAAGGAAAGGGAAGGAGAAGAAGGAAGAGGAGGGGACAACGACTAAAACGCAGTCATTTCTCTCACCCCAAAAGTTTAAATATATAATTAAAATATTATTCAGTTAATTTTCTTTTTTTTTTTAAATAATTTGCCTTTCTGAATTGAACACATACTATTCAATTCTCACTCCCAATTTCGGAGCGTGGACGAAACGCGATCACTGAACAGATGAGTTTTGACGAAGTTAGTTCTGAAGGAGGTGAAATTCAATTTAAGTTGAAAAAAATTAACTTAATTATTTAATAATCTAAAAAAATGCATTACTTTTGCTTATAAAAATGTTTTGACGACAATATTTTAAATTTAAATTATATTAATTTATATGATAATAGAATAAACAACAATCTTTGAGGTAGGGAAATATGTGAACAGTTAGAGCAATAACCGATCATTTTTAGAAACGAATGCGACAAAACAAAATAATTTTGAATAATAAAAAATTGAGAAACAATTCGATTGGACAGTGAAGTCACGCGCTAGAGAGAAAGTGATATATAAATACGATGAAAAGAAACATTTGATGATGAACAAGAGAACCCTAGAGGAAAAATTGTGTGGGTGGGGTTAGATGATACAAGTTGTTGTTGGTCATGGAGGTTTAGACTTTTTTAATCTTAATTAATTTAATTTAATTGGTGATTAAAATATTGATTAACTAACCATGGTTAAGACTGAGGTCAAGGTTAAGGGAAGAAGTTGACCAAGTTAGTAAAGAAACAAACGTGAGAGGAGAGAAGAAGAAGAGAGGGACAATTTGATTTTGATTTAATTAAATTAAATTTAAATAATTATGAAATTAAAAAACAAGTGGGAGATGTTGCTGCAGCGAGTGGGACCCATATCTTTTGTCTTCTACCCCGGACGGCTCTGCTTATTCTCATCCCCTCCTCTAATCGCAGCCGTCAACGGCCACCCTTCCTTGACTCCCTCAACTCAACCACCACTGTAATTATCATTATTTTACTGCTAACATTAATTACATGTTTTTTTTAAATAACATAATATATCTAAAATCTAAAAAATACGGTAAAAATATAAAATTTATAAAAAGAATCGAAGTTAAAATTAGGATCAATTTAACAGTATTAAAATAATTAGTACTTATATTTTGTAGTAATTTTTAAAAAATAATTAAACATTTGATTAATAATCTTTAAAAGTATTTATTGATATTAAATTAAATATTTAGAAGTGTAACTAAAAAATTATTTTTATATTGACAAATTATTAAAATAAGTAACATATTCATATAACAATATTTTTAATAAAAATAAATATTATATATATAATATTTTTGTTTTATAATATTTTCAAAAAATTAAATTATTATGAAAATAATTACAACTTCTATAATCTTAAAAAATAAAAAAATATTATTATTTTGTTATAAAAATAATTATAATTTTAATAATATTAATCATCTACTATATATCAAAATATAAATAAAATTATAAATATTATGAACACAAATAATATATTAATATGAATAATTTATTCATCTAAAAAGAAAAAAAATATAACAAATAATATATCTCCAAATATATAATATAATCCATCTATATTCATATATATTCATCTAAACTAAAAACTCAAAAAAATCAAATATTTGAGAAACGTAATTTTTAAATTTGTCAAGGGATATTTTGAAAATAAAATAAAATTTTCATTAACTATACAAGTCCTATTCTTTTAAGCACTTAAAGTGCTAATTTGAGAAAGTACCAAATTTTTGCTAATCAAATAATCACTTCAATTGCTAAAATTATTTCAATAAATACTTTCATTAAAATTTGTCAAACACATAGTTTAGTATTTTATAAATATTAAATAGCACTTATGGAGTGCTTATTAGCATTGCCTAACTCACTCTTATTGTAAGTCTAATTTCGTTTGTCTAACACCGCCCGTGAAAGTCTTAAATATAGATAGAAAATTAAAAATTTGTTAAAAGTTGAATCGTTCATCTAATGTCACTTATAATAGTCTTTATCTATACATAAATCAAAAATAAAAAATCTAAAGTTGATATTTTCACAAATCTAACTAAATGAAATAAAAAATTTATACTCAATTTGAATAAAATTAACTCTAAATTTAGAGAATGTCTATCCTAACTTGGTCCTCTTCTCTTCTATAAGAGAAGGAAAGAAAACATTTTACTGTAATTTTCTTTTTACCTAGTGTGATGTGATTAACAAGTTATATTTTAGTTACATTAAAAAAAAAGTATTAATTGTTTAACATTTTTTAAAAGAAATTGTGAAGGATGAAATTGGATTATTATTATTGTTGATGTTATTTAAAATAAGGAAATAATTAATATATAATTCGATTCATAAACCGCGTTTAATATTTAATTAGTATATGCTAAGAAAATAGAGAGAGGGGTGGAGTTCATGGTGGACAACGGTTGATAGAGATAGCTTAACAAACTAGTACTGTAGAGATGCTCTGACCAAGCAAGCTATCTAATAAATTAATTAAGCATGTTAATTGTATATATATATTTTACTCGTTAATTATCCAATTGAAGGATTCACTTAGTTGATTTTCTTTTTAATTAAATTATAAATAATTAAGATATGCAGGTTAGTCTTTTATTAAAAAATATAAATCCTCTAAATTTAAGAACTTACATTGGATACCTAACCACGTGTTCAGGAAGCATATTTTATAATTTGTGTTTTCCTAATATTTTATAAAAGTATATAAGGTAATTGCTTTTATATAAGGAAATTGATAATTATGCGAGAGCATTAAATAATTTATTGCAAATAATAATATAAGCAACTTAACAAATAAGTGTATACATGTACTTACATATATACGAATTTTAGCTAGTTATTCAAATTTTTTCAAAATATTATAAATTATATGTATCATATATCAGTATTACATAAAAAAATTTATTAAGAATTAGAATTTTGATCAGATCTTAATTGTATTAAAAATCTTTTAGAAATCAAGAGTCTTGATTAGATTTAATCTAATACTCCACATAAATTTATACGTAAACTGAAGATGAGAAGGTATAAAATTTTGATTGAATTAAAAATTTATCGACAATCAAAATTTTTTATAGAAATTAATTTGATACACTGTAGAAATTTATACCCAATTCAAATACATTTTAATTTTATTTTACATTTATGAGGAGTTGAACTTCGTATTTTTTATTTAGAGAATAAGATACTAACCATTCTAACTAAAAAGTGATTACAGCTAACTGTTCAGATTAATTAAGAACAAGAAATTATTTCAGGATAGGACTCCAAGAAAATGTCCAATTTGTATAATTGTATATTTGACCTTTGTAAAGCATTAAACATTACATAACATTTTTTTTGTTACTTATTTTGTGATGAGTCTACACAAATTTAATGTAAAAATAACTTTATTATATACAAATTAATAAATTTACATAAATTATAAAATATAATTTGTGTTAGACTTTTCTACATTTATATTTTAGAAAATACGAATGTCCGCACTTAAAAATTCATATATATATGTATGTATGTATCACTTAACTGTTTGTCTTTATGTGAATGCTGAAGTTTAAGAAATTAAGACATGATAAAGTCCAACAATTAATCCAAAATGGAGAATATATACATATATATATATATATATACATATATATATATTACTTGAAGAGATTAAATTTAACAATTGACTATGACTTACCTAATTCCATAAACTACATCTATGACTATATTAAAGTCTAAAACCACAAGCAAGAAATGAATATATAATACCCATTTTCAAATTCTTACCACTAAGATGATTATATTGACTTTAGTCTATTGTCTTTATTACATTCAATATTCAAAAACAAGGTAACACAAGATATTCTTAATTAATTGTAACTCTATAACAAATATAAATATTGTTATATATGTTTGTCATTAGTTCTATTTGAATGGTAAATTAATCACTAGCAATATTCTCAATTTCTATTTTCATTATTATATGTTATTGATGTTTATATTCATTGATTTAAAGTTTGGAAGTGGGTTTGTTTATTATTAAATATTTTTTCTTTATTTTCTTTATTTATATATATATATATATATATATATATATATATAAAATAGGTAGTTGATTAGACAAAGGGGGAGCATACTGGGGATAATGCTCTTAAGTCATGTGAGTGTATTAATTAATTTTATGACCAAGACTTAAATAAATTTGTATATACAATAAAAAAATAATTATTTATTTCCCCAAGTCTCCAAAAGTCACATTCTAATATTAGGTTTTTAAACTAACGAAACATAAATTTATGGGTCCAAACATACTTTTGTACTAATTTAATATTATTAATTATGAATGATTGTTTGGAAAATATTAAACTATATATTGTGCGCTAGCTAGTACAGTGGATATCACTTACTCACAAGTTAACAGAGAAGTAGCTACTTATGTTATTTACATAATATTAACTTTTATATAGAGAGAGAATAAAATTGGAACTACTATATTTTTATATATATATTTATATTATTTCTAAATAGTTAATTCTATAAATTTTTAACAGTTTAAATTAAATTTAACATATATAATTAATACATAATTAATGTACCATAATTAATATATATGTCAAATTTAATATTAATTATTCAAAGTACATATATTTAACGGTTTAAAAATAAGTATAAATATATATGTATATAGAACTCCCCATCCTACCTTATGTATATATGGAACAGGATTAACAATTAGAATTGCATATAACATATGTATTATTATGGATATATTAATTATGCATTAATTACATAGTTATATGTAATCTCAACTATTAGAAGTGTTTAAATTCATTAACCTATAATTGATATAAAAAATTGTATAAAAAAAAATCATTAATCTTTTCTATATATATACGCACGTGCACACACATATATATAACTACTTAATTTTATCTATTCTTTTTCATCATTTGCAAACTGAGAATTTAGACATTTATAATTCATTTTTTATACAAGGTTGAGAATATTTTGGATATGTTTGGATAATTTTGAGTAAATTGGACGTTCTCAATTATCTAAAGTTTGAATAATAATAATGTGTGTATATATACACACACAACAATGATGCTTAATTTTAATTTAAAACAAAAATTAAGCAACTATTTTATGAACTTAGTACAAAATAAATTAGTTATTAAATCTTTTATTTTATTATAAAAGTCTAATTAATTAGATCATCCATTCTAGTATCTTTGTTTAAATCTCTATTTAATTTTGAAAAAAACTTGTGCTTAAACTAAGCAAATATATCATCTTTTAAACTGCTTAATTTAAACTAATGAAAAATAACCATATTTAACATGTTTAATTGTATTAAAATAAATAAATTAAAATAGATTGTATTATACTAGCTAGATTGCATTACGTTAAATTTAAAACAAAATTGTATTTACTGTTGTATAAGATTATTAATAAATAATAATATATTTTATCATTATTTAATATTATTTTAATTAATTAATTAAAAAATAAAATACATTACTAGTTGTCAACCATTACCACCATCAGTCGACAACCATTTTCGACCTTGGTCGACAATCATCTTCTAACTTAATTTGATATCTCTGTATTTTCAGGTAATTTACATAATTATTATGGTATATGATATTTAAAAAATTGTCGAATTAATTTTTATCAGTTATAAGCAGAGGTCAATTATTTTCACAAAAAATAAACCAACCATAGATTTTTTAAGTGATGTTAAATCAAATTACATAATAACTCTCAATTTTCGATTTTTTTTATGTTATATTATACATATATATTTAATATTAAAAAAGGGTCGATCAGAAGTACTCACAAGTCATATAATGACTTTCCATCGCCATTGGCAACAACATTCTTTTAATAAAAACAAAAAGTAAATGGTAAACAAAGTTCATACCCTAAATTTGTGGTGGAGAGTTGGTCCAAATTTAATTTAATTAATTATGAAAATTAGTAACACAAAAATAAACCCTAAAGCGCGTTGAGAGCACACTCCAATATAGAGTAAAGTACAAGACATTAATTAAAAAGAAAAACAAAAGAAAAGAAAAGAAGATTTTGAAGCACGAATCAAAAACGTCAAATCCAATTCTTGGATCCACGTAACCTCAACGCAGACTCTAGGGTTTATGTATATATATATATATATAGAGAGACACCATTGTCGTACTATTATATATTTATACTACTTTTATACTTTTTCTTATGTTCTTGAAATGACAATTATACTTTAGCTTTATTAGCATTATTATTATTTTTTTAAAATATTGAAATTGAATGTATATATTCTTAAGTACAATAATGGGACCAGCAACCTCATTTTCATATGATAATTAATTGAAGCTAACTGTCCATGCACGATGAGTATTAAATCAATAAAAAAAACTTAAAATACAACAATTTTTATGAAATTAAGAATAGTTTAATTGATTTATTTTTTTTGTTATGAAAGTAACAAATTAGGAGATGAAATTTAACTCACACTAATTATTTTTATATGACGCCTCAAATATATGTTCATAGGTTGTGAGATTTTGTTTTTATTGTGAAAGATAATTATATATATTCTGGTCAGATAACTATCCAAATAATACATATGATAGACTCGAATTTGTACACTAAGCTCTTAGCTATTGTGTAGAATGCGATGAAAAATTAAAAGAAAAAAAATTAGAACATAATAAATTAGACATTAATTAATAATTATGTAAGAATTCATGAATTGTACTCTAATGCAATAGAGCTTGAAAAGTTTTGTGGAGGTGACGAAAAGAATGAAGCTGTTGTACCTGGTACCTTCTTTTAGCTCTAATAGATATTTGAGCTGAGAGTTGTTGCATTGAAATTTCATGTTTTCTTTCCCTAAATTACATAAATCGGAACATTTAATCTACACAATTATTACTCAGTATCTATGGATGCTGTTTAGTATAATTTTTCAAATAAAATTTTTATTTATAGAAATTTTATAAGTAAAATTTTAATAAAAATTTAATAATTATTTTATTATCACAAATAACTTTTAAAAAATATAAGTAATTTTTTTAATAAATAAATGTTTAATATTAATCATTTTAGCAGCCGATTTTGCTTTTGCTCGTGGTTGGGTTAATCTTTGGCCGAAAACGACTCTCTTCTTGTCATCCATCTTCTTCTCAATGGCTCCCTTCTTGGCTTAATTGCAAGTTTCTTATCCATTAGGTGCGCTTTCGTTGCTCTCATGCTTTTTGAGAAACCAATTCCGTGACTAACGCTTTGGCGAACTTAGGACTTTCTTTGTGATTCTATTCAATGGTGGTCTTCGTATCCAATCCATTGGTCGGCTTATGTCTCATGATGCGAATGGTTTCCCCTGCTACTGTTTTCTTTAGGCTTTTATTTTTTGTCTCTTCTTATAGTTTGGTGCTTTTAAGGGTAAGCCGCATTGATTGTGTTACTCTTTCCTCTTTTATTTAATAAATTTGCCTTGCTTTGCCAACGTTTGTTTTAAAAAAAAAAATGGAAAAAAAAATAGTATTAATGTATGCACAAATACAAATTAATTTTTTTAAAATTTAAGATAAAAAAAACTGATTTTTTTTTAACTTTTTACTTTCAACAAGAAGATATCATATCAATTAGATTATTTACTCGAAGTAAAAGATAATATCATTCCAGTTAGCTACTATAAAATAAAACATTATAAACTTAGAGAGGAAAAAAATATGAAAAGGCATAACTTTTCTTTTTCTTCCATAAGAGAGTAATAATTATGGTTCAGCTTTTGGGTTCATGAAACAAAGCAAATGTTAGACTCATCTTGCATTATGTAACTCTCTTAGATTAATGGATAAGTCTACTAATTTTTTGTTGGGTTTTCAACCAACCACCTCATTCTATCTTCCCATAATTATAATCAAAATAAATTTTTATTCAAAATTACTTGTGAGCAAAATTTCATCTCTTAATATTTTGTTTTTAATTATTTTTTGGAAAAAAAAAAGTTTAATATAAGTGAAACAATTAATAATCAAACTCATTCTTATTATTTCTCAAGTGCAACTAAAGTACCCTAAATTAGCAAAACCTACTAATCATAACAAGCTTTAATGAGGAGTAAGAGAACAATAGCTAATTGAAATGTATAGTAGAAATACAATATTATACTGATGATGAGCAGCTTTGTTAATTTTAAAGACTTTTTTATTTGAAATGTTGTCAAATAACGATATGTACTACTCTGCTTTCAATAGCTGCTAAGCTATTGGTAAAAAAAGAAAAAAAAATTGTAGACCAATCGATGCATGGGTAAATATTCAAACTTTCAAAAAGCATATTAGAATTGACAAATAGAAATTCAATATATATATATATCAAAGTTGAAAATAAGTTTAAAGTGTTAGTGTAGTGGTTGGTCCACTAAATCTTGTAACAATAGATATTAGAGAGAGAGAGAGAGAAAGAGTTAGGATGGCATCAACAAAAAGTATAACAACTCATTTATTTATTTATTAAATATATGTAATTATATACATAATTTATTAACATTATAGTCTCATATGTATAAAAATATGCAATCAATTTGAACAAAATACGAAATTATTTACTAATAACTTAGTAGTCAGTGTTTATCTTCTTTCTTTATCATGAGAGAAAGGATTCAAATTTCTATAATTACATTGGAATAAATTTTTTCTTCATTAAAAGTAATCTCAACTCTTGACAATTGAAATGAAATTTATCTTTATTCAATACAAATCTATCTAAGATTATTGAAAGAATTAGAATATTTCTTTAATTTAGATAAAATTTACTTCAATTTTATTGTATAAATCAGATTTTTTTTAAAAAAAAAAAAAGAAAGGGAAGTAAACACTTAGCTTAACTAATAGATGGCTTTGCAAGCCCTAGATGAAAACCTTAAGACTAAGGACATTATATTTCCTCTACATGCTTTGGTGTCACACAGAATCAGAAGCTAGCAACGTGTGTGTGGCCTCGTCTCGTGCCCCTGCCCAACATGTGCATTTATACACTCATTGATATGCATGTAGTTAGACTTTAGTAGCAAAGAGAGAGACTGTAAGAAAGATCATGTTTGATTAAGGGAAGATCACGTGCGGTCTCAAAGTCAAATGCAGGCAGCAGAGAGAGAAGAGAGACTTGAAGTTATTACAACCTAGCTATCTTTGAAAGAGTCATACTAACTCAGTTGATCGTATCTGATACAGAGAGACAGCATAGCGTATAGCTGTCGGCCACGAGGCAGCTGTCACTTTCTGTTTCCATTGGGAATTGATGATCTTTTTACAGAATTTCTCCCCTTAAATTCCGGGGGTCTGTAAGAAAGACTCTAAATTCAATCACTCAGCATCGTCTGGCCACATTTACCTGCTCACATTTTACCATCCCCACTTTCTCAGTTCCTCAGTCCCTCCTCTTCTCTCCCCTCCCTCTTCTAATCTCACTTCCTCACTTGTGCCCTCCAGTTTCTCACTCAACAAACTCACAAATCAAAATTCAAAAAATAAATAAATAAAAATTCTAAGAAACTCACAAATCAAAATTAAAGAGTTCTTCCTTCAAAAGTAATATATCACAATTATTCCATCTCTTAATTTTTTATTTATACGACAAGAGACTAAATTAATTAGATTATTACTATACAATTTACAATTGTGCAAATGATATAACAGTGTCACATTAGTTTATACCAATGAGTTTGCAGTACTATAATTGTATTATTTATTTTCTTATCTTTTTTTGTATAAAAATATAATACATGTATGCGACAATGATAACATTAATTTGTATAATAGAGTATGTACAAAAGTAATCTTTCTTATAACATTGTTAATATTTTATCTGAAATATGAATAAATATAGAATCTAAATATATAAATATCAACAATCTAGGTTTATATTTATTTTTTATTTATAACATTTGAATATAAAATCTAAGATTTAACATACAACACTGATTATATTCAAACTTATATATTCATAAAAATTGAATGCTGAATAATATTTTATAATTGTCATATGTCTTACATTATAAAACAAGTAAAAAAGAAAAAAATATTCTTTCATTGCTATTAGATTTATTTAATTATCTATAAGAAGTAATATTAAATAATAATGTTAGGACTACAAACTCCTATATAGACACTATTTATTTTATTAATTGTTATTCTTACACATTTTTTATTTATTTTACTCTTGTAAAAATATAGAAACATATATAAATGAAATAATAACATCATTGATTTATATAAACGAGTTTGTAACAATAATATAATATTATCGTATTAATTTTTATGAATCTATATATATAATAGTATGTAATTAATTATGTTCAAGAATATGAATTTTCTCACAATATATAATTAGAATTTATATACAAATTTTGTTGATTGTGCGAGTAAATTCTTGAGATGTATCATGACAATAATTATTTAAACTCTGACCAAAAATTCTATGTGTAACATATTATAAGTGGATTATATATGGAAAGTGTAATATTAAATTAAAAAAATGAACCTTCAATATTAAAGTGATTAAAATGCCAAGTGATTAACACGCATATGGTAAGCGCGAGTGACAACATATTGGCAAAAGTTTTCTACATATTCTAAGTCTCAAAAGAGGAATACAGATTTTGCTTGAGTTGAGACTATCAATAAAAGCTTTATTATACCAAGTCTTAACCTTATCCTACACAAACCCAGTAACCCAAAACCATTTTAAAAAAAAAAAAAAAAAGTCCGTCCAAATTTTAGGTCACCATAGATAGGTTAGAATAGATGGGCAGTAGCTTCAGTTTTATCATCTCTGAAAACACTCATTCGTTCTGAAAATACACCACTGAAGTCAGTCTTAAGAGTTAGTAGTGTGTTAGTAAAGATATGTATATAAGGTTGATTGATTTGATCATTCGTAATTTCGTATTATATATAAATATATATATATATATATATATATATATATATATATATATATATATAAGAAGCCAAAAGATTAATTGACTTGGTTGATTAGACTGAATCGATCTATCTGTCCTTGGAAGATCCACCAACTCTGCTCTCAAATCTCTCCTTGTCTCTATCCATCACACGTCTTTTCTTTCTTTCACTCATTCAAACTTAATTACTATTCTGCCCTAAATTATATTAAGAAAGCTAGCTTCCCAGATTGATGGGTTTTGTCTTCCTTCTCACTGGAAGAATGGCCGTGAGCTACTCCTCCTTTGTTGCATACGTACGTACATCCATAGCTCCTTTTGACTAGCATTAAAAATATATTTAATATAATTTTTTAAGCTGAATTGTTTATGAAGTTTTCATGATCAGAGACATATAAAAATTTCTTATTTTTATCTACTTTAAAAAAAAAGAGATTTTATGTTAAATGTTTTACCAATTTTTATGAACAGAATTTTTTATAAAAATTTATTCAATTATTTAAGTGATATAAATAATTTTAAAAAATGTATAATTATTTCAATAAAAAAATTTTAAAATTATATTATAAAAAATTTAAAATTTTAAAATAAAATAAAAATATTTTAAATCATTTAAAAAGTTTCATTGTCAAAATTTTAAAATTTGAATTTTTCTAATAAAAAAAATAACTTTTTAACATCAATCAAATAACATAAAAAAATTGAAAAGAATTTTTAACTAATAAAAAAATTAAATCAAATAAATATAGAAAAATCATATAAACTCATACTTTTGAGTATAAATATATAAAAATAAAAGAATTTTCAAAAAATTTGATCAATATTGAATTCTCATTTAATTTGTTTAATATATGAAATTTCATCATATTTTTATTAATTTTCAAAGTAAAATATAAAAATTACATGAATTAAATGATGATCATATGACCAATATAGTTCTCCTTCTTGTAGTTTGTTAACTTTTTTATTTTTTTCATTAAGTAATTAATTAAGTAGTAGTAGCATATAAATTAAAGGGTTAACAATTTGAAACATGAGTATAGGCCAAAATTAAACTCATTTAATATTAACTTAAAAATTATACAAATTACAGCCTAAACCCAAATTCTAAAACCTTGAACTCAACTTAATTTACATAAATTAGTTAGTACACATAATTTGACTTTATTACCTAAACTACAAAATACCCACATTGAAACCCTAATTTTTAGGTAAATTTTAATTTACAATATTTTCATCCGTCGGTAGTCAATATTAAGTTCCTATATACATTTTTAATTAAGAATCTATAAGTCACAAATTTATATTCGAAAACCCAATAATTGAATTAATTAATGTCAAAGAAAGACAAGATTAAACTACACTTGTTGCTTAAGATATGTTAACGTGTAAGTGATCAATGTTTTGACATATATCCTGTTTGAATCTTAATTTAATCATACTTAAGATGGTAAACATTGAGGTGTGAAATGTGATCTGGAAATTAATTAATTAATTAATTAATTAATTAAATTATAGTAGTTATCTTCAAAAACATTGACTTGATCAAATAATTGAGACCACTAGGCTCCTATGGTTCGTCCAAGTAAGTGCCCCCATTTAACATGCGTTACATTGTCATCTTTCATTATTAAAATAGCAATAATAGTAATATAATAATAATTAATGTCTTTATTTTATTTTATTTGATAATCTCTATGATAACATCACCCTCAACCAATTATATTTCGTCTTCGGACTCCAAAGCAAGTAATTAACTTAGCACTAACCCATGCTTAAATCCGATGACCCCACTACGATTTGGTAATCAAATTAATTAATTAATTACTTTTGATTTAATAATAATGGTCACTTTGAATTAAAGATGCATAGGAAGAGCCTATGCAACAAAAGATTTGTTTTTGATTAGTAAAAGTTATAATATATAGTTTTTTTTGGGCATTGTTAATGCTTTAAGTGTCACATCTAAAACGAAAAGAAATAGTGATTAATGTTTAAATTAATGATTAATATTTAAAACTTAATTAATTAACTACCTTCGTTTAGATATTGATGAGCAGAGAAAGTTACCATATAATAAAAATATATAATGTTAAAAATATTGATTCTTTTGAATAAATTAACTTAGATAATAATAATAATTAACAAGAACACTGTATTTGATTGATTTTTAAAGGAGAGATTGTGATAAAATTAAGAAATGGGTAAACCTAGGATTAATTTTAATTTCTTTTTTAGCCAATCATTATATGATGAGAAGTTCTTTAAGTTTTGTTGACAGAAGTATGGATTTAAATAATTTAATAAAAAAAGAAAAAAAAAATCTGCAAACCCTAGCTACTTGGATCTTAGATATAACATATTCTCCTTCTCTTATAATTTACTTATATATATATATTATTGTATATTATATTAATTAAAATAATAAAAGAACAGCTTCTCAATGGTTTTAATTGTAAATTAAAATTTGCAGGTCAAATATTAAACTATATATACATATATGGGTATAGGTTATCAAAAAGTGGTTAATTGAAACGTTATCAAAATGGGAAATGAAATGAAAGATGTGATACTTATCATTATAAATTTATATGTATATTTATTTATAAATTAATTGTAGATCTCAGTAAATCTTCTATAGATATTTAAAATATTAGATTATTTTTAATAAAGTTAGGGTCTTCAAAAAACATAAAATATGGTGCATTAAAATATGTGATTTGATACAACAAAGTGTATATATAAAGGATTAATTAATTACTTGTGGTTAAACATAAGTACTATTACTAAGCAAGAACTTAATTAAAACATTCTAAATGTGCCCAAAAGAAATTATGTAATATATTTTATTTTTCAGATCGAACTACACATATATGAAAAACATAAAAAAAATAAAAAAATCTTTCTTGTAGTTAATTTATTTATCGAAATTCTTTACACTAATTTAATTTTAGACAAACACAAGACTGCTGTTAAGCAAAATATTATAATTATAATTTATTAATATTAAAATCAAGAGTCTATCAAAAACATAAATATATACAGTAACGTTACACTATTCATAGAATTTACGTTTATAATGAGCACTGTACTTCTTTTTAATTACTCGATCTTTTATAAAACTAATTCATTTTGTTGATTGAATTTTGAATTGCATATGATACCAATGAAGAAGCCAAAAATTAAAAAAAATAAATAAAAAAAGAGAAAAAAAAGAGAGAAGAATATAACTTTATATGAAGAAGCAACTCCACCTGTAATGATGTAATTAGCTGTATTTTTTAATTAATGAATTAATTAAAAAAATACAACTACAAACTCATCAGCATCATATTGACAAACACATTCGAACCAGCTTTTTGAAAAATGCTAACACTAAAGCCAACTTGTTTACACCATTTTAATATTCAATCAATCAATATTATGTGCTAATTAATTAAAAGATTATTGTTGCTTTCATAAAGGTCCTACCCTTAATATAATTAATCATGAAAATTAACGTGCAAACAAACCCCATTACGGCATAGATTCCATGCTTAATTTTAAAATCTTAATTTTAATTTTAAATTAATTAACCAAAAGAAAAAGTTGAAAGCAATAAATAAATAAATAAAAGATCATGTGTAATACTAACACACTATGATCATGATGATCAGCGGTCCACGTGGCTGATTATGACCCCATTGTCGTTTTATGATCATATGGAGTGGGCTTTATCTTCTCAACTTAATTAATTATATTAAACTTTGATTATCTTTAATTAATTTCTTTTCTTTTTTATAGAAATATTTAAGGAAATTAATTATTTTTATCGACCTTTATCTCATCTTCCAATTATTGCATGGATATGTAAAAGACAAATTTAATTTATATTGGACAAAATTTTGCACAACATTTGAACAAACAAATAATTATAAATGATTGAAGAAGTAAATTAATGGATCTAGAAACCAAAAAAAATATGGGTATTATTTTTTTAAAAAATCATAAAAATAAAAATAGTATTTTTGATTTGGTATTTTCATATTTAAGAATGCTTTTGTTGACCTCTTCTAAAAACTGTATTATACAAATAAAGAATATAAAATTTGTTTAATAATACATTATTCTAGATGACAATAAATTTTAAATAATACTTAGCATGTTATTTTTAAAAAATAAGAACAAAAACATTAATAGTTATTTTATGTTTTATACTTAAAAGTTGTAAAATTTATTTTCACAATTTTTTTAAAAGTAATTTTAAAAAATTGCGACTAAACAAGTATTTTATGTATCTGTTTTTAGAAAATAAAAATAAAAACATACTTCTGAGAAACTATACTTTAAGAGAAATTGAGCATGATGATATTAAATAAAAAATAAATTTTTAGTATATTTAATAGACGTATATCATCTAATAAATTTTTATCATGTAAGTACTAAAAATATATTAATAAGAAGAAAATTTTTATAAAACATGATTTTAAAAAAAATTTACAATGAGAGAATAAAAATGAAAAGTAATAACCTTTTTACATCATTTATAAATTATAAAATTGAAAGTACTTTTAATGACTGAGATTAAATTTAACACATATAATTTACGCATAATTAGTATACCATAATTAATGTATATATTAAATATAATTTTAATAATTAAAAGTATTTAAATTAATTGGTATATAAATAATATAAAAAATTATGTAAAATTAAAAAATATTAATTTGGTCTCATTTATATGCGTACAACATAGTTTCATGAAATTTATAATTTGAAAATTAAAAACATATTTAAAAAGAAGAAAACCTTTAGAACATGGTCTCAAAATTTTTTTGCATTGGGAGAATAATAATGGGAGTTATATAAGAGAGTCCTAACAAAGAGACACAGTAAATGTTGGAGACAAAACTTAGAATTGAAAATTGAATTTATATTAATTAACACCACTTCTTGTTCTTTGCTTGCTCCCTTCACATTGTTTTAATTAGAAATTATAATTTAGTTTATCCATTATCTTTTGTTGTACACCAATTCAATTATATATATATACACACACACACACACACACACACCAACTTTTAATATTTAATTATATATGTTAATTAATGAATTAATGCAACTTTTGCTCACTTCAATGCACATATTTTTTCTTCTATGAAATGATCATAAGTTGTTTGATATGTTACTAAAATTAATGTATAGAATTTTTAATTATTGTCCATGCTTTAGGTTTGTTTTTAATTTAATTAAAAATTGGACTTTATAGTTTTATATATGTATTTATATATTGTGGATTAGCTAGTCAATAATATAAGATACATTTAGAGTTTTTAATACTAAATAGTAATATTATATATTATTGCCTTAAAGTCATAGATAAATCATGATAATTTATTATATATAATTGACTTAAAAATTTGTAATCTTAATCTATATTTTCTTTTCAACATTGAAAGGGTATATATATATATATATATATATATATATATATATATATATATATATATCTGTAAATGTCTACATGAGCTTAATTAAAATATAGACTAAGCTAAACTTCTCCTTTTTAATTAAAATAAACTTCTCAATGGATTTGTATCTCATATATTAAATATTTTATGATAAGCAAGTGAAAGAAACGTGAGGAGAAAAATTTAGATTTTTAATATTTATTATTTTCAACTTTTATTTTACCATTTTAATTATATATTATCAATTTAATTTATATATATGAATTTTTATAAATAACTTATATGTGTAATATTATTCAATATTTTCTATTCTTATTTATTACTTTTTTTTCATCTTTTTAATAATATTATATATCATAAAAATTTACATAAATAAATTTATATAAATAATTTTGTATATTAATATTATTATTTAATAAAGATTTGTAAGCTTCAAGTATACGAGAAGGATTAATAATGCTTTAAATATTTTTTTACATTATTTGTAAACTATTATATTTAGGTATTTTCAATGATTAATATTATATCTCACATGTACATTAATTATATAGTAATTACACATGTTTAATTAGCTTTATGTGTATGAGAAGAATTAATAATGCTTTAACTTCATACATTTTTTTTACATCAGTAAACTATTAGATTTAGACACTTTTAATGATTAATATTATATATCGCATTTGTATTAATTATGCAATAATTACATGTGTTTGATTTAATATCAGGTTGAAAATGTTAAGATTTAATAGTGTACAAATGATACAAGAAAATATGCGAAGTTAAGAGACTGCTGACAAGGAAATGATCAACAACTCTATATTTTTACACATATTTACTTTATTTTATGAACTATAAGATCTACACACTTTTAATGGTGAGATTGAATCTAACATATGTATCAATTATGATGCATTAATTGTACATTAATTATATATATCAGATTTAATCTCAACCGAGTTGCTCAAGTCTAATAGTCAACAATAGTAAAAAATATCTATAAAATTATGAGATTGTTGATGTGTTGCCCTATGTGTATATATATAATTTACAAAGATAATTACTATGCGTAATATTGTTCAATACATTTTTTGCTATTATCTATTATTTCGATCACTTTTTTTCTTTTAACTATATCATGTCACAACAGTTGGTATAAATAAATTTATATAATAAATTTGTATATTTAATATTATTCTTTAACAATAATTTATATATATGTATGTATGTAGGCGGGCTTTTTTTTTTAATTTATTTATAAAAGATGATCATAACTTCAATTTGCATATATTTTGATTAATTATTTGAGTTTACAGAATAAATTAATAAACTGTTTAATTACCATATTGAAGTAGGAGACCAAAATTGATATGCTCTTTCAAAATAATAAAAAGAATAATAAATAATATATAATATATTATATATGCCCTAACTCTGTTTTTAAACATAATTATCTTATTATTAACATGTTCAATGCTTATATTCAAAGCTTACAACACAAGAAAATCAATGGGAGATTAGAGATGGGATTACTTGCAATAATTAAAGTCAAAATTGAATTAACATTTATATTAATTAATTTCTTAATTAATTAATTAATTAATATAAAATTAATAAAACATACGTGGGTCACGTGCATAATATTGTCCAATTCGTTTATAATTGACAGAAAGTCCAAAAGTCTCGTAAAAAAAAAAGAAAAGAAAAGGGAAGTTGAAAAGTCATCACTCGAGGTTTGCCACGTGACTAGGTTTTTGAAAACCCTATAAAATAAAATAAAAATAAATAAATTAAAAAATAATATATTAAATTAAATAAAATAAAAAGGCTCAAAATTCAATGAATTTGCATGTGCATTTTCGGGCCTTTTCATTCATTCCTTCCACACTCCCACGTGACTCCACACCATTGCTGGACCTCTTCTGTTTTGTTCACATCCAGCGAACTCGTTCTTCCAATTTTTCCTTTTGAGTTTTTTTTAAAACAATTTTTTTTGTACACTTTTCTTCAATTTTACACCAAATATTTTCTAGTTCATAAGAAAGAGGGAATCTATTTAACAACCGTTAGGTTTAAAATTTATGTTTGATCAACCACCTTTGGTGATTGCTCATTCACGATTGTGATAATAAATATTGTTTATTATGCAGTTGATAAGATGAATTTGTGTGACAAGAAAAATTAAATAGTTGTTTGAATTTAACTATCCCACATTAAAATAAAAGTTAAATTATTATCCTCGGTCAAAAATGATGCGCACCGTTTAATTTAACCGTAAAAATTATTAATAGAAAGAATATTTATTATAATTACAATTAATCTTAATCTCAGCGATAAAGATATTAATAATAGTATTTATTTATGTTCAAGGATTTGGCCGCACTACATTAGATGTATTACTACCTTTAGATTCTTTTACAACATAAAAATTAAATTTAAAATATGTTATAAAAAAGTTCAAAATTTAGATAAATTTCAAACTTTTATAATTGAAACGTTTAATAAAAATAGAAAAATATATCTATAAATTTTTTAAAAAATATTCATAATTATACGTATAGATGTATTTAACCCATAACATGAAAGTAAAGATTAAGATGAATATGATTCGATACTAATTGATTGATTGATTATAGGTAGAAGTATAAATAATCTCTACACCCAAAAGTGCTTTGAAAGTGCTTTTTGTAAATGGGATGAGAAGATTTTGTTGACATTTGAGAATGAATATTAATGTGAAATAAAAAACAGGCATATATGCTTGCAAATTAAGTTGAATTTCATTGTCAATATTCACCATTAATTACGTTAAAAGCTTTATGAGAAGGAGAAAGCATGCTTTGCCTTTGATAATGAGAGCACTATTCCTATAACTTACTTTTTCTCTTTATTATTTATAACTACTATTATTACTATTATTTTAATAAGTTGATTCTCTTGAGCTTTGCTCAAGTGGGCTTCATTCCTAGACACAAATTAAGTCTTTTCATGAATGGAATAGGAACCCCTTGGACAATATTTTATTAAGCTAAAGTTAAGGTAACTAAAAAGCCTAACAAGAAGATAACGTTGTATTAAGTAATATTATTTCTTATTAACAAACACAACTAATATGGCTAGAGCTAGGGTAGTAGATTAAGATGAAGATGAAGATAAAGCAAAAGAGAAAGCATAGTTATTGGAGCCAAATGGGTCCAAAGAAGAGACCTCTTTTTTAGCAGGAGGAAGAGGGAATATGCAGCAGCAGCAAAAAGTGGGGATGTGTGGTGTCAAGAAGAGTGGGTAGAGAATGACAAGCCGCGAGAAACGCTCTTTGCTAAGTGCATTGATTCTCCCTGTCTAATACATTGCTGGCATTGTTGGTGGGATGTTTGTGCAAACATTAGTCGCCTTTTCATGACCTCCAAACACACGCAAAGCAAAGCAGCTCTATTGTACTCTCCTCACGGTCAACCAACACTTGCTATGATGAAACTTGCTGATATCTGCGGAGAGATAGAGAGATTATCAAGCTTGCATTCACAAATGAAAAAAAAAATATGAATATGCTTGCCAAGTTGAGTATGAATTGGCAAATGAAAATGGAAAGAGAAGCAATAATACAGAAAGACTATATTGAAGAACAAACATATATGCACTGGACTTTTCTGCCTAAACATAACTCAGCATGGGAGAAGAACAGTTTACAGCTTCACAAATTAGATTAATTATGGTCCATTTTACTCGGATGTCATGTCTTCAATGATTCAGTTTTACTTTTTGACAAGGTTACTTCAAAACTAGCAAGCTTCAAGCCAGGTGGATGATGAAACTATGCAACTTCTAGATACCATAACCCATTTGGATTTACAAACTCTTAGAATGTGTTTGATAACGTTTTCAAAATGTTTTTGAAATTATAAGTGTTATGAAAATGATGATTCCAAGAACGGAAAACATGTTTGGGAGTGTGTTAAAATTATTTTCTAAAATAAAAAACAATAAGAACCTGTTTAATATTGTTTATGCAAATGAGTAAAATAATTGTTTTAAAACAAATATTTTGATTAATTGTGCGAACCCATTTTCCAAAATGGTGCAAAACAATTGTGTTTTTCAAATTTTAGTTAAACTTTAAAAAATGTTTTTGTTTTAAAAAATGAATTTTATAAAACATACAACCAAACATGTTTTATTTTTTTTTGAAAAATATAACCAAATAGCCTCGTAATTTTTGCTTGCGAGAGTTGTTTTTGACACATAAATCCATCTATAAAATCATTACTAACAACTAATAACATTAGTTCATGTGCATAAAAACTGAATCCCAAAACCGGTCTCTCCTAAATCAATCATAGGCTTATTTGCCAGATGAGTTAACGTTAATAACATTTCAGTCGTTTTGTTTTTAGCCTGACTTCTTCTGATCAACATAGAATGGTTGCGGTAGCCCATTCACAATGCCAAGCCCACTACTTCTAGAAAGACAAAGCAGCAAACATTATTCACGAGCTAATGTACCTTCAACTCTGAGACCACTCATAATACGAAATGATCTTTCATTGAATTTGGGGCTCTGCAAACATAAAATACAGATTCAACTTACAAGGGCTCTGCAAACCTAAAATACAGATTCAACTTACAAAAGCCTGTTCAAACCCAGTAGATGTTATTGGCTTTGTAATATGCTTCATGAAGATGCTGATATTGGTTGGCCAACAAAACACTTTTGAGGAAATTAAATATAATTCTGTCTAGCTACCTCAAATCCAATGAAAAGTAAGTCTTTTGAAGAAATTTAAGGATAAAAAGAGAGAGTAATTCATGATGTTCATGACATAAAGTAATTCATGATGTTCATTGAAGGATTAAAAGGAATCATAAAGAGAATGCTTCCTCTTGAAGAAACTATATTGATGTTCAAACTAATCTTCATCATTGGCTGTATGCTAGAAAATTTTTGGTGCTTCACAGCAAAGTGTACCTAGAACAAGAGATCTCTATATCCCTGGATTAAAAATAATTTGGTAACTTAAAAAATCACGTATGAAACTATTAGAAAGGATGGAGATGCACAATTTTGTTCCTGACAAAATAGAGAGCCGAAAAGAAACAAGGTTATCTAATAATTTAACAAAACCCTATCTTCACATTCCTAACACTCCTTTTACACGTCTTGAGGAAAGATGCTACAAACTGAAATACAGTACAACCCCCAATTTCATTAGATCAGTCAAAATCCCTCGCCAAATTTTTTCTCGATACCCTTTTCATAAATCATTGTTTAAGTCTCAGTCAATTTAAGTCCCACGATACATAATTAAGGGTCTTTTCTGTCCTCATTTACCTGAATATTAGTGAAAGGATTTATTATGCTCTTCTTTACTTGAGAAAGGAACTTTATTTTTGTTATACTATTCTCATTTTAGAACAAAGTAAAGCAATTATTGTTATTTTCATATGAGGGAAAAAGGACTGTTAATTTTGTTGCATGGTCTTACAATAATCAAAGATTAATAGCCTTTTGTAAAAGGGGCAATGAATTTATGATGTTTCAAAACTATTTAACTCAGCTAAAATAAACTAAAACATTATAACCTCATTGATTTTTGCCCCTTTTCTCATAAAAATAAACAACCATAGCATTTGGTTACGAGTTCAGAGCATAATCGTATGAATCAAACATCAAAATGAAGTTCAGTGTCACTAGCATTATCTCCGGCATGAAAGTAGTAAATGACTCTCTGCTTTCAGTTGTCAGTAATTTAGATCCGTAAGTAAATGAATAATGGATTGGACAAACCTGGAACTCCTGTATATTGCTTCATCGGATACTCCAGAACCCATCCTCACAAGAATGTCTGTAATGTCATGGGGAATGATCCTGTAAAAGGTAGAACAGTAAATAAAGAAAACGCACACCCAAACATCCTGGTATTCAAGTCCCTTTATGTAGGCATTTATTCACTTTCTCTGCTACTTCCTTCACATAGAAGATCCCAAAAGCCACCATTTCTATCAAAATACTAGTTGTGTTCAAGCAATCAGATGTCGGACTGCAAAAATGAAATTAGATAAGGCTGCCTATTATTTGTTATTTGGTTGGCTAAGGCTTAAGAGATTTGTTCTACCTCTCAGATGAAGGAAAGCACTGATTATGCTTCCTACAATTTGTTTTGTTATTTATTGGCTAAGCCTTACAAAAATACATAATTTGTGCGCTTCTTGTGTTGACAGCACGGTGATATTTAATATATAATCAAGAGGATGAGAATCTTATGAAAATGCAAGCTTGACATTAAGGTATTCTAAAATTAGAGCAAAAAGATTAAATTAGTGTTTCATGATTTGCAATGGTAGATCTAAATTTAAGGTTAAGATGTTGGGAAGTTGTTAATAATAGATTACAGAGCATGAAACTCGCTAGCATTGAATCGCAACAATAAGGAATCAAGGTTTTGGTTGCAGTGATATCTCTCAAAGCTAGACTGGGGAAGGAATTGGAATGTACTAATATCGATTCATCCAAATTTCACTTCTCCTGGATGAACAACCAACAAGCCAGATATTATATTTCTAATCTGTAAAATCAAAATTTTGGTCAAATCACACATCGCAATATACTATATATCAAGAAACCACTTCCACAAACAGTGAGTCTCAAAAACACTAACTATGGATTTCTAAGAATACGTTTCCTTCAAAGATATGGGAAAAGGTTTAATGGTATGATTTGGATTTGGTACTGAAAAACCCTAGTACCTCAGAGTAAA
This sequence comes from Melia azedarach, assembly GCA_028052125.1. Lineage (NCBI taxonomy): Eukaryota > Viridiplantae > Streptophyta > Magnoliopsida > Sapindales > Meliaceae > Melia > Melia azedarach. The sequence continues at coordinate 11,999,554 of CM051394.1, forward strand.
AGAATGACAATAGAAGTTGCTAGAAATGACAAGGTTGAATTTTCATTAGGGAAAAAGGTAGGGTTATTGAATAGGAGTATTGTGTTGCGACGATGAAAGTAAATTAATAACAACTAGTTCTAGAATATAATCTAGTCACAAGAATTCTCCAATCACAGTTAAGGTTCTCAAAGCATTACATGAAGTTACTGAAAATATCTAAAGTTCATCTTCAGTATTTATCATACTTATCTTTATCTGCCTCATGGTCCTCACGAGACTCTTTCTTTCTAGATTACTGCCTTCAACTTTTGAGTTCTAGCAATTGTTTATATTATGTTGCTGGTGCCTAAGCACATAACTAGGTTCAGGGCTGTTTGCTAGTCATTTAAAACAGAATGGCTAGGACTTTGACTAGGACTTAAAGTTTCCATATGCAAATCGAACAATAATTTTGCAATCACTTGACATTTAAATTTCTTGTAGCCTGTGTCATTGTCAACGTCAGATTAGAAACTATATGCATGCATATGTGTTTGCGAGCCAAGACTTTTAAATTATGATATGTACTTGCTGAAATTTCTAAGCCTATTAGCTTTAAACAAAACAATGTTTTGGGCGTAACATCAGGAAACATATCAACCATGCATGCGCAGGTTCAACTCAATCATCACTTGCCATCAGTTATTCCTGTGACACCTAACTTGTAACTTTTGGAGACAAAAGATCTACAGTTTAATGCTAGTTGTTCTCTCTGAAAATTCTTGCATGTGATGCCTTATCACGGACTGATAGTCTAGCAATAATGTGTGTATTAGCTTCAACATGTGAAGGTACACCAACAACTTTTGCTTTTAATCAAGTCCTATCATCATAGGGAGATATTAGAAACTATTCAGATAAAGTGAAATGTTGTACATGCAATTACTAATGCTTTCCAATATCCAAGTTGCAATAAGGGGATGCTTTATTAATCTAAGAATATCTGGCATCAAATAGAAACAGGATCTAGCAATCAAATATTCAACCTAACCAATTCTTTGCAGTGACTATGAGAAATATCACATAATCATAACCCATGTAGGAATTATATATTCTTCTGTTCACAAACCAGTTCTAATGATGCAAGGAACACAGCATGCAAAAGTAGGCCAAGCAGCTATTTTTAACATATTATCAATTTTGGGAAATTTACAGTTTTCTTCATTTAGATCCATGGAGAATGTTGCTTGCATTTCAAGTCAATCACAATTAATTTTGGGTCAAGTAAGTTACTAATCTATCAACTTTAAGAGTTAAGGGAAATTTGAATTTGGTGCAAGCTATAATTGTTCTGGTTCAAACCTGAAATTTGACCTTAGATTCATTACAGTGATTTCATAATTTTAATGCATCTTTCTAAAATTTTGAAAATATATTTCTCAAGTCAGGCTTTTATGTGCTAATTTATATATAATTCCATTCTGAATTATGGAATATACAGAATGTCTTATTTGTGGCTAGTGACATGGTTGCTTACAGACTATTCCTGTCTTTTTCTGTTCTTCTAGTACTTGTCCTTTCTTTACCAAAAGAATAACAAAGAAGCAGCAAAAATGGGGACAATCACATGGGTACTAGAAGGATACAATAGGATCAAGTCACAGCAAAAAGTTCAAAAGCAACCCAGCACATAGTCAAGCAACTGGAGAGTGAATGCAATATACTGAAGCCAAGGGCAAAAGAAGAAAAGGAAAACTGTCTTCAACATACAAACAAACAAATCTTTCCTCCCGCTTCTAATGCAGTGGTGCTTCAGCCAACTAAATGTATCAGATGAAACATGTACCAGCCTCGAAGCTACTACAATCTATGCCTTACAACAATGAACTAATTGGTCACTGGCCCAACAACAGAATGCGGAACCACTAGCATCATAAAATTAGTGAATCTAAAAGACCAGAATTCATATGAAAACACACTGCTTCCAGTTCCATTTACTTATAAAGCACCAACTGCACCGCCTTATTCCTATTAGTTTCCTCAGCAACAAGTGTAAATTTCAATTCCATCACTTGTACAAAGAACATTTAGTCATTGAAAATACCATTATTGACCAGCATCATGTACCACTACTCATAGGAGATGATCTTTTGCACATATGTATTATATAGATTTAATGTTGCTATTGACAATCAATTTGAGATATAAAACTAGAAAGAGAAAACTTAAAGGATCTTGTGTACCAATAAATATTAGCTCGAATACTGATACTTTTTGATATGCATCAGCTGAATTATCCCCTTTCCCCTGAAGTTGAGGTCTAATTCAGTAGGGTTGGTCTGAATTATGTCCTTTGCATAGGCAAAACAATAACAAAAACTTTTTTCCCCTCTCAATCAAAGAACAAAGATAGGAACATTGATACATAAAGAAGAAAATCTTTCTATTGCAATTGTTTAGGAAAATATGTTGCATTTTCTATTCAAAAAAATTCTCAGATTATCAGTAGAGTCTTTCAGTGGCATGTTTCGGTCCTTTTCTCCATTACTTAGAAAAAAGTGAGCCACCTGTTCAGGTACATAGAATAATCAAATAGAATATGGAATATATTAATAAAATTAGGTTAAAAAAATAATTTAAAATGCCATTTTAATTTGAATTAAAAAAAAAAATCTTATTGTAGCCATTGCATATTATATATCCCTTTTGAATGGTTGAGATTGTATCTCACATGTACATTAATTTTGCCTTAATTGCATATGTTAGATTCAATCTCAACTATTGAAGTGCATAGATCTTATGGTTGAAAATGGATGTAAGAAACTATGTTAAGCTAAAGCCTTGCTAATCCTTCTCCTATATATATATATATATATATATATGTCTAAATTCTTTAATGAGGATGTCCTTATTTTGTTAATGGTTTTGGTATAAGAGTGACCTTCACATAGAGAACTCGTCTAACATTCAGGATGATTCTCAGCATTCCAGCATGTTCAGCTTGGGAGGCAACTGATAAAAAATAACTAATGCCTGGACTAGTGACAAAGGATGTGATACTTGTCCTACCAAGATGTCTGAGCAAGCCAAACATGAAAAGCACCAAGTATGTGGTTGTCAACATTTCAGTAAAATGGCAAGAGAACAAAAGTTTGTGATCATTACTCATGATAGTAAACCTTATAAAGAATTGGTAACTGTAGAAAATATTTGAAATATATTTTCCATTCCCATCACCGCATGCTCTTCCCATTCCCCTCTCTTACATTAGGAACTCTAAAATCATTTTCCATGAAAAATTAAATTAGAAGAAGCTGACGCCTAGAGATCCCAAGAAAATGCACCTTAGCCAAAAGAAGATAAGACCCTCCCCCCCTTTAGTTTCTTAAAAATTCCTTCCATTCTGATCCATCTAATCACCGAAAAAAAAGGTAATGACCCGGCTTTCTTTCATCCTCCAAGAGCATCAAAGTGTTCTATGAAAAACAAAGAACAAGATTTCAGAATGACCCAAGAAATCCCAGCTGCCCAAAACAACTTTATCTCCACATTGCAATTTCAATTTCTATAAATTGTATAACTACTTATCTAGTCTACAAGCACAAAGAAACAGATGATTATCAAACAACTCTTAAGATAAACCATGAGTTCCAATTTACTGGTTAAACAGCCTACAACTGCAACCCCAGATGGATAATAATTGTAGACCGAAATTTATAAATTGATTAGAGGGTGCAGCAAGGAAAGATTTCTTTTATACATCTTAACATTAACAGCAGAAGAAGGTGCAACCATACCCATTACAATCTTGGAGGCTCGTCCATTAGTTGATGCTCATTTGAAAGCCTGGCTGTTATACGTTGTGAGGTTAAAGAGTTTGAATAAAAGGATGCCTTCTGTGTAGACATTTGTCCCAAATCCTGCAAGAAACAAGCATAGGTTAGCACCGACACATGAATGTTACCAGTATACACTTGCTGATGAAGAATCCACTAAGCAAGCATTAGTAACTACTCATTTTTAATGGAAAAACCAGAGCTTTCTGTCCAATTAACTTTTGCTGCTGTCTATTCCTACAACCAAATGCTGATACATGATAAAATTTCTCTTTCTAAACAGCACGTGGTTCATAACATCAAAGGCTTCCAAAGAAATAATGAAGCGCTAGAAAAACTAATCAAAATTCAGAAAACCTTCATTAACTAACACCCATTTTCTGTTCAATCATGACTTACCCAAGACATAGCAGAACCTTTTGGATGTAAGATTACACAACTAGGAAGACCAAAGTAGCAAATTTTGGTTACTAGAGACAAAGAAAGAGTAACAACTTTCAGAGAATTTAATATGGAAAATTTTGTGTTCAAAATCAGCTACACGATTCACATTCGTAAACCTTTTATTTTTGCTATTTGAGTTATTATGGCCCACACATGACACCAGAAACATGTGTACTTATGTGGTTGGTATTATTAGTATTTAACTTTCTTCAACAAATAATTAAGTTGGAACCACAGATACGAACCAATTAGAAGCACATAAAAGGATTTTTGAACACCATCTAGCATACAATCCGATTTCTTTCTTATCCAGCTTTCTACATGCTGCTTTTGACCACAAGAAGGAAAACGAATTTGCAGTTCCACTAGAAATATATCTTTCAAAACAATAAAAGCATAAGAAACCGGAATGTTAACAATATAAATGTCATAGCACTAGATCTTTTAAGTAGTTCATCAGCCTCGATTTTCATGTCAAATTCAACCCTCCAATTCCCCTGTTATAAGTCATTCACCTAAGGAGCTGTTTCATAAATTACAGTTTCAGTAGTGACAATGACAGTCCACCAATAAAATTCACAAATAAATGGACTACACTTCCCCGGCCATCAATTCATAATATCTTTCACTGAAATTACAATAAGATCAATAGCGAAAAAACTGTAAAAAGTTCTCAGGATAGAAAAAAAAAAAAAGAGAAATACTTATCAAGGGCATGAATGGGCCTTTTAAATTAGCAAGAACACATAAATATAAAGCTAGTACATCACAAATTCTATTCAGATGAACTAAAATATTAGAGGAGCTTAAATCAATAACTAAAGAACCCAATATTGACATTGAAAAATAAATAAATCCAAATGCTTTAAATTCAACGCATTTCCTTCCTTGATTCTGTCTATGATAAGATTCTCAAGATTCAAAAACCAAGGCCAAGTTCAGTAACACAAACAAATTTATCCATATTTAGTCCAATATTAGAATGGAAAGTGAAGGAAAGGCAGACCTGGTTAAGTTGTTTGACTCATAAAAATGAGTCTTCTCTTTGCTTTTGCTTTGCTTGACCTTCAGTTCTGTCATTTCCACTTTCGTCTATCTCCGTACCAGGCGGGTCCGGCATACAGCATCTGATCTTCGCACTCGTGTCCTGCTTTTTGTTGGGTTTGGGTCAGTGGGGTACGGGGGTTCGTATGTTTTTCCGGAAAAATCTCAACAGTTTCTGCAATGTTTTGTTTTGTTTTATTTATTATTTAATTTTTAAGTTATAACGAAATAACCCAAATTCCTTTTTTCTTTTATATCGAAGAGATTTTATCCATTTTCACCCGTAATTTCTTTTAATCGAGTAATAAGTAAACTTTTTAAAATTAATGAATAAAATCTTAATTTCTTTGTTAATAAATTATTTTTTAAATTTATATTTTTAATTAATTAAAGTTATTTTTAATAGTTAATGATAGAGAATATTAAAGTAAAAAATTCATATAAAGATAAAATTACATGTTAATTATAGAGTTACTTGTACATACTGAGTATATAAATTATTCTAGACTCTAAAATTGTAATTATCTCAACTCTATATTTTCAATAAATGGAATTAAGTAGAGTAAGCATTCCTCACATCAAGGTTGAAAATATAATATAATTAAAAAAATAGACTTTCACCATTAAAAAAAACTTACGGGTCCTTAAAATTTAGTCTATTAAATTTATTAATTTTAATAATTTTAAAATATTTATTTAAAATATTTATTTATTACAAAATAATAATTATATCCCTTTTTTATGGTAGTTAAAAAAAATATTTTTAAATTCTTATTATTTAATTATGATAATAAATATTTATTTAATAAATTATTGATAATAAAAAATCTATTAATATATTATAAGTAATATATAAATTAATTATTTTATAATATAATACAATATTAATTATGTATTAAAAATTAATTAAAATATAACATAAATAAATATTAATTTATTAATAAAATATAACTTTATTTATTTTTATTTTCAACATATTTTAAATACAATATTTATGATTATATTGTCATTTAACTTAAATAAATTTTTATATAGCTAAAATATAAAAATAAATAAATATTATATTATCAATATGTTATAAAATAATATAATATTTTATTAATGTATTTTAGATAAATATATTTTATTTTATTAAATTTTATTGTATAGAGGTATAATTATCATTTTCTAATAAATAAAGATTTTAATGAGTTTTTGAAATTATTGAAACTAATCAATATTCAACTATACTATATTTTGAGAACCTATAAGTATATATATATTAGTTAGGCTAAGAATCTCCATCAATCTATCCATTTCAAAAAATCAAAATTATTTTATCAAGTTTTAAAATTTTATAATAAGTAACTCTTACTACATTAAATAGCTAATTTTTTTACCTTAAATTATTTAAGAAACTCTCTCGCTCTTCCTTCTCTTAATGTACCTAGTTTTAACCTTCTTACTTTTATTTTTTTAATTTTTTGGATAATAAGAAATCTATAGTACCTTTGCAACAAAATAATTTGAAAAAAGATTATAAGTTTTAGTTATAGGATCATTTGTTGCTTCATAAGAAGTTTTATCCTCCTAATATCATCTAAAGTTGCAATGACATTTTTTTTTTTCATAAGAAAGATTAATGTAAAATGACTAAAATAGTTTAGAGTTAATTTTAGGATGAATTTCATTCTCGTTATTTACTATGAATTAGTCTTTATTGTCTTAATTTAAAATTTTATATTCATATTACACTAGATTTTCTATTTGTAATAGAAAATAGTTTTATATTTCTTCTTTTACTTAGATTTTTGGCTACTATAAAAATGGTCTTACATTTAGTTTAGAGGTGAACTTGAACATTTTGAGATTTTTGAATAAAGATGAAATTTCTTCTAATTTTTCTTCCGCTTCTTCCAAGTTTTCTCTCTTTTGTCTCTTGTCCTCTTCCTTTTGTGTGTAAAGTTCTCCCATTTCTATAATTTATATTTAGAGCTACATCAGTACTTCTTCTACATTAAGATATGAAATACGTTGTGAAGTTGGATAATAAGATAGTAAAGCTATATAATAAGCCATGGTACTAATTATCTCAAAAATCCCAAATGGCCCAAATAAACCTCAGGATGAACTTGCCTTTTTTATGGAAGCATAAACTCCTTTACATGGTAATACTTCTAAAAAACACTATCTCTAACTTGAAATTCTAAATATCCCCTATGATTATTAGCACAACTCTTTTGTTTACTCTGAACTGTATGAAGACATTTTTCTATTAGCTTGATTTTTTCGGCAATGACTTAAATAAGCTCTAGCTCTAACAATCTCTTTTTGCCTACCTTATCCCATAGGCAATCTACACTTTCTCACATATACAACTTCATAAGGTGTCATACCAATTCTACAATGAAAACTATTATCATAGGCAAACTAGACAAATTCAAGCAATATCAAGTGTTCTTTCTAATTGTTACCTAACTTTAACACACAAACTTATAACTCATCTATAAGAGTTTAGGTAGTTCTTTGTAATTGAGTATTAGTTTATGGATGAAAGCAATTGACTATATTATTTTTCATATTTCTACATTAGCGTTATTTTTTAAATCCTAATCACAGGATGTATGTTCATTAAACTTGAAGTTTCTATCAACAATCTTGTTTTTCTAAGACTTTACTAATTTTAGCAAGTTGTGGATCATGCTTATAAGTTGGTTTAATTTTGTCAATCAAGGTAGGTTGAACTCTCAAGTGAGCTAATAGGCCAATTTCTCCATGCTTCACAACTTAAATCTTCTACTTTCTTCAATCCTTAACCATAAACAATTTAGTGGCGATCAAATATGCTAAACTCTTTTGAAGATCTTTTGCTAAGTACATATGTTACCATATTTGCCTTGCTTCAATGATAATTAATTGTATAATCATAGTCCTTCACCAGCTGTAGCCATCTTCTTTGCCTTAATTTAACTTTTTCTAAGTGAATAGATACTTCAAATTTTCATGCAAATGTAGATTTCACAAGTTTCTCTATAGAGGTATTGTCTCCAAATCTTTAAGGCATAAACCACAACTACAAACTCCAATTCACAAGTAGGATAATTTTGCTTATAACTCTTTAATTTCCTAGTGGTATAAGCTACCTCAATTCATTCTTAGAAGTATCATTATAAAAGACATATCTACCACTACACCAAAAGGGTTAGTCAAAATTAAAGAATATGTTTTTCAAATATTGAAAATTTTCTCACAATCCTTCTCTTGAACTTCACATTTTTGTTGGCCAAATGGGTTAATGGAATTAAAAGGATGGAAAATCCCTTCAAATCATCGATGATAACCAGTTAAGCCTAGAAAACTCTTTATATTCATAATATACGTAGGTACTGGCCAAATAACTATCACTTCATTTGGCTAGATCAACTTTGACCTTTAGTAACCCTAAAAAGTGCTACTTGTTTAGGCCAAAACTTGTATTTCTTGAACTTCACTTAGAGCTTATTTTTCAAAAGATTTAAAGAACAACCTTAAATGCTTCTCATGCTCCTTTCTATTTTTAAAGTAAACTAATATGCTATTATTAAATATAAAGACAAATTGGAAGTAAACTACTATGTTATTATTAAATATAAAGACAAATTGGACAAGTTAAAGATAAAAAATAATATTCTTCAAATCTATAAAGGTTGCAAGTGTGTTGGTCAACCCAAATGGTATGACTATAAATTCATAATGCTCATATTGCATTTAGAAAGTTGTCTTCGATATGTCGTCGTTCTTGATTTTTAGTTGACGATAATCAAATTATAGACCAATTTTAGAGAATATTGTTGCACCATGCAATTAGTTAAAAAGATCATTAATTCTAAGAAGAAGTTATTTATTCTCTATATCGACTAAGTTTAGCTATCGTTAGTCAATTCATAATTGTATAGAACTATCTTTCTTCTTCATCGATAATACTAAAGTGCCATAAAGTGGTACACTAGAGCGAATGAAACCTTTATTTAATAGGTGTTGCAACTAAATCTTTAATTATTTTAACTTAATTGGTGTCATCCTCCAAGGTGTCTTAAAAATAGGTTCGCTGCCAAGAAATAGGTCAACTGCAAAGTCAATCTCTTGATCAAAGGGTATCTTAAGCAAATCTTTAATAAACATATTAGAAAATTCTCTAACCATGAAAATGACTTAAAGACAAATTTTATGATTTTATTAACAATCATGTTAGCTAGAAATGCATTACAACATTTTATCATTATCTTTCTAGCTTTAACTATTGATATAAAAACACCATGTTTTATCTTCTTCCCCTAAAAATAAAACTCTAATACTCTAGGTACATTAAAGTACAATTTCCTTAATTGGATACTAGTATAATAAGTAACACAACATCAAAGTCATATACTTAATGGTAAAAGATTAACTAAAAATTTTCTATCACCCAAGTTAATCACATAAATCTTATATATCCTATACTCTATAAGCAATAATTAGATGTCTTAATAGGTCTATTTGTATAATACGAAAATATATATGATATACAAGAATGTGTAGCCTAGAGTCAAATAATACTTTAGCATCTTTAGAAAATAAAGATAATTAATAAACTTGATACTAAAGTATTAGAGGTTTTATTATGCTGCTTAATCATGGCAAAATTTTGACCTTGGGCCTTTAACTTCTTTATCGAACTATCTTTTGCTTAGATAACTATTAGCATCAAACTTTTTAAGACAAACTTTGATCTTGTGACCAACTTGCCCATAACAAAAGCAAGCCCCTATAATTAAATAACATTCATCACGTTATGACTTGCAATTACTACACTCATTAGCTTTATTGCCAAAGCAAATTGAGATAAAGAAGTAAACTACTTCTTATATTCCGCAATAAACTTATTTTCCTAAGTTTATTTTAGGAAACAGATTTCTATTTGCTTAGAAAAATATCTCTTTAGGGAAACCTTAACAAACATCTCCAAATAATTGCATCTTGATGAGTTTTTAACAAATGAGCTTTAGTCTCTCACTAGTGATTTGTTTTACCTTAAAGTAGGAATTAAAGAAATATTACTTTCTCTGATCATAATTCCAACCATGAATATCCTTTTTAATTGTTTTAATCATGCTAAAGCAATCAGAGTCAACAATTTCATGGAAAACAAGTAGCCCTAAATCAACAATAACAACAACTAATCAATGATAAATAAAAAAATAAAGAATCAATAGTTATTACCTCTAATAAGTGTCTAAAAGTATGTCATTCATATATATTTTAGAAGATACTATTGTATTACTATTTAATTTAAAATCATTATTTGTGCAAAAATTGTGAATTCATTAGCATAAGTTTAATTTGCATGTTTTCATGATCTTGTATGAAAATATGTACAATTGTATAAGTTTCCATGTCTAATATTTATGTTAAAATATTTATATGTATATTGTGTATAGGTGAAAGGAAGATCAAGTTGCAATTAAGAAAAGAACAAAATGGTCAACATCATATTTTCTACTTGAGCACCCATTAGTCTAATGATCATATCTTTGACTATCCACCTCTAAATGTAATGATTTTTATTTTAAACAGAAGCTGAATCAATTTTTCACAATTAATATTTAGAGGTCATCTCTATATACGGAATGATTCATCACCAAATATTTGAAACAATATAATAAAGTGTGGTCCTATAATTTACAGCTTAGACCTGTGAATAGCTTTCAGTATTTTGGGCATAACTTTTCCTATAGTACACTAATTGTATTAATTCTTAAAGAAAGTGAACTATAAGAGATGAATTTATAACATTTATGTTATATACAAGTTCTAATTCATGCATCTTGGTGGTTGAAAATAATTATCATTTAGACAGTAGCTGTCAACATTTTAATTTGAATATGCATTAATATTTTAAGCATAAATACCACTAGAAAGGTCCAAATGCTATGATTCATGAAGTATTGAATAGATTATTCATGGGGATATATATTTGAAGAATAAATATTTCTCTAATTTAGAGTGGACGATAGTCAAACATGTTTCTCAATATGGAAGGTAATGCTATGATGAAACCTGCCACTTGCTTGTATTCACATGTGTGAATTCTCTTTCATCTTTTCTATATAAACCTTGGTTTTGAAAGCTTGAGGCAGATTTTATTCTCTAAAAAACTTTCATCTCTTCTCCATATTTTCTTTACACCATGTATTTCTAAATTTATAATTAGGGCTAAGGGAACTTTTGATGGTTGTATAATTTTGTTTTTTGATCCTTTGTTTTGTTCTTCATTATCAACTTTTCTATTGAGTGAATACTATATTTTGCAAGTAATTTTATTTTGTTAAAAATTTTGATTCATTGTTAACTAAGGGTACAATGAATGCTTGGATGTTTTCTATATATCAAGAGCAAGACAACCTATAGTTTTTCACCATCAATTCAAAAGTAAGTTTTTTTATTTCTTTTAGCCTAAATGTTATTCATTTTTTAATTAAGATCATTTTTATTGATTTTAATTATGTATAAAAAAGGATCAAGAATAATTCTATACATATCATTAAAATGGATCCCTAATGCCTAACATTTAATAATAGTGAATTTAAATTTAACAAGAAATAAATTCAATTTATTTTCATAATATTTGAGTATTTGGACTTGTAATATTTTGACTTTTGAACTTGTGAACTTAATATAATCAATTCTTTGTGAACCGATACTCGAACTTCTGAATCTTTATTACTTTAGATAACTTACACTTGGGTATTACAATAAAAAAATTGTAGCAACCTCTTCCGTGTAACTTCCTTGATTGAAGAATATTCTATAAAGACATCACTCACAAAAGATATTATGAAATTTAATTATAAATCTAAACAATTTCATACATGAATTATAAAATTTAAGAAACATTAAACTTATAGTGGTAATTCTTCGCCTCAATCCTCCCATCCATTGCGACATTTCATTTGTGCAAAATTAACATAATAATCTAAAAGCAATAAATTTATTAAATAGGTTAAATTAAATAACATTTATCTCCAAATCGATAAGTTAAAAAACTCACGACCTAAATATATTTTTTTGAATATTTATGAATTATGAAAATTTTTAAAGCTTTTTAGATATATTAACTAATCAAAATAGCTTTATTTAAATTAGATAAATTCATTATTAAAATGAAAAGATGTAATGAAGGGAGAAAAAATATATAAAGAAAGAAAAAGTAAGAGGGTGATTCATGAATTACGAGATAATAAAGAGAAAAATAGAGACTTAAAAGACATAAAACCTTAGTTAATGAATATAAAATATTAATTATATTTTATTATATTCAATCTCTACCATCATGTACCTTTATTTAAGGGCTAACAAGAGATGTAAAATATATGTAATTTTATAGGCCTACTGATCCTCTCTCTCTCTCTCTCTCTCTCTCTCTCTCTCTCTCTCTCTCTCTATATATATATATATATATATATATATATATATTGATTAGCAGTCCCATATTTTTACATATATGTTTGTGCTATTTTATAAACTGTTAGATCTAAGAACCTCTAATAGTTGAGATTGAATTTAGCATATGCATTAATTAGGTATTCAACCGATCGGATTAAGTGAATTTGATTAAATCTATATCCGATCCATCATTTGGCGGATTGAAATTTTTCAATCCAACTCGATGTACTGTATGATATAATCCAACTAGGCCCAATCCATTAATTTTTTTTCAAATTCGATCTAATCCAACCCAATCCAAATAAACTATATATATATATATATATATATATATATATATATATTATATTTTATTAACAATAACAATGATAATTGAGATGGAGAATAGTATATAATATATTCAAGCTTTCAAAGAAATATTGAAATATTTCTATCCAAAATAAATAACAAAAATAAATATATAGATTTTAGAGAAACTTTATTAAGAAGAAAATAAAAAAAATACAAAATTTAGTAATTCCTAAAGAGGCTTACAAAATTATAAGGAGTTGGGTCATTTAAATGGAGCAAAACTAAAACATTTTATGCATAACATGACAAAGAAAGAATATTAGTAACCAAAAAAATAAAAAAGAATAGAAAAACAACAAACTCAAGAAATTCATATTCAACATGGCAACAACTAAAAAAGGCCAGGCATAAATTACATAATTTAGCAGTAGCAGCAATATTGCAGAATTTGGAAATTAACCGCAATTTTCTTTGCCCCCAGCAAAAGATTGTAGCAAGACAAGCAATTAGCAACCATACTAAATAACAATAGAAAATTTGAACATATAAATAATTATAATTAGATTTTTTTAACTAAATATATGAATATTTGTATAATTAATAAAGATCTTACCAGTTCAAAAATAATAAGTACATTGTAAATAAATAATAATAATAATAATAATAAATATAATAGAAAAATAATGAATCCATTTATTTACAATCTTAAAACAAAAAATTAAGCATCATCAAATGTAGCGTTCTCATCACCTAAAATCTTTGTAAAAAATAAGAAAAAGGATAATTTAGAAAATATAATTTTAACTAAACTATAATAATAAATATATAATTTATTTATTTACCTCTCTCAATATGTTTAATTTCATCCATTACTTCACGAAAATTTATTGGTGAAGAACGTATTCAATTTTGTGTGTAAATCAGTGTCTCCACGTCCCTTGTAGTTAATGAACTTCGAAATGAATCAATAATACGACCACCAGTACTAAATGTTGACTCATATGCTACAGTGGAGATAGGTATTGCCAAAACATCTCGAACGACATATGAAAAAATGTTATACTTTAAAGAATTAGTCTTCCACCAATTAAGTATATTAAAATCTTCATTTTCCATATTCTCAAATGCCTCTATTAAATAACGATCTACTTTTATTTTGTACTCTACACCATTAAATTTTTTACAAGTTTATTATAACCACTTTCAAATAACTTTCTAGCATCAATCTTATCAATGTCAACATCTATCTTATGTCCATCATGCACTTCATCCTATTATTACTACATAATTAGAGTAAAGCACTTTGTAATGATCATACAAGCTATTCAAAGTATTTCGTACTTCAATAATCAATTCATTAGCTTTATTTTCACCAAATAATATGGGAAAATAATACTTCAAAAAATGTTTCTTATAACGAGGATCAAGCAATGTAACAATAAACAATAATATATTCATTTTGTTATAATTCCCCTAATATTTGTCATACCCTTTCTCCATATTTTGAACTATTATTTTAAAAAATACATCCTTATTTCCACTCCAAGCTTGTAGTTGATTGTAAATCAAACTTAATTTATGCAAAAATGTATTAGATGTCACATACAAAGAACTTGAAAATTGCAAAGTAGCATCATAAAAAATCTTCAAAATCAATGAAGTAACGAACATATTCTTAATCCAAAGTAGTTGGAGCCTTTTTGTTTTCACTAACACAAAACTCATGAATAAATTATCCACCATAAACCTCTAAATGTTCAAATACTTTTTGAAACTTTTCTGCAGATTCTAATATCAAGTTGAATTCCATCTACTGGAAACATCTAGCACACAAACTTTTTTGAAAGAATTTTTTCTCGCTTAGCATATGTCTTGAACTTTCGTAATCTTGATGATAAAACTCTAAAAAATTTAACAACATTACGAACTTTAATAATTGACTCATTATAATCTTTCAACCCATCTGTAACAATAAGATTCAATATATATGTATTGCACCTCACATGCATAAATTTACCCCCCAAAATTGCTTTATTCCAATTGCTCACTACCTTTGCCAAATATGAAACAACCACATCATTAGAAGTTACATTATCAATAGTTATAGTAAAAACTATCCCAATGCCCCAATCTAATAAACATGTCTCCAGTTGTTTACCAATTGTTTCACCTTTGTGATCAGCAACTTGACAAAAATTTTGTTATAACGAAAGCAAGAAAGATAATTAAGAACGTAAATAAAGAACACAGAGATTTAACGTGGTTCACTAACGATGTGTTAGCTACGTCCACAGGCAGAGGAGAGAAAAGTTTTATTGATCTTGAGGAGTAAAAATTACAGATTGCGGCTAGGTTATGACCTAGAGAGTTTATATAGTACTCCCTAGACATATGCGGAAAAGCCCAGAAAAAATAGGCCCAAACAGATAACCCTAGCCCAGAATCCCGTCTGAACAGGGACTAATTAATTCAAGGCATATTCTAACAAATCTCCACCTTGACTTGAATCCTCTCACAAATAACAAATGTACCAAATGCACCATACACAATGCCAGATGTACCCAAAAGAAAAAAATCTCCTCTACCTCAGATTTTGCCCTCTAAAGGGCAATCAACAACTCCTAACATTTAGCAAGTCCAAACAATGTTGGAACTTGCTATGCGGAACCGGCTTGGTGAACATATCAGCTGGGTTATCAGCAGTACCCACTTTGTTCACCTTAATTCTCTTCTCACTTCTTAGAAAATGATACCTTACATCAATGTGCTTAGTCCTCTCATGATGAACTTGGTCCTTAGCTAAACAAATTGCACTGAGATTGTCACAATACACTATAGCCTGATCATGATATAGACCCAAATCACTGACCAATCCTTTCAACCAGATTCCCTCTTTGGCTTGCTTCTGTCAATGCCATGTACTCTGCTTCTGTAGTAGACAAAGTCACTGTAGGCTGCAAAGTAGCTTTCCAACTGACAACTGAACTACCAAGAGTGAAAACATAACCAGTCATAGATCTTCTACTGTCAACATCTCCAGCATAATCAGAGTCTGAAAACCCTGTCACCAAACACTGTGTATCACCTCTATAAATGAGACCAACATCAAATGTACCTTTGAGATACCGAAAAATCCTCTTCACAGCTTGCCAATGCTCCTTACCAGGTTCACCCATAAACCTACTAACAACACTAACAGACTGTGCAAGATCAGGTCTGGTGCAAACCATCGCATACATCAAGCTTCCTACTGCACTAGTATAGGGAACTCGAGACATGTACTCCTTCTCCTCAACAGATTTAGGTGCAAAAGCAACGGACAGATGTGCATTTGCAGCACTAGGAGTATCTATGGGCTTTGACGGTAGACATGCCAAATCTTGACAAAATCTTCTGAATATATCCCTTCTGTGACAAGAAGAGCTTCTTTTTGCTTCTATCCCTATAAATCTCCATTCCCAGAATTTTTCGAGCTGCACCCAAATCTTTCATCTTAAACTCAACACTAAGAAGATCCTTCAACTTCTGAACATCAGACTTGTTCTCTGCAGCTATCAACATATCATCTACATACAGGACCAGATAAATCAAAGAACCATTTGTTGCCTTGCTGTAATAAACACAACAATCATACGGACTCCTGGTGTAGCCAATCTTTATCATATAGCTGTCGAATCTCTTATACCACTGCCTCGGAGACTGCTTTAGTCCATACAAGGACTTCTTCAACTTGCAAACATAGTCTTCCTTACCAGGAACCTGAAATCCATTTGGCTGAGTCAAGTATATCTCCTCTTCCAACTCTCCATGTAGAAAAGCTGTCTTCACATCTAGTTGTTCAAGCTCCAAATCCTAATGTGCAACTATTGCTAGTAGCACCCTGATGGAAGTGTGTCTGACCACTGGCGAAAAAATCTCATTGTAGTCTACTCCCTCTCTCTGAGTGAATCCTCTAGCTACTGCTCGAGCTTTATACTTGATACCCTCAACAGATGTTTCTCCTTCCTTCTTCTTATAGACCCATTTACACGTGATGATCTTTCTGTCTCGAGGTCGCTTGGTTAATTCCCAAGTCTGATTCTTATGAAGTGACTCCATCTCATCTCCCATTGCAGCAAGCCATTGGGTAGACTCAGTACATGTAACCGCTTCTTTATAGGTGGATGGCTCATTAGAGTCAGTATCTACTTCTTCAGCAACCTGTAGTGCATAGGCCACCATATCTTCAAAACCGTATCTCTTGGGAGGTATCCCATAGTTAGCTCTCTTTGATCGATTAAGAGCCAAACTGTGCTGACTTGCTACTAGGTAATGAAGAACCTGATGGTTCTGATTCTGACTGTGGGTGTTGATCTTTATGTTGTGGTTCACTCTCATCTAGAGTGACTTGCTGCTCCACCTGTTTCTCAACACTACCATTTTCTGACACAACAATAGACTTCACAGTAGGGTTAAACATAGAATTTTCATCAAAAACTACATTTCTACTAAGTATAACTCTCTTTTCAGACGGGGACCAGATTCTATACCCTTTAACCCCATCCCCTATAACCTACAAATACTTCCTTTTTAGCTCATGGCTCTAATTTACCCTCATTTACATGATAATAAACAGTACAACCAAAAGCTCTTAAATTAGAGTAATCAGCAGGCTTACCAGACCACACCTCAAAAGGAGTTTTGAGATTTATACCTGTGTGAGGTCCACGATTTATCAGATAACAAGCTGTACTAACCGCTTCTGCCCAGAACCTTCTAGTTAGTTCAACATTAGAAAGCATGCACCTAGCTCTCTCCAGAAGTGTCTGATTCATACGTTCTGCTACACCATTCTGCTGTGGTGTATCCCTGACTGTATGATGCCTAGCAATCCCTTCATTCTTACAGAACTCATCAAACTCAGACCAGCAAAATTCCAGACCATTATCAGTTCGCAGCCTTTTGATCTTCTTCCCTGTTTGATTCTCCACTAATGTCTTCCACTGCCTGAAGTTCTTAAAGGCTTCACTTTTATGCTTCATAATGAACACCCAAGTCATCCTTGAGAAATCGTCAATCATTGACACAAAATATCTGTGACCCCCTAAAGACTCCACCCGAGAAGGACCCCAACAATCAGAATGGATGTAATCAAGTGTGCCTTTTGTTCTATGTATTGCTTTAGGAAACTTGCTGCGATGTAACTTCCCGAAAATACAATGTTCACAGAATTCAAGATCCTTGACCTTGTGGCCACAAAGAAGATCCCATTTTGACAGAATTTGCATCCCTCTTGCACTCATGTGACCAAGCCTCATATGCCATAACTTGGTCATGTTGTCCTTATCAATCTCCGAGGATGCAACAGCAACAGAACTTGACAGCGTAGAACCTTGAAGAAAATATAAGGTACCACGCTTTACACCTTTCAGAACCACATTTGAACCCTTTGCAGACATGTAAAACTCCACCTTCACCTTGAAAACTGAAACCCTTGTTGTTTAACATACTCAAAGATATCAGATTCTTTGTCATAAGTGGAACATGCCTAACATCATTCAATGTGCAGAATGTACCATCATGTGTTCGTATTTTAATCGAGCCTATTCCAACCGCCTTACAAACAGAACTGTTAGCCATAGAAATATTGCCTCCATCTACCTGCTCATAGGTTGTAAACCACTCCCTGCGCGGACATATATAGTAAGACGCTCCAGAATTCCAGAATCCACACATCATTGTGATCCGTGTGCTCATCAGCAACTAGAGCAATATCTTCTTCAGAATTGGTATCTGCTACAGCAGCAGTACCTGTCGGTTTATCCTGCTGCCTCTTCTTCTTGGGATAATCGGATTTCCAATGTCCCTTCTCTTTACAGTAGTTACAAACATCATTGGGTTTTGGACCCTTAGAAACTGGCTTCTTGAATTTCTTCTTCCCCGAATTTTCATGTCCATAACTCCCACTGGCTACTAACCCAGCAGCCTGATTATCTGCACTTGTACCAGTCGCCTTGTGGCGCAGCTCTCTAGTATGGAGGGACGATCTAACCTCCTCCAGAGACACAGTATCTTTCCCAACAATAAACGATTGCACAAAATTCTCATACGACAATAGTAAAGATACTAACAGAATTAAAGCAGCATCCTCATCTTCAACTTTAACATCAATATTACGCAATTATAATAAAATTGTGTTTAACTGATCTAAGTGATCTCGAAGAGGCATACCTTTCCTGCATTCGCAGACTGAACAGACGTTGCTTTAGAAGCAACTTATTGGTTAAGGACTTTGTCATATAGAGACCCTCGAGCTTAACCCACAGACCTTGCGCGGTTTCCTCCTCCGCGACCTCGGTAATGATATCGTCTGCAAGACACAGCATAATCGTCGAGTGTGCCTTCTCCTCCAGAACGGCCATCTCAGCGGTGATTGGATCCGTCGGCTTCCTCGCAAGCGGCGCCCACAGCCCTTGTTGTTTCAACAAGGCTTGCATCTTGATCTGCCATAAACTGAAACTATTCCTCCCCGTGAATTTGTCGATCTTCACGTTCATACAAGATATCTTTCTCACCGAATTTCAAACCCTAGACAAACCTGGCTCTGATACCAGTTTGTTATAACGAAAGCAAGAAAGATAATTAATAACGTAAATAAAGAACACAGAGATTTAACGTGGTTCACTAACGATGTGTTAGCTACATCCATAGGCAGAGGAGAGAAAAGTTTTATTGATCTTGAGGAGTAAAAATTACAGATTGCGGCTAGGATTATGACCTAGAGAGTTTATATAGTACTCCCTAGACATATGTGGAAAAGCCCAGAAAAAATAGACCCAAACAGATAACCCTAGCCCAGAATCCCGTCTGAACAGGGACTAACTAATTCAAGGCATATTCTAACAAATTTAATATTTTATGTTGCAATTTCTAATTATCATCAATGTAATGTGTAGTAAGACATATATAATTAAGATTTTGAACCAAAGTTCATGTGTTTGTGGTAAGGAAAACTCTTTGACCACTATTAACAAAATGTTTTTCAAATTTTCTTTTTCTTTTCTATAAAGTTGCAAAACATCACGTGCAACAATAATGCGAAAAGGTGTACTAAATCTACTTTAAAAAACTTTCAACATTTCCCTAAATCCTTTACCCTTTACAACTCTAAATGGTAACTCATCTTTTATAATAAACTTTGCAACTGTTCCTCTACAAGCTTCAGCACTATAACTTATTGCAATAAGTTTGCCCACTTCCTCTTCCATTTTTAGAGGTTGAAAACATAAAGCTTTTTGTTTTTATCCTCTCAACCTAGATTCTTCGTACTTCTTTTTTATATGAGCCAATAAATTAGATGTCCCTTTTTTTGAGCCACAAGCATAACCATACCACAATACAAATATTTTGCCCTAGGTTTAGATGGATATGAACTTATTTGTTCAAAATGAACCCAAGCTTGTGAAGAAGAATTTCTTTTTCTTTTTTCAAAAGACATTATAGTATTATCATCACCAGTAGGCATACCTTCAAGCTCATTTAAAGATTTTTAAATTGGAGAAACTGAATTTTTCCTTTTATTAATCCTAGATAAATTCAATTAATCAATAATATGAAAAGAAAACATATTGTACAATTAAACATTAATAAGCACAAATATAATCATATAAAGTGAATAATATAAGGACTATATATAACTAAAAAAAATCTCATTAAACATAATTGTATAAAGGAATTACCTTTGAATGAGAATGAAAGTAATAGAATAAGAATCGAAGGTAGTCGAAAGTGAATGAATTATTTGGGTTTTTAATGAGAAGTAGGAAATTTAAAGGGAAGAAAATTAATTAAATATAAAATAAAGAGTGCTCAATGAATTATACTATGAATACATGGCAATGAATTTGTAGGAGAAATACAGTGTAGCAACAGGTTGAGTTTGAATGACGCTTAGGATTTAGTGATTTACAGCGGCAACGTATTTTTTTTCTTTTTTCTTTATTTTATTTTATTTTATCTTTTAATAATTAATACTAATAATATTAATTAAAATTATTGAATTGCTTCTATACATTTATTAAGAATTATTAAATTATTTTATATATTATAAATAATATTTTATTTAAATATTCATTATATTTTTAGCCAATTGAATCGGAATATTGGCAGATTAATAATGTGAATCAACAATCCAATCCACTATTAGTGGATTTGAAAATTTTGAATCCAACCCGATTGAAAATGAATTGGATAGAATCAGATTGAGCGTATTGAGCAAATCAGATTGGATTTTGAACACCATTAATATTAATTATAGTGCATTAATTATGTATTAAATATATATTTCAAATTTAATCTCAATCGTTGAAAGTATCTAGATCCAATAATTAATAATTGATGTAAACATATATGTAAAAATATGAGATTCCCGTTCTCAATATATATACACATAAAGAACTAATTATAAGTAAAATAATTATTAAGTTGTAATTGTAACCTTTATTGAATGAACATATTTGGATCTTCAATAAGATCTTCATATACTTCATTACATAATACCCACACTGTATTTCTGAGTTCTTTAAGACACTATCAAGAATGAAGAAAAAAAATAATAAATAGATAATAAAATTAGGTATTTTTGAATTATAAAACAACAAATTCGAGTGGTCAATAATTTTTACTTACATTAATTGTCTTCTAAATTGATATGTTTCTTCCTATTCTTCCTGATTAAGCATTTAACATCCTTATAACTTTATTTTCAAAAAAAAAAAAAGAGAAGATAGAAAGAGAAAAGCATATATAGTAAATTACATTATACAAACAAAAAAATTATAGTATCTTAATACATAATATATATTAGAAATTAGAAATCATACTTACATATTAAGGATTTGCTTGATGTCAGAGTGAATATCATGTTGAAGTGAGTCCAAAATATATATATAATGTTATTATTGGATTGATAATGATCAACATCTAGTGGCCTTTATATTGATGGTTAATATATATATATATATATGCACTAGTTGATATAAATCGTACTCAACACTTAATGTATTAAGTATATAATCATATAATATAATAAAAATATATACTGATGATGATAAATCGTCCGTCTTTGTGTGTCATATCTTTCTACAAATGACCATACTTTATCCTCTTTGTTGCCAGTGCCACTGATTGAAGCAATCTGATGTGGATTCATAAATCCAATCATGTTAACCAAGCTTCTTTCTTTAGTTTGCTCATACAACTACCTAACATTAAAGTAAAAGTTTTTGTTATTTAACATATAATAAATTACATGTTCTTGTGTATACACAACACTTGATGAAATAACCTAAAATGATATATATATTAAATTACTTTAGATACACCACTAAACAAGTGACTTATATGAGGTATATGCTCAAAACTCTTATATCATACCTTGTGTAATATGCTCAATAAATTTTTGCCCAAAAATATTTTTTTCCTATACGTACTTCAATGGTGCCACACAAAAAGTATAGATTTATTGACATATGTATTGATATATTTCATAGGATAATATGATTGAATTGAACACTGGCTTAAGGCTTTACGATAGACTCCATTGATTTTGATCTTAAACTGTTGAGTTGTTTGGTTGGTTCCTAAGTTGATAAAGAAAAATATTAAGAAAAAATTATTACCAATAAAGAATTGAGATAAAACAAACTAAAAAATAAATTACCTCATTAGTGAGATCTCTCTAGGCCATGACAAAAATGATCCAATAACATCTTGTATGGTCTCAATTCATCATGAACTCCTAGAATAATTAAGAATGTTGATCCATTTATTTCCTCATCAATAGATACATGTATATTTTTATTTAATCAAATATGTGTATAGTAGCATTTGGATAATTTGTTGGCATTATTATAACATAAGCAACTATATTAAGTAACGATATATTACCTTTATAGTCATATCACTATTATCTTTATGTTGTACTTTCATGCCTATCTTGTAATTAGTTTGATATTGTATCTTCACGGCTGTATCACAATTGGCTTATTTTCAATGCTTCTAGTTTGCTTTGTAATGACTTCAACTTTTCTTGTATTTTTTTTTATTTTTCTTCTAAATCATCATATTGTATTCAACCAATAAACATTATTGTTCTTGAAAACAATTAGATGGAGTGATAATGACCAACTCTTTTAACACTTCCTGAATGCTCAAGAGTTTGTGATACCATTATAAAAATATCATTATTGCCACCAATGCAAACATTCCCTTATTTAATTTGCTTCATAATTTTTTCCTAACAAAATTATAAAAAAAAAAAAGAGAGTGAAGCCAATATGAGGAAATTTTTTTAATTTAAATTAATACATTTTTATTTGATTAAAAAAGTGAATGTACAATATAGATTATTTTATCATTATATAAATTATAAATAAAGTAGGTAACCATAATTAATAATGAACTTACAATTCCTTTAGCATACAATCTGACATTCTTATTGTCATATTCTCCTTTCTTATTTTGATGTTCAAGCATCTATATGATAGAGCAATCAAGGTTTTCATTTGCTCCAGATTTATGCATCTGTAGACATATTAAACACCAAATTTATATAGTACTTGAACTTTAAATAAATTGATCAATAGTTCAAACACTACCCAGTTCCTTTTCCTTATTTGCATATCCAACACATGAAAGTCGATATATATACTTGTTTTATCCACGCCTCTCTTACATAACTTTTCTATGTCTTTATGTTATTACAACAATTTAGTAAAAGTTTTAGTTAAAATTAAATTAGATTAAATAAGAAATTTTTAAAAGAGTTTACAAGAAAATATTCTGCAAGTTTGCTCTACACAAATAATTGCCAATGTAATTGTTCAATAAGGTTTTAGAATTTTATTGGTCTCTTAAGGCTAATAAGGTCATGCCTGTGTCATAGTATATATTTTGATGTAAGACGATTTTTAAAATTTTTTCATCTACATACTGCTCTAGATAAAGCCTTCTTCTTGTAAACTTTTTCCATATCAAATAATAGAATGAAATAAGAATTTAAAACAAATAAATTAAAATAAAATATGTTAATAGATCTATTTATAAAGTATGTCAAACCTCAATATAACTCTTTATTTTTTCTTCGAGTTCCTTTGCCAATTTCTTTTTTCTTTTCAATCTTAGGTAATTTTTCTAATATTTTATTTTGCGTTTTCAAGAGATTCTTCCACCTACTTGTATGCCTATGAACTCATAGCCTTAAGTGAGATATTAAATTCTTCAATTGATTATGTGCTTTTACAAATAACTAACATAATATATATATATATATATATATATATATATATATATTATATAGTTGACTAACATTGACTTTAATCTGACCATTAATTTCATAAGTAATTTAGTAAAATATAACTTTCTTCTCTTATGTTTATTTTTTAAGAATACTTTACATACGTTATTACTTTCTTTATTTCAAAATTAAAACAAAATCTTGAAATCCCTTACAAAATCATGCTCATCAAAATACTAGCAAAATTGTATGTTTCCCAAATTATAATATATAACATCAGAAGCCTTTTAACCAATTATTCTATCCTTGCATAGATTAAAAGATTTTCATCCATCTATTTCAACTACAAAAAAAACCGTCCCAACTTTCAACTGAACAAATGCATAACAAAGTTTTTCATCTTTATTGTTGGTGAACTCATTGTGTTTAACCAGACCTCTAAGACCAAAAGTTAATATTTGATTTTTTTGTCCAATTTGTTTGCTTATTCATATGGAAGATGAATGAGAGGAGAATTAGGAGCAGACGAGTTTGTTGGTCAAGAAATGAATAAAGATTTATTATTTGTGAATAGGCAAAATTTATATATACCGGAACCAAAAACAGAGAGGAAACTAATCTAAAGATCCTAAATATACAATATTAAATGGTACATACATACAATAATTCTAGTAATAAAGATTATTTCACATTTTTTGCCAAAGAATAGTAAGAAGAGATAAATTTGTGCTTGTAGTCTTAAACTATTTTCATAAGAACTCTTACACTAATGTTGAATTGATAGGTAAGAAAGTGAAGATGAGGTAATGGTTTAGTAAGGGAATCAATAAGTTGGTTAGAAGCATAACCATGAGAGATACAAAGGCGATTAGTAACAATTTGATCCCGAATAAAATAAAAGTCGATAGCAATGTGCTTCATATAAGAATGAAAAATTGGGTTAGTATAACCATATGTAGTACTCACATTGTTGTAATAGATGATTGCATCGAAGGAGAAAGACACATATAGCTTTTAAAAAAGATTTATGACCAAATTGACTTCAGTCGTAATAGAGGCAATGAAGCATGATTCTACCTTGGAAGAAGAGTGAACAACGACCTTTACTTTTTAAAACTCTAAGATATGAGATTTACTTAGGTAAAGGTTGATGTTCAATCATTAAGGTCATATACCCAACTATAATTTACAAATGCATGAAGAGTTCGAGGAGCAGTCTTACAAAGCAACAAGCCGTAATCAAGAGTCCTAACTACAAAACGGAGTAATTGTTTCATAATAGACCAATGAAGTATGAAAGGATAGTGTATGAGCTGAGACAATTAGTTCATACCAAAAGAAATGTTTGAACGAGTTAAGGAGAGATATTGTAAGGATCAAAGAGCTTGGCGATACAAGGTATCATCGACCAATGGAGAATTATCAAACAACTTGAAAACTTTCATAATTGCAAGAGGCAAAGAAATAGGCTTGGCATCAGCCATATTAACTCAATGCAAGAGGTTTATTATATATTATTATTGGGATAAAAATAAACTGTTAAAGGTAAAGTGAACTTCAACCCCAAGAAAATAAGAGAGATTACCAAGATCTTTAAAAGAAATTAGGCGGGCAAGTGTAGAGATAAAGGCAATCATACGAGTGTCAGAGGACACAATGATAATGATGTCATTAACATAAATGAATAGAAAAATACCAAAGTAGGAGAGTGAAATATAAACAAAAAAGTGTCTGATTGAGCATTGGTGAAGCCTATAGAGAAAATTACAAAGCTTATGATACCAAGCATGGGGACCTTGTCGAAGCCCATATATAGGTTTTCACAGCATAAAGCCAAGAGGTTAGTCTCTAAGACTTCATCAAATAAAGATCCTTGTAAGAATGCATTATTTACATCAAGTTGGCAAAGAGGTCAGCTGCTAGTCATAGTGAGAGTAAATAATATTTTACAGTTCTTAGTTTGACAATAGGCTATAAGTTTTAGAAAAATCAACCAATGCATTGATAAAACCCTTTGACCACTAAGTAAGTCTTATGACGAGGGATGTATTGATTATAGTTTCTTTTAATCGTATAAACTCGCTTGAACCCTATAATATTTTGTGTGAGGGTTCGTGGAGTGAGAGACTAAGTGAGATTGGAAAATAAAGCATTGTATTCATCATTCATGGCTTGAGCTCTTGGTTCAAATAATTAGACATGTAAAGGGAAGACTCAAAACATGAATTAGAATGATGACTAGAAGAAAAAAAAGACATGTTCTTAGTTGGATGAGTAGAAGAGACTGACAGATAGATATATGCTAAGCACTTGAAAATGTTGGTGAAGAATGAGTGAGACTAGGAGATGATATAGGAGTAAAAATTGGTTTTGGTAGCATCAAAAGAATTCAAGATAAATAATGACTTAGTATGCGAGGTGGGTTTATGGAAAATAAAGATATTTTCCACAAAAACCATATATATAGAGGTAAAGAGTTTGTCTGTGGAAGGATCAAGGCAGAGATAAAGATAATGTGGAATTGAGTAACCAACGAATACACAAGGATGAGATCATGGTTCGAGTTTGTGAGAGGAATAGGGCATAACTGTGGGCAACGAAGAAAACCCAATAACCATGGCTAACAAAGACAGAAAGAATACTTAAGTAGTGACTATTAAAAGAGATGAAAAAAAGGTGATTTGTTACGTGTAACTGGAGATGGCATTTAGTTGATAAGATAAACAGTAGCTTGAAAGGCTAGAGACCAATACTTAAGTAGAACAAAAGCATGATAAAGTAAAGTAAGAGAAGCTTCAACAATATGATGATGTTTGTGCTCAATAATGCCAACATGTTCAAGAGTATGAATAGGAGATTTGAGATGTTGAATTTCAACCCGTGAAAGAAAATGACCGAGGCTATTAGCTTTGTTACTTCCATTTTATAAACAATTTGATTCGTTGTAAAAAAAATGTTCAATAAGAGATTTAAATCATTTAAAGACAGAAGTAACATAAGATTTATTTTTGATCGAATAAAGCCATGTGTATTCAATAAAGTAATCCATAAAAATAACATAATAACAAAAATTTAACAAAAAAATACTAAACAAAAATTTGTGGCATTTTTTAGATAAACATGCATTGAAAGAATTAGGAAAAAAAAACTAGATCTTGATAAACGTAGTTTATGGGAAGCAATAATTTGATGCAGAACTTTAGAAAATGGGTGATCGAGAGATGACTATGCTAAAAGCTTATCGTTGAAGAAGGAAAATTTGACATGGTTGTCATGGGGCCCAAGTGTTGAGGTGAAGAATGTAGTCTGGTCACTAAAGTTGGCCACTCATACATATTTCCTTTACTTTGGCCTTGCACTAAAGATGCCCTGATCCTTCAAAAGAAAGAAAAATCAGGGAAAAATCTAATAGAGGTATTATTATGAAAACAACATTGAGAAACATAGAGAAGATTTTTCTTAATGTTAGGTGTACATAAAAAAAAAAATTTAAATGTGGAATCATAAGATTTAAAAGTAATGAATCCTATATGTGTCATAGTGAATAGAGATTCTGCAAATTTGAGGTGTGATATGGTGAGAAGCCCTGGAGTTAACTATCCAACTTGATGGATTACATAGTCTCATGAGTTGTGAAGTTGGCTTACGTTCATATGGAAGGTGAATGACGTGATTGACATATTTTGGCACAGGACCGAGTTGTCGTACAGTTGACAAATAAGTCAAGATTTTTTTTTCTTGTAGGTAGGCCTCCAATTCTAAATTGACTAGTCGGATGAGAATCTTAGAATATATGAGCTATTGGAATAATTTTTATTTTCATAAGAATTTTGCTGGAATTAATTACTATTATTCATGTGCTAGCCATTGTTGTTTCCTTTATGATTGAACTATTTTTTAGTAGTATTACAGTTTTCATTTCGCTTTTTTATTGTGCTGCTTTTGTGAAAATTGAATAGCGATGAATGAGACATGTTTTGTTGCGGTTGTGTTCTTAAGACTAGTTTCATAGTCTAAAAGCTTCTTAACCAATTCTTCGAAAAAGATAGGTGACTCTCTTGCATGCAAGGCAGCTTTAAGCTTTTTGTAGTGAGAACATTAAGGCTATGAACTATAATTTCTCCGTCAATTCAAATCATGCCCAATAATAACAAGGTCATCAATAATAGTTTTAATAGATTATATAAACTTATGAATGCATTTCCTTATTGACTATCCTTGGTGAGAAAATCAGTGAGACCAACCATCTAAGTGTTGGATTTGTTAGCATAAGTAGTTTTGAGTTTGCTCTAGGCCTCTTCAGCATTCTTATATTGAGAAACAATTAGCCTTGCTAGTCCTATAATAACCATTTAGATGGCAAGGAGCAATGATCGATCTTGATGAATTCGAGTTTTGTACTCAAGTTCATTGGTTGGTGGACACTAATGAGTTCTATCTATGAAACCTATAATATCATACTAGAGAAAAATATTTATCATTTGCAAGCTTCACATTGAATAGTTTCCTCATTTAGACAATCTGTGAGTAATAATAGTTGTTGTGTTGATTGAGACAACTTGAATAAGGGAAGGTGATGAAGAAGGATTTGCATTGCTCAACTTTTATGACTTTGCATGGTTCAATCATGGTTGTAGAATAGAAAGAGATGAAGAAAAAGTCTAAGGCTCCGGTACCACAATAAATATGAATGGATATGATTCCATATAATTATGTGTAGTGTAGTAGAATGAACAAATCAAATTAAGACTCCAACTAAATCAAGAAACAAATAAAAATCACAGAAACGGATGACAAGAATTCAATCAGAAAACCACAAAACAGAAAAAGAAATAAATTTAAGTGGTTCAACCAAGATGACATACATTCACTGTCAAAGCAGCTCAAAAGAAATTTACTAATGAAGAAACCAAATTACAAGCTTTCAATTACAAATTCAAGAAGCTTTAAACTTCATCTTGAATCCTCTTTAAGCTTTCTCTCTTTAAGTTTCTCTTTCTAGAACTAGTGCTCTCTCTTTCTCTCTCAAAGAAAGAAGAAGACTTATATTTATAGACATACTCCAATAATAGAATAACTAATTCTATTATCTGCTTTTAACAAACTTCCAAGATTGCACGTGAGATACCACATCTATTCTGAGTCGTCACTTGTCATGACCAACAAAGCTCCTGATCAAGCTCAAGGTTATTATCTAATATGGTATCGACCTGACCTGGTCCCGACCTGACCTAGTGCTGACTTGGTACCGACTTGACTAGATCTTGATATGGTCTTGACCTCACCTGGACCTGAACCTCATGAGATCTCGACCTCAAAGTTCTCCAAGCTACCTGATCTCATAATTTAAAAAATGCTTGTGTAGATTAGTCTTGAACTTGAACTTAGACTTAGCTCAGATATTTTTTTATTTCTAAATCACAACCAATAATTCTCCACCTTGATTCATAAATCCTTTTCCTTGTAGTTGTCTTGACTTTCCTAGATGTTATCTAGTCTTTTCCTATACCAACCAAATCTAAGCAATGCTTAAATCTAATTGATGGTAGAGATTTTGTAAGCATGTCAGCTGGGTTCTCCTCAGTGTGAATCTTCTCCATTCTCATTGACCTTGATACTATCTTAGCTATTATAAAGTGAAGTCTTACATCAATGTGTTTAGTTCTTTCATGATGTATTTGATTTTTACCCAAGTGTATAGCATTTTGGCTATCACAGAACACACATACTGACTCCTACTTTAATCCCAGCTCAGTTACTAGCCTATGAGGCAATTTTGCCTCCTTCACAGCCTCAGTAGCAACTATGCTATGTACTTTGACTATATTGTGGAAAATGCCACAACATGTTGAAGAAAAGATTCCAACTAACTAAACACCTTGAAACAATGAACAAATATCTTGACAAAGATCTCCTTTTGTCCAGGTCTCCCACAAAGTCAGCATCTACATATCCCTTGAATTTCTCTAGCTTCTGATTTGGTCCTTCATATACTAAACCTACCTCAGTTGTCCCTTAAGATACCTTAACACCCATTTGACTGCTTGCCAATGTAATTTTTCAAGATTTGCCATAAAATTGCTGATCCTACTCATTGCATAAGCCAAATCAGGTCTGGTATATACTATTACATACATAATGCTCCCAATAGCACTGGCATATGGTATTCTAATCATCTGAGCTTTTAGGACACTGATCACTTGATGATTTGAAATAGTTTGCCAAAGGAGTTAACAAAGGTTTAGCATTTCCCACTTTAAACTTCTCAAGTATTTTCTAAACATAATCTCTTTGAGTAAGAGACAACTTTCCAAGATTCTTGTCCTTATTGATTTCAATACTGAGAATCTTCTTAGCTACTCCCAGATCCTTCATCTCAAATTCATCCCTGAGTTGATTTTTTAACCTATTGATCTAAGCTCTATCTTTGCTCACAATCAACATATCATCTATATACAGAAGTAAATAGATTGTACTGAGCTGATTTACCCCCATATGATAAACTTAACAATCATACTTACTGCTTTTGAATCCCTTTGAGATTATAAAGTCATCAAATCTCTTGTACCATTGTCTAGAAGATTGTTTAAGGCCATATAAGAACCTTTTAAGCAAACATACATGATATTTTTTTCTAGACACATTCATAGCCTTCAGACTATGACATCAAAATCTGTTCTTCAAACTCACCATACAAGAAAGTTGTTTTCACATCCATCTGATCCAACTTGAGGCTTTATATAGTAACCATTGCCAAGAGAACTCTTATGGAATGTGTGCTTGACTACAGGTGAGAAACTCTCAGTGTAGTCTTTACCTTTCTTTTGAGTGAATCCTTTTTTCTACTAACCTGACTTTGAACCTTTTTGCCTCAGCTCTTAGAATACCTTTCTTTAGCTTGAAGATTCATTTGCAGCCAACAACTCTTTTGTTCATAGGTTTTGGGACTATAACGCATGTCTTATTTTTCATCAATGAATGAATTTCATCATCCATAGTAGCATTCTAGTTTTCCTTTTGTTTGCTTATCATTACCTCTTTGTAAGTTTTGGGTTCAAATTCAATGCACTCTTGTATAACACAAAATGTATATGTGATCAAGTCAGCATATCTATACTGATTCGGTAGTTTGATTGTCCTTTTTTCTCGATATCTTGTAAGTTGATACGAGTTTTAATTTGTCTGCTCAGGTGAGTCTGATTCTTCACTTCTTTTCGGATAAGCTTCTTGTGTTCCCCAATCATGTTCAAGTTTTCTAAGTGGCTCCACCTCAAACTAAATCTTCCTTCTACTCAGGTCAGTTTCTAGTGCCTTAGTAAAAACTTTTTCCCTTTCAATACCTCATCTTTTAGCATTATAGATTCATTGAAAGTAACATCTCTACTGATTATACATTTATTCAGACTTAGGCACTAAAGTTTTTACCTTTTTAGCTCTGATGAATATCCGAGGAACGCACATTTTAAAGCTCTTGGATCAAGCTTTCTTTGTCTTATATGTGCATAACATAAACTTCCAAAGACCCCTAGATTTGAGTAACTTGTTGACTTACTTGACCAAACCTTTTGTGGTGTCTTTCCTCCCAAGGTTGTTACTGAACTTCTATCTACTGAAGAGTTATCCTTACAGTTAGGGGTGGCAATTCGGATAAACGAATCGAATTTGGGCCAATACGAATACGATTCGTTTAATATTCGTTTGACACGAATACGATTCGTTTATTATTCGTATCAACTCTTTTAAATCCGTATACGATCCGTTTATTTAGATACGATTTGTTTAGACACGATTATTCGTTTAAGACACGATTATTCGTTTAAGACAAGATTATTCATTTAAAATCTTATTATTCGTTTAATACACCAACACAATTCGTTTAATTTAGTAATTATCATTGAGATTCTTAAGATATTAAAAATAATATATTTTATTAAACATAATATATATTTAATAATTAAATACTTATATTAAGAGTTGTTTATAATAAATAAATTTATATTACATATTTTTCTAAAATTTATTAAAATATATTTGTTAAGTATACGATTATTCGTTTAGGACACGATTATTCGTTTAAGACACGGTTATTTAATTATTCATTTAATTAATCGTGTCTTAAACGAATAATCGTGTCTTGCATGTCAAACACGGATACGACACGAATAATAATCGTGTCGACACGAATACGACACGATTATTATTCGTATCAAGATTTTAAATCCAAATCTGTTTAATAGCACCGAATTCGTATCGAATAATCGTGTCGTGTCCCAAATTGCCACCCCTACTTACAGTTCTATGTCTTGTTATCCCCTTCTCTTAATAGAATTCGTTAAACCTTGAGTTGCAAAAATCTAGGCCATTATATGTTCTTAGTCTTCTTACCTTCCTTTGTTTTTCAACCAAAGTTACCCATTTTTTGAAGCTATCAAGCACCTAGTCTTTGTGGTTCAACACATATACCCAGAGCTTTCTTGAATAGTCATCAATCATGGTTAAGAAGTACCTTACTCCTCACAAAGATGGGACTTGAGATGGTCCCCATAGATTATAGTGAATGTAATCCAAAGTACCTTTAGTTTTGTTCTCAGCTACGTTGAACTTCACCCTTGAAGCTTTTTCCAACACGTACTCTTCACAAAAGCTCTAAGTTTTAAATTTGTCTTCTCTAAGAAGCCCCGGTCTGAACAGCTTCTTAAGTCTCATTTTACTCATGTGTTCTAGTCTCAGGTGCCACAACTTAACCTTGTCAAGTTTAGGTTTGGTTGCAACCGAAACAGCCCCTAGTTACTATCTTTCCTTCCAAGATATATAACTCATTGTTTTTATGTCCCTTCATCAGCATCATAGACCCTCTTATAATTCTCAGGGTACCATTCTGAGCCTTGAACAAGTATCCATACTCATCCAGCATGCCTAGAGAGATCAAGTTCCTCTTTAGGTCAGGAACATGCCTAACCTTCTCTAATTCCCTTATGGTTCCATCACCTAATTTCAGTCTCACAGAGTCTATCCCCATTACTGAGCAGGCCATATTATTTCCTATTAACACCTTGCCACCATTGTAAGTCTTATAAGAAATAAAAGAGTCTTTACTTGGACATATGTGAAATGAACAACCATAATCAAGGATCCACTGACCTTTAATAGACTTATTTGAAACTAGTAACAGGTTAGATGACTCGTATCTTTTCTGATCATATTCCACATTTTCACTTAAAGCTACAGTTATGTTCACATTTCTGTTTTCTCTGTGTTTCTGATTCTTCTCAGGGTAGTCTTTCTTGAAATGTCCTTCCTTATGACATTGGAAGCATTTCAAGACCCTTTTCGTGGACTTTGATCATTGTTGCTTTTTACCTTTGTTATTCCTATATTCTAGTCTTCCCCTTACTGCAAGCGTCTCATCATTTGAAGATTCTCTAGAACTAGCTTTTTTCTTTAATTCTTTGGTGTTCAAGGGAGCCTTTACTTCCCTCAGTGAAATAGTTTCTCTTCCAAGTGTCAAAGTATCCACAAGATGTTCAAATTTGCTTAGCAAGGAGCTTAATAATATCATAGCTTGATCCTCATTCGGAACTAAGGATTCAAGATTCTTAAGATAAAGAATGATTTTATTGAACTCATCAAGGTGTTCTTTAAGTAAACCACCTTCAGCCAAAGATAAAGTATACGATTTCCTCTTGTGGTACAACCTATTAGCTAAAGAATTGGTTTTGTACCTATTTTCCAGCTTTTCCCATAATCCAGCCACTGTTTTCTCATTTGACACTTCCCTCAAGACTTCATCACTTAGGCTCAAGACAATAGCACTATGTGCCTTTCATAGAATTTCCCGCTTCTTACTTGCAGACAAGCTTTTAGGTAAGTTTTCTTCACTATCAAGAGCTTCGTCCAGCACCTAATGAACTAGCAATGCTCTCATTTTGATTCTCCACAAGTTAAAGTTGT
Organism: Melia azedarach; assembly: GCA_028052125.1. Classification (NCBI taxonomy): domain Eukaryota; kingdom Viridiplantae; phylum Streptophyta; class Magnoliopsida; order Sapindales; family Meliaceae; genus Melia; species Melia azedarach. The sequence goes on from CM051394.1 coordinate 12,033,796, forward strand.
TATCACCATTGAATTTCTCAAGATCAAGTTTTGATTGAAGCTATTTTCACAACCAAATGCTTAAGTACTAGTTTGTTGTGTAGCGGAATGAATAAACCCAATTAAGACTCCAACTTAATCAAGAAACAAATAAAAAACTCAGAAATGAATAACAAGAATCCAATCAGAAAATCATAAAATAGAAGAGAAAAACAAGATTTAAGTGGTTAAACCAAGATGGCCTACATTCACTATTAAACCAGCTCAAAAAGAATTTACTAATGAAAAAATTATATTACAAGCTTTCAATTAAAAATTCAAGAAGCTTTAAAATCTCTATTGAATCCTCTTTAAGCTTTCTCTCTCTAAGTCGCTTTCTCTAGAACCAGTGCTCTCTCTTTCTCTCTAAAAAAAAAAAAGAAGACTTATATTTATAGACATACTCCAATAATAGAATAACTAATTATATTATTTGCTTCTAACAAACTTCCAAGATTACATGTGAGAGACCACATTTATTCTAAGTCGTTAGTTGTCATAATCAACAAAGCTCCTAATCAAGCTCAAGATTATTATCTGATCTAGTATCGACCTAACTTGATCCCGACCTGACTTGGTACTGACTTGACCAGATCCTAATATGGTCTTAACCTCACTTGGTCCCGACCTCACTTGGACTCGACTTTATGAGATCCGGACCTCAAAGTTTTTCAAGCTGCCTGGTCTAATAACTAAAAAAATTCTTGTTCATATCAGTCTTGAGCTTGAACTTAGACTTAGCTCAAATATTGCTGATTTTTGAATCATAACCAACATTATAAATCGTTTAAAGTTTTATATATACATGAGACCAATTGAAAATAAAAGAGTTTTATATATACACATATCAAATGGTGAATATTACACAATAAGTTACAATATAAATAAAGGATTATTTTCACATATTTATTGCCAAAGATTTAGCAAGAGGATTCTGGCTTGATAGCAAGACCTATAAATGGTGTTGGCTTATCACCAGTAACATATTAGGGATAAAGGGGGAAATATGAGATTTGAAGAAAAGAGAAAGAGAGAAAGAGAGAAGAGGGGCAATGGATTTAGAGAAAGGAAAAAGAGAGAAAGAAAGGTGTTGAATTTGAGGGGTACTGATAAATGTGCAAAATACGCGCTTATTAAACACTTTCAAACTTGGTTTGTTTCATAAATCCTTGAGATTTGTTAATATTTGATGTGTTTAAGCTACATTTTTTAGAAATGATAGAACTTAGCCATCTAAAAAATGATTTCAATTCGCAAAAGAAGCAAAGAAAAAATCTAGAGACTTAGGGACCAAATGCAAAAGACTCAGGGACCGGAATGCATGGCGTGGCCGCACTGCGTGCCCCCTTGTGCCCTATTTCTACTGGACTCAAAATGGACGTTTTCTGGGCCAAATCTGAGCAATTGGATGATATTTTGACGGCTTAATTTGGTGTGGAGCTATGGTTATATGTTTTTGAGGATACGGAGATGTGAGCCACTTTTAGAAAGGATTAACTTTGAAAAAAAGAAAGCAAAGAGAGAGCAATAGTGGAAAGGGAAGAGGAGAAGAAGGATTTTTGGAAGACAAAGCTCTCCGACTCATAGTTTCTTCTTTTTTTCCTTTTTAATTCCATTTTGAATTGAAAAATATTTGTATTGACTAAGTTTATGCATTTAATTGTTGGATTTATGATCAGTAAACTTGAACTCTTCCTTATGATTGGTGAAGTTTGTTATCTAGGGCAATGAGTTCATCAATTGAAAGCATCTATATTATGATATTATATTATTCTTGATTAATGTTTCTATGTCACGTATTTGTCATGAGTGTAATGCCTTTAATTAATCGGCCATTAATTAATTGAGCTATGAACCGATAAATACTGAAAAGTATTTATCGTGTGGCAAATACCATGAATTTCATATTAAATAGATGTGTACTAATATGGTTTGTGTAGCGATTTTAGTGATTACTATTGCTTTTAATGCATTTCCATTTATTTTAATGTTTACATAGAGATATAGTAAATGTGAAATAGTTTCGCTTGATCTTAAGAGAGATTGTCGAATAGGATAGAGTAATCTTACTAGCAACATGGATAATTTAATCGGAATAATATAAATTGAAGAATTAGATGCAAGTAAATAGGATTAATTCATTAGCCCTAGGTTTTATTTTCATTGAAGCCTCCATTTAGTTTACTTTCTCATCCATATTATAATCTGACCTTCAAATAAATTTAGAATTAATTATTTTCGGTAATTAGTAGATTAACGCTCCTCTAAGAAATAATATTTCACTTAAACTATATTACTTATTTCATGATGCGTACACTTGCTTTCGTAAAATCATATAACAAGTACAGAGAGAAAGGCATAGTGAATTAAGGTTAGATTTGGTGCACTTGAAATTAAATATGGATAAATATTAGAATTTAGATTAAACTTTCTATGAATTAAATTTAAACAAAAAATTTCATTTATTACATTTCTAAATTATTAAAATCTTTTTCAATCATTGAATAAATTTAAAATTGGATTCTCTTTTTTCTATTCATAAAGTTCAAGTGTTATAAGGTATTTTAATCATTTTAACCGATATGGTTTAGTTAATTGACATTCCAAATGAGGTATGTGTACATTTTTCTAAACATTATATTTACATGTGAGTTTTTCAAACTTTAAGAGAGATATATATTAATTTCGTATTATGAGAATGATACACAGATTGCTTTGAATCAAATTATGTACTAAGTTTAGGTTTTGGATCTAAAACACTCAAGTAATCTAAACTCGCATTTGTTGGAATCATTTGAAAACAATGAAATAAAAAAAAATAAAAATCAAAGTATTGATTTTAAGCTAGGAATAATAATTTTAAGAAAACAAACGTTAAGAATGTTTGAACTAAAAAGAATTAAAGGCGAGGCATAATTTAGTTTTAAAAATAATAAAAATGCATAAACAATACTAACCTTATTCATCCTTTCTTTGTTATCTTTTTTATTCCTGCTTTCTTTTGTTACTTGTACGACAAATTCAAACGGTGCTTATATAGAAGAAAAAGCCACAGGTTGGGGTTAAAAGAAAAAGTGGGAAAAATTATGCTTTGAGAAGGTATTACTAGTGTTAAAAACAGTATAAAAATAAAAGATGAAAGCGCATCCCCACACACACACACACACACACGTATATAATTAGGTTAATATCAACTTATAATCTTGAATATTGAAGTACGTTAATAGCCACATCTCAAAAGATCCTTAGAAGTTACGGAAAAATAAATAAGAGAGAAAACAAGTAGAAGATCCTTGTCCACGTGAAAAATGTGTCTCGAAATCTTGATATATTTACTTTCATTTTAACCTTTGCTTTTCCAATATAAGTAGAGGCTTGTAATAATAAACATGAGTGAATATATACAACTTTTCTCATTTTCAGAACTGATCTTCATTTAAACTTTTGGGTTAAGCATCAATTTAACATGCTATCAAAACACGTTTGACCTCATAATTTAATGTTCAAACTCCCACGAACATCGAAATTAAAATATAATTAATTGGATCCATATGACAAGTCTATTAGTTTTGTACGTGATCAAGATAATTTACTTAAATACAGGTACTTAACCCTCTTAACTTCAAGTTTTATGGTCGTGTAAGGTTTTTTTTTTTAATTATCATTTTGATCAGCAGAAATTAATGCGATATTTAGGAGCTTATTCAAACTATGCAATCCTAAAAGTCTTCATTTGGTTGTGAAAGTTGATTCTTTTTCTGTCTCCATACTAAGACAAATCTTATTGAGGCTGTACAAATAGTATAATTCTGTTTGTCTTTCATTAATTTTCTTGCAATATTACTCCATCTTCCATTACTTACCATTAATTAATTACCAAACATGTCGTCATAATCAGGACATAACATAATTTCTTAGTTACCATTGTCTGCAAATCTTTTAATAATTAGGTCATATAATCACAACTAATTCAGCTGTTTAATGTTTGTATTTCAGTATCGTAAACACCGAATTTAATTTTCTTAGTAATTTCATACAAAATCAATTCCTTGTTTGACAATTGCACCAAATCAATTAATTTATTTCATTTAATCTCCGAAAAAACGTTCTCATATCTGAATGCATGATTGCTTACGTATATTTGATATAAAACTCTCTTGTTCTTTAACGCACATTAAATTCAGTTTCGTTCCTCAATCAAATTCCTTGATGTGTTATCCCCCTTTAAATATATATATAAAATCTCAGCTTTATACTTATCATTCCTATTATGAATTAATTTCGTTAATAATTATTTATTAATTAATTCCTCTGTATAGGGCGGGTTCTAGTTTGTTAGTTAGTTTCTTTCCGTTTTGGTCCTACTATATAAAGGCTAATCTTCCTTTGTACAAAGGAAAGTTAATGAAAAGAGAATTTTTTTTCCCTCTGTCTTTGATTCCTCTTTCATTCAATATGGTATCAAAGTATTGGTTGCTTGTTCTGTGATCTTCTTCAACCTTCTTTCACCTAGATCCACATCTAGTTCATCTTTTCTTCTTCAATCTTCTGATTTTCTTCTTGCTGCTTGCTTTTGATCTTCGATCGAGCTAATAATGAGTGATAGCAACTATTAAAACACTTTGTACACCATTGGAACTTCGATGAACACTTGGACTATTATGCCTCTTCCTAAAGGAAAGCATTCTATAGGTTGCAAATGGATCTATAAAGTAAAATATAAGTCAGATGGGAGCATTTAAAGATACAAAGCACGTTTGGTTGCTAAGGGATATACTTAACAAGAGGGCTTGGATTTTATTGAAACCTTTTCATCTGTAGCAAAACTGGTTACTGTCAAAGTCCTTCTTGCCATTGTTGCTAAAAATAATTAGCGTCTTGTTCAATTGATGTGAACAATGCTTTTCTCATTGGAGATCACTTATTGGAAGAGGTCTATATAGACATACCTCTAGGGACTCTACATAGGTTTCTCACTCTGGTCTTAAGGGGGAAAAGTTGGTCTGTAAACTGCACAAATCAATTTATGGACTGAAGTAGGCATCTCAGTAGTAATTTGCCAAGTTTTCTCATGCCCTCATTGTTCATGGTTTTACTCAATGTAAATATTATTGCTCTCTTTTTACCAAAGGATCAGGTTCTAACTTTGTTTACTTATTAGTTTATGTTGATGATATTATCATCATAGGAGCACAATCTCATAATATTATTCTCTTAAAAGCTTTCTTCACAGTCAGTTCAAGCTTAAAGACCTTGGTGCTCTCAAAAACTTTCTTGGTCTTGAACTTGCTCGATCCAACAAAGGCATTATTCCTTGTAGTTGCTTGAAGACGCTAGCTTTCTTGCTGGTAAGCCAGCTTTATTGCCTACGGATCCAAAGCTCAAATTAAGCTCTTTTGAAGGAGATTTGCTTCAGGATCCTACAATTGTGGGGAAGGTTGCTATACTTAACCATTTCTTGGCCTGATATAACATTTACTGTTCATAAAATTAGTTAGTTTATTTCTCAACCTTGGCAGCCCCATCTTGATGCTATGCACCATTTACTTCAATATATTAAGTCTTCCATTGGTTAAGGCCTTCTATTTTCTTCTATTCTCCATTTCCAGCATAAAACTTTTACAAATGCTGACTAGGGATCATGTTTGGATTCTCAAAAATCCATTTCAAGCTTTTGTATTTTCATTGGTGATTCAATGGTATCCTGGAAGGCAAAGAAGCAAACAACACTATCTTGATCTTTAGCTAAAACTGAATATCAAGCTTTGGTAGCTACTACCATTGAGTTGGTGTGGATTCATCAGCTTCTTCAAGCTTTTCAAGTCTCTATCACTGGTCCAACTTTAGTTTTCTGTGATAATCAAGCTGCGGTGCATATTGCCTCCAATCCTACTTTCCACGAAAGCACCAAATATATCGAGATTGATTGTCACTTTGTGCGAGATAAGATTATTGATGGTTTCCTCAAGCTTCTTTCTATTCGCACTCAATATCAATTAGTTGATGTTTTCACCAAGGCACTCCTTGCTGCTAGCTTATTTGAATTTTTATTCGAGATGGCTATGATTGATCTTCACCGGCCACTTTGAGGGGGAGTATTAAGAATTAATTTAGTTAATAATTATTTATTAACTAATTTCTTTGTACAACTGGCGGGTTATGGTTTGTTAGTTAGTTTCTTTCTGTTTTGGACCTACTATATAAAGGCTAATCTTCCTTTGTACGAAGGAAAGTTAATGAAAAGAGAATTTTTTTTCCTCCATCTTTGATTCCTCTTTCATTCAATAATTCCTTTTAATTACTTTACAGTCATGATGTATGATAGATTCATATCCATAGCTACAGGTACAGCTTAATTTCCTACTAATTAATAAACTGGTTACATCAAATACGTGCCTCTCAATATATATATATATATATATATATATATATATATATATATATATATATCTTTATCTTTTGTGTATGTCTCTTATATTTGTCTTAATTAGGCATTATATATAACGAGATAGCTATAGCTAGAGAAAGGGAATTCTGAGGCCAATTAAGTCTCAAGAATATCCTCTCAGAAGATCGATAAGATCAAGCCAAGTCTCAGGAAACCTCGTTACTCACTAGAGAAACTGATGAGAACTTGTTACATGAATAATTAATATGACTATTTAGTCAATGTCTTTTATGTTCTACTAGTAGTAGGATATGGAAACTCACAAGAACTTATTAGATAATTAAATATAAATATTATAATTAGCTGATTTAATTAAGCATATTGAAGACTGGTACGCGGAAAGTGAACTGCAGGTTGCTGGAATTCGGGTGTTAGTGATACTTGATTTCAAAAGAAGGAGGACGATGTAAACAATGGTAGTACGAAAATTAAGCTTAAGCTTATTTATAAGAGGTTAGTCTTTTTCTTGTTTAAGTCGAAGGCGAACAAAGCTATGGGGGAGAGAAGACTGTTTCTTTTAACTCTATCAGGTTCTAGCTCGGCTTTTTCTGAAGCATGGAATATAATAATCACTTGTAACTACCTTGCATTTGCATATAGATTATATTAATTAGACAAGATATTAATGGATTTGGAGTTGATGTACAATAAGATCTTGCTGTTTACATAATGAATTAATAATTAAACAAACGATTTGAAGGAAATTTGAGTTTCTTTGAAGAGGGTTTTCGGAATATGGGACAAGAGGAAGAAGACAAGCAAGAGAATTTAAGAGAAAGAGGGGTTAAGTGAGGAAGTTGTAAAAGACAGTCTTTATCCAAGTAGGCAATGCGTTGGACAGACGCTAGCTTTTGAGGAAAGTGGAAGTATATTATGTTTGTTATGCGTTTCAAGAGTGGTAATTTCTATACATTGAAAGCTAAGCTACGTATGGCGTTTTGTTAATGCTGATGGTGATCAAGTACTAGTTCTAATTTCTACATACAATATTTTGATGTGGGTAAAAAGACAAGAAAATTATGAGCCTTGTAGACTTGTAAAACTTGGCAACCAGTCAATGATCATCACCACGTGTGTATTAATTTTCAGATGTGTGTGGGTGATTTTGTAATTAATGACGATAAGGTCATTTGAGCTCTGAAAAGCGAGAAAAATTGCTCTGATTCTGAACGATTTGAAGGGTTTCTTCTTCTCCTTACATATATGTACAATAATAAGTTTCCAATTGCTCTCTGAAGCATAACTAATACATTCTAAATGAAGAAATAAGTTAGTAATAGATTAAATATTATACATTATTTATAACTAAACAAGGCAGCCAAATGGGGGAGACAAAGACATACATGTTTTCCAATGACTTCACACGTTTGGGTTTGGGTAGTTGGATTTGTCACATATCAAATGCAATTGTAAGTAAAGACATGCTCTGATTGATAATGCAGTTAATATATTTATATAGTTATCCCACTGGCCAAAGCCAAGAAATTTTATCGGCATTTACCAATTTGTCTGGATCCCCATTGAATGTTCACTCACTTCCATTGATCCTAAAGGCAGCCATAATAAACATTTCCAATTTTTCTCTTGTTTTAAGAATGTCTTTAATAAATTCATATTAAAACTTCATTAGATAGTTGAACCAGTAAATCAAATCTTTGGGCGTCAAAGCCAAAGTTAAAATTTGTCCTTGTATGCAATTGATGAGTGATTGGAAGTGCAAGGTAATGTAATGTAATATTCTTACCAAAATCCAACCATTAGCACACAATTTTGGTAACTTGACCTCTTTCCCTTTGCCCATTCCCTATTTAACCCCTTTCCCCCTTTTCATTTACACATCATCCCTCTCTATCACCTATCTTAAATGTCACTTGTACCATGGCTACTGAGCTTGGTCTTCTCTCTTTAACCCAGCTTCAGCAGTTAGCATCTCATTCTCAACAAAATCAACACCAACATCAAGAGAACCCTAGCTTAGCCCCGGCTGCTGCAGCTTCTTGGATGTTGAACCCTAAGCAGGCTCCCCAAGATGACGATGATTCGTGGGAGGTTAGGGCTTTTGCAGAAGACACAGGCAACGTCATGGGAACCACTTGGCCTCCAAGGTCTTATACTTGCACCTTCTGTAGAAGGGAATTTCGGTCAGCTCAAGCCTTAGGAGGCCACATGAATGTCCACCGCCGGGACCGTGCAAGGCTCCACCAAACGCAGCCCCAGGGTTCAATCAATATTCCCACTTCATCTTCAACTTCCTCATCTACTCTCATAATTCCAACTCAAGAATTTGCTACAAATGGAGGATTGTGTCTGCTATATCAATTGCCTAACCCTAATGGTGTTTTCACTCCCACAACTATGACTGCATGTGCTATTGATTCACCTTCTACTCTTCTCTCCATTTCACCATATCCCCCAAATAACTTGATAAATTTTCCGGTAAATCCACCGGGGTTAAATTCTTCTCAGTGTTACTCTACCAAAGATCCCTCAACTTCAACTAACGACAATAGCAATAATGTCAACAACAGCAACGAATCAGCCGTTGAAGAGCTTGATCTAGAGCTTCGGCTAGGGCACAGATCAACACCAATCTGAAAACACAAGAAGAAGAAATTACAGTGTGTGAGTGTGATTTATTTATGCCTGCAGTTTGAGAAAGAGAGTGCCATTAATCTGTAAGATAAAAGTCTCGTTTTGATAGACTTGTGTGGGAATTTTTTTGTTTTTTCAAACGGTTGATAATTTCATTACTTTCTCTCTCTGTGTGATTGAAGGTGCTGTAGAAGGCAAAAGGAGAGTAAAAATGGCCTGTAAATTCAAAGAGAAAAGAAAGAAAAAGAAAAAGAAAAAGAGATTTATTTTCGAGAAGAATATTAATAAATAAAAAGAAGATTAGGGTTTGAGTGATAGACTGGTAAAGTTAGCAGTGCAGTGTCATTTTCTGTTTCAGAATTCTGAGTAAAGTCTGTCTGGGCATACATTTCCGTGGGGATTATTTCTATCACGTAAGGGTAAAAGATCACACCCCTTTTCGACACAAACTACAGAATTGCCATTGCTCTGTAGCTATAATTAATTTATTATAAGTACTTTTGAAACAAAAGTGCTTCTTGCTCGCGACAGTTAAAAGTGATTTTAAGCTTCTCTAGGTAGGAGGTTCATATATCAATGTTAAATGCAGGATTAATGTCTCTTTTGAGAAAAGTAGCTGTAGTAGTACTACTCTATTGCAGGTATTTCAAGCTAATGAAAAGCTTTCATGTGATGTAGTTATCAAGATTTATTTGTTCTAATAATTCACCTAGTTTAAATCTCATGCGGCAGCATTGTCTTACAGAAGTTCAAATCTCTTAAATATCTATTATATGAATAGATTTCTTTTCAATTGTGTAGGAAATAAATATTATAGGTAAAAACATGTAAAATTATGTTGTAATTAGAATTGATTTAGACACAAATTTAGCCTGATCATCAATGTCAATAATTGGATTAATTTGCATATTTATGTTATTTAATTTTAATATGTAAAGGCTTAGTGACTGTTTAGTTTGATTTATAAGTGTGGCAAAAGGTTTTCTTAATAATATAAACTCTTTTTAAATTTTTAAATATCGTTTAATTGATATTGGAGAAGGATTTTTAATAATTAAAAAATTGATATTAGAGAAGGGGCTTTAATAATTAAAATAATTGCTTTCTTTCTATTACAAGTATGAAATTTGAGTTTTTTGGCTTTGAAAATTTTTGAGCTTTTTTAAAATGTAAAATTATCTAAAATACTTTTATTTTATTTTAAAAATTTACATTATTTTTTTAAAATAACATATTAAAATTTGTCTATTTAAATAATTACTTATTTTTTAAAAAATTATTTGTAATAACTAAATAATTAATAAACTTTTGTTAGAGACTCTACTAGTAGAAACTTTATTAGTAAAAAGTTTATCTGAAAAAATTTTGTTTGAAAAATTATACCAAATAATTAGTGTATATTTTCGATTGCACTTTATGGTTAAATGATTACTTATTTAACTATATTTAGTTCCCAAATTATGTTTAATAAATCTTTTCTAAAAGTGGTTATTTGATTCTCAAATAGTTTGATTTTATGTTTTTTTTTTTAAATAAGTTCACAAATAGATTTTTTGAGATGTATTATTATTTAGAAGGATACTTAATTTCTAAAAGTAAACATAATTTCTAAAATTAAAAATCTTATATCAAAACAAACTAATTAATAATTTTTTTTATTTTGTTTTATAAATTTAATAGAGAATTAAAATTGTTGGCATTACTATTTTGTCCTGGATAACTATATCGGTATCATTTCAGACAATGAAGAAAAATTATCATATGATTTAAGACATGAGTGGTACATATACATTATCCAACCACTATAACATCATCATCGAGATACTACCTCATAATGCAACTCCACCGAAATCAACTTAATCGTTTCATATAGAAAGCTGAAAAAATTATCACTATTGTATAGATCGTAAAATTATGTACAAAGTGATATCAATTTTGTTTCCTAACAGACTTAATGTCCTTGTTGTTAACAATGAATTAAACAATAACGTTGTTGTAGGTAACTATATATATATATATATATATATATATATATATATATCATAATATATATTGATAAACTTCTCTCACAAAATATTAAATTTTTGTCTCTTACTATTATTCGGATTCAAAATAATTTAAGAGCGTTAAATTGTTCTAAATCACCCAAACTATATCTAGGGATATCTTGTTATATCATTTTAAAATTTTGATTATTTTAAAATTTATGATAAAATTAATTGTTTAAAATCTTCAAAAACATAGCCCTATTCATTATTCAATGATATGAATGATTACTAACTCATGAGTAAAATCAAATTTTTTTGGTATAATTATGAGATTAATTGCACAAGAGAAATTTAGTGATTCATCCTTTATTAATTACCTCCAATCTTAGACATACTTGATATGAAAAAGAAGTTCTTTTGCTGGAAGTTTAAGGAAACATCGAATGAGGATAGAATGGAAGTAGAAGTGTGTGTGTAATTCAATTTCTAAATCAATCAAGCCCATTCCTAAGACCTAAAGCAGGTTGCAGGCAGACAGGCAGCTGTGTTCAGAGAATTCTGTTCACACAAAATGAATCGTTGGAGCAAGCCAAAATATCAATTCCATTATTATATCTCCTTGGTATCTGTGAATTTATTTTGCTATATAAAATTATATAGTATTTTTATATCATTTTTAATATCACAATTACATATACAATATCTACCTAAAATTCAAAAATTTGGATGGAATTCGGTCTAGCGTACCCACGAAAATTTACATAAATTAATATATAATTTAGTTAGAGAATGGTTAATAAAAAAGTTTATGTATAGTGTTTTATGCATGATAGAATTCACAATCTTGGTTAAGATAATTTATTATAACTAATTGTGACATATAAATATTTTATGAACAATTCATATATAGTTTATCTTGCATATATAAGATTTAAATTTATAATGTAATTAGTTTGTATATATACAACAAAATTGAGTGTTATATCCCAAATTCTTGGAATTTGGAAACTAAAATTCTGGCGCAGTCTTTCAGCATGATCTTCTGCTAATTCAGTGTGTTTCATATCATGCACTGTGCTTATTTTGGGTATCATACTGTCATAATTAATTGTCCTTTCTTAGACCTTAAATAAAATTAAGCAGATGCTATATATAGTACAAGTACTTATAACTTACGTACGAATTAATTAATAATATTGGAATATTTCTTTTTTATGAAAATAATATCTCTTGTAAAAGCAGTTCTAGGTAAGTGAAAATGTGTTTGATTATCTTCTTAGCAAAATATTTACAAATGAGAATTAGTATTTAGACTTAACTAACCTTTTTAAGTATGTAACATTAATATGTATTTTTTTATTATGTTATCATTTATTAACTACTAATTATGGACTAGAATTAATAAATACTATTTTTATGAAAAAAATACAAGTGTAATTAGTAATTAATAAATAAGAATAATATACTAAGATAAAAGTATACAACTACACTAAAGATTCTTTAAGGGTTACATCAGTTAAGATTAGCACGAGATCTTAACATGTGTGTATTTACTTAAAAAGTTTAAATTAGTATCAAATTTTAAACCCTTTTCTCTAAAGCAGAGAAAAAGAAAGTTGTGAAATAATTTTAACAATCAATTGAATGAGTTTAGGGAATAATTAATCTCAAGAGAAATGAAAATTTTAGTACATTTAGTCTCAAGCTTTTCATAAATTTTTAACTTGTCTCTAGCCTTTTTAACATTAATTGTCCCCTATGCTTTTACTGCTCTTTGATTAAAACATATACTACAAGTTTGAGATTTGCTCACCAAGCTAAGTGTGAATGATTTATCTAATGCAAAGATATTAATGAATCATCTCGAATTTATACTTTTAACTTGTTTAACTAAAGTTTATATTTGCAGGTAAAATCCTCGCAAAATTTAAGTTCAAATACCATCCTCTTCATAGCCAGTAGCAGATACACTTTCTAATTATTAATCAAACTTCAACTAGACTTCAGACTATGTTAATTACAGAAGCTCTTATTGAAAAGCTAAATCATGCGTATGAGATCAGAGGCGATTTACAAGAAGTTGTTCCATCAATTAATTTGCCGAGTATTTCTGTTAATCAAGCCTGCACATTTACTATATAGATTTGGGTTTTTCTACAGCTATATATACAAATTAACATGGTGTGTGGGAGGAGCAAGGGTTCGAAAATGAACCATTTCGTATCCAAAAATCTTATATATATATAGCAAGCCTGCACACTGAATCATCATTAGTTTTATCTTACCAAACGATTTATGCTTCATTTCCAGCTTCATCGCTCGCCGTATAAGCGAAATCTGCTGACCATTTCATATCCATTTTTATAGATTAGGTAGCTCACTAGCTAGCAACTGCTGCACCAACCAACCTCAGCTCATTCTATATAATGTAATACACTCAACGCCAACAGAAAAAATGCCCACTTCCTGTCCCCTTGTAGATCAAGTGCTGTATCCTCATGGTCGGTGTGAGAATGGGGAGAGGAAGAAGAATATTGGAAGCTACGCAGTCTAAGTACAGTCTAAACAAAGCTAATTAGACACTTCCAATAGCCAAATACCATTCAATAACCTCGCAGTAAAAGCTAATTTTGTGATTACCAGACGACATATTATAGCAACTACTATTAATCTGCATCAGTCATTTGTACAACTATATAAATGACTAAGGGAAAGATTGGTATGAATAGTTTCCTTTTACTTGAAAATATATTTAATAATTAAGTACCAACTACTCACATTTTCACTGATATTAAACATTATGTGATTTCAAAGTCATAATAACTTAACCCCAAACAAAGCTTAAAGCTGGAATTAGCTCCACTAAAGCTGAAATTTGACATAATAGCTAGCTAGCTTTATTTTTTTGCTCTTTGCCAAAATAAAGCAAACATTTCACAAGTTGTTCGATGAAAAGGTTAAAGCTCATTTGCTCTCCAAGTCACTGTCTTTCAATCTCAAGAATTTATGTATGCAACTTATAATTAAAACTCTCATATGGGTTTAACAGTCGACCTGTACCATTCATGTGACATCGATGATCTCTGTCTGTGTGATAGTAAACAATATCGATCAAAAACATTTCAAACTCCAAACATGGAGTAATTGCAGTGGTCCATCCTGTTTTCTTTCCCACATAAAACTCCACCTCTGGCTTAATAAACCCTCCAAAAAGGAAGAAATCTTTGTGGCATACTTTTTAAACTGAAAAATGATTCAACAAAAAGAGAAAAAGCTTTATACACAATAAAGTTTAAGACATAAAGGCGGCCATTACTGAAATTTTAGACAATGTATGTCAGTAAAGGAAAAGGCAAAGCAGCTGGGGGACCACTGCAGTTCCCTCCCAACCAGTATGCATTGCAGTTGCATTGGTATTCGAGGAATTTCATATATTGCAGAGTGAGTTCTCGTTCCTACTTTCTAAGATCGATGATGAATACCACAATACCAGAACCAGAGCCAAAGTTATCTCTTTATCTCAGTTAAATTGGTTGTTTCTCATCAGCTTGGAGTAGCTTCTCAATTTCATATTCCTTTGCTTGCTCTCTCTCTCTGGTCCCAGTTCCTATGTATCATAAGGATACATTAATTCCCATCTGCCCTAGTAAGTATACCGATCAATTACCACCCTCACCAATTTACTTTCAATCAAAGTAATTATATGAAGATAAAGATAAGCAGGAAAGCAAACTAGGTTTTCCAAGAAATGCTCATCTACAATGAGAAGTCTGGTGATGAGGGGCCGCTTCTATCTTGAGTGGTTTTCTGAGAAAGATGCGAACTGTCATACTGAATCTATGTGACTGATAACTTTCATATCTCCGATCCAAGCTGCTATCTCTTATTAATGTTTTTAGTTTTATTTTTTTTATAATCCTTTAATTTTAACCTTACACTGTCGTGGACCCCAGCAAAAGAATAGCCAGCTAGTGGTGCACATTTATTTATAGTCCTGAAATCATTTTAACTACTTGCCATAGCTTGCCCCTGCTTGGTCCCCTCCCTCCTGCTCTCTCTCTTCTGTGAATAATACATGATGATACATAAAAGAGATGAAAATAAAGAAAAGAAGAAATGTCACAATCCATATTTGGTGTTCAGAAAATATATAAGATATACTTTTACAGTTTTACTGATATCCTTTCTTATTCTTCGCTAATGGATATATTGCTCTTTGCATTAACACATCAACGTTCTTAGCAGGAAAAACCCCTTAAAAGAAGCAAAACCCTAACTATAAGTTTTTTCTTTTGAGAAAAGCTTGCAGAGACAAACAGATGAATAGTGTTTAATAAGATATGGTGTCGACAGAGATTCCAAAAGCTAATAATATACATGTATACGGCTGTAATATTAATCGTAAGGAAGTCAGTGAGAAAAGGAAAGTAAATGGGTATTGAGAAAGTGGGGTTTTCAGGAATAGTCGTGGTCAATGCATGGGATGGGAGGGCTCAGATTCCCAAGCCACCCTTAGCAGGTAGCAGCTCAGATATAATAGATAGATAGAAAGATAGATGTAGAGATTATGAATGATCAGTAATCATTGCATACAAGTATGCATTTTTGTTTCTCTCTTATCTTCATCTGCCTCTGTACTGCCTCTCTTCTCTTGATAATCAATCTCTGTTACTAAGAGTGACACTACGTCTTCTCCCTAATCGCGGTTGCTGCCTTCTATAACTAAATATATATACATACACACACACACACACACACACACACATATATATATATATATATTGCAATCCATCTCTTCTTAATTTTCGTATCGCTGCTGCCAAGTGCTAATTAAGTTTCAACGTACATTCACGTAATCAATGCAGGAAGGGACCCTAGTTATATATGTACTGTTGTCGAAGTAATTGCTGATAATTTACCTGTTATTATTTAATTTCAATTATTCAAAATAGGGTAAAAGTCTTCTTAGTCCCTAAAATTTGGCTTAATACTTTTATAAATACTAATAATTTTAAAAAAATTCTTTAAAATCTTAATTGAATATAAAATAACAGTTATACTTAACAATAATAGTCATTAAAAATAACTAATAAATTTTTAAAATTTGATAAAATATATATTTATTTGAAATACAATAAAAATAATTACAACAAAATTATTTTAATATTATATTAGTAAAATAATTTTGTTGTAATTATTTGTAAGAAATTAAATAAAATTAAATTAAACATTCTTAACTATTAAAAATTAAATAAAAATAAAATTAAAAATGAAAAATAAATACATATACTATATATATACATATATATAACAAATAATTTTTTTTATATTTTAATTAAAATTAAAGTATATTATTTAACAAAAAATGTACTATATTTAATTATTAATTCTATTAACCAATGACATCAAATTCTCTCTTTTTTATATTTTTATTTATATTTTCATAATTTCTATTAAAAATATAGTGAACTTAATATTATCTTTTAAATAAATATATTATATAAAAATAAAATCTTAAAAGATATTTCAAATTTTTTTTGATAATTAAATGTCAAATTATTACTAAAAAAAAATAAAAGAAGAGGGTCTGAAATATTTTAGCATATGAATTTGGTCTAACTTTTTGATAGAATTACGTTAATAATAATTTTTTTCCAATTTTTTTTAAATAAAAAATTAAAATTTTGATCCTTAATATATTGTTAAAAATATTAAAATAGGGATTAAATCATTATAATTGAAAAAATATATTTTAAAAAGTATAAAAAATAGGTACTCAATTATTGTAATTAAAATAGTTATTTATTACGTTGATATTATTCAAAACTTTAGGGATACAAATGATACTAACCTTACTAGTCAACTAACCAAGTAGGGTATGTATCTATTTGTCAAAATTTGAGGGAGACATTTTTTTTTCTCCAAACATGAGGAAGGTATGTGTATACTTCTCCAAATATCAAAAGGGTATATATCAATTTTCCTATTTTATTTATAAAAAAAAAAGAGATAGATCAAGGACATTTTTTTACATCAAATCTTAACCCTTAAATTTATGTATATTAAATAATTGAGAGTGAATCTAAAATATTCATTAATTATATATTTTACATTCAATCTCAACTGTTGTGTATATATATATATATATATATATATATATATATATAGGTCCCTAGCCCCTAAGTCCCACTAATTTTTAAATTTTTTTATTATAATATTTATACTTTAAACTCACTTTTTAAGTTTATATATAATTTTGTCCCTAACCTTTATAAAATTATTCATATTTATACCCATTATTTATTATTTATTTTTAAAATGTTAGCGATTAGCTTTATCTTTTAAATATTTTGACTCCTCTAATTATCAATTTTTTTGCTTCACCCCCATATATATATACCACTTGTAAATTGCTATATATAAAAACTTTCAACAGTTAAAATTTACCTTACGTATGTATTAATTATGATATACTAATTGTATATACCAATTACGTATGTTATATTTTAATTTCAATCATTAAAAGTACATATATTTAATTGTTTGTAAATAATATAAAAAATTATATAAAGTTAAAATTTTATTAATCATTCCACGTGTATACACACACACATCTAAATAATTATGTATAGTATAAGTAGGGATGGGCACGGTCAGGTTCGATCTGGGTTTTTGAAAACTCGGACCAGACCTGAAAAATTCAGGTTTTTCAACTTTGAAATTGGACCGGACTGAATAAAAATAAAAGATCAAACTAGACCGGATCGGACCGAATATAAGAAAGAATCGAAATAAAATCGGATCGAAATGTTTAAATTTCGGATCGGATCGGGTTTTAAATTAAATTATTAATTTTTTTATATTTTGAAACGACGTCGTTTTTAAAAAAATATATTAAACAATAATAATTTCGGTCTAGTCCGAGTTTTTTTAGTCAAACCCAAAATCGGACCGAAAATTTCGAGTTTTTATAATTAAGAACCGAAACCGGACCGGTTTAAAGAAAATACCGAACCGAACCCGCCGGTTCCGGTCCGTTCTAGTTTGGGACAGGTTTTATGCCCACCCCTAAATAAAAGTTTTGAATGTTTGATCTATTGAATTAATTAGTCTCAATTATTTTCTTATAGTTATTTTCTATAGCTAACTTCTATTATAAGTAGTTTTAATAAAATTTTTAATGAGTATTATAACTGATCAGCCTAATAAACTAAACATTAGATGTACGTTTAGTAACATATACTGAATTTTATCAAATAAATGGGTTGAATTGTATTATATTTACATTATATCTGATTAAATGTAATATGAACTATAAAATTTTAAGAGTTATTATCAGATACCTCCCTTAAAGTTTGGCATAATATCATGTAGAAAATGCCTTTTAAAAACTTATCACTAACCTCCCCTAATGTTATAAGCCATTACTGGCATTTACCATAAATTTGTGCAATTACAAAATTTTGTCCCTAACGATTCAAGTGGGGCAATAATTTTTTAGTCCATCTACTTTGATAAAACAATAAATTAGTACATAGTTTATTTAATTTTAACAAATTAATCCCTACTATTCAAACTATTAATAAAATTTTATATAATTACTTATTTGCTCTTATTACTAAACATGAGCATAGAAAACATACTTGTATTTGATTGAACAAGCAGAAGACAACGATACAAAATCATTCAGACCCACAAAAATTGTAGAATCTATTAAAATATTTGTTCATATCCTATCTTGATGGTGAGATATGGTAAGTATAAAAATATAATCAATCTTAGTTACTCTTAACCTTATTCTTCATTTCTATCTCTACTCCATGGCACAAGTAATGTATTTTAAATTTTTAATACTACCAAAAATACTTTTAAACAGTAAAAAATTTAATTAATTTTAAATTTAACAATTGTATACATGAGATATATTAAATTTTATCTTCAATTTTTTAAATAATTAATCAAGTCAATTGATTTATGAGAATATTGTATGCATATATGTGCATATTATTATTCATAAATTATAATTTATCACGTTTATTTGCTTAAAAACTTATTTTGTATTATTTATTATTCTTGTTAATTAAATTTTTAGACTTTCTCTTTAAATTTTTTTTTTTATTAAGTTTTTATAAGTTTATGAATTGTTATTAAAAATTATATGTATTTTTTAGGATGTTAATGAAATTAATTTTTGAATTTATTAATATGATATATTAATTTGTAAAAAATAAAATTCTTAGGGTTAAGTTCTATGTTGGTGCTTACTTTTAATATTTTTTAATTATGTTGTAATAATAGGGACTAATTTGTTAAATTAAGATAAATTATATCTTAAATTATTTTTTTACTAAATTTCAAGATAGAAATGTTATTACTCTAAAATTGAATTTAAAATGATACTATTGAGCTTACATTTTTGTCCTTGACTCTATTAAATGGTTATAACAACTTATAACAATAGGGGAGGTCAGTGACAATATTTGAAAAAATACTTTCTATGTGATATTATGTCAAATCTCAAGGGAGGTATGTGATAATAACTCGAAATTTAAAATAATATTATTTTATTATCAATTTAAACTAATATATATTTTGTTTATATTAATTGATTATTAAAAAAAAAGTAATGATATCTAACAACTACTAGATATGACAATGAGAAGGGGTGAAGATGGAGACGCCTTTCCTATTCTCCAATTAAATTTAGTGAGGTAGGGATAGAGACTGTTCATATGTAGAATAGATTCCTCATCCCCACTTCTTTTCTCTATTTTCTTATTTATTTATACTAAATACTAACTAAAATTATCATTAATATATTATGGTATCATTTTTATGTCAGCTAGCTTTAAGGCTCATAATCCATTATTTTGATGATAACAAATATTAATAATTTTAACTAACCACATTCTTCTTGTAGCATCTATTATGATATTTTTAGCATGAAGAATTGGAGTAATTGTGAAGACTCAAAGAACATTCAAAATGAAAGCATTGAAGAAAATCATTATGAAAACTCTTGAGCAAATTAAAGAAATGAAGATATAAATATTAAGTGATTTTTTATTTGTAATGTGTCACTGAAATTGAATGTTGACTTGCACTTAAAATCTCAAAATATTTTGTGCACATTATTGAAAAATGAAGATACAGATATTATGTGATTTTTATTTGCAATGTGTCATAGAAATTGAATATTGACTTGCACTTAAAATCTCAAGATGTTTAGTACACATTATTGGTTTTTGAGAATCGGACCAAAATGCAAGATTTTAAAACCCTAAAAAAGGACTAAAATGCAAAGTTGTCAAAACTGTAAAAAAACTTATTCAAAGCACTTGGTCTAACAAAATCAGTTCAGATCAGTTTGGTCTGGTATAGATTAGTTTGGTCGACTAAACCAGACTAATTGGTCAACTGAACTAGTGGCAAAATGCTCTATCAGTTCGATCAACTGAATTGAACCCCTTAGTCAATCGAACCGAACTAGTTGATCAACCGACCCATCCAAATCGATCAACCGACTTCCTAGGTTTTTAGTTTTTGACTTTTGATTTTCATCTCGATCGACCGAATTGTACTATATGGTTGACCGATCCTTTGAAAAATTTGAAATCTAAGTCTCTAACGATTAGTAACTGTTAATTTTCTAACTTTCACTATAAATACTAGTCTAAGCTCATTTGAAACAAATTTTGCACCCTTGAAAAAGTTTGTTTCATGTTTTAGAAGTGGAATTCAAAGATTTGAGCTTTCATTTACAAATCAAACATCAAATTCATTGTACACTCTAGCATTCATTTGTAATATTAAAAAGAAAGAGTATTTGTGTATTACTTGATCATACTCTTTGATCAAGGATATTTTTCTTGTAATTATTATGAGGTTGAGTGTTAGAGAAACACACTTGGTTTGTGGTTTGAGTGACACCCTTAAGTCATTTGGTTATAGAGGTTGGAGAGGCACTCGATCAAGTCCTATTGGTATAAGGTTTAAGTGGCACCCGAAAGTTCGCTTGATATTATATTTGCTTGCCTTAGGTTGAAAGCATATTAGTGAAATCCTCAAGTGTGTGAGCTAGGAGGTCTGGACGTAGGCCGGAGATTCGCCGAACCATGTAAAAATCAGTGTTGTCTTTCTTAACCCTTTTACTCATTTAAGTTAGATTCTTATCATTATTATACATATTTCTCACACACTTAAATTTGTTTTGTGATAATTTATGAATTGGTTATGTTGAATTTTGTGTATTAAACTTGAGAAGAATTTAAATTTCTTAGTGCTTATTGTTGGGTTATTTTAAATTTGTTAAAATCTTTAAAAACCCAATTCGCCCCTTCTCTTGGGTTGCCTTAGTGGTATTTTATTATATATAATAATTATATTAAAATATACATTTCACTACTTGATAGGATAAAAAAATTATGAATTATAAATTTTTGTAATTAATTATTATCCTTATCTACATTCATACATACATACATATATATATGGAGTGAGGAGTACTAAACCGTTCTTTACCTTATTAACAATATAGAAATTAATCTCTCTTCATTCTCTATTACATCATTCCAATTTTATCTCACTTAGGGCAGATCCTCGTGGAACCACAAACTTATAGGGAATTTTACTGGCCCTAACAACCACTACTCCAACGTTAAACACTAGGGCCAATCCCCTTTTCCTCTTTCAGGTTTTCTGAAATACCTCATCACCCCCTGTATTTTCAAAATTGTCCCGTTAGGTCCATTCGTTAAATAAGTTAACGGTAAAATATCGTTTTGTCTAAAATGCCCCTGCTTGGTATGTGAGGACAGCAATGAGTCCCAATTGACAGTGAAATAGGCCCCAAATAATATATAATGACTTAATATTAATTAATAACAGTTTTAGTAATAATATAATATTTTAATAATACTACAATACAATATAATATAATATTAAAATATTAATAAAAATAAGTATTATACAATATTTAATAATAAGATAAAATTAATATTATACAATAAATATTTCATAACACAATCACACACTAAATACAGTCATATATTAAATTTATACAATAAAAATAAGTATTAGATAATTAATATTTCATAATACAATCACACATCAAATATAGCCGTATATTAATTTTATGATTTATTTATTGATTGTATATTTAATAAAATAATAAAATAAGTACTATATAATAAATATTTTATAGTACAATTACAACTAAATATAGTCATGTATTAATTTTATTATTTTGTTAATTTTATGATTTATTTATTTATTATATATTTAATAAAATAATAAAAATTTTATAAATTTTTTTTAATATAATTACGCACTAAATATACTCATGTATTAATTTAATTATTTTGTTAATTTATAATTTAGTGTTAGTTTTATGATTTATTTATTTATTGTATATAAATAAAAATATATTTATTTATTATTAAGTTTTCATTTTTTATTATTTATTAATTTATTTTCTTAAGTATCTTTGTGTGGGGCACGGTTTACGTTGACTATGGGCTGGAAGACAGAATGATGGAGCGTGTAATTACTATTATACCCTTAAAAATGAATTTTATCATTAACTTATTTAACGGATGAACCTAACAGAACAATTTTGAAGATATAGGGAGATGATGAGGTATTTCAAAACATTTGAAGGGGGGAAAAGAAAATTTACCCTAAACACTGTCATGATTGTCAATCTCATCACTATTTTTAAAATAATAGTAAGAACAAATAATAAAAAAATAAATTTATATAATATCGACATATTTAACAATTTATTGTCATAATTTAAAAATAAAAAAGATTAATATAAAAATATTATAAAATAACAATAAAATTTAACTTTAATTATAAAATTAATTGTAGTTTACCATATGAGTGATGTTCATATTATGAATTCAATTAATCCTAAAATAAGTAAATGAAGAAATGCCACTTAGCCTTATTATGGCCTTTTTCTTTGGTTGGTTTGGTAATTTTTTATTATAAAATTAAAAAAATTAAAAGTATAATTACATTAATAATTATTTCTAGTATAATAGAATTATAATTATCAAATAAATATGATTAATCATATATATAATTAGTATGAAATATAAAATAAGTGATAAATTAATATAGAGATTAAAATATATAAAAAATATTTTTTATATGAAAGAATATAGCAATAAATATAGTCATACTGAAACATTATTTGGAACTAAGTTTTAATTAATGTTTAGAATTTTAATTTTTAAATAATATCATATAAATTAATTTTTTAGATAATTAAAATAATACGATAATTTATTAAAATAATTCAGTTAAATTTAAATAATTAATTCTATCAAACTACTTAAAATAAATTATACTGAAATATATAGATGAGAGGTAAAGTCTTTACTTTTAGGAAAGGAATGATGATTCTCTCGCTAGAGGGCTACAGAGATTTCTTAGGAATTTTCTTTCCGACACCTTTGGTTCAACTAAATAAAATAATCTTATTTTTAGAATGTGATTAGAAGTTTATACTTTCTAGTTTCTAACTAAGAACACAATATCTAAATTATAAATTTTATTTATCTTAAATACAAATAAAATCGAACATAGACGTAAAAAATAAAACTATCGCTATTTAATTAATTGTTAAGATTTACATTATACACAACTTCATTTAAATAAATTTGAAATACCATCAAGGCAATTCAAGAGGGAGAGTGAATTAGGTTTTCTAAAATTAATAAACTAAAATGTAACAAAAATTCTATTTCAAGAAAGTTAAATTCTCTTAAAGTTATATACAAAATTGAATGTACAATTTAAATACATAAGCACAATTAAATTCACGTGTGTGTGAAAAAATATGTGAAACAATTATAAACAAAAATAAAGAGTTGAGGAAAAGAGAAATCTAACACAATAATTTTTTACGTGGTTCGGTAAACTCTAGCTTATATCCATACCTCTAAGTCAACTCACTTGAGGATTACATTAGTTATGCCTTCAAACCCATAGGCAAATAAATACAACTCCAAGTGGATTTTTGGGTGCCATTAAAACCTTACACAAGAGGTCTTCACGGGTGCTTCTCCAATCTTACAACCAGATGACTTTTGGGTGCCACTTAAACCTTACAACATAAAAGAATTTAAACTCAATTTAAACTCTTTCTCTCTCAAAAGATTACAAAAAAAAATAATCTTAATAAAATAAATTGATCAGGTACAAGATAATAATCTCTTTTGATTTACAAGTGAAATACACGAGTGTGTAGAGAATCGATATATGAATTGCAAATATAAGCTCAAAATACTTTGAATTCACTTATGAAATATTTTTTTCAAAATTTTCAAGATGTGCAAGATTAATTATAAATGAATTTGGGTTAATATTTATAGTATAAAATAAAATATAGTCGTTACTAGTCATTTACAGCTGTTGGAACAAAACTTTGAAAAGTTGGCATTTTAATCCATTTTCTAAGTTTTGAAAATCTTGCATTTTGGTCTCATCATTGTTATTGACCATTTTAGATTCAAAATAAAAAATAGAGAAAATATCAATTTCCTCCATAATTTATTAGTATTTTACTAGTTACATCCCTACTATATTAAAACTACCATTTACCTTCCTGACATTTATATTTTTCCAGTTTTACCCTTCGATTTAAATAAATAATTTAAATATGAATCGAATAAGAACCGATTTTCTTAAAACTACAAAAATATAAGTTCTCAGTAGGAATCAAACCTGAGAACTAGGTAAAAATTACCTATGCCTTAACCACTAAATCTACTTTAATTTTATGAACAATTTATACAATCATTATAATATGACTCATTTCAAACACATATATAATAATTATTAAGAATAAAAATAATTTTAACTACTATTTTTTTAAATAATAAGGAAAATTTTAATTAATACAAAAGATGTAATTTTAAAAATCAAATCAAATCAAAATAATAAATATTTTAATGATTATAAATAATTTTATTATTATTTTAATTTAAATTTATAATATCCCATATAATAATTTTATTTTTTATATATGTAATTAGTCTGAAGTGATTATTATTAACCATAATAATAAGAACTTTAAATTATTTTAATAATTATAAAATTATTTTTATATTATTACATCATTTATATTAAATAATAAAATTATTTATAATAATTAAAATATTTATCATTATTTATAATTAATTTTAATTATTAATATTTATGATTACATATTTTATAATTAGTCTGAAGTGATTAATAATAATAATAATAATAATAATAATAATTTTATTTTAATAATTATAAAATTATTTTTAAATTATTACATATTTTATATTAAAATCTTTCAAATTAAAATAATAATAAAATTATTTATAATCATTAAAATATTTATTATTTTATTTTGATTTGATTTTTAAAATTACATATTTTATTTTAATTAAAATTTCTCTTACTATTTAAAAAATAGTAGTTAAAACTATTTTTATTCATAATAATTATTATATATGTGTTTGAAAAAGAGTTATATTATAATGATTGTATAAATTATTCATAAAATTAGACTGGATGTAGTGGTTAAGGCATGGTAATTTTTACCTAGTTCTTAGTTCAATTCCCATTGAGAACTTATATTTTTACAATTTTAAGAAAATCGAATTATTTATTTAAACCGAAGGGTAAAACTGAAAAAATATAAATATCAGGGAGGTAAATAGTAGTTTTGATATAGTAAGAATATAACTAATAAAATGCTAATAAATTAGGGAGGAAATTGGTATTTTTCCTAAAAAATATAACTAACACTATTTTGTGGTTCACTGTGCATTGCTTTTCTTGAACCATTACATTGTACACCGATTTGGCTTGGTTTGACTAAACCAAACAGTAAACTAAGACTGACGATGTTTGACTTTTTATAAGGTCTTAAAACTTTGCAATTAGGTCCATACTCAATTTTGAAAATCTTGCAAATAGACCTTTTACAAAATGGTTCATTTCATTTGAAAATAAATTTTTTTTCCAAAACCAAATTTATTTCCAAGAGAAAATTGTTTTGTGAAAAATATATTTTCTAAAAATATGATTTTAATGCAATTTAGGGAAATATAATTTCGAGCTTATTAGTGCAAATTATAATTAATTCAAAGACATATTACAATAAATTACCTAATGTGTGCATGTCTTTAATTCTTCAAACTTCTCCTTAATTTGCTCTCGGGGCTTCCAATTTTACAATACCTTGATTTTCAATATCCTTTTGATGTTCAATTTGTAATTCAAATCTTCATACTAAAAATATCACAAAAAGTACTACACAAAGAATTTGCTTAATCAAGGATGTCAATGATTATTATCATCAAAATAATGACTTATTTGCCTTAGGGCTAACAATCTCCCTTTTTTTAATGATGACAAACTGTTGACTGCCAATAAAAATAATTTACAAATAATTCATAAATTGGCAGCAATGCAATATTCATGCTGCCCCTCAATAATAGCATCAATTCAACATATAAGCTTATGAGCATTCACACAAGTAGGCATTTAATTTAAGCATTTGGCAATCAATCATCCTTCTCCCCTTTTTGTTATCATAAAAGAAATATATCAAATATAACAGTATGATAAAAATATTAGAAGCAAATTGTTGACAGATTAAGCTAGAAAACTTTTCTCCCCCATTTTGTTTCAAGAGTGCATACATTGAAACATTCAAATCACCACTTATTCATAAAACAAAATGCACTCATCACATGAAATTAATGCAACGCAAACAAAAAAAGAAAATAAATAAATCACATCTCCCCCTAAGTGTATTTCATATTTCAAACAAGCATGCTTACAAATGCGAAGTACAAATATGCTTTCAATGCTTGAGCCAAGAACTGTGAATATATAAAGCAATGAAAAGAAAAGTTAAGAATTTTGATACAAATTTTGCTCATTCACAAATTCTTCTTTTTACATTTTATCCAAGCATATATTGTATTCCATTGGGTGTTTCTCTCCACCATAAATCCTTAACAAGGAATCACCCATTATTCCTTGATTTTGATACTTACAAAAATATTCAAGTTGTGCACTTTGGTACTCATAACCCTTTGGGTCCTTCAGTGTTAGTTTTGGTTCACTTTGGAACTCAAATCTTTCTAATTGGATACATGTGTTTTTCTTAATGGGGTATGTATAACTCATGTGTGCCATGCCATTATAATAATTGCATGCTATTTTTGAATCATTTATAGAGGTAGCCTTCACAAAACAATTTTTCATATATTTTTGTTTAATGTAAGGCTTGTATCTAATACCTGCTTTGTTAAAAATACATTTTTGGGATCCAAGTAATTTTTTGACCATTGGTGAGTTTTAAAACAATTTCATTCAATTCAATGGTTCTTTTCTTGAGTGCCTCATTTTCTTTTATAGCATGAAGTTTAGAGTTCTCAAGATTTTGTGAAACACTTGACTTTTCTTTAAGAAGAAGGATTTCTTTTTCAAAAGCTTTTCTCTCATCTTCAAAAACAATGATTTTATCTAGCAATTATCAATTTCATTTTTAAAAATTTCATTTTCTTTTTGCAAACTCTGCAAATTCTCATTTTCTTCTTTCAAATAAATTTTCTCATTTTTCAAAGTTAAATTCTCATTTTCAAAAAAGTTTTTCTGTTCTTTCATTGATTTAATCTCAATGGTAAGATTATCAATTTCCTTTTCGAGAATGTTGTTTTCGAAAATCAAATTTTCAAAACTTTCATACAATTTTTCATATGCTTTTGAGAATTCATTGTATGAAAAAAAAGGTTCGAAATCACTTACCTCATCATCTCCAAATGCCATAAATCACATAGGTGTCTTTATTTTTACTTTCATCTTCATGCTTGTTGTTGTAGTCTATAAGCGTTCCAAGACAATTATCATTTTGCTCAAGGTGTAAGTCTTTAGTCTCTTTAGTTTTGTCACCTCCATAAAATTTTTCTAGGGCACACTAAATATCGTGAGCGAAATTGAACATAGAAAATTTATTTACATTATTCCTATTTAATGCATAAGATAAAATATTTAAGGCTCTTACATTTAAGGATGCATTTTTCCTATCAATGTTGTTCCATTCGTTTATTAATTTGGGAATGAATTTATTATCAACAATAATGATAAGCGCATAGAATATGAGTTTATTGGTTGTTTTTGAACCCAAAATGTTTTGTATATCCTCAAGCCATGTTATTATTTGATGATTTTATGTGCAGTACAAGAAAGCAAGAAAATAATTATCCAAGGTGATTCTAGTATTAAAGGAAGTAGCATAGAAGTCGGGAGGAAGATCAGGACTAAAACGCAAAGTTTCAGGGACTAAAGTGTAAGAAATTCAACATTGAAGGGTAGTATGCATGGTGCACCCCCGCCATGTATGATGCCCAAACCCTTGGCTAAGGTTAGTAGCAATGGTACCATCGCGCCGTCCTCTATGCCAGCTTAATGGCCCTGTGCCACTTGGGTCTTTATTTTACAATCTCACACAATTTTTGGCCATTGGACCACCAAGTTATAGCCAGATTTAGTTCACTCCTTATGTTTTCTTTAAGGGTTAGCCACCATGTCCAATTTTAAAAGAAGGGATTTTAGAGTGAGAGATAGAGAAAAGTGAGAGAGTTCTAGTAAGAGAAAGGTGAAAAATCTACAAATGCTTGGAGGAAATCGGAAGATTACTTGAAAAATTGCAGATTTAAAGCATCAATCAACCGAGTTCTATCTACAAATTCTATTTGTTTTTATTTTATTTTATTTGTTCTATTTTGTTTAATGATGATTTCAAGATGATGGGGATGTTAGATATTAATATGTTAGGCTAAATTCTAGATTCTAGAGTTTTGATGTAACCTAGTTGGATTATGTTTTGGTTGATTGAGAAATTGTTAATATAAGAATATTTTATTCATTTTTTTTTTTTGCATTTAAAGCTTCTAATTTGTTAGAAAATGAATTAGTTGTATTTTTATGAATGAATGAATGCTTAGGATAGACTAATTGTTTATTAGGATAAAGAAAACGTAGTTTATGAATGTTGAGAGTCTAGGAGGATATTGATGTCTAGATAATCAAATTAAAGCTAAGGACGTCAAGAAACGGGGAGGTAATTGAGTCTTTGGATATTAATAACTAGTAAAGCTAAAAAACCGTTTGATTAATCTAATCAGCTAGGAATATTGGCTAAGTTGGTTAGATTAAACTAGGAATATTGATTCTCCAAAGAGGTAACTAGGTTAAATTATAACTAGCGATTAGTGGATTAGAGAAGAAAGTATTAGTATTCCCAATTACGATAAATATAGTAACAATCAGGGGAAGTTAAGACCCCTAGAACTATTTCCATATCAATTTTACACAACTTGCTTTATTAATTCTATTTCTTATTATTTTTCTTCTTTTTAAATTAGTAAATTCGTTTATTATTTTTGTTAATTTCATCTTTCGAACTAAGGTTGGTTAGATAAAGTTGATTTACCATAATCGTAGTAATTAGTTTAAAACTTGAAAAACTTAGTCTTTATGGGTACGACAAACCCTTTTTATCACTATACTACTTGTACGACCTTGTATACTTGCGAGTTTATGAGGTTTTGTAAAATTTCATAATCTATGGATTGCAAGAATATCATCATCTAATTTTTCAATATGCATAATCATTTCCATTGAAAAATGGAGTTCAATGGTAGATTGTTCCTCAACATATCTTAGGGTTTCCATGGATCTCTCTTAGATGGTTAAGTTTTCTTTAAAAGCAACAACCTCTAATATCAAATGAAATACCAATAAGCCAACCCAAGAGGGGGTGAATTGAGTTTTCTAAAATTAATAAACTAAAATGCATCCGAAATTCTAAGAAAATTAAATTCTCTTATAGTTAAATACACAAAATTGAATGCACAATTTAAATAAATAATCACAAATTAAATTCATGTGTGTAAAAGAAAAGTGTGAAACAATTATAAACAAAAATAAAGCTTTGAAGGAAAAAGAAATCTAACACAATCATTTTTACGTGGTTCAACAAACTTTGGCCTACGTCCACATATCTAAACTAACCTATTTGAGGATACCACTACTTATGCCTTTAAACCCAAAAGCAAATACAACTCCAAGTAGACTTTCAGGTGCCATTAGAACTTTACACAAGAGCTCTTCACGGGTGCCTCTCTAATCTTATAACCAAGTAACTTTTGGGTGTAACTTAAACTTTACAACACAAGAGAATTTAAATTCTCTCTCTCACAAAGATTACAAGAGAAAATAATCTTAATCAAATAAATTGATCGAGTACAAGATAACACTCTCTTTAGATTTTACAAGTGAAATACTAAAGTGTTTAGAGAATTGATATATGAATTCCAAGTTTTTCAAGATGTGGAAGATTAATTCCAAATGAATTTTGGCCATTATTTATAATAGAAAATAAAATATGATCGTTACTAGCAATAGCAGTTGGAACCAAACTTTGAAAACTTGAATTTTGGTTCATTTTCTAAGTTTTGAAAACTATGCATTTTGGTCTTGTCACTGTTAATTGTTTGAATTCAAATTCAAAAGTATACTCCATTGATACTAATTCATTGTTCATTGTACATTACTTTTTTGGAACTGTCACACTGTACACTAGTTCGGTTCAGTTTGATTTAACCAAACAATGAACTAAGATTGACCTAAAAAATCTTTAAAATAAGCCCTTTGCAAAATGGTTCCTTTTATTTAAAAATAGTTTTTTTCATAAAACCTTAATTTATCTCCAAAAGAAAATTGTCTTATGCAAAATATATTTTCTAAAAATATGATTGAAAAATATATTTTCTAAAAATATGATTTTAATGCAATTTAAAGAAAATATATTTTTAAGCTTATTAATGTAAATCATAATTAATTCAAAAACACATTACTATAAATCACTTATATGTGTGTTTGTGTTTTCAATTTTTCAAACTTCTCCTTACTTTGCTCTTCAGGCCTTCAATTTTTCTCTTCATAAATACCTTGATTTTCATTATCCTTTTGATGTCCAATTTGTAATCTAAATTTTTATGGTAAAAACATTCAAAAAATATTGCACAAAGAATTTGGTTAATTAAGGATATCGATGGTTATCATCATCAAAACAATGGCTTATTGGCCTTAAGGCTAACAAAATTTACATCTATGTATGAAGTGTCAATACTTAATAGTGTTAAAAATACAAATTCTTTACAAACTAATACAATATTATTTTATAATTGTCACATGATATATGTCATTAGTTTTATATTTTTATTCAGCTAATATTGTTATACCCAAAATTCTTGATTAATGGGTTTAAGTCCAAACTAATAACTAGAGATATTTAACCCCGTAATAAAACAACTTAAGAGCCCAACTTCATTGAAAAATAATTAAAAAAACTAAATACATATATAACTTAATGAGAGACCTTTGTTTCTAGTGAGACAATTAATTTTTAAATGAGACTACTACCTAAACGATTTTAAGAGAAAAAGGAGGCAACAATTGTAAATAAACCACTGGAAGATCTTATTACCTGAAGGTAAGGGAGTAATCTAAAAGAAGTGGGAAGCTTTCTTGATTGTAAAGTTCAACATCGCTTACTACCAATGTATTGTAAACACTCATTAGAAAGGGAGAGACTTCATTAAATTGAAAATCTATTAACTCCCATAGAGTATTTACACTTAGATGTGAGTAGACGCTTAGGGAAGTGGTTTCTTTAAGTGGTGAAACCAATCACTATTTTCTAAGGCTAAAAGCTCAAGCGAAAGAGGAGAGAAATGACTATACTCCTTTCCTAATAGCATAAAGGCTTAAGAGGAGAGAGAAACAACCGTACTCTTTTCTCAGTTACACAAAGTCTTAAATGAAGGAGATAGCAACTAAAATCAACATTAGTCTTACACATTAAAAAATCATAAGAAGCCATGAGTATGTTATATGGCATTTAGACATTAACACTTGTCAAAAGAAGTTATAGAATCCTTGTCAAAATAGTGAATGAACATAAAAGCTCAAATTTTTACTTTGCAGGTATTGATGACTATAGCTACTTTGATATCGAAGCTGATGATGAAAGTCCATTCAAGAATAAAAGGACATTCATTTTAGGTGTTAAAGACAAATTGTGGTAAATTTTGAAAATGAGATCTCTACACAGTGCCAACTAAACCGCCTTACCCAGATCCAAAATTTTATTATTAACTAGGTGATGGTTGTCCTTATGGTGGTAGAGGACGGAGAAATAAGACCTTCAATCTTAAACGCTAAGCAAAAAGGCTCGTTATAAACATGAATAAAATATTTAATCTAATCAACCAAGGATAAATTATATGGAGGAAAGGGT
Organism: Melia azedarach; assembly: GCA_028052125.1. Classification (NCBI taxonomy): domain Eukaryota; kingdom Viridiplantae; phylum Streptophyta; class Magnoliopsida; order Sapindales; family Meliaceae; genus Melia; species Melia azedarach. The sequence continues at coordinate 12,066,203 of CM051394.1, forward strand.
TCTGATGCCTTAGACAACAATGTGGTAAATTTAAGTTCTAACTCTTTTAGTAACAGGTCGAGAGAGGACCTTGAACAAGGAGACCTTATGCATACACTAAATGAATGACAAGCAAAAAGGATAAGGGTAACAAAGCAATTGCAAGAAAAAGCTTATATTGAAGTAAACCCCTTTAAGCTTGCATTTACTTTAATGTTATAAAAGATGATAAAACTTGAACAAATGGTAAAAGAGATATGTCTTTAAGACATGAGTATAGCAGAACCTAAACCACTATTTACTGACAATATCATGCTGGTGTGGTACCTTGAACGATTCCATCTCCTCAGATTGAACCATATAATGGACAAAAGTATCCTCTTGAGCATATTGAGCATTATCACTTTTTGATTGAAGTACAATGAGCAACTCATAAAATTCTTTATAAAGTATTTCCACTCGCTCTTCATGATGCAATAAGAAAATGGTTTAGGTGTTTATGTCCTCATTCCATTTCTTCATTTTATGAACTCAGTAATGAGTTCATTCCTCACTTTGGCCATGCATATATATATGTACATGTCTATTAAACAAAGGGAAAAAGATTCCCGAAGAGATAACATAAGATGCTATGATGCTGAAATGACTCAAGTAGATAGGCTGAATGATAGGGTTGCCTTCTCAAAGATGATAGAAGGTCTTCTACTGAGCAAAATCTCTTGGTTTTATGCTAAGAAACCCCTAATAACCTATTCTGAGTTACTTGAAAGAGCAAAGAAGTATGCAAATGCTAAAGATCAACACTAAGAATAAGGAAGAATGAGGAAGAGAGGTCGCAGAAGGAAAGGAAGAGATATGATCATTATCTTAATTAATTTAGTCAAAACAAATGAGATTTTTGAATAAAAGAGCAAGTCGAAGATAGTAGAGCTTGATCACAACATGCTACCCATCTTATATAATACACAAAATTGAATGTTGCGTATGGCAAGGTCTTCACACAAATAAAGGATTGTTTAATGTTGAAGCAGCTACCACCTCTTAAAGGACTTCTTTTAAGAAGGAATATAAAGAAGTATTGCCATTTTCATAAGGAGTTTAGTCACGAGACGTCAGAGTGCTTCGATTTAAGAGACCAACTAAAAGATCTAATGAGACCAGATGATTTTTAAAAGTTTGTTAAAAATCATCCTCTTCAAAATTTTGGTTATATAAAAGATCAACCTAAATTCTTTAAGAAAATAAAAGGGAAAAAGAAGGAGAATATACATAGTGAAGAGGATGTCTAATGTGAATATTATTTATGGGGGGCTAGCAGTATGAGATACAAATAATGTAAGAAAAAGCCTCTTCCATAAAGTTAAACATTAGTCATTGGGTGTCGGCATCAATATCATCGATCATATTTTATTTGAGGATCAAATAAGGGATATTCTCATCGTCTTTTCTAAAGATAATGCAAGAAAGCTTCATCACCCTCATACTAATGTCGTAGTTGTCACATTGCCTGTGGCAAATAAGAATCTACATAGAATCCTTATTGATAATGAAAGTGTGGCTGATATATTGTTCATGTCAGTCTTCAAGAGAATGAGTCTAGATACATCAAAGCTTTAACCCTATGTCATTCCTATGAAAGGCTTTATAAGTGGAGACATACTCGAAGGAATAATGGAATTGTTTTGTTACATTTAAGATAAGCCCTACTAAAATGTCTCAGATGGTAGATTTTGTTATGGTAGACCATCATAGCTCTTACAATGCAATTCTTAGACGTCCTACCCTTTCTACTACATGCCACCACTCAAAGGTATAGTTTTACCATGAAGTTCCTGAACGATGAAGTAAAAGTTGTAAAAGGTGATCAACTATAAGCTCATGAATGTTATGAAGAGGCCTTCAAAAAAGGAAAGGAAAGGAAAGGAAACCATGCAACTTATGAGTGTAGATCTGAGAAAAACTAGGGAAAACAACTGTGCTTCTCTAGTTGATGAGTTGATAAGAGTACCCCTTAAAGAATATAATGAGAAAATGATCAAAATTGACTTTCAACTCTCAAGTTAATTAAAGAAAGAATTAATCTCATTTCTTAATAAACATAATATTTTTTCTTGGAGTCATGAAAATATGCTTGAGATTAATCCATCGGCTAAGTATAGACCCAAAGGTTAAAACAATTAGACAAAAAATGACAAGCTTGAATACTAAAAGGTGTGTTGTTATGAAGGAAAAGTTATGTAAGCTAATGAAAGTTGGTTTCATCAAATAAGCTAAGTACCCATAATGGGTTGCAAATGTAGTCATGGTAAAAAAACTAATAGAAAATGGAGGATGTGTGTCAATTTCATAGATCTTAACTAAGCATGTCCTAAGGATAATTTCCTTCTTCCTTAAATTAATCAACTTGTAGACTCTACAGCTAGTCATGAACTTCTAAATTTTATGAATGCTTACTCAGGGTACAATCATATTAAGATGTATGATCTTGATCAAGAAAAGACTGCTTTATAACTAATCGAGCCCTCTAATGCTACATGGTTATGCCCTTTAGTTTAAAGAATGCAAGAGCAACCTATCAACGATTAATGAAAAAATATTTTCTAAACAAATTTTTCATTCAATGGAACTGCATATTAATGATATATGAGACACTTGTACCAAAAAAAGTGTCAAAAGAAAAGAATAAAAGTATAATAATAAATTTGAAGTGGTAGGGCGGTAGCTTTACATGTGTGTGAGTATGTGTGTCTGTGTGTGTATTCAATGTTTCTCAAATTAGATGGAAACGAAAACAGAAGCAAAATAAGGTCAGAGGGAGCGAAGGAGAAAGAGAAGAAACCAAGAAAAATAAGACGAGAAAAAGAAAAATAGAAAAGAATTCTCTGTAGGAAAATAGGAAAAAATACTGGAAAAGGTTTAGGAAGTTGAATATATATCTAGAAACCCAATGGATGTCATATTTATAAAATTAGAGTAGGTTTTTTCTTGTATTTACGATATGTATTAGGTTTTGAATAAGTTTTAACAGTAAACTGTTGAATCTTGTAATTTTAAAGAGCAATGCAATAATAATCCCAGGGCGAATTTTCCAGAGTTTAGAAACATCAACAACCGTTCTCGTAGTCTCATTTAGCTACTTCCAGCTTCTAAGTTTAATTACCATAACTTTATCCTTTGAATTTGTCTTCGTATTGCTTGGTAATGACCCTTGTTGCCTCTTCGTCAACAAAATTACCATTTGCCTTATTTGCACCTAAAGATTTTGAATGGATGCCACTTGATTTTGCACTGTAGTCTCGGTCTTCATCATAAACTTGAAAGTGTTCACGGTGAGTTGAGCAAGAGCGTCTTCTAAGTTAACCTTCTTCTCTTGAGGTTGAAATTTGGTAGGTCGTCTTATGGCATTTTGTTTTTCCCTCCAAGAAAAAATTTGGATGATTCTACCATCCTTAATTATAAGTGTTTGAGTAAGCATTATTCTACTATAGATTATAATTCCCAACATACTGAACTTGTTTGGAAGGTAAAGCAGCAAAAAAGGTACCAACTTGACAATTAGTGTTAGGTCGGGTACTATTGCATATACACAAACCACCGGTGAAATATGAATAATATTTGCAATTATGGCTCCAACTTCCATAGTCAATATAGTTAACTGAGTAGTGAGTGAGGCAAGGTTATTTACCTCATGAACTCTAAAGACTTTCTTTAATGTCAATCATTTTGCTAGCCATATACGCATTGGCGTCCATCTTCTCTAACAAATCATAAGCCTTATTAATATTTTTTTTCCTATTAATGCACCTTATACTACTGTATCTATAAGTGTTCTAGGTTAATTCCCCAAACCATTATAGAATGTCTGAATTTAAGGCCATTTAGGTAAGCATGGTATAGGCATCTCCTCATCATGTCCTTATACCTAGAGATGGTAAAATGGGCGAGCCGGCCCGAGTCCGGCACGGGCCCGCCTGTGAATAGTGTTGGCACAGCCCGACATGCTCGATACTGTTCACAAGTTGGGCCGAAAAAATCGGCCCACGTGCCGTGCCGTGCCATCAACAATACTTGGGCCGTGCTGTGCCAGCCCAGTTATTGTTCATGGGCTAGGCCGTGTGGGCCACTTTATTATTTTTGTTACTATTCAGCCTGTGAATAGTATTTTAGTCTAAATAAAATAGTTTTTATTGTTAATAATTAATAAAAATTTAATTTTAAATAATAAAACTTAACTTATAAAATTATTAAAATAAAATTTAATTACCCATATAATTTTAATTAATAAAAATTACATAAATTTTTAAATTAAATCTAAATATATAAAATTTTATATAGATGAAATATAAATTTTTAATTTTATAATTATATTGAATTTATATAACAATTATATTATAGTTAATTTTAACATACCTAAATTAGAAAGAACTTTGTTTTGTAAATTTATAATTTGTAATATTTGCTTGTATTGTTAAACGTAATTTGTTATTTAGATATAAAAAGTAATGAAATAAAAAAGATTAAAAAAACATGACATTCTAAATAAATAAAACATAAAATTTTTATTTTTATTATTATAATTATATAGTTTGTATAAAATTTTGATGGATAACAATTGTTTTAAAATTAATTTATAATTTTATATATAAGATTTTATTTAAAAAAGTAAAAGTATAATAAATTGATTATTGTTAATGACTTTACATGATATTAATTATAACTAAAAATAAATGATAATCATAATTATATTATGTGTTTATAATTTTATATATATGAATATCTAAAATATTTAATTATATTGCAATAAAAGTATAATTAAGTATTGTATTTTATTATAAATTATAATTATTCACTTAAAATTTTTATTTAATAGTAAATAATAAATATTATAAATTTATTATTTATCAAATATATTATTATTTTAAATTTGTTTAATTTATTATTATTTTTAATTTTAGAAAATTATTGATTAGTCAATAAATTTTTATTAATTTAAATTAATTTTTAATTTTTATAACATAAAATATATTAATAATAGTGAATTACTATTCATATTGGGTCACTATTCATATTATTATTCATATTTTGCACTGTTCATGAGCGGCCCAAATGGGCTTATGGGCCATGCTAGGTTTGTCTTTTAATGGGCTAAGCTGGCACGGTATGCATAGTAACAATGCCGTGGGCTGTGTTGGGCTTATAAAATTTACTGTATAGGCCGTGCCGACCTGACACGTGAGCCCACATGGGCTGAAATTTCATAGGCCGTGCCGGCCCAGCACGACGCATTTTCCATCTTTATTTATACCTCTCCTAAACCACATGTTGTTCGCTTGAATTGAGGGTCTCCTAATATTGGTTGAAGCCCTCCATTAGTTGTTAGGATAGCACAATCACTTAAAGCTCATTGTTCTTTAACTCCAATATTATCCTCAAGGTTTTGCCCAATAGCGCTAATTTATAGTGATAAGTGTGTAGAATATGCACTGATCGGGTATTTTGAGACTTGAATTGTTTTGTAAATCCTCAAGTTTAGTTAATATTTGATGAATTTTAATGTTTTGTATAGGGAAGATAGCAAACGGACATTGAAAATGAAATCGACTTGAGAAAGCAACGTCGAAAAAGTCGAAAAGGAAACAAGGACCAAAACGCAAAGCTGAAGGGACCAAAGTGCAAGGAAATCAAAGTTATAGGGGATGACGCGCCAGCGCCACGGAGGTGCTCAATCGGGCCACCCATTCATCCCATGGCGCCCTAGTGCAAATTTCGGGGGCTCCAGCGCCCCCTAGACATGTTTGGACGATTTTTTGCCAAAAGATCATCACCCAATGGCCTGATTTGGATATCTTTTAGGTTTATATGATTTTAGGATGATAGCCACCAGAGGGAAGCAACCTAGAAGAGAAATTGAGAGGTTTTTGAGTGAAAAAGAGGAAGAACAAGTGAAGATCCTAGAGAGAGAAGTGAAGTGATTCAAGTTGAAGCCCTTGGAAGAGGACTTGAAGGAGGATTTTATCAAGTTTGTGGGAGACCTAGGGCAAAACTATTATCACCCTCTCCCTGTGAAATTTTTTTTTTTTAAGTTTGTAGACTATATCCCTCTCTCTTTAGAAATTTTTTTACAAGTTTGTGGGAGACCTAACACACACCTACTATCGCTCTCTTCCCCCTAATTTGTTTTTTATTAAGTTTGTAGGAAACTAAAGCTCACGTTTTATAGGTATCTATTGTTATAACTTTTCTTTAAAATAATAGAAAAATTTAGTTAATTATTAAGCTAAAATAAAGGTTCTCCTACCTTCTCTCAATTTGTTTTTGTGGTGAGTAGGAAAAGGGATAAATTGAAAAAACCTTCTCTTTCTTTTTTTACTACCATATGAGTAAGAGAGGTGGTGAATTGAAAAGAATAAAAACCCTTCCTTTCTTTGCTGCCGTGAAGGGGAGAGGGGTAAATTGGAAAAAAAAACCTTCTCTTCCTTTCTCTTTGCCGAATAGGAGAAGGGGATTATTTTATTATTAAAAAAGAAAAAAAAAATTGTCCTCTCTTTTTATTTTTTTTTGGCTAAATGGGAGAAGGGAATATTTTATTAATAAAGAAGAAACAAAATTACCCTCTCTTTTTTTTTTTTTTTTGGTTGAAAGGAGAGGGGAGGATATGTTATTAATAAAAAAGAAAAAAAATTATACTCTCCTTTCTTTTTGCCCAATGGGAGAAGCGGATTTTTTTAATAAAAAATAAATAAATATCCTCTCCTCCTTACTTTATTATCCAATAGGAGAGGAAAAAAAATTTATATATGAAAAAGAGGTATTATCACATTCCTTCCCTGAAGTTTGGCATAATATCACCTAAAATATATCCTTATAAAAATTATTACTTACCACCTATGTTTTATTTTTCTGATATAACAAGTAACCTGAATTTATTACAAATACAAATTTATCGTTGACAACTCAAATAGGGTAATAATATTATAGTCTCAGAATTTTGGTGAAATAATAAATTAGAACTGGTTTTACAATGTTAACAAATTAGTTCCTACTATCCAAACATGTAATAAAATTATATGCAATTACCTATTTTTCCTAATTAAATAAACAATAATTCAGAAAACCTCCCTACATCATATTGAATAAGAACAAAAGAGAAATATAAAGTTATTCAAACCCACATAACCTACAAAATCTATTAGTATATTTGCTTTTATTCTATCTTAATTATGAGTATATAGTAAATGTAAAATTAAGTATGGTATAAATTTAGTAAGAATGTATAACATTTATCTAGGATATAGTACAGATGCACATATTTTAAAATATCTATAAATATTTGTATAAAACATCTATTTTACCATTTTTTGCAAATTCTATTATCAAAATAATGTCATTTTATACTTAAAAAAATACAATAAATACAAAATACAATAGATCTAAGTCATATCTTAATCCTTGTCCTTATTTTTAATTTATATTTCTACTCTAAAGCCTAAGTCATAGATTTTAAATTTTTAACACTACTAAAAATACTTTTAAATAGTGAAAAGTTTTAATTAATTAATTTCAAATTTGACAATTGTATGTTTGTATTACATGAGATATATTAAATTTTAGCATCACTTAATTTTTTAGAACATTGTACATATATTTGTGCATATTATTATTATTCATATATTACAATTTATTACATTAATTTGTTTGAAAATTTAGTTTATATTATTTATTATTCACATTAATTAAATCTTTTCTTTTGAAATTTACGAATATTTATGAATTTTTTTAGATTTTATTCTTTAGTATTTTATTTTGATTGGAGGAGGTTTTAATAAAATTTTATAAAGTTTTTACAATTTTATGGATTGTTATAGTTATTCAATTAAAATTTTATATTGTTAAAATTCTCCGTATTTTCTAGAATTTTAATATGATATTAATTTTTTAATTTAATTTATTAACATAGTATATTAATTTGTGAAAAACAAAGCTCTAATGGTAATTTTCATTTTTGTTTTTAGTTTTAATACCATTTAACTTTTTCATAACAATATGGACTAATATTAAAATCTAACAAATTAAGTTCTTATTTATTTCTTTTTAAAGTTTAGGGATCAAAATGTTATTACCCCAAATTGAATTTGAAATAATCTATTAAATTTATAGTTTTTCCCTTGACTCTATAAATTAGCTATAATGGCCAAATAAAGTAAGGGTGGTAAGTGATCATTTTTGCAGAGATACTTTTTAAATAATATTATGTTAAACCTCAGGGGAGGAATGTGATAATATCTCTATTAGAAAATAAATTCACCCTTTCTCTTCTCTCTTTATTGCAAAGATAAGAGAGGGGAAAATATTTTATTAAAATAAATAAAATATTAATAAGAGTAAAATATTAAATTACAATGATGTTATTTAAAAGAAAGGAAAAAAAATTTATGTGTGCAAAGAGATCGCTACTTCACCTTTTATTTGCATACTTGGGGGGCACTATTATACCCAAAATTCTTGATTAATGGGCTTAAATCTATAATTAATAACTAGAGATATTTAGGTCAGCAGTAAAGCAACTTGAGAGCCCCAGCTCATGGAAAAATATTTAAAAATCTAAATACATGACGACAAGTATTGAGTGGTGTTTGTATTATCTAAATGCTATTAAAAGTCTTAATAGGAGACCCTTATTCCTAAAAAGATAGTCAAGTTTTGAGTGATGCTATTATCTAAATGACTTTAAGAGAATAGGAAGACGAAAAATTGTAAAATAAATCTTTAGAGATTTCATTACTTGAAGGTAAGTGAGTCCTCCAAAAGAAGGAAGAAACTTTTTTTATTGTGAAGTTCAATATCTCTTCCTATCGAAATCTTGTAGATACTCATTAGAAAGGGAGAGGCTCCTCCGAATAAAAAATCTATGAACTCCCGTAGAGTATTTACACTTAGATATGCATAAATACTCAAAAAAAAGAATGTGGTTTCCTTAATTGTGAAACTCATCACTATCTCCCAAGGTCAGAAACAATTGTACCTTTCACCTACTAGCATAAAGGCTTAAAAGGGAGGGAACAACTTCACTCCTCCTCCAGTAGCACAAAGGCGTAAAGGAAGGAGATAGCAACTAAAATCAACACTTAATATTACACCTAAGTGAATACACATGGAAAAATCATAAGAAGTCATGAGTGTGCCATGCGGTATCTACGCATTGATACTTGTCAAAAAAAATTATAGAACCTTTGTCAAATCATTAAAGGAATATAAAGGCTCAAATTTTTTATTTTGAAGGTAAGGAAGAACTCGGAGACATTAGGTGAAACTTTGTCTCTCTAAACTTAGAGTTTCTCTCTCTAATTATATTTTTTGGTAACTAACTTGATTGTCGGAGGGTTATGCTACAATACTACATTTTATTTTGTAGGAAAGAGAGGGAGTCTACCACTTGGAGTTTGACACATAGATAAAGTATTCACATCATCAAGTTAGGCAAAATTTGCATCAAACAAGTACTATTATGTCATGTTAGCTTATATATAACAATTTATATAAAAGTTTTTTATTCCTAATATATTATTTATAATCTATATATTTTTAATTTTAATTAGAGATGTGATATGTATAGTCAAAATTAGATCACAAGGTCTCCTTGATAGGGATGGTAAAGTCTCCATGAGTTTGAGACCCCATGCGAATCTACCTTAATGAAAATGAAGTAAATAAGATATATGGGGAATATGGCAAACTATAAGAAAAAATTCATTAATTCCAAATTTATTAATAGGTCAAGAATTAGTTTAGTACACTTTCCTATGCCCCATTTTCATAGATACATATCACAAACAATAGTTTTTTATCTTATAATATACTTAACATAAATATAATAACTAATAAGTAACAAAAAAAAGTTATGTTAATTAATATTATTTATTTTATAAATAAAATTAATATGTATAATAAAAATTAAAAAAATATATGAAAAAGTTAAGTGGATACGAAAAATGAAAATTAAAAATATAATAAATATACTCATAAAGTTTTCTTGAATAAAATGAAAAGTCCATTTTTCTTTAAAAGCTAGCCTGTAAAAGGGAAAAGTTTAAATTTTCGTGTGATTTGGTTAACTAGGTTGCATATTCAATCGATTAGACCCACAAATTCAAAATCTAGAATTGAAAAACCCAGAATTTCGTTGATCGATTTATAAATTCGATTGACTCGGTTATAAATTCAATCAATCAATTCTTAGACAAATTATGCATCTTTTCTGCCTTCGAAGTTCAGTCGATTAGGTCTAATTTGGTCGATCAAACTTGCTCTAGATCGACCAACTCAAATATTCAGTTGATCAATTCTCTTGCAAGTTCCAAGTCTTGTGGTCCGGTTCAACCAAACTAGATTAAACCGAGTTTTCCAAATCGTTTTTTTTTTTTAACTTTAAAAGCTTTGTAATTTAGTCCTAAAAATTGAGGGTTTCAAAACTTTGTATTTAAGTCTGATTTTTCACAAAACAAATGGTGTACATAAAACATCTTGAACTTCTAATTAATGTATAACACACTTACAAAAACACAAGTCTATATGTATAAAATACACATAATACTATCTTCTACACTTGTATCTTGCTTCTGTGAATTGAGCTTGAATCATCTTTTTTTTCTATTGGACGACACATTTTGTGATCTTTAAAATTAGAGTTGTATGATACTAAGGTCAACAAAATAATCATTCTTAGATTCTTCTTTCTTGCCACATTAAATTTAATAAGGAATGAGGTGAGAAACGAAGTTAAAATAGAACATGGGGTGGGGAATAGGCATGTCTCTCTACCCCCAACTAGTCACATTGTCATCTCTACTTTTTGACGATCCCTTGGACCTAATAATATTGTGGACTTTGATGCTTGATATTGGGCTGGAGTGGATCAAGATGGAATGGTACTAAACATCCTCCATCTATTTTCTTAATAACCCAACAATGATGGCAAAATTGGAAACATAAGAGATTCTTCTAGAGTATGACTATTGCTAGTATATTTACTTTTCCTCTTTGGGTAATAAGTACTGTAACTGGTATTCCTATGATCAATTTAATAGGCATTTTCTTTTATGGGTCATATTTCAGATTAGGCTCGTCCTTGTAGTAATCAAATGAACTGCGTTATAGACATAAGCGTAAGAACTCAAGGGGCCCTATCACTTACTTCTTTGTATGTTTTTATTGAAATGATAAAGTTGAATTATAGATAAGAAGAATATTATTATTGTTGTTAGTGATATATATATTCCCACAATCAATAATGAAATGTTTTAGTGTAGAATTTTGTTTACAAATAAAATATTGAGATATTTTTAGTTGGTTGTTTTATCTTTGGCTATATTTAATTTTATCATAAACAACAATATTATATTTGAAGATAGGTTTATCTCAATGAATTACCTTTCATTAATAGTGTAAGAATAAAATTATCTTCTCATTTAAATTTTAATAAAAAGTAACTTCTTTCCATAACCTAACTTTTTAAAAAGTATTAAATGTTTATCATTTTTTTTATAATATATTATTAAATGTGTTAGTGGTATAGTGATAAGTGTCTTTTTATTTGTTGCTCAAGTCCAAGCTCAAATTTTCAATTTTCAGTTTTTCACTCAGGCATGTACACCAAACACTTCAAACATCTAACACACACCCCAATAACAATTTCAATCACTACATTGTTTAACTACACACAAACATCATTAGTTTTTCATCTTCAACAAAAAAATTTCTTATTTTCTTCAAGCTATAATTACTCACCTGCTTGTACTTTAATAATTAATTGATTTCCTTCAACTGTAATGAATGGAATTTAGTTTGTGTTGGTGGAAAAAGTAAGGAGAAAGTTTGTCTATAAAATAAAGAAAGAAAGAAGGAAAAACCATAAAGAAGAAGAAAAAATGTTATGTTTTTTGTCATAGGGATAATTTGGTCCAAATAATTTATATTTGATCGTTTTTTAACCAATTATGAATCATACTTATTTTAGGAAATCCCATGTCAACAACGATTATTTAAGTAAATTTCTCTTTTTCACACCTATATTAGAAACAAAAGTAACTCGTTGACGTAAATTATATTTTAAAATATTGCAATGTCACTTTATTAGAATTTAAATGAAAAAATGATTTTGGCTCTATACCATTCATGAAAAGCAGCTCACTAAAACAATTTACATTGAAGCAGCTCAATAGATAATGTTACAATTCAATAAATATTGTATCACACGAGATATAGTCAAAAAAATAAATTAATTAGTAAACTAAAAATATCTCTAAAATATTTTCTTTGAGTTGTGATGAAGCCATTGCAATTGCCACGTAGAGAGACAGACAGAAGAGAAGAAGGAAGGAAACAAATCTTACCCTTTTTTCCCATTCACTCTCGAGTTGCAATAAAAATAAAGATTTCCCATCAAACTGTAGTAAATAAAGAAGAAACAAGGGAGCATCTGTAAAAGGCCAAGCTTCCTCCAAAGGATGGAACATTTGATTGGAGTGTGGAAGCAAGGAATTGGTTCAGCTGGGTAATAAAGAGTGGGAACTATATAACACCAAATAAATAAATCATATTCCTTATATAAAGACAGGAATATTTAAAATTTATTAAAATATTTAAATTCAAAGGAATATATACGCTTTTTTTTAAATAAAAGTTAAGTTGGTGAGAGAAATTTAAATTAAATATTTTAATAAATTTTAAATATTCAAATTCTATTCCTTATATATATATTTTTGGGTAAAAAAATTTTTAATCCAAAAAATTTGGTTAAATACGCTCATAAGTCCTAATAATTTTAAAAATATTTTTAAAAGTCTTAATTTTTTATAGAATACCTATTATACTATTATACATAATATTTAACAAAAAACTAATAAATTTTTAAAACTTAATAAAGTTATAACTTTATATAAATTATATTTATGTAAAATATATTAATTAATAAATAAAAATATTGGTCATTATATAATATATTAATAAAATATTTTTATTGTAATTTATTGTAAGAAATTAAATAATAACAATTTACATATTTGTAATTATTAAAAATTAAATACAACTAAAATATAAAGTATTAATTTATTAATAAAATATAGATTTATAAATTTATTTGTTTTATAGTATAATAAATATTTATGATTATATTATAATTTATATAAAAAATATATATAAAAATATAATTAAAATAATAAAACTAAAATAATAATAAATAAAAGTTATAATATGTTAATAATAATTATATAAAATATATACTATAAGATAATTATTTTATTTATTTATTAATATATTTTATATAAATATAATGTATTTTAAAAATTTTTAAAAATTTATTAATTTTTTATTAAATATTATATATAAAGATATAATAGATATTTTATAAAAAACTATAACTTTTAAGAGTATTTTTAAAACTACTAAGAATTATAAAAATATTTAATCAAATTTTGGACTAAAAAAACTTTTATCTATATTTTTTAATATTTGTCCTTAGAATTTGTAAAGCTTAAAATTTATTCCTTTGAATTTGTTCGAAACAAAAAATCTTGGACAATCTAGGAATCCAGTTCCCACTCTTTATAAAGCTAAACCAAAACGCCAACAGCATTTGTAATTTGTAATTGCAACGTTTCTTCTCTTCTGTCTCTCTCTCTCTGTCTGTCAATTGCAATGGCTTCATCACAAGTCAAAGAAACTCTGGGCAGTCTCAACAAGGACTCCTTCGTGAGTTTACTGACCAAGCTCATCGGAGAGTCCAAGTATGTACAAAACAACCCACCTGACCTGATTCCTGAAGAGGACAGGGTAGCCAAGCACGTACTTGATGTTCTCCTTCCTTTCAGCACCAAAACCGGCGGAGGACCTTTGGTTATCGATCATGCCACCTATTTTCCTGGTAGAGGAAATCTTATTGTGGAGTATCCCGGAACTGAACCCGGCAAGATCTTGTCATTTGTTGGCATGCATATGGATGTTGTCACTGCTAATCCTAATGATTGGGTTTGTTTCTTTCTCTCTTGCTTGATAGTTTTGTCTGAATTTGAATTGGGTATTCTCATGTTTACTTATATGTTATGCGAATTTATTTCTGGCTTATTTTTTGTGGGTTTGATTTGGATTTCCTTAACACTCTACATGTTAGCTGTAGAAGGACTTTAATGTAGGAAATGTTATGGAACTTGAACTCAGTAAACTAATCACCAGGTCAGTTGTAAATAAATTCTTCATATGGGATTGATGCATTTTGTTGAGTTATTTTCTTCGCTTTTGCAAGTTGTGAGTCTGTGTGTAGCTCCAATATAGGGTTGGTGCCCCCTTTTCTAGTGCTCTGTATATAACTTTGAATTCATGTTATTGTATGGAAGCAATTTACTTCATCATAGTCATAAATAAATTGCTGTTGATCGCTATACTTTCTTTTTCTTTTTATTTCAAAATTGCTTCTAAATTTGAGATATTAATGTCCTTTTGATAGTTTGAACTTTTTTGTATGGGGACTGTGAATTTTGTTAGGAATCTTGATTTATTTGTGGGTGAAGCACGATGATGATCGTTGTGCATCTTATGGTATTGCATGTGCAGGAATTTGATCCTTTTTCATTGAGCATTGATGGGGACAAACTTCGTGGCCGTGGCACAACTGATTGTTTGGGACATGTTGCTCTTGTGGCTGAACTAATGAAGAGGTTGGCGGAGACAAAACCGAAATTGAAGTCAACTGTGGTGGCAGTCTTTATAGCTAGTGAAGAGAACTCTTCCATAACAGGGGTTGGTGTTGATGCACTTGTGAAAGATGGGAAGCTTAATAAACTAAAGGGAGGTCCTCTGTAAGTAATTGATTTTTTGATTGAGTAGAAAGCAATGAAGCAATTATACATGATGTATATTTTGGCATGGTTTGTGATATATGTTTTTTTTCTTCTTGGAGTAAGATGCTGATGCTTAATAGCTTGATGTGATTGCCTGTCCACAGTTTCTGGATTGACACAGCAGATAAACAACCTTGCATTGGCACTGGTGGTATGATACCCTGGAAACTTCATGTGACAGGAAAGCTATTTCACAGTGGTTTAGCACATAAGGTATGCCCTGGATTCCCTCTTTTCCCGTTATTGTCTGAGAAGTTTCTATTACAAAAGTTCATTAATTACAAATTTTCCTAGAAATTATAAAAGTTTCAATTTATTGGATTGCTGGTTTTGAAATTTTTATTTTGAAGGAGTTAGGAGAAAATAAGAAAACTAACACACACACGCAGTTGGAAAGCATTTTCCCTTTTGGGTTGTATCCACAAACATTTACGCGAAGAAAAGTAGGAAATTGTTTTTGACAAATGGACCTGGATTGGGAGATATTAGTTGGTTCTGCCAATAAGTCGCTTAAGATCCAACTCACATCTGGTCAGGGGTTTGGCTTAGATTTATGTGGTAAATAAATAATAAAACGATTGATGTTCTGTTAGTAATTTAAGGTTTTTTGCTCAATTTGAGTGCAGTTTTGCTCTTGTGCATCTCAGCCTTAATTAGACTCTTTTGAACTTTAATGGCTTCAAGTTCAAGGTATAGCCATTCATCAGCAATATCACTGATTAAGACATTATTTAGCTAGTTTGGACATTATTAATATGAGGCAGTGTTAACATGTGTAAGCATAGTCTTTTAAATCATATGGAAAGTCAATAAGAGTGATAGAAGGCAAATATTGAGCCGGTTTCTGAGAAAAATATTCCAGAAACCTGATATCAATGTTCAAACTTTGAAATTAAATGTCCAGTTTCAGCTTAGTTATTAACCTCATTGTTGTCATTGAATATCTGCAGGCTATAAATCCTTTGGAGCTAGCCATGGAAGCACTTAAAGAAATCCAAACACGGTTTTACAAAGATTTTCCACCTTGTCTACAGGAGCAGGTCTATGGATTTGCAACACCATCAACGATGAAACCAACCCAATGGACTTGTAAGTTTTCAGCTTTAAGTAGCAAGTTATTGCGAAAATTGATCTATGCTTTTATTTCTCAATCAGCTTCTATGTTGCAGATCCAGGAGGTGGGATTAATCAGATTCCTTATGAGTGTACAGTTTCAGGAGATGTCAGGTTATAATTCTTCGCTAGATTTCTTGTATACTGATTTGAATGATGTCTCACCATGCCTCTTTTTTTTTTTCCCCCTTTTTTGGTGGCTCTTTCTCCACTTGGCATGCAGGTTAACGCCCTTTTACAAGTAAGTCAGTGCTTCCTGTTCTTGGAATTGTGATTTCTTTTCTCGTTTTTGATTTCCTGGTTCTTTCTTGTAAGTTATTTACTCCTAGAAAACCTACACATTTTTGTTGCCCAAGAGAAAAGAAAAACAGTTAATAATTTCTGATTTTGTATACTTTAATGCTATGTTGCAGCGTAACAGATGTGATGAAGAAACTACAAGAATATGTGGATGACATAAATGAGAACATAGAGAAGCTGGATACACGTGGCCCAGTCTCAAAATATGTTCTACCTGATGAAAATCTGAGGGGAAGGTATGTCCTCCCTCATGGTTACCTCACCCTAGTTGAGGCTCATGGCACAATATTTTTTCATGGTGTCCAAGAGAGAAAAATAAAATTAGGGAGATCTAATGTATCTGTGATTAATTTCATTTATTCAATCAGAATTTAGCTGCAGTTGTCTTCAGACTTTGATGTCCATATTATCGAATTCATACTGATATATTAATTATGCATTTTTAATGTCTGATTTTTGTCTTACACAATGATGCTTAAAGCAGTTATATGGTTCTCTTGTTGCAGTCTTACATTAACTTTTGATGAGGCAATATCTGGAGTTGCTTGTAACCTGGATTCTCGTGGCTTTCAAGTCTTGAATAAGGCAACTGAAGAGGCAGTTGGGTATTCAAAACCTTACTCAATCACTGGTAGTTTGCCACTCATTCGAAATCTGCAAGTAAGATATATATAATTTTCCACCTATGGCCTTTCGTAGATTTGCATTTCTTTAGTTCATGTTTCTAATTTTCACTTCTTCCATTGTGTGGTAGGATGAAGGCTTTGATGTTCAAACTTCAGGCTACGGTATGACACCGATGCTATATTTTGGCAATTTTCACTTTGTATTTTAGAGCCTAATCAAGAAAATCTAGTTTATTCTAGTATGGAGTCTGCCTAATTATTTGTCATTTAGTAGTGCAGTTATACAAGGTCAGTAGTACTTTTCTCCTCAAGCAATGAAATTGGATTCATTGTGGCTACACTAGTCTAGATAGTCATACTTCATTATGAAAATTTAACCTTCTGCCAATCTTTTAAACATGGGAGATGTGTTATCAAATTTGGAATTTGACCTTAAATGAGGTGAATTTTATTGGCGTTGGGGGACTACAGATGCTATCTGGGAAATAAATTTGTTGGGGGTTTGAAATATTTTCTGGATTGTGAACAAAAATAACCTAGTCAAAAGGAAACGAAAGGAAATAAAATAGTTTGCAGCGATAAGTGCTTCTTTTCTGAGCAATTATTTTGAAAAGCGACTCCCCTGGTTCTATACACCAGTCAAGATCCCACCTGTTTCTTTTTCTAAGAATTTTTTTCCGTGAGCCTTATAATTTAGGGTTTCTTGGATTGTAGGATCTGAAAGGTTTCAGATTGGGATTAAAGCAACCATATTTACACATACAGTGCTTGTCAACAAACTTACTAAAGTGGGGGTTTGATGTAACTAGGTTGTGCAAATCCAATCATAATTGATCTGGAGAAAAGTGAAAGATTTGGTGCTAAGGAGGATTATTAATTACTAAAATAAAATGCTATCAACATTGATTAGAGAGATTGTTTAAGTAGAGACAGGAACTGAAAACACTAAAAACTTGTCAATGGACATGTTTTAATCTCAAAGCATAATGTGTGTTTGTTCAAGTATTAGGTTTATGTGCCCAGATTTTATATATGGAAGCTTTTTAACTATGATATTCTTTCATTCATTTCCTCTCTACAGTGGCCTTATCCAGATAGTTCGTGTAGATTCTTGAGGAACTTGAATAGTCAAAGTAGAACTTAAAAGAAGGTGTTATGTTCGTTGCTTTCATAGAGATAAGATGAGAAAGTGGGGAAGTTATGTAATGAGAAAAAATTTGAGTAGGAAGGAAAAGGAGTAAAGAAACAGAAAGAAAGAGTGATAGAAAGAAAAAGTTAGGGATAGTAGGAACAAAGTTGGATTTTGATACTAACTGATGTTGGTTCAGAAGAAGAGCACAAGGGGAAGAGAGGAAGATAGTAAAAAACAGAGACATAAGAGAAACAAGTCTAGAGTTTTTTGTATTTTAAATCTGCCTGTTCAGAACCCACCCAAAATTTAAAAAAAGGCATCAAACCTACATGAAACCAAAATGAGAAGGAATTCTAATCTGACTTTTAAAAAGAAACCATATAAACTTCAACGGAGAAACCAGGTAAACCTAATTAAAATGTTATCCTGCTGATGCCCTTATTTGGGTTGGGCAGGTCAACCCACAAATTTTTTGATTTGAGGGTGTTGAATCATTTTAAGGATTAGATTTAGTGTTAAGGGAAAGTGTTTGGAACATACTTGCAATGTGCTCAGAACCAAGTATGGAGTAAACTTGGCTTGGACCAAGTTGGATCTCCTTGTCTACACCTGCTATAAATTCAGGGGTGTCAGATTTGTTTTGGACAAAAAGCCTTTGAGGCTAAAGTCAGTTTAGTGGTTTTCTTTTGAATATATTTCGATAATCTATATAAAAGAGAACATAGAAAGAGCTTTGGGCGTAATTTTGACATAATATGGGCATAAATATGAGGATCCGGAGACCTTTATTTCTTCGGGAGTCCTTTGTGTAGAACTCAGGTGTGGTAGTTACCACAACATGTGTCTTCAGTGAGAAATGGAGGGTGACTGGTCCTATGTGGCCCTTATCAGTTGTGCAAGTGGATAAATGCGACTCTAGTGGCTTTCACCTGCATATGCAGTCCTAAGTAGGCTGCTTGGTAGCAATTGCTTTCTGACCTTATTTATTCACTTGCATTTGTACTCCTTAAAAAGTAGGCTGCATGGTAGTAATTGCTTTCAGACCTCATTTGTTCCAAGCAGAGCTGAGGTTGAGCTTATGTATTGGTTGCTGTTCAACAGGAACCTTAAGTTTACTGTCTTGCTCTGCTACCACCCTATCAAGAACAGGGCTGGTGATTCTACTAAAATCAGTGCAGTAGAGAATCTACTTTCCAGGTGTCTTGCTAGGCTTAGAGTCTAACTCTGCTTATTTGTTATCAAGTCAATCCAACTTGAGGCCAAAAATAGAAGGGAAATGAGGGAAGAAAAGAAAACCAAAAAGAATGAGATGAGATTAAAGAAAGACCAGATTTCCTTGGTCCCTATTACTTAATAAGAAGAGTATAACCCTAACTTTAATATCCCACAATAACCATATAAAAAAAATATATTCTGGTGAGTGATACTTTAAGCTCGTATGTGTCTTTGTACCTATATTTATAATGCTTTCCCTTTCTGTCTATCAATTAGTGAATGGTAATGTGAAGCCTCTCTCTTTGTTGTATTTACTTCTCAATGTTGCATCATCAGAAGTTTCCTCTTTCTTTTTCTTTTTTTTATTTTTTTATTTTCTCATTGCCCGCTCAGTTCTCTAGTTTTATTTTTCAGGTAAATTTCATTGATTTGAAATTTTGCACACACACAAACACACATATGACCATTCTCCATTTATTTAAAATGAAGAAAGCTACTGGAATAGTGTTGAATTGATATCTTATCACAATATATTGCTATAAAAATGTTAAACTGGACTAAATATCCCAGCAGAATAATTTAGTTTAAACCAGCAGGTGTGTTCAATAGCTACACTATTTGTTCATTTTGGTGGCTAAATATCCAAGTGATGGGCTTCCAGCGAAAGCCCTTCTCTATAAACCACCACATTATATTTCCTCACTATAAACTTCATTATGACTAGGAAGTCCAATTAAGCTTAGTGCTTAACACCCAAAGTAGTAGTAAGAACAGCAGCAGGCCAATAAAGCCAGAATATTGTGCTCATCAAGTAGTAGATTTCTCTGTCACTCGTTTTTAATCTTATCTAATTTTCCCCTTGCAATAATGGTTGCTTGTGTATGGTTAGATGAATTTCTGATTTGGATGAATCATGAGCCAATTTTTTCATGAAGTAGAATGTTCTTGGAGTTGCTGTGGTCTGAAACACTATTAGTTGAAGTTCAGATTATATAAGCACTTCTGAGAGAAGAATAACAATGTATTTTGCTGGTTCATCTTTTGTCATTCACTGATTGTTTGACCCAATCAACACTTTTAGACATGGATGAATTCCAATTTGACTTATCTGAAAGAATAAACTATGTTATCGAAGATGAAATATTTACAGCAAATTCAGTCATAAACATCTGATTCATTTTGTCATGTATACATATGCAGGTTTAATGGCAACATACCATGCCAAGAACGAGTATTGTCTTCTCACCGATATGTGCCAAGGCTTCCAAGTTTTTGTCAGCATCATTGCCCAGTTAGAAGATTGACTCCAATAAATCGACCTATGCTAGCATTACCTAATAATACAACCTACAAGCGTGTTTTCAGCTATACTAAATAAGGTAAATCTTGTTAATGTAATGATGTATTGAACATATTGAAGCTGAGTTTCCAGCTTCACAACCTGTGGGTGCCTGTTATTCCAATATATGAGACTATATAGATTGGCTTCATCGTTTTCTCTACATATAATATACAATTTCCAGAAACGCATGGTTGATTAGTAAGGGGTGAGTAGCCATTTCATGTTCAGGGAAATGTTTGCTATTGGGGCACTGTGACCACTAGGTAGCCGTTAAATGGAAGTTAACCGTTAATAACATTTTCATCCCTGATCTTTGGAAGAATAACAAATTTGAAGATAGTTTTTTTTAATTTTAACATTTTAGTCCTTGAAAAATGAAAACGAATATTTTGTTAGAATTGAAAAGGATTAATTTTTTTTTAAAAAAACAAGTGTGTGGGACTAAATTACTAAATTTGAGTAATGTATATCATTATTTGTTAAAATTTAAGATGTAAATGTTATTTTTCCTATCTAGACATGGCTGTGCTAAAAAATTCAAAATTTGAAACTGACTTTTACAAAATAATATATGAGCACCGGGCTTTCACAAGAAAAAAGGAAGCCAGCAATTTCAAATAGGGGTGGGCATTGTTCGGTTTGGTCTGAGTTTCGTCGAAATTGAATCGGACAGAAAAAATTTTAGGTTCTGAATTTTAAAACCAAATCGGATTGAATTTGGAGAAGAAGCAAAATTAAAATAAGACGGAATAAATAAAACTGATTAGTTTGGTTTGAGTTTTATTATTTATTATTTATTTTTATTTTTTTCTTTATTTTTAAAAAAAAACGTTGTTTTATTATTTATTATTGTTTCGGTCCGATTTCGAGAGTTTATACTAAAATTGAAACTGGATCAAAATTTTCGGGTTTTTAAAAGAAAAACGAAATCAGACTGAATAATCTATAAAACCGGATTGAACCCGTCAGTTCCGGTTCGATTTTTCGAATCCAGGTTTTTTGCCCACCCCTAATTTCAAACATAGTCTTGATTGGGCGGAGGCCTGTTTTCTATTTTAATTTTCATTTACACTCGATTCCAGTAAATTCACTGAGATAAGGATGTAGAATCATGTAGAGAATGACTTTCTTTTTCATATTAAGCCTATTAAAGTACAAGGAGAAGATTAAAGTAACAGCCCTCCTATTCGGTATTATTTTTATAACCTTAAGAAGAAAATTTGATTTTAGAGTAGACCTTTATCGGAAGATTTTCCTTTACTCTTTTCTGATATTCTCCTTACTCTGGTCAAATCTTGCTAATTAAAACTACAACTGATCGTTTGTAATATAATAGCATATCTTCCAAATCTGAAAAATAGATTCTTCACATTTTTTGTAAATTATAAACAAAAGATAGAACTCCTACAACAAAATAAATAAGCAAAAACTTATAAAACCACCATAGATTCGTATCTAGGTGAAGATAAACTACTATGAGATGAATGAAATCCATCAGGTAAAAAAAACCACCATAAATATAAATTAAGTGAAATGTGCATATAGAAAGAAAATGAGAACAAAAAACTGAAAATAAAAAAGAAAATATCAGCCCCTCCATCTCCGATGAGAAGAGAGTTTTGGAATTTAGTAGTGGTTCAGAGATATAGCTAAGGGAGAGAGAAAGTGACATTTTTTGTTCAAAATTAATTTGTTGGTTTAGTTGTCCTCTTTTGGCTTTTGCCTTGAATATTGAAACTTTATGTTAGTATTATAATAATCTTATGTAAATGTTTATTAAAATTTATGTAAAAAAATTGTTGGGTATTTAAAAATAATTTCATGTACATTTTATTTTTAGTAGTTTTAAAATAACCTATTTAATTTCTAATCTTTTAAAAAGTTTGTATTCAAAATAAGTACTAATCTTTTTCCTTCATTCATTTTTTAAAATACTATTGTATAGATCGTCAAGAAAATACTATATGGTGGGAGAGGATTAGCCGTCTTATATTTTTATATATTTTTTATATTAATTATTGTTCATTGAATTTAAGTATATCTAATAATTAAGATTAATTTGTTATATATAATTAATATATTATAATTAATAAATATATTAAATTTAATTTTAATAGTTAAAAATATTTAAATTTAATAGTTCAGAAAATAATGTTGGTACTGTTGGATTTTAAACTTGATTTTAAAATTGATTTTAAAATTGAAGCCCAAATTCTAGAAGTAAACATGATACATGTGTTTTTCGTATGTTTGATGAATAATTGAAATTAGGTTAAGTAGGTTTGATGAATAATTGGTGTTAGTGGTGCACCTTGGATGGTAAGCATTTTTTTAGTTTATTTTAGTGAGTGATGCATATTGATTGTGTTTTACTATAAATACCACCTCTCATCTCTTGTATTATGAAGCCAAAAAATAGAAGTGCAGAAGTGAGTAAATGAGTGAGTGAGTTGTAACTTCAAGAAAGAAGTAAAAGTGAGGACTGAGGAGTTGTTTGAGTGTTTGTAATAAATTTTGAAAGAAATAATAAGAATTGTATTGTTTTGTATACAATTTTTCTAACAAAGTGGTATTAGAGCTACGTTTATGTTATCAAATATATACGTGTATCATATCTAATCGAAGCTTTCGACGAGAGGAACGCAATGCCACTAAAATCAATGTTGGGACGCGCCGTTATGCTCCACCGGAAGTTTGCTGTACAGGAGAAAAAGTTAAGCTGCTAAACCAAGCCAATCAAATCGAATGAATCGAACCGAGTGAATTGAACCGAACTGAAGCTTTATGAACCAGACTTATTGAATTGAGTCTGTTAGACTGAACAGAGTCAGTTGAACTAAGTAAGTTTGACCAACCATTAACCAAGATTATAGCCTTAACCAAGTCTTTTCTAAAGTTTTTTGCTCCGCGCCTATTTCTAGAGATTAGGGACATATTTGAAAGAGCTAAAAGAAATTATATACACACCAAGTCTATAAAGTAGGAACTTACCTGATGATTTCCAAGTGTACGAGACTTGAACCCGGCATCAGAATAATCAAAATAATATTCCCATGTCCGAATAAACTTGTTGTTGAATCCCAGAGCAAGAATAAACTTGTCATAACATCAAAATATATAATTTTTCTTACGTTCTACACAGTTAAATGCTGTTGAAAACCACATAGAGAGCTACACATGACAAGCCAGATACAACTATATTACTCTTAGTACCTTCGGTTCTCCATCAAATTCTTTCTCCAACATCTAAGTATTGGGTAGTAATGGATTCCAATATTCTCCAAGTGCTCTACACTGCATTAACAGAAGTTCAGTTAATTTTGCGGAATAAAAAAGTAGAACAAACATCTCTATTACTGGTAATTATAGTATACTAGAGTCTGGATGCAGTAGCCATAGCTGACATTATCCTGCTTACTGAAGGCAAGCAGACACCAGGAAAAATATATTCCTTGATGAAATCTGTATTTAGCTTGTACTCATTATAACGGTAATCCGGTATTGTAGTGCTCTGAAAAAGATCACCAATCCAATCCACATTAGCCATTTATGAAATGAGAATAGTCCCCTAAGCCAAATGCTGAATATGTAGTGCATTCGAGCACTAAATCAGGAACTTATGATCAAACTGTACAAAAAGCTGCAGTTTCTTCCTTTCTCCAGCCATCCCATTTTATCATTACTTGTAGAACAAGAAGCCCATCTTCTTCCAGTAGTGATTCACAGCAACCAAAAAACTCCTCCATGTATTCATGGCCAACAGCTTCTATCATCTCAATAAAAGAGGCCGTAGAAATCGTGTTATTTATTTATAAATGATTGCCAAATACATAGTACTTGATGAGAAATAACTTACCAAGAAATAATTCTATCATATTTGTAGGTTTTAGGTAGTTGGCGATAGCCACAGAGATATGACAAATGGAGACATGACACCATTTCAAGTTCTAATTCTCAACAAAAATAATTATGATAATTTGAGTATTAAAATGAAGGCATTCCTTGGAGTACAAAATGCGTGGGAAGTAATGGAGAAAGGTTATAACGAGCGTAAAGATGATGTTGTTATTGCCATTTTGACTCAAACACAAAGTGATGCATTGAAGGACTTGAGGAAGAGAGATAAAAAAACTCTTTATATCATTTATCAAGCATTAGATGATGATGCTTTTGAGAAAATAATTAGATGATGATGTTTTTGAGAAAATAATAAATGCAACCTTCGCCAAGCAAGCATGAGATAAGCTTCAAACATCTTACCAAGGGGTCGAACAAGTGAAAAAAGGTATATTTTCAAACCTTAAGAGGAGAATTTAAAACTTTATACATGAAGGAAGGCAAATCGATTGTTGATTACTTCTCAAGAGTTGAAGCTATTTTCAATTAATTGAAAACAAATGGTGAACAGATAAGTGAAGTAAGAATAATAGATAAGATATTATACTCCGTAGATTCAAAATTTAATCACATTGTCACAACAATTAAAGAAGCTAAAGATTTGGAAGAAATGACGATTGACCAACTCCAAGGATCGTTGCAACCCTATGAAGAAAAGATAAAGAAGAAGCAAGGGATCTCCGAACAACTCCTCAATATACAACTCAAAGAGAAAGAAGAAATTCAAGGCTACAAGAGAAACCAACGTGATTGAGGTATAAGCCGAGGTGGAGGACATAGTAGAAGTTGTGGTCGTGGACGAGGTTAGAATTATAACGATAACCATGCCAACAACAACTACGAGAAAGGAAAAAGCTCAACACAAGGTCGTGGAAGAAGCAATCCAAATACAAGGTACGACAAGTCCAGAATTAAATGTTACAATTGTCAAAAGTTTGGCTATTATGCTTTTGAATATAGAGTCTACAACAATAAAGTTGAAGAGTAGGATAACTATGTGGAAGAAAAGAATCAAGGAGATGAAATTATCTTGTTGACATACAAGGACTATAACTGAGGCCAAGAGAGCACATGGTACCTTGACACTAGGGCAAGCAATCATATGTATGGGAGAAGAAACATGTTCATAGATTTAGACGAATCAATTGGCGGCAATTTTTCATTTGGCGAGGATTCCAAAGTAGTTGCAAAAGGAAGAGGTAACATTTTTATATGATTAAAAGATGGTAGGCATCAGTTTATTGTAAATATCTACTATGTGCCTAATAAGAAAAATAATATTCTGAATTTAGGCTAACTCTTATAAAAGGGTTACGATATTCACATGAAAGATTATAACCTTTTAATAAGAGATGGTAAAAGCAACTTAATTACTAAAATAAAAATGTTAAAGAATAGAATGTTTTCTTTGAATATCCAAAACAATGTTGCAAAATGTTTGAAAGCTTGTTACAAGGATGCATCGTGGTTATAATATCTTCGATTTAGGCATCTCAGCTTTGGCAGATTATAATTGTTGTCTAAGAAGGAGATGGTGAGAGGTCTTCCTCATATCAACCATCCAGATCAACTTTGTGAAGGATGTTTACATGGAAACAATTTAGAAAAAGTTTTCTAAAGGAGTATACCTTTAGAGCCAATAAGCCATTGGAGCTTATTCATACCGATGTATGCGGTCTATTCGAGCCAAGTTCTCTCGGTAATAATAACTATTTTCTTCTCTTTATTGATGATTTTTCAAGAAAGACTTGGGTATATTTTCTTAAGCAAAAGTCCGAGGTATTTGGAGCATTCAAGAAGTTCAAATCTACTGTTGAGAAAGAAAGTGACCCAAATTAAGGTTATAAGAACTGATTATGGTAGAGAATTCACTTCCAAGGAGTTTCGAGAATTTTGTGAGGCAAACGGAATCCGACGTTTCCTAACAATTCCAAGATCCTTCCAACAAAATGGTGTTGTTGAAAGAAAGAATTGAATTATTCTTGACATGGCACAAAGCATACAGCAAAGCAAGAGATTGCCGAAAGAGTTTTGGGCCGAAGCTGTAGCAACTGCTGTTTATTTATCCAACCGATCTCCAACAAATAACGTATGGGAAAAAACACCGCAAAAGGCGTGGAGTGGAAAAAAGCCAAGTATCTCTCATTTTAGAGTTTTTAAAAGTATAGCTCATGTTTATTTACCGGACGAAAGAAGAACAAAGATGGATGATAAAAACGAGAGTTTTATCTTCATCGACTATGATTCAAACTTAAAAGGCTACAAATTATAAAATTCAAACAACAAGAAGGTTGTGATCAACATAGACGTAATGTTTGATGAAGAAGGAAAATGAGATTTTTGTTGACATATTGATGATTTCAATTTCCTTCCCCATTTTGAAGAAAATGAGCAAGCTAAACAATAAGAAGAAATTTAACAAGTACCTGTAACATCGCTAACTTCACCGACAAGAATTGATTCACCACCATCATTTCTAAACTAAAGAGATGAAGAACGCATAAGAAGTCTTCAAAATCTCTACGAGATAACTGAAAGGCTAGATAATTTTACTTTATTTTGCCTTTTTTCTATTGTGAACCAGTGAGCTTTGAAGAAGCTGCACCATATGAAAAATGAAAAAATGCAATGGATGAAGAAATTAAAGCAATTGTGAAGAATGACACGTAAGAGCTTGTTTACTTCTCAAAACACACAAATAAATTAGAGTTAAATGGATGTACAAAACAAAGAAGAATGCAAATGGAGAAATTGAACGATATAAGGCAAGGCAAATTGCAAAAGGTTACAATAAAAAAACTGGCATCGACTTTGATGAAGTGTTTGCTTTAATAGCACACTTGGAAACTATAAGACTAATTATTTCCTTGGTAGCTCAATACAAATGGACGAAAAATTTATTTATTTTAATGGAGTTCTCGAAGAAGAAGTCTACATTTAACAACCATCAGGCTACGAAATTAAAAGGCAAGAAGACAAAGTGTTGAAACTGAATAAAAACTCTTTACGAACTTAAGCAAGAGTCAAGAGCATAAAATAGTCGAATCAACAAATATTTCTAAGACAATGGTTTCATCAAATATCCCTATGAGCACGCACTTTATATCAAGATCAAAGATAAAGATATTTTGATTGTGAGCTTATACATAGATGACTTGATTTTTATTAGAAGCAATCCAAGCTTGTTTCATGATTTCAAGAAAATAATGTCTTAGAAGTTTAAGATGACAGACATTAGACTTATGGCATATTACCTTGGTATCAAGGTGAGACGAGAAAAATGGAATTTGATTTCACAAAAAGGCTACACAAAAGATATCCTCAAAAGATTCAAGATGAAAGATTACAAGCCAAGTGGTACACTGATAGAGTTGAAGTGAAACTCTCAAAGCATAAAGAAGGAGAAAAAATAGATCTAACTCTTTTCAAAAGCCTAGTTGGATGTTTACGATATTTGACATGTATAAGACCTAATATTTTTTATACAACTGAACTTGTAAGCTGTTACATGGAAACTCCAACAACCACGCACTTTAAGGCTGTAAAGAGGATTCTCCGTTACCTAAAAGGTACAACAAATTTTAGCCTATTCTATTCAGCTTCAAGTAATTATAAGCTTGTTAGATACATTGATAGTGATTAGGCTGGAGATGTTGATAATTGAAAGGGCACAACTTGTTTTGTATTCTTCATGAGAGACATTGCATTTACCTAGATGTCAAAGAAACAACTAATTGTCACATTCTCCACATGTGAAGCTGTAACATCATGTGTTTGTTATGCAATTTGATTTAAAAACTTATTAAAGGAGCTGAAATTGCCACAAGAAGAGCCAATAAAAAATTATGTTGATAATAAATCAGCTATGGCATTGACAAAGAATTCGGTATTTTATGATCGAAGTAAGTACATCGGCACACGCTACTACTACATAAGAAAATACATCACAAAAAAGAATGTATAAATAGAGCATGTTAAGTCCCAAGAACTTATTGTGGATATTTTTACAAAGCGTTTGAGGAGTTAAAATTTCGTAAGGTTGAGAAAGCTACTTAAAGTCACAAAATCAAGTTTAAGAGGGGGTGTTAGATTTTAAACTTGATTTCAAAATTAAAGCCCAAATTGAAGACCAAATTCAAATTCTAGAAGTAAACATGATACATGTATTTTCGGTAAGTTTGATGAATAATTGAAATTAGGTTAAGTGAGTTTGATAAATAATTGATATTAGTGGTGCACCTTAGATGGTAAAGATTTTTTGAGTTTATTTTAGTGAGTGGTGCATATTGATTGTGTTTTATGATAAATACTACCTCTTATCTCTTGTATTATGAAACTAAAAAATAGGAGTCTAGAAGCGAGTAAAGGAGTGAGTGAGTTATAACTTCAAGAAAGAAGTAAGAGCGAGAATTTATTTGAATATTTGTAATAAATTTTAAAAGAAATAATAAGAATTGTATTATTTTGTATATTATGTTTCCGACAGATATACGGGGTTACTAATTAGTCCGTGTGCGCGCTTGTATTTTAAAAAATTACATGGCAAAAGCAATTTTATGAATTTAACCTTTTAAGGATCGAATTTTTTTTTTGAGAGAGACGATTTCATTACGAAAAAGAGAGAATTTAAGTACACAAAAGTATATTCAAATCGGGGAACCGTTAAAATTTCGGTATACGTGACCAAAGGGTCCACGTCGGAACACAAAAGCCAGCATTATCTTTACAAGTCTTCTTCTGATTGGTCGACTGGATATTCTGCGAAATCACTACTTGTTCGTTTTGACAATCGCTACATCTTCGATCTCTTTGTGGGCCCGCAACCATATCTCCCAGCCGTACGATCAATCAAACATTAATCGGCAAAAACAAAAACTAACCTCAAAAACTTCTCGTCTCGTTACGTCAACTATGTTCTGTCAAGACGACGAAGACCACCACCACCACCAGTACCTGTAAGTAACGTCGCTCCGTGAACTGTTGCCAAAGAATAGTAATAATTAGAATAATTAGAAAACGTTTATGGAGATTCCGTTAGCGTCGTTAACTACGAATCGCGCGGCGGTGTCGTTGAATGGAAGAGCTGGATTGTGTTGTGATTTGCCGGTGAGAAAGAAGGGGGTGAACGGTGGTCGAATTCAAATACGGTGTTTTAAGGCTTCTGCAGAGAGAAGTAATAGTCGTAGTAGCAGTGGAGGAGAAATTAAGGATAGAGAGAGTAGTAGTACTCGTAGCGGGGGAGGGTTTGGCGGAAGTGTTATGGAGGTTACCACGTTCGATCGTGGCTTCGGTGAAGCTGCCTCTGACTTTCCTGTTTGGGATAAAATTGGTGCCGTTGTTCGACTCAGCTATGGAATCGGTTAGTTTTTTTCATTTTAATTTTAATTCTTTTTATTTTTGCAATAGTGAAAATGTATACCTTTTTGTTATTAATTGCGAAATAATTGCTTTAGTTTTATTTACTTTTGATGGAAGTACTTTAAAAAAAATAATTGTTTCTGGAAGTACTTTTAAAAAAATAATTGCTTCTTGCAATTGCTTATATCTATAGCTCATTAACTATTGGTTAAATTGAAATTAATTCATTAACATGGTATTGTTTTGCTCATATTTTGTGGAATTAAAATCTCCTTATCTCAAAAGAATTTTTGTAAATCTGAATACTGTAAGTTTTTTACCCTTTTTTGGGTTTCTGAAATCAGGTATCTATGGTGCCATGGCCCTGGCGGGAAGGTTTATTTGTTCAATCACTGGAATTGATAGCATGGGAGGTTTTGAACCCTCGTTAGATGCCATTTTGGAAGGACTTGGATATGCAGCTCCACCAATAATGGCGCTTTTGTTTATACTAGATGTATGTTCTTTGGTTGTGCCTTTAAATGTTGATATATTTTCTTTTTGTTTAGTTGTGTTGCAGATTTGGGTATCATGTCGTTCGAGTGTTGTTAAAAGAATATAGAAAGACTTTGAGTGGGTTTTCTCATTAGAGATTACAAATTTCTTTGTCATAATTCCTAGAAATTGGGCATGATTTAATTTCTAATGAAAAATATTACGGTATCTGACATGAAGTTGAAATCTCAGTGGAATATTTTTTGTTTGCAACAAGTTTCTGATATATCCTTGCAGTCTTGGAGATACCATTTAGAATTTGGGACATATTTCTAACTGAGATGGTTGCAGGATGAAGTTGTGAAGTTGTCACCTCATGCTCGTGCAATCAGAGATGTAGAGGATGAGGAGCTGCGGAGCTTCTTTTATGGAATGTCACCTTGGCAGGTATATTTTATTCAAGTTTCACGGTGCCTAGATATAGCTTTGATTGTTTTCTATGTTTCATAGACCAAAGGATTGATTTAATTGTACATCATATCTGCAGTTTTTACTAATTGTCACTGCAAGCTCAGTGGGAGAAGAGCTTTTCTACCGGGCTGCTGTTCAGGTCTGTTCATGCAAAGAATTTTCTGTATTGAGACCATGGAAGTCATATGCTTAATGTGTAGCAAGCACCTGTTTTTGATGAAAGTACTGAATCATTGTGTTTTCTGTTCTGGTGTCTATTTCTATTCAGGGAGCATTGGCTGATATATTCCTAAGAGGCACTGATTTGGTGACGGATGCTCGAGGAATGGCATCTCTGGTATATGTTTCATTCTGTTACTTGTTACTTCCAGTTTCTTTAATGAAATTATCTTCAGCTAAACTGTGCTTCATTTCTTTAAAATGTAGACTGGTGTGCTGCCTCCATTTGTCCCATTTGCTCAGGCATTTGCAGCTGTGATAACAGCTGCTCTAACTGGTTCCCTCTATTATGTAGCCACCTCTCCTAAAGGTAGATTCTCTCATGATCCTTTTTTAGGACGTTTATGTCATTTCTAATTCTCAAGTTCATTTAATTAATTGCCTATGTTTTTCCAGATCCTACTTATGTAGTAGCACCAGTTTTACGATCTCGCTCAGGTCGAGAAGATCTGAAAAAGCTTTTTGCAGGTTCCACCTCTCCCCTCTACATGTTATTTATTACAATTTAGCATTTAGTCTTCTCCATAAAACTAAAATGTGTCTTATCTTTCGTGATAAAAATACTTCATATTGAAAAAAGCCAAACGAAAGATCATGTTTTCTTTTGTTACTATGATTTTAGTAACTATTGTGATGGTTCCGTTGTATAGAGTCAACTCATACTTTGGGTCAAGGTGTCAGGTAGACTAGAATAATTTTGTTTTCCTTCTGAAATTCAAGAATCTGTTTATAGTTTGTGTTACTAATTATAAATTTGCAACCCCTCAATTCTGTCTACTTGAACTTAACTCTGTGTTTAGGATATTCTTCTCATTATAAATGCTTTATGCCATCTCCTCTATGTTCATGTTATGATAAAATATTTTCCATGAGTGTCTTTTGAATAATATTTTCTTTGCAACACTATTTTTCCTGTTCTATGTCTACTTGAATCATCCTCCAATCAGATATCTGAGGGAAGAGAAAAGGAAATTTTTGCTATACCTTCTTAAAATTTAGTGAGCCCTCAGGGACTCTAAAGTATGAACTATAAAAAATATAAATTCCAAATCCTAATATTATGTGTAATCAATTTGTGATCTTGTAGCCCATTGTATTTGAATTTTCTGTTACTGAAGGAAGTCATCCCTAACTATATGATTTAGTTATCAAATATTCTTCGCTTATCCTTTCCTGGTGACTTTCTGCAGCCTGGTATGACCGACGGCAAATGAAAAAGATTTACTCTCCTCTCTTGGAAGGTTTATTGGCCTTGTACCTTGGTTTTGAATGGATCCAGGTTACTCTTTTGACTTATTTTGATGTTGAACTAATTACCAAATTTAATTTTGATACAATAAAACTGAAAGAATTGTTTTCTTTCTGTTTTGATTGACAGACGAATAACATTCTTTCTCCAATTATTACACACGGTATATACTCTGCTGTCATATTGGGACATGGCCTTTGGAAGATACACGATCACCGGAGAAGGCTGCATCAGAGAATCCACCAGCTTGAATCAGAAGGAAGGAACTCAGATAGACAATGAAGAAGCTGTTGCCGAAGAGTGATCATCAGGTGTGAGGAAATCTGTACATTACTATTAGAGCAGGTAATTTATGGTGAAAAATACATTAGATGTATGATGAAAATGAAGAACAATAGTATAATTGTAAAGTACACGAGTTACAGGAAGTTGTAGTGTATACACGTAGAATTAGACGGATGATAGATGGTAAAGTAAGCATGTATTTGTAGACAATTGTGCAAGTGCAATTTTGTTACAGGGTACATATGATTTTGACTTACTTGCCCTTGGTGTTTATTAAAGTTTCCCAAATTGAACCTCCATTAAATAATTTCATTTAATTTGAGAGATGAGTTGCCATGTCGCTTTTATCTCTATTTTTCCTTAAAACATATGCATAGTC
Organism: Melia azedarach; assembly: GCA_028052125.1. NCBI lineage: Eukaryota > Viridiplantae > Streptophyta > Magnoliopsida > Sapindales > Meliaceae > Melia > Melia azedarach. Next base: position 12,099,133 of record CM051394.1, read on the forward strand.
AAAGTTCATTAATGCAAATTATTTATAGAAAGTCATTCAAAGCTCCATGTGGTTGTTGATGAAGACGGAGTATCATAAGGTTAAAGTATCCAAGGTTGAAATTGAAGGAAAAATACTTAAAAGTTTAAAATGAAATGACAAAAATATCTTTGTATAAAACAACTAATAACATAAATTGCCCGTTACCTTCTTCAATATTATTAGTAGGGGTGACAATTTGGGACACGAAACGATTATTCAATACGAATTCGGTGCCATTAAACGAATTTGGATTTAAAATCTTGATACGAATAATAATCGTGTCGTATTCGTGTCGACACGATTATTATTCGTGTCATATTCGTGTTTAACATACAAAACACGATTATTCGTTTAAGCGTTTAATATTCGTTTGATATGAATACTATCCGTTTATTATTCGTATCAACTTTTTTAAATCCGTATACGATCCGTTTATTTAGATACGATTCGTTTAGACACGATTATTTATTTAAGATCCTATTATTCGTTTAAAATACGATTCGTTTAAAAATAATATATTTTATCAAATATAATATATATTTAATAATTAGATACTTATATTAAGAGTTGTTTATAATAAATAAATTTATATTACATATTTTTATAAAATTTATTAAAATATATTCGTTAAGGATACGATTATTCGTTTAGGACATGATTATTCATTTAAGACACGATTATTCATTTATTCCTTTAAGACACAGTTATTCAATTATTCATTTAATTAATCGTGTCTTAAACGAATAATCGTGTTTTGTATGTTAAACACGGATATGACACGAATAATAATCGTGTCGACACGAATACGACACGATTATTATTCGTATCAAGATTTTAAATCCAAATCCGTTTAATGGCACCGAATTCGTATCGAATAATCGTGTCGTGTTCCAAATTGTCACCCCTATTTAAAAGTGTATGCATAGATCTTTAAATGAAGGTATTTGTCTTTCTCAATCAAGCAATAGGTTAGGTGAGTTTCTTTAACACTCATTAATTGGTAGAGAAGCTGATTTTATTTTTTTGTAATTAATAAATTGCTTCAAATATAATTTTTTGTTTGTGATGATTTGAATTGTAATGTCGATGTGAAGTTTGAGTTAATTGATTTGGGTTCCAATTTGATTTACAATAATATATTATGAAAACGATTTGGAATGTTTTAGTGGCCAATCTTTTGCTTTATAGGTTTAATGTTTGTAGTTAATATATTATTTATATTTGTGATTCAAACAAAGTATAAAAAGAATTCTAAAAATAGTTAATCGTTATATCATTAACTTATCTAATTATTATTATAGTACATAAGAAAAGTATATTATAAATAAAATTTATAAGGTAAAGATAATTGGACCCTCAAAATTGAAAATGTGCCTCAAGTATACTCCGTAGTCAAAATAAGGTATGTTAGACTTTGATTGATTCTGGGCGATAAAGTGATATAAATACTCTTTTAATCTATGTCAATTGATATAATTATGTAAATAACTTTATTTTTTAATGAGTATAAATGCAATTCAGAAAATATAAAAAGAAAAGTACTAGTATATATTATAACTATTTTATCTTTTTAGGTCCTAAATGACAGAAAAATATAACTATTTTATAATATGAATAATTGTACATTAATCTATCATTTTATAATATATAAATACAAAATTTCTTATTACATAATTGTACATGGAATATTGCTATGTACCGTTAATTTTGGCAATAAATACCTGGTGATATGTGGGTCATTCTTTTGGTGAAATAATAAATTATAACATAATTTTATATTTTTCAACAATTTAATCCCTACTAAAAAATAAAATATTAATATTAAGTAATTAAAATATAAAAAAAAAAGTTTAGACAAGACAATAATGAATTGTAATATGTTAACTAAATTTAATTTCGTGTATTAATAAAATTGAAACTTACATATATTTTTTTTTCTTATTTAGTAATTAATTTCAGTTTAATTAAAAATTTTAAAAAATAGAGAAGTTTTATTATTTTTATTTACGGTAAATATATTTTGCATATATTATTCATCCCTACTTTTAAGGTTCACAAAGTAATTAATTGTTCATCTACATATTCATTAAAAGACAGGAACCGACTTATAGTATTTGCAAAAATAAATTCAATCAGAGGGGTAATTTTGTACTTTAACACTATTTAATGGATGGATGTAACCGTAGAGATTAAAATATTAAAATCTCTCAAATTATGTTACTGTTTTAGTACTGCTTGTTTGATTCACATACTTTTGTTCAATTAATAGGCAATTGTTTTATATCATTTTAATTATAATATAGCAAGAGATTATTACATTGTTGAATTATGAACTCACTCCATGACCAAATTTACAAATATAAATCACAATCAAATCAGATGTAGTAAATCTTAAGACAGTGACAAATTTTTTTTTCTCCTTTGATATAGTAATTTTAATAAATTAAAATAATAATAATAATAAATTAGTAAAGTATATCTAATTAGATCTGCTCTCACTGGTAACTAGCTAATTAAGTTAAACAACATATTCTATCCGTTGTCTTTTGACTAATAAATAAAGAAGCAATTAATATAATATATAAATTAAAGTTTTGAATTAATTATGAGCAATTAATTATATATAATTATTGCATATAAAACTCCTATATACCATTTACATTTAAACTTCCATATTAATGAGAAAGCTTCCCAAAGATCAGGGCCTTGTTTATTTTTGTGTATATGGGGAGTACCTATATCTGTAGCAAGGAATTAATATTAATTGGCAATTAATTCATTATAATTCTTTATTATAAATAAATATCAATTCAATTGTTTTGATTAAAAAAGAGAAGAATAGTATACCACAGCTTCTGCAATTCTACCATGTATTGTGTTCCTGTTAGCTCCTCTACTTCTTAGCTCTTGATTATAGATGTATTGTGTTCAAGAAACCGAAACTGATCTTTAGAATCGAATCGAACCAAATCAAATCTTAAATTTTGAAGTATTTTTATATAAATCTTTAAACTTTTTGGTAATTATACAAAAAGAGAGAATTTTTTAAATTTATAATAATATATCTTATTTTTATGTATATTTATCTAATTGATTTATAAATTTTTATTTATTTATAATTTTGATAAATTTTAGAGAATTAAATAAAATTTTATAAGCCAGTCCTGATCGGTTTTCATTTTTAATCCAATTCTTATCGAACCTAATAATTTTAAAATCGAATTCAATCAAATTAACCTAATAACCAAACCAAACTCAACCAAATTGTTCAGTTCGATTCAGTTATTTTGCTAAGTCTTAGTTTTTATATAAGGGAAGCTGCATTTATGGTTGAGAATATCACTATTTAAATATTGTAAAAATGCAGTCAAATTCATTTTCTATACTAACCCACTTATATGTATTGTTTGAAAATACGGATCTTAAAATTAATATTGTCATGACAAATTTTAGGTTTTATACCATATCGTGTCGATTTTGCTTATGTTAATATCTCTATTTTTCTGTTTATGCTACTAGTAGGGGTGACAATTCGGATAAACGAATCAAATTTGGGCCAATACGAATACAATTCGTTTAATATTTGTTTGACACGAATACAATTCGTTTATTATTCGTATCAACTCTTTTAAATCCGTATACGATCCGTTTATTTAGATACGATTCGTTTAAACACGATTATTCGTTTAAGACACGATTATTCGTTTAAGACATGATTATTCATTTAAGATATTATTATTCGTTCAAAATACGATTCGTTTAACACACCAATACAATTCGTTTAATTTAGTAATTATTATTGAGGTCTTTAAGATATTAAAAATAACATATTTTGTTAAACATAATATATATTTAATAATTAAATACTTATATTAAGAGTTGTTTATAATAAATAAATTTAGATTACATATTTTTCTAAAATTTATTAAAATATATTTGTTAAAGATATGATTATTCGTTTAGGAGACGATTATTCATTTAAGACACAGTTATTCAATTATTCATTTAATTAATCGTGTCTTAAACGAATAATCGTCACGGTTATTCAATTATTCATTTAATTAATCGTGTCTTAAACGAATAATCGTGTCTTGCATATCAAACACGGATACGACACGAATAATAATCGTGTCGACACGAATACGACACGATTATTATTCGTATTAAGATTTTAAATCCAAATCCGTTTAATGGCACCGAATTCGTATTGAATAATCGTGTCGTGTCCCAAATTGCCACCCTTTGCTGCTAGGTACATTTTTCTTTTTTTTTCTTGGGTTTGTTCTCGAAGCCTAGGTTATTTATACATTAAAATTAATTCACTACTAAAATGTTGAACATCTAAAACTATTATAAAACGTTTTAAAAACTTTTTTAAAATATATTACAAACCGTCTTCTTTTAACATATCTTAAAATATTAAAAACCGTTTTCATTTTTAATGAAAAAAAAACTGTTTTTACTAGTTTTTAAATATATAAGAAAACAATTTTAAATAGTACTTAAACTTTTAAGAATACTTTTTAACCATACTTAAATTTGTAAGAGGACAATATTAATAGTTGTTAAAATTTTATAAAATTTTATTTTTCATAGTATTTAGATATAAAAAAAGACAATTTTTAATGATTATTAAAATCTTCAAAAATATAATTCTTAAAATAATAGTAAAAAAATGCTTACTATAACAACATTCAATTAAATAAAAATTAATTTACCAGCAAATATACATATATACATATACATATACATATGTATATGTATATGTATATATACATAATACATATATACAATAACAATGTCACTTAATAGTCGTACGTAGTATATATTATTAATAATTTAAAAAGTAATACATGAGTTCAAAAAACATTGATTCCAAAAAAGAAAATCTAAATTAGAAGAGCTCGTATTATTACAAATTTGCAAATACAAAAAAACTTGAAAACAATCTAAATAATGGTCCACTGATTGTAATAATCAAACATCAGATCTAATTGGGCAATAGAAAATAAACTTGCTAACAACTTTTAAGAACATATACAGCAAGTGCAAAAATAACTTCATGATCTTCTGTAATAGAAAGAAGAAAATAATCCCTGCAATAAACATAGCAAAAGCAAGAACGCAATGATAAGTGTATATTTTTTTAATGTTATCTAGTAAATAACAAAAGACAACTTCATGATTTTCTTGCATTATACTATATGCTTAAAGAATTATAGATGATTCTTTTTAATATATTTACATTTTTATGTAAATTAAAATTTATTGCTTTTAGCATAATTTGATCAGGTGATTTTATTACCCCTTCTTCTTTGATAAATATCTCATAATTCCCCCTGATATTACTCCCATTAGAAAAAAAAAATGAGAGAATTCTGCATTTTTCGCTACTGCTTTATGCAATTATGTTTTCTTTTTTATGCCATATATGCATTCTCTTATAAAATTAGTGAAACAAATTAATTTTTTATATTTTCATAAATACTAATACATATACACATACACACCCCAGTATTTTCAGTATGTTTTTAATAAGTTAAAAAATATAAAGAAAGAGATTGAAATGTGCCACTTCACTTTGTATTCAATTAACACATATATATACAAAATTTAGTTCCTAAAGATACATATACAGCTATAACTAAATACAAATTCAAATAAGTAAAAGTAATACATGCTACAATTTTTAGGTTGTAATACCCAAGCGTAAGTTTGTCAAGTAATAAAGATTCGGAAGTCCGAGTGTCGGTCCTCAGGGAATTGGTTATATTAAGTCCACAAGTCCAAAGTCCAAAGTCCAAATATTGTGAAAGTAGATTGAAATTTTGATTATTAACTTGAAATTCATTATTATTGAATATTAGGGCATTAGGGATCCATTTTAATGATATGTATAGAAATTATTCTTGATCCTTTTGTATACACAATTAAGATTCAAATAAGAAATAACCTTAATTGGAGGATGGATAACATTTAAGCACAAAGAAACTAAAAGACTTACCTTTGAATTGAAGTGAAAAACCATAGGTTGCCTTGCTCTTGATATGTAGAAAACATCCAAGCATTCAATGTACCCTTAGTTAACAATGAATCAAGGTTTCTAACAAACCAAAATACTTGCAAAATATAGTACTCACTCAAAAGGAAAGTTGACAATGAAGAACAAACTAAAGGATCAAAGAACAATACTATACAACCATCAAAAGTTCACCATTTGCCCTAATTACGAAATTAGAAATACATGGAGTAAAGAAAATATGAAGAAGAAGAAATGAAAGTGTTTTTGAGAATACAAGCCTCTTTTCCTTTAAGCTTTCAAAACCACGGTTTATATAGGCAAGGTAAAGGAGAATTCGCACATGTGAATGCAAGTAAGTGGCAGGTTTCATCATAGCATTATCGTCCACATTGCGAAGGACGTTTGACTATCTTCCACTCCGAATTAGAGAAATGTTTCTTCTTCAAAGATATGTCCCCATGAGTAATCTTTCTAATGCTTCATGAATCATGGTATTTGGACCTATGTAGTGAAAGTTACACTTAAAATATTAAGGCATATTCAAATCGAAACGTTGACAGCTACTGTTTAAATGATAATTATTTTCAATCACCCAGATGCACGAATTGGAATTTTTCCATAACATGAAAGTTATATCTGTCTCTTTCAAGATTCATTTGAATCAAGAACCAGCCCAATTGGAGCATTGTGGAGAGAGTTAGATCCAAAATACCGAAGGATATGCACAGGTCCAGGCTTCAAATGGTAGGCCACGTTTTGTTGTATTGCCTCAAACATCTGGTGGTAAATCATTTCAAAATCGAAAATGACATCTGAAAATGAATTATGAAAAATTGAGTCAGCTTCCATTTGAAACAAAAATCATTATATTTGGAAGTGGGTAGACAAAGATATGACAATTTAACTAATTAGTGCTTCAAATAGGAAATATGATGTTGACCATTTTTTTTCAATTACAACTTGGCCACCTTTCACCTATGTATAAAATACACTACATTACTATTTTACATAAGTATTATATACATGTCAACTTATATAATTATACATATTTACATGTAATTGAGATTTAGATCATAAAAACATGCAAATTAAAGTTGTGCCAATGAAATTCATAATTTTTGCACAAATAAGGAGTTTAAATTAAATAGTATGTAATAGTGTCTTCTAAAATATATATAAATGACACACTTTTAGACACTTATCAATACAAACTAACAAATAAATACAATCTTTAGAAAGAGAAAAAATCGGTTAACAACAAATTATGAGAAGAAAGTGGTCTTCAATACCTTGACTCTAATATGCCTCCTTAAGATTGAGGTTGTTGAACGAGACCAATCTTGGAGTTAAGTAAAAGAAATCGAGATCGGGGAAGAGATTTAGTAAGAGCATCAGCAAGTTGGTTAGCACTCGAAACATAAGAAACATGCAAAGAACCAGTTGGAACTTGTTCTGTAATAAATGATAATCAATAGCAACATGCTTCATCTTGGAATGGAAAACTAGGTTTGAGCACAAATTGGTTGCTCCAATATTATCACAATAAATCACAAGGGAATGAGGAAGACTAATACCAAGTTCAGTCAAGAGGGAACATATCCAATTAATCTTAGCAGCTGTAGTAGTGACAAACCGATATTCAACCTCTGTAAAAGATCAAGCAACCGTTATTTACTTCTTGGAACTTCAAGAAATAGGATTACAACCGATGTAAACAATATAAACACTAGTAGATGTGAAATTATCTTTGTTTTCAACCCAATTAGAATCCGAAAAGGCATGTAAAGAGAGTGGTGAATGAGATAAAGTTGAATGCCATTACTAAAAGAGCCACATAAGTAACGCAGAAGACGTTTTACTAGAGTCCAATGTTCTGTAGTTGGCTGATGCATGTATTGAGAAAGCTTGTTAACAGCAAAGGCAATGTCCAGTGGTGTGATTAGTAGGTATTTCAGGTTGCTCACAAGTGTTTGATATTCAATGGGGTCTTTGAGAGGAGAACCCGAGTGTAACATGATAGGAGGACTAGTAGGAAGTGGAGTCTAAACTGGCTTAGCATCCAGCATATTAGTACATGTAAGAATATCAAGAATATATCATTGTTGAGAGAGCAAGATACCATGGTCATTGGAAGTAACTTCTACACGAAGAAAATATGATAGATGACCCAAATCTTTGAGAGAAAATTGGTGAGAAAGCAATTGCAGAAATTTTTGGACCATAAGATCATTATTACCAGTGAGAATAATGTCATTCACATAAACCAAAAGATAGATAATATGACCACCACTGTTCAAAATCAACAATCGCTTCCCAACATTCTCTAATATTGGACAAAACTCATCTCGAAGCAATCGACCTCTTTCTCTACCTTATCTTGGGTATTGTCAAATTTGTGGAATACATGGGCACATTGCCAAAAGATGTCCTTCTTTTCGAATGGTGCCAATTCAAAACAATACAAATGTAGCAGCACCAATAAATAGCGCTGGAACACTGTGGCAACCTTGGGCTCATGTTGCTACCAATACTACTACCACAACTCCATAATGGTTATTGGATAGTGGTGCATCTCACCATGTCACTACTAACCTAAGTAATATATCTCTCCATGCACCTTACAATTGTTCTGATGCACCTTAAAATTGTTCTGATGACATCATGATTGGCAATGGATCTAGTTTCCCTATAACTCACACTGGTTCTACATCTTTTACCATTCATAACTCATCTTTTAAATTAGATAATGTTTTGTATGTGTCTAGCATGAAAAAGAATCTAATTTTCATTTCTCAATTTTGTACATCCAATAATGTTTTGTATGTGTCTAGCATGAAAAATAATCTAATTTTCATTTCTCAATTTTGTACATCCAATAATGTCTCTGTTGAATTCTTACCATCCTCTTTTCATGTAAAGGAACTTCGCACAGGGGCAATTCGTTTGAAGGGTCACACAAAAGATGAAGTGTATGAATGCCCAGCTTCCTCTTCCATAACATCTCCACTAATAGCCTTTTCAAGTGTCAAAACTTTCTCACCAGAGTGACATCATAGATTAGGTCATCCTGCATATCCCATTTTTAAACACATTGTTTCACATTATCATTTAGATTTGTCTTCTTCTATGAGCTCTGATACCATAATAAGTTAAAAAATTATAAAGAAAGAGATTGAAATGTGCCACTTCACTTTGTATTTAATTAACACACACACACACACACATATATATATATATACAAAATTTAGTTCTTAAAGACACGTATCCAGCTATAACTAAATACAAATTCAAATAAGTAAAAGTAATACAAACTAACAAATAAATACAATCTTTAGAAAGAAGAAGAATCGGTCAACAAATAATTACAAGAAGAAAGTGGTCTTCAGCACCTTGACTCTAATAATTTTGACTTCTTTCCCAATCCATACATGCTAAATATCTTACACATTCTATTTTCTCGTAACCACCCTTGCACTAATAGTCGATAAGACAGTTATCAACATGATCTTTGAATATATAGTATTCTTTTATGTTCTATTTTTATTGGGTATAATTATTCTAAAATTATGCTTTATGATTATTGTCGTCAATGTGGACCATTTATGTCATAAAATAGAGTTAGTTCTTCAACTATACATTATTAATTATTTTATTTTTTATTTGTCATACTCTCGAAATATTAATATATTTTTTTAGAGTACCACGCCCACCTAAACACCTATTGAAAATGTAAAATCTAAGCAAACTTCAATTTATTACTTTGGAACTTTTGGGCAAGAATACAACCGTAAAAGTATTTATTTTTGAATTTTTTTAAGTAAAAAAATTCAATAATTATATTCATATTTCAAACAAATATTAAAAATTCAGAAAAAAGTTACTTCTCGTAATTTAAGTATCAATTATTCCTATTTACTCCAATACACATTCTTCATTCTTCTCTCTCTATATAAACCGTAAAAATTAAAGAGTTCTGATCTCTAAATTCAACTTCTTACATTGTCAATTTTTAATCCCTAACTACAACGATTAGGGGTGGGTAGAAAAATTGGTTTAGATTGAAATCAGACCAGAATCAAACTGAAACCGATCGGTTTAATCCAGTTCTTTAAGTAAATCGATCCAATTTTAGTTGTTTAATTTAAAATCTAGAAATTTTTTATCTATTTATTACAGTTGTTACAATATAAAAGAAAATATATAAAAGAAAGAAAAAGTAAAATAATATATTTATATTTTTTTCATTGAATATAACAATCAACTAATAGTTGACTAATACCATAGAAGAGGTATGTGATACAATTTCGAAGCTTGAACAGAGGAAAAACCAAGTAGTGCCCCTAACCACCCAGGCCAGCCCCTTGGCGAAAGAATCATTCATTACACTTTGTCCTAATTTAGGGATAGGAATTGTTCCTGAACTTGTGGGGCTTCACCTCGTTTGGGGCTAGTTCAGAGTTAAAAAATCCAACTCATTTGAAAATTGGAATAAGTTTGGAGTCTAAAAACCTAATCCATGCAAACATTGGAGCAAGTGTAGGGGTTACATTTTTTATCCCGCCCCGCCCCTCCCCGCCCCATTTCAACCAAAAATATATTATAGCAAAGGCTATTGTACCATTGTAGATGACCCAAAATATCAATCGAATATTCTAGTAAGGCCCAAGAATTAAGATTGGATACTATAGTAGATACTATAGCTTGGTCAAAGCAGGGCCAAATAGGGCGGGTTGGGAATCAGTTGAGCAAGTTAAAAATAAGAACGGGGTTGGCCCCAATCCTATTTTATTTAAGACGGGAGAGGGGCAGGTTCAAGGGAAAATCTGTCCACAAAATCCTCCTCGAACCCGCCTCATTCCTATCCTTAGTCATGAATTACATAATCATGGATTTCCATAGGAAATTTCTTCTGTCACATAAGTTCATCATTGTTTAAGGGCTAGCTTGGCGAAATAATGGGCTGCAAAATTACCCCTTAGATGTCATATAAAAATAGCTCTCTACTTGATCCAAGCAGTGAAGAACGCATCAAAATTTCGTAATTGAACACATTATTCGCAGCTTCGGTCAAGCTCAAAGTGGTTAGTTCTCTCTTTCTTTCTTTTATTTTATTTTTATTGTTATTATTTTCACTATCTGTTTGTTTGCAGATTTTATCGTTTGTGTTCATAATCTTATTGAATCTGCTACTAATGTTAGACGAGAGATTAGGGATAGTTTCAATTTTTAGGGTGTTTATTTCTTTGACTCTCTGAAATGTATTTTATGTTATGTAATCTAGTGTGGGATTATTTCCGATATATGTTGGGGCTTTTTCTCTACAAATAAAGAAAAAAGAATGATTGTTTTTTTGTTGTGAAAGTGAAGAAAAAGAACATAAATTCAAAATTGGATTTTGGACCAATTTATGTAATTGAATTTGTTCAGGTTTTGATTTAAGGTAAAGCAAAAGATAGGTCTTGGCTGTTTGTTGCTTTGATGTGTAGATTTATTATTTATTTCTTAGAATAACTTTCAATTGAATAGAAATAGCTGGAAAATGGCACTGCATATTTAGACTTGGAAAAGGAGAAATATGTAGGTCTTTGACAATGGTAAATCATGTGTGAGATCGAACTTTCTTTTTGAGTCTTGTCTATTACCTTAAAAGGGATTATAACTCTTTTTTTTATTCTTTTCTTGATTTGTTTATTTCTTTCATTATGATCATTAATTTGCTTATAAAGGGTTGGGGAAAATGGGGTTTGATATAGGACAGGGCAAAAAAGACCAAAACTCAAAAAATCGAATCCGACCGCCTAGATCAAATATGTTTTCGATCTTACATATAATCAGGTCTAATTTTGAGTTTAATATTAAAAAACCTAGAATTTTTTGTTTAGTTTCGATTTTTGAAAAATCTTGAATTGGGTTGAATTTTTATATCTTTTATTTTTTATCAAATTAATTAATTATATTATATTAATAAATTTGAGTATTATAAAATTAAATTATATATATTAAATTGAAAAAAGTTTTGTTTTTATTTTAATTTTAAATTAAAAAAATAAAAATAAAAATCTAAAAACTAGATCGTACAAATCAGTTTAATTTCAATCCGGTCCTTCTTTTACATTCAATCTGGTTCAGTCTCAAAATTTAAAAAATTCGCATTTAGTTAGATTTTCAGAAAATTGGACCGGACTGACCCGTGCTTGTCCCTAGTTTGATAAACTCTGATCTACTTGATAAAAATTTGTACCTTATTGATTAATTGAGAACAAATATGGTCTTGGACTGTGAAGTGGTTTAGCTTATAACCTTTAAATCTAAATTAGCTTGTAATCAAATATCTAATTAACTTGAATACCTATAAAGTTATAAATTTATGTTGACCATATAAACCTAATTTATTTGGCCAAGCTTTTAAACTGGCATTTGCATCAGATATGTTCTAACAAAAACTAGATCATTTGTCTTTTTTTCAGGAATAAATGAAGTATATAATGTTGGTTTGCCAAATAAGTTACATATGTTATTTATTTCTTTGTAACTTATTTGGCAAAGCAACATTATGTACTTCATTTATTCCCGAAGAAATGACAAATGATCTAGTTTTTATAAACCACACAAAATGTGTGTCAAAGAAGAGGCGGAGGGGGCCTTGTTGAATATATATTTTAGCATCCATACTTTCAACTCTTCATGCATTATTGAGTACATGTTGCGTGATGACAGATGCCTCGGTGCAGAGAGTTGATCAAATTTTCTACTGACTGACTGTTAGTTGCTCTTTTTTATATATTTTTTTGCTAGCTTTTTTGTAACTTTTAAGTGTGTTTATTTACTGTTGGAAATGAAAGAAAGAAAAAGATGTAAACATAGCAGACTAGGTGTGGGAGTATATATGCTCTAATTCTACCATATATGTAAATAAACATGTAAATCAACATGAAGATAAATATATTTGATTTGACTTCCTACATGTTTATATTTTTATGAATAGAAATATAAATTTTCAATTTTCATCACTAAATCCCTCAACCAGTCGTTCAAAAGCATCACTACATGTTCAACAACCAAAATACCCTTAGTATTAACTTACATAAATGAAAACCATAATGATATTTATTAAATCAACCCTTTAATAGGTTTAATCAGGCAGGCACCAACCGCATTAAATATAACCATAAAAAGGGAAAAGAACAAAATTCAACCATATAAAACATGATCAATTAATAGAGTGTTAAGTTAATAGTCATTTTACTCCATTATTATTATCATTGGTACATTAATTTATTAAATAAAATTATTCAATGGCTTTTTTCAACATTTAAATCGGGTCAATTTTTACCTACATATTAATTTAATAAGATAGTTATTAAGACTTATATTAAAAAAAAACCGAAAAGATAAAGGATAAAGTCTAAATTCATAAAACTCCAATCAAAATTTATTATTAAAACGAAACTCAATGAAGAGCCTTTTTGAAAAAAATCTTTTTTCATAAGTCAAATTTTTTAATTATCTGTAATTAGAATTTTACTAAAATAAATATATTCTAGCCAACCTAATATATAAAGGGTGAGAAAGAGAGAGAAGTATGAAGAACTTTTTTCACAACCTAAAATATTTTATTAATTAATATCACATGACAAATTTTAGTATTAACAATTGGCATCACATGTGAGAAAAGATAAAAATTCACTTTGCTTTTATTTAAGAAGTATTTATCAAAACAAAAGAAATTTGTGGTAAACTAGAAGGTATGGATTTATTTTTGTTAGTATTAATTATATACATGGTTTAAAATATTTGATCTTGATGATAAAGTATTTGAATTTATTTTTATTTTTATTAATTATATACATGATTTAAAATATTTGATCTTAATGATAAAATATTTGGCTTTATTTTTATTTGTACTAATTATATACATGGTTTAAATATTTGATCTTAATGATAAAATATTTAAATTTATTTTTGGATTTATTTTTATCACCATTCCTTAATGCTCTATTTTTATTCTACAATTATTCTATGAATATGCTCTATTTGTTAACAGTAAAGTGGATTATTTATAGGAACAATTTAATAGTTATACTGATACTTTAAACAAATATTAAAAATTCAAAAATAAAAAGTTATATTAATTTAAGTATCCATTGTTTCTAAATTTTTTAGTTTTAGTAAATTTTAATAAACAAAAGGACTACTCCTATTCACCACATAAACTTTTAGGGAAAGGTTAGATGGGATATTATCCGTTTCCTCCCTTGAGGTATTCAATATTATCAGGTATATATCCGAGAATGAAAAAATAGGCAAATTCCTTCCTCTCAAACGGCTTCCTGTCAGTACAAATAACAGAAACATGGAGAATTACTATAATATCCTTAAAGTACAAGTGAAAAATTAAAAAAATAGCATAACTTATTTACCTTTGTAGATATTAATTTTATTTTTAATTAAAATTATAAAACAAGATAAACCTTAATCTAGGGTTATGAACGTATTTTTAGAGGAGAAAGATAAATGCAACCGTAGCCCCCTACTGAGACAAAGGAAGAACCAAACCTATCGCCATTGCCGCTCTCATCTGCAAAATGCAACTCCGCCGCCTCTCAAATGCTAAGCTCCAGAACACTATTTCCTGTCGTAGTTGCTGAATGACGGTCTGCCACTCGCAGATGCGACACAACCTCCTCTGTCGCCCAAACGTTGCATGCCAAATCGCTGTTGTCGGTGTTGCTCGAACAAGCTGACAGCTACTCCTAAAAACACTAGATGTATTAACCATATAAAGTCCTTCAAATTTTAATGTTCTTTTGTATTGGTTAATTAGTTAAAAAATGAGTAACAAGATTTGATTTTTTCTTCTGTTCTTCTGTGATGTTTCTGCGTGTAAATTTATTGGAAGAGAAAGTTTGGGTCTGTTTCTTTACTTTGCTTATTCAATTTTGTTGAGATATGATTGAAATAACAAATATTGGTTTGCTTGTTTAATCTGAAAAGGCTTGCCTTGATCCTTGGTGTGATTAAAATGAAAATAATAGATGAGTTTATAAGAAAGAGAGAGATGAGTCTGGTTTAGAGGAAAACGATGAGATGAGAAAGAGAGAGAGATGAGCAATATTTAAGAGGATGAGACTGAGATGGATAAGTGAGTCCGGCCATGTTGGATTAATGATATAATAAAAATATAGTTATTATTTTAGTGGACATATGCGATTTTTTATTTCCTTATTAAATTAAAAAATTTACTCAAATGACTGGAATACCCTCCCCTCTATAAGTTAATTAACGGTGTTAGAAGTCTAAGGAGTACTTTGCCTATTTTTCCATTCTCGAACATATACCTAATAATATTGCAATATAATGAATTATCTTCTTTTTTTGGGGTGTTTGTGCTCGAGTCCTAATTTATTTATACATTAGAATTAATTGCATTATATCTACATGCAAATTATAAAATGAGATAGATAATTCATTTGATTATTATATTTTACATTTCTATGCAAACTCTATGTTATAAAAAGAAAGACCATACGAGAGGAAGAAAACAAAAGGCAAATCTCCTTCTTAGAGGACATTGCATTCAATGCTTTAATTAATTCACATTAATACCCATGTGACTAATTTTATATTTTATATTTTTAATTTTTTAAAATATCTTATTAATTTATGTTATACTATGTATTTAAATAAGAGTGGTAATTTGAGACACCACACGATTATTCGATATGAATTCAGTGTCATTAAACGAATTTGAATTTAAAATTTTGATACGAATAATAATCGTGTCGTATTCGTGCCGACACGATTATTTTTTCATGTCATATTCGTACCGACATGATTATTTTTTCGTGTCGTATTCGTGTTTAATATGCAAGACATAATTATTCGTTTAAGACACGATTAATTAAATAAATAAATGAATAACCGTGTCTTAAACGAATAATCGTGTCTTAAACGAATAATCGTATCTTTAATAAATATATTTTAATAAATTTAAAAATAATATATAATATAAATTTATTTATTATAAACAACTCCTAATATAAGCATCTAATTATTAAATATATATTATATTTGATAAAATATGTTATTTGTAATAAGTTAAGGATCTCAATAATAATTACTAAATTAAACGAATTGTGTTCGTGTCTTAAACGAATCGTATCTTAAACGAATAATAAGATCTTAAATGAATAATCGTGTCTAAATGAATCGTACCTAAATAAACGAATTGTATATAGATTTAAAAGAATTGATACGAATAATAAACGAATCGTATTCATGTCAAACGAATATTAAACGAATCGTATTTGTATCGACTTAAGTTCGATTCGTTTATCCGAATTACCACCCCTACATACAGTCAGAAGACAATGAAGATTTTGATTGTGTAGATGTACACAAACAACCTTCTTTTAATAATCCTTTACTGAAGAATCACCAAATCCAGGTAGTAATTCAACTTCTTGTTTTTCTATATTTTCTAATAAAATAATATTAAATTTCATTTTTTATGTTTATTTATTCTACAAATGAGACCAAATAATTCCATGCCTATGAAATTCAAGAGAAATGAG
Source organism: Melia azedarach (assembly GCA_028052125.1). Lineage (NCBI taxonomy): Eukaryota > Viridiplantae > Streptophyta > Magnoliopsida > Sapindales > Meliaceae > Melia > Melia azedarach. The sequence goes on from CM051394.1 coordinate 12,115,750, forward strand.
AAATTGTCATTCACCAAATATTCTAAATTTGGAGCTCAAACTAGAGGTTGTCCACAAGTAACAGTACCTATATATCCATAGAACTCAAATTAATTACGATGAAGAAGAATTAACATCTTTTGCCAAATTGCATCATGGAATTAATAATTTCAAACCTTTACACAACAAAATCCCCGAAGATACGTTAGTAATTCGTTTTAAACATGATTCATTTACACTAATTTTGTATTTTATAAATGAAACCGGATTAATCATTTAATTTTACATATTTTTTATATAATTATGAGTTAGTTGTATTTAAATTAGGCTGCAGTGATGAGTAGAAAAGGGTTTAGTACTGCATTTGGAGCAAGAGCAAAAATAAGCTTACAAAATTCACCAGTGATAATGAATCAAGTTAGCACGTCTCAGATTTGGGTTGAAAATGGACAATCAGCTCAAACTTAACAGCATACAAGTTGGATGGGGGGCTGAATGTCTTTCTCTCTTTAATTATAATTCATTAAGTAATAAATTTTACTGTGTAATCGACCGTATGAAATTACTGTGTTCAAATTTGGTGGTCAAAGTCCTACATTAATGTGCTTTGATAAGATGTAAACACACAATCATCACCTGCCCTTGCAAGATACCTTCCATCCAAACTAAACTTAATACTCCAAATTAGTAATAGCAAATGGGCCGTGCTGGGCCGGCACGGCCCACAAAAATTGAGTCTAAGCGGGCTACCGTGCTGGGGCAGCCCAGGTATGCATAGTAATTATATCGGACCGCCCAGGACACGCACAGTAATTTAGAGAGGCCCAACACGACCCATAGTCCATTTACTATGCGTGCCGTGCCAGCCCATTTATCTTAAGTTCAGCCCAGCACGGCCCACAAATTTTACTTGAGCTGTGCAGGCCGTGCTTAGCCCAACGGGCCGACCCATGGCCTGTGTACAGTAACACTCAAAAAATAATTATTATTCATAAATTTTTATTTATTTAATATCTAAAATTGAAAAATTAATTTAAATCATTTGAAAGTTATTAAAAATTAAATAATGATTATTAAATTAAAAATAACAATAATTAAATAATCAAATTTGCAATAATAATATATTTAGTAAATTATCTATATTTATTAATTAATTAAAATAAAATATTGAATGATAATATTGATGATATTAAATTTGAATACTTACAATTATTTTAAAATATAATGATTAATTATATTTTGATCATAATTTAAAATGTGTTCTTTGTATTTATTTATTTATTAAATCAAATTCTTGAATGACAATATTTATAATAATCAATAATTAAATTTCATTTCTAAATCTAATGACTGATTAAATTTTGATCTTAAATTAATATTATGTTCTTCATATCAGTATATGTTCAATTCTTCATGTATGATATGAAATACATAGTGATTCGATTATGTTTAAGTATAATCAATATAATATAAATATTGATATTAAAATTTGAGGACTAATTAGATGACTAATTATATAAATTTGGCAATAAAATTATAAAAATTTGGTTGAATAATATAAGTTTATAGTAGAATATGATGACTAATTATATTATAATAACAAATTAACAACTTAATATAAACACACTAGTGCACATTGAAAATACATATTATGTCATAATGATAATATAATAATCTATTATACTTATTTGTATTTTGTTAGTATATTTAAAGAAGTAGTTTCTTAAAATATATTCAAATAATTTAAGTTTTATAATATATTAGGATAACAAATTATATTTTAACTTTAGTTCAATGACAATTACATGTTCTAAATTTAAAATTCTAAATGTTGATATAGTGACTAAATTATAGTTAATTACAAATAAATTAATACAAGAAAATTAACAATTAATCAATTATAAATACATAAAATTAAGTTAATATTAATTTCATTTGTTTAAAATTTTATATTTTTACGTTTCACTAAATTTAAAATTTAAAAATTTAAATTGTATGAATAAAATGATTTAATTTTATTTTTTAATATTCAAATGATTTTATTTTAATTTCCAACGGTACAAAACAATATAAACTATTAAAGTCTACAAACATAATCATAATGTCCCAAAAACCCAAATATTAGCGTTATAAAGAATTAATTTTTTACTTTTTAAACGTTAGAATAGTTAAAAGAAATTAAATATAAAAAACTAAAAAACCCTAATCTCATATCCTCATTTCTCTTCAGTCTTCTACTTTTCCTTTGTATTCAAAATAGAAAACCTAAAATATTATCTACGCCGCCTACACTTGCTCACAGCCTCACACACAGCCACACTCACCTTCTGTCGCCAGTCATCGAACATAACCTCAACACAATCCTTGGCCGTTATCTGCACAACACACCACATTCACCTGTCGTCAGACACAACCACCACATACTCCCTGGTCGTTGTTCGCACAACCGTACTTACCTTCCGTCACCAGTCGTCGAACACAGCCTCAACACAATCCCTAGCCGTCATCTGCATAACACAACCACACCCACCCGTCGTCGGACACAACCACCACATACTTCCTAGCCGTCGTTCGCACAACTGCACTCACCTTTTGTCGCCAGTCATCAGACACAATCTCAACACACTCTCTAGCCATCATTTGCACAACACAACCACACTTACCCGTCGCACACAGCCATAACCCACAACATACTCCCTGGCCGTCGGCCGTTACACACAACTACACTTTTGGTCATCGCCCGTCACACACAACCTTTGCGAGAAAATCACAGCCCACGAACACAGAACAACTATCCATGGACTGCGGTGGTGAGACTAGATTGGCCTAAATCCGACTGATTTTGCCACCTCATCCCTTGGTTTGATTCTGTTATTCAAATTCTTTTTAGTTGAGTGATATGTTGAATTAAGTTTTTGAATTAATTGAATCGGATTAATTTGTGTCGATTAATTTGCAATTTTTGGATATTGGATTTGAAACTATAGTTTGATTTAATTCTGTATTCATTAATTTTGCATTGGATTGATTTGCGATTTCTGAATTAGTGATTTATGTACTGGATTACTTGATTGTTCTTGAAATATCATTGTTCTTGCATACTGGATTTGTTTCTGTATTCATTAATTTTGCATTGGATTGATTTGCGATTCCTGAATCTAGTGATTTATGTACTGAATTTAGTGATTTATGTACTAGATTACTTGACTGTTCTTGAAATATCACGACTCTTGCATACTGGATTTGTTGAACTGAGTTAATTCTGTATTAGAATAATTTGTGTATTACATATCCTCTGTATTGGATTAATTGATTGGTCCAAGTTATATTAAATTTTTGCTCGTTGGATTTGTTGAATAGAATAAATCCTGCATTGGATTAATTTGTGTATTGCAACCTTCTGCCTTAGATTAATTTTTGCATTGTAAACTTAAAAAATACCAAAATTTGCTTGCTGAATTTGTTAAATAGGATTGGTTCTTAAAAATGTCTAGTGCTAATTCTTCTTTTACACCATCGAGTTCTAAAAGAACTAGAACATCTACTGTTTGGGAGTATTTTACTATAGAGTCTCGACCTAATAATATAACTGGACAAAGTGAAAATAAAGCGCTTTGTAATTTTTGTAAAAAACCCTTAAGCGCTTCAAGTGCTAATGGAACTGGTCATTTAATATGTCATGTTGAAGCATGCAGTAAAAAACATGCTCCCCCTAATGATCAAACACAATCCCAAATTGCATCAAATATTTTTGGAAATAATTTAAGTTCTTTTAGGTATTCACAATAAAATATGAGAGAAGGGATGGCTAAATGGATTGCATTTAGTGAACATCCTTTTATTCAGGCTGAGGATAAAAGATTTGAAAAATTTATGAAAAAATACGTTCAACCTTCCTTTAAATTAGTTCCTAGAGATGCATGTAAATATGATTGTATGAAAATATTTACACATATGAAACAAAATTTAATTGCAAATTTTCGTACATTTAAAGGTATTTTTTCTATTACTTCTGATTGTTGGACTGGGTGTAATCGTTTAGGTTATATTTGTGTTACTGCACATTATATTGATGATAGTTGGATGGTACAAAAAAGAATTATTTTATTTTGTGAATTAGAATATCCTCATAATGCTTTTGCAATTTTTAATGCTATTATGAATGTTTTTAGAGAATATGAAATACAAGATAAAATTTTTAGTATTACTTTTGATAATGCATCTTCAAATACCGTTGCTATTGATATGTTCTCTAATAATATAAAACCTGCGCGTGGTCTTGGAATGCAATTTTTTCATTTAAGATGTGTTTGTCATATTATTAATTTAATAGTACAAGATGGTTTAAGTTTAATTAATGCTCATATAGAAAAAATTAAAGATGCATTACAATATATAGGATCACATGGTTCTAGAAGGCAAGATTTTAAAGCTATTATGCTACAATATGGCTTACAACCTAAGAAATTTGTGCTTGATGTGAAAACTCGTTGGAATTCTACGTATTTAATGTTAAAATCTTGTGTTAATTATAGTGATGCAATAACTACTTTTTATAATAAAAAATTGGGTAATGTGGTTTTATTTTCTAATGATTGGAACATTGCATTTATTTTTATGCAATTTTTAAAAACGTTTTATGATATTACATTATCATGTTTGCATGTTTATTTTTCTACATCACATTGTGTTTTGAATTATATATATGATATTAGTTATGTTTTTGCTAGTTATAAAGATGTTGAAGAATTTAAAAGTATTTGTCATATTATAGAAGCTAAATTTAAGAAATATTGGAAGGATATTCCAAATTTTTTTATATATGCATCAATAATGGATCCTAAGATTAATTTAAAAGGTGCATTTACATTAATAAATGGAACTGCTAAAAATATGAAAATTACATGTGATGTGGATGTTTCAAATATTGAAAAGTCTTTGCATGATATTTATATTCAATATCAAGGTTTAGAAGGAATAAATGTACCAATTTATAATGATTGTGATGAACCAATTGCCGATACTCCTTTAGGGAAAGTTTTAAATATTTCAACTTCTTCTATTGCTGGTTCTAGTGACTTAAAAAAATATATTTCTACTAATTATAATAAATTATTAAGTTATGAAGAAAAAAAAATCTTGATATTTTACAATGGTGGAAAATAAATGAAAGAATTTTTCCTGTGATATCTATTATGGCTCGTGATTTACTAACTCCTCATGTATCTACTGTAGCATCAGAATCTGCTTTTAGTGCAAAAAATAGAGTATTGGATGAACGAAGATCAAGATTATCTGAAGATTCTTTAAATTGTTTGGTCTGTTTGAAGGATTGGGAGGATGCAGAAGATAGAATGCAAAATTCTACTAATTTAGTAAAAGTAGAAGAAATAGAAATAGAAAATAATTCTTTAGATATTTCTGTTGGTGAGAATTAATTATATTTGATATGTAAATTAATTAAGTTTGTAATTTTTATTTTTTATGTAAAGTAAATAAATTAGATAAATTACAAATGATAGATAGTGCAATATGTGCCAACCTAGTTGGGATGTATTGTATCTATAGTGATGCAAATTTGTCCAATTAATGTTGTAAATTAGAATTTTATGATTTTTAGAAATTTTATATTCTTAAGTTAAAAATTAAAATTTTAAATTAAAAAATGAATTAAAAATTTAAATTTCATTATTTTATGCACTTTAGATTAATGTAAATTAATAAAAAAGTAATAATATATTGTATGGGGTTTTAACACATACCTCCCTTGAGGTTTGAAATTTTTACACTTAGATGGAAGGTTTGAAGAAAGACACACTTACCGCTCCTGGACTTTTAGTTGATTATCAATTTATATTTAAATGATTATAATACCCTTAATTTTTTTAAAGTTAAAATTTAAGAAATTTAATTTTAATTTATATAATGTTTGAAGATTAGAATTTAATTAATAATTTTAATTTATATTTATTTAAATTTTAATTAATAATATTTCAATTTGATCATTTTACTTTATATTTATTTATTATTTGTTAAAATTAAGAATTTAATTAATGATAATATAATTTGAAAATTTTAATTTATATTTATTTAAATTAAGAATTTAGTTAATGATAATTTAATTTTTATTCATATACCATATTTATTCAAATTTTAAACTTTATTGTGTAAAATGACCGCTTTTCTAATTTGATAATTTCAGTTTTTAATTATGTATCATATTTAATATTTATTTAAAATTAAATTTTTAACTTTAAATAAATATTAAATAAATAAAATTTAAATTATTATTAATTAAATTTTAATCTTCAAACATTATATAAATTAAAATTAAATTTCTTAAATTTTAACTTTAAAGTAATTAAGGGTATTTTAGTCATTTAAATACAAATAGATGGTCAACTAAAAGTCTAGGGGAGGTAAGTGTGCCTTTACTCAAACCTTCCATCTAAGTGTTAAAGTTTCAAACCTCAGGGGAGATATGTGTTAATACCCCTATATTGTATTAATAAAATTTAATAAATAGGCTTAATAGTAAAAATTTTAATATACAGTCCACCCGGTACATAAGGCCCATAAACAATAAAAAATTACTCATTCAGCCCAATATAGTCTGTTTATTGTTCACAACATGGCCGGTTCGGTCCACGGGCTGTAAGAACTTAGCCCAACACGGCCCATTGATGGGTCGTGCCGTGTCGAATTGTGAACAGTAACCGTACTGTGTAGGGCCATGCCTATACTATTCATGAGCTGGGCCATGTTGTGCTCGGGCTGGCCGCCCGTTTTGCCATCTCTACTCCAAATAGACCCACTATTGCCGCACCCTCACTCTCTGATCCATGAAATAAAACATCCTGGCTATCATCCGTGGTAGAATCTCTGATGAGGTATCCCTCTCGTCACTGCTTCGCCTCTCTTTATGCCCCGTCACGGTGCTAGCAACAGTTTTTATACTCTTGACCAACTCCCTTTCTTCTTCAACTTTGTTCCATCACTGCTACTCCCATTTGTGTTCAAATCGAAATTATCCTTATTACCCTCCCCCACATTCTGCCTCCTCATGATCAACGCTTGAACAATCAGCGAATATCCCACACACATTTCAAACTCTTCCATTTTCAACTGCCTCCCAGTTCCCAATTCCTTCACTTTTTTCCAAGTCCCATCCTCTCGAATCTCCTTCACCTTTTTCCTCCCCTCGCACACGCTGAATGCCAGGCCGCTGTCCCCTCTCAAAAATCCTGAACGCCGGTCCGCCACTTGCAGACGCAACGCTGCTGCCTCCGCCGCCTAGACATTGTACGCCAAGCAGCTGTTGCCGCTGCCGCTCGCATACTCTGACAGCCAGGCCGCCGTTGCCGCTCGAACAAGCTGACAGCTACTCCTACTCTCATGCATCCGGCGCCTTCACCTTAAGCCGTTGATCCACAACCGCCAGGGGTATTATCCATATAAACACCTTCGAATTTTAATGTTTTTTTGCATTTTACTTTGCTTGGTTAATTGGATCATATTGCTTGTTTAATTAGATCATGTATAAGTACTGGTGTAGGTTTCAATTTTTTTGCTTTTACCGATAAAAATTCTGGGTTGGTTTGTTTACTTTTCTTGTTTAATTTGGTTGAAAGAGAAAATGTAGGTCTGTTTCTTGTTTAATTTTTGTTGAGATGAGTGATACGGCATAAATTATATTTTCTTTTTCTTCAGTAAATATTTTTTTTAAATAAATATTATTTTGCTTGTTTAATCTGAGAGAGAGGCCTTGGGTGTAGTTAAAAGGAAAACAATGAGATGAGTCTGGTAAAAAGAGGAAAACGATGAGTCAAGAAAGAGAGAGATGGGCAGTGTTGATAGGGATGAGAATCAGACGATAGGGAGGGTTCGGCCATGTTGGGTTAATGATTATAATAAAATAAGTTTATTATTTAAATTGGCATTTATTGCCTTTGATTCAATTATTAAATAAAAGTTAACCCGTTTAAATTACCGCCATTTTTATTTGTTAAATGACTGGAGTGTCTTTCCTTTTGTAAGTCAACTAACCGTAATAATAGTCCAACAGAGGTATTTGCCTATTTTCCCAATTTCGAGCATATAACTGCTAATATGGGATACCTCAAGTAGAAAAATTGATAATATCTCCATCTTAAAGTGGCAATTGTACTAATCAGGGAGGCCCCGAAACAGGATGAAGACTGATACTTTTAAAAGTGGGCTCGCTACTTTTAAAAGTGAGCAGACTATGAATAATTAAATTGAATAAGCTAGAATTTAATTAGTTTTACAATTAATTTTTTCTTTCTCAACAAATCTTGTAATGAATAAATAAACTTCCTTTTAATTTATTATATATTTCATAAATCATGCTAATTAAAATCGACTATATATTTTGGATGTAACAGGAACAAATTAACTTCAAATTTCTCTAGATGGCAGATAAAGTTCAGTATTTTCACAAGCAAGCTTTTGATCCACCTGATGCGGTAAAGCCTAACCATAGTTTTTCACTCTTGATAGTAGTTATTTTCCTAGTCATGGTGGTGGTTGTCCCACTCTACTGTTTCTTCCATCGTCGCCGACAGCAGCAAACCCCCCCGAGATTGGTTTCTGTGGATATTGAGATGCAATCTACTGAGCCCATGACTGCTTCTTCATCTCTGGGCCAGAGGATCACTTCATTCACATTCGATTCCTCTTCAGTTCTACGCTTCGAGGAGGATATGTGTGTGTTATGTCAGACGGAGTTTATACACGGAACTTTTTTAGCATCTATACCTTCTTGTGATCACACTTTCCACAGTTCATGCATCACTGAGTACATATTGAGAGACGACAAATGTCCTTTGTGTAGAGAGCTCATCAGATTTCCTATTGACTCTTAGTTACACTTTTTTATTTTGTTGCTAGTTTTTGTGGGTTTTTAGTGTATTTATTTATTGTTGGAAATGAAAGAAGAGAAAGAAAGATATGTACAAAATACACAAAGCAAACTAGGCTTAGGTGTATGCTCTAATGCTACCATATATGTAAATAGTTATAGACATTTAAATCAAAATGAAGACAAATACATTAGATTTGAGTCCCTATATATTGATATTTTCACGAATAGAAACATATTTTTGAATTGTCATCGCATTTAGTCCCTCGGTCAATCATTCTTAAACATAACTATATATTCAATAACCAAAATACCCTTACTATTAACTTACATTAATGAGAACCAACCGCATTAAATTTAACCATAAAAAGAGAAGAAAAATAAATTCAACCATATAAGTCATAATCAATTAATAAAGAGAGCGTTAAATTAATGGTCACTTTTGTCCATTAATATTATAATTACATTATCAATTAATTATAAAAAATTATTAAATAGAAAAACAAACTATCTTATTATATATCATTTAATAAATTTTAATTATAGATATATTTATTTTTAAATTTTTTTAATAATATTTATTATGATAATATAATGAGAAAAAATTACAAAACATACATAATCATATTATATTAGGTAATTTTCAGTTTTAACTATTATTTATTAATAATTTTCACAAATAATTTTAATTTTTTAATAATATTCAGCAGTACTCTTCATTTTTTGACAAGTCATCAATAATATCCTAAAACAAAATAAAATGACTTATTTACCCTTATTATTATTAATATTATATACATAAGGACAAAAATGACTTTGTATAGTTAAAAAAATAAAATTTAACTTATATATAATTAATAATTTATATTTAATTGAGAAAAATAAGTTGCTTATATATCAAAATTAAGGTAAAATTTTCAATTAAATAATAAATAAATAAACTTAAATTAAATTATATACCAAAATAAATTGCATATATATTAATCATTAATTAAATAATTAAAAATAATAAATAAACTAATATTTATAAAAATGTTAATTAATAATTTGATATTTAATATATGGAAAAAATAGTAAAAAATTTAAAATATAAATTATTAATTATATATAAATTAAAATTTATTTTTTTAACTATACATGATCATTTTTGTCTTTATGTATATAATATTAATAACAATAAGAGTAAATGAGTCATTTTATTCTATTTTAGGGTATTATTGATGACTTGTCAAAAAATGAATGACACTATTGAGTATTGTTAAAAATTAAATTAAAGTTATTTGTAAAGATTGTTAATAAAATAATGGTTAAAACTGAAAATTACCCTATTATATTTTCATTAATTATAGGTCCAATAATATATGTGATATTTTCAAACCTCAAAACATTGCAATCATAGTCAAGTTTCAATTAGTCTAATCATTTATTATTATTACTTTTAATTAAAAAGTTATTTTCATGTTTCAACAAATTAGTCTATTATCAATGAAAAAAGACTGTTAGGTCCCAAAGGTTCGATGAATTATACCAATTGACTACAAAGGTTTGAAAATTATTCATTCATCTCCCAATTCGTCAATTAAGTGGACCTTGATTAAGGACAAATCTGTATTTTAATATATTTTTGTCGTATATTACCTATTGTTGATATCGAAATTTGTAGTTTCAATGCCTAACACCAAAATATTGATAATCTTCTATCAATTTGTCTCTCAAAGGTTGAATTTGCCTATAAAATAAAGTAACAATCAAGAAAAAGTCAATTTTTTTCGATGAAAACCCTTTAATGCTTAAGTCAAATTTCGAGTTTTTGTTTAAGTTAAATTCTATAGAAATTTTAGCATGGTTTCAATATTATATAAGGAATTATGTACCTTTTTCTTTCACTTTACCTTATACTTTGTTTTATAAAGTATATGTCCTTCCATTAACCTTCTAAAGCACAGGTCATTCCCCAAACACCTATATAAAGTATATGTCCTTCCATGTCAATGTGTCTATGCTTACACTTTTGCCACATGTATGATTATGATTGGATATCCGTTTTCGATATCTAATTCCTCTACGTTCTTCTCTTCTAACCCAAAACTAATGAAACAACACATTAAAAGAAAACCTGAAACCCGACCATTACAAAGGTGGTTTAGGCAATGATGACAGCTATTCTAATAGCAAAAGGATGACAACAGGGGATGAAGATGACACAAGCAACGATGACAAATTGACTTCATATGATTTTTTTTTTTTTGATAAAAGACGTGAATATGTTGTGTATTTTGTGGGTATTGATATTAAGCTAAGTTATGGGTTTTGTTTGCCTGCAAGGATTGTGTTGACCTTAGTGTCACACAATTCTAATTTTGATGATCACAAAATGCGCCATCCAATCAAAGAAATAAATGTGGATTAATTCAAGCTCAATTCATGAAGATAAACCACAAGTGTAGAAGTTGGTATTCTTTATCTATTTTGTTTTATATAGACATGTGTTTTTGTAAGTGTGTTATGCATTAATAGATAGCTCAAGTTTATATATATATATATATATATATATATATATATATATATATTAATATGTTTTGATAAAAAATGGGACTGAAATGTAAGGTTTTAGAAATTTGAAAAATTGACCAAAATGCAAACGTTTCAAAAATTCGCAAAAAAACCAGATTACTGTTTATAAACCAAACTTACTGTTCATAGACCGGATTTACTGTTCATATATAACTGGTCGATCAAAAATGACACTTAGTCAATCGTATTTAAGACAAAAAGGGTTGAAAATTCAATTGAATGTTCGATTGACCGAATTTACCACATGGTTGACCTCATATGACATCCGGTCGACTAAATCGCACGAAAATTTAATTTTTTGTTTTCAGAACAACTCGTTTTTTAGTAAAATATAAAAAGGGGTTTCTTATTTCATTTTGACAATCTCTCTGACCTTATTTTCGAAACCACTAAAGTTCTCAAAATATCAAACCCTTATTCTTGAGCTTAAATTTGTGCAACACACATTAGCATCTACGTGTGCATTCAACTTCATTATTTATACTCGTAGAGATCATTCTTGTAAGTTGTTCTTTATCATTCTTGTTCAATTTGTTGTAAGAAAGTGAAAGAAGTGGACCTTTCACTTGATTGAGTGAGATTGTAAATGTTTTGGGGTAAGCCAAACATTGTAAGGGCTGTAGAATTTCGAACCCTAGGTTGTAATTGTGAAGTCTTGTGGTAACAAAGCTTGTTATTAGTAAAATACTTCACGTGAATCTTGAAGGAGTGGATGTAGGTTAGGAGTGTTGCCAAACTATTATAAATTATTGTATTCATTTCTCTATTCCATAAACTCTCTTATTTGTGTTTGGGCTAAACTTGTAATTGCTTGAGTTAAGATATAAATTTATTGCAAATTAAATTAAATTAAAAACTCAATTCACCCCCCCTCTTAGGTTGCTTATTTGTATTTCAATTAGTATAAGAGTAAAGTTCTCTAGTGAAAAATTAACAATCTTAGAGAAAATCCAATGGTAACCCTAGGACATGTAGAAGGTCAATATACTTCCAGAACTATATTTTTTTTATGGAAATGACTATCCTTATTGGAAGGCTTGAATGAGAATTTATTTGTAAGCATGTGACTATGGTTTATGGCAAATGGTTAATGAAGGACTTAGGATTCTTGTGAAGAGAAATGAAGAAGGAGAAGAGGGTTCTAAACCCATTCGGGAATGGGATGAAATCAACAAGAAAAATGTCACATTGAATGCGAAGGCCATAAACACTCTATATTGTGAGATAGATAAGAAAGAATTTCATAAAATATCTGGATGTGAGACGCCTATGAAAATTGGCATGCCTTAGAGGTTGTGTTTGACGGTACAAGTTAAGTGAAGGAATAAAAAATTAGTAGGCTCACTAGGCAATATTAACTCAAGATAGAAGCACATGAATCCATCCATGCCATGTACACTAGGTTTATGGATATTGTGAACTCTCTCAAGGCTCATGGTAAGACCTACTCCAACAGTAAACAAGTCAAGAAAATCCTAAGATTCTTGCCTAATGAATGGAGGCCAAAAATGACAGCCATAAGGGAAGTTAAAAATCTCAACACACTTTCCCTTGATGACCTCATCGGTTCAACTATGGACTATAAATACAAAATCTTATATGACCAAGTGGATGAGGACAAGAAGAAGAAAAACATTGCTTTCAAGTCATCAGTAATTAAAAGTGATGATGAAGAAGAAAAAGATGACAATAAAGAGATGATTGCTCTTATGGCAAAGAAGTTCAAAGCTTCATAAGAAACAAGAAGAATCTTGGAATAAAGCCTTTCAAAGAGTTTGTGGAAGAGTATCAAAAGAGTGAAATGAGCAAAAAGAACTAGTTTATTTGTTATGAATGCAACAAACTTGGGCATGTAAAAGCGGACTGCCCACTCCTTAAATATAAGAAAGGGAAGAAAAAGGCAATGGTGACAACATAGGATAATAATGAAAAAAACTCATTCGATGATGAATCCTTCAATGAAGTTGCTAACATGTGCTTCATGGCACTTGGTACTGATGAGGTACATGATCTCGAACATTCTCAGTCATATGATGAATTAATAGATATTTTGGAGGAATTACATGAAAACTTCGAAAAAAATGATCTTTAAGAACCAAAATCTTAAAAAGAAAATTAATATTTTGTCTAAAGAGATTATTTCTTTGAAAAAAAATAAATGTCATTTTTTAGAAGGAAAATGAATTGCACCTAAATAAGATTGAAAAACTCAAGAAGCAATTTTTTGACCTAAATGAAATTATTGTCAAATTTACCAAGGGTCAAAAAGGTTTAGGAGCTTCTTCTTGGATCCCAAAAATGTGTTTTCGACAAGAGTAACCTTGGTTACAAACCACACTCTAAGCAAAAGCTTTACAAAAATTATTTTTTAAAACCTTATCTCAAAATTGAAATAAATGTCACTTGTTCACATTGGAACATATATGGGCACCTAAACAATAAATGTCTTATTAAGGTGAATGAGTTTGGTTACAACACTGAAATGGGTTCCAAAAGGAACCAATGCTAACGTCCAAGGACCCAAGAAAATTTGAGTACCTAAGACTTCAACCTAACTCTCTTTTATAGGTAACAAGGAGCAAAAATGGTTTCTCAATAATGGTTGTTCAAGGCATATGATTGGCGACATCTCTCTTCTTTCAAGTTTTACCAAGAAGAAAGATGGATGGCGTGTCACATTTGGGGACAAAGCTATAGGTAAAATCATTGGCTCTGGAAAAGTAGGTAGCAAAGGTACCATTTTGATTGAAAATGTTTTATTAGTTAGTAATTTAATACATAATCTTCTTAGTGTGAGTCAATTGTGTGATAAAGAGTACAAAGTTGTCTTTGAACCCACATCATGTATAATTAGAAGTTTATGTGATGATAACATTATGTTTGTGGGTATTAGATGTAAGAATGTATATACCATTGAAATTGATTGCTTATTGAATGGTGATAATTGTTTTTCCGCATTGCATAAAAGTAGTTGGTTATGGCATAGATGGTTAGGCCATGTGAGCATGGATTTAATTTTAAAAATTGTCAAAAAGCATCTTATGAATGGCCTTCCAAAAATTGATTTTGTGAAAGACAAAATTTGTGATGTATGCCAAATTGAAAAACAAGTGAAAAATTCCTTTAAATAAAAAATGCATATTTCAACTTTAAAACCTTTAAAACTTCTCCACATTGACTTATTTGAACCATTAAGAACCACAAGTGTTGGTGGTAAATATTATACTTTTGTTATTGTGGATGATTTTTCAAGGTTTACATGGGTTTTGTTTTTAGCAACAAAAGATAAGGCCATTAATACGTTTGCGAAATTTATTAAAATAGTGCAAAATGAGAAAAATATCACAATCATATGCATTCGTAGTGATCATGGCGGTGAATTTGAGAATCTTATTTTTGAAAAGTTTTTTGAAGAACATGGCATTGCACATCAATTCTCATCTCTTAGAACTCCTCAACAAAATAGTGTTGTTGAAAAAAAGAATAGGTCAATTCAAGAAATGGCTAGGACCATGTTGCATGAAAACTCTTTACCCCAATATTTTTGGGCCGAATCCGTTAACACCGTCTGTTATGTTTTAAATCAGGTGTTAATTAGACATACTCTTAACAAAAACCCCTATAAGCTTTGGAATAATAGAAAACTCAATATTAGCTATTTTAAAGTTTTTAGTTTAAAATGCTTCATCTTAAACACCAAGGATAACTTGGGTAAATTTGATTCAAAATCGAATGTTGGGATTTTTCTTGGTTATTTCTTGACTAGAAAAGCCTATAGGGTATTCAACAAACGCTCATTAATTATTGAGGAGTCCATGCGTGTTACGTTTGATGAATCTAAACCCTTTCTCTACAGAGAAAGTTGTTGTTGATAATGATCTTGATAAGGAAATGGAACATTTGTAACTTGAGAAGTCAAACAAAGCCATACCTAAAAACTCCACAAAACAAGGAGAGGAAATTGTACATCAAGAGGAGCAAACACAAGAGTCAAACATAATGATACTCAATCACTCCCCAATGAGTGGAGGTTTGCAAAATCTTACTCACATGATTTAATTATTGGTAAACCATCTTATGGCATTAAGACTAGGGCGTCAATTAGGAAATTTTGTAATAATCTTGCATTCATATCTCAAATTAAGCCTATGACTTTTCTTGAAGCCAAAAAGGATGAAAATTGGATGATGGCCATACAAGAAGAGTTAAATCAAATTGAGAGAAATAAAGTGTGGGAATTAGTCTTTAAACCGGAACATCAATCCGTCATTGGAACTAAATGGGTATTTAGAAATAAGATGCATGAATCAGGTATAGTTGTTAGGGACTAGGCTAGATTAATGGCCAAAGGGTACAACCAAGAATAAGGGATTGATTTTGTTGAGACATTTGCACCAGTAGCTAAACTAGAATCTATTAGGATGTTGCTTGCCTTTGCATGTTACAAAGAGTTTATTTTGTATCAAATGGATGTTAAAAGTGCCTTTTTAAATGGATACATCATAGAAGAAGTCTATGTTAAACAACCTCTCAGCTTTGAAAATGAAAGCGTTCCAAACCATGTGTATAAATTGACTAAAGCCTTATATGGTTTAAAACAAGCTCCATAAGCTTGGTATGAGAGGCTTAGTAAATTTCTTTTAGAAAATAGTTTCAACATGGGAAAGGTAGATATCAGTATTGTTCATCAAGCATGAAGGGCATGATTTACTTATTATTCAAATTTATATTGATAATATTATATTCAATGCCACTAACAATTCCTTGTGTGAAGAATTTTCAAATTGCACGAGAAAGGAATTCGAAATGAGTATGATAGGAGAATTAGAGTTTTTCCTTGGTCTTCAAATCAAACAACTCAAGGACGAAATCTTTATAAACTAATCCAAGTATGTCAAAGACCTAATCAATTTGAAATGACGTTTTCAAAAAGTGCATCAACTCCGATAAGTTCGACGCTCAAGCTTGATAAAGATGAAAAAGGAATCGATGTAGACATAAAGAAATATAGAGGTATGATTAGGATCCTTATTGTATTTAACTGCTAGTAGGCTAGATATCATGTTCAGTGGATGTTTGTGTGCACATTTTCAATCATGTCCCAAAGAGTCTCATTTAGCCACCATTAAGCGTAATTTCAAATACTTGCATGGCATAATAGGGTTAGGACTATGGTATCCTAAAGGCACGGATTTTAAATTAATTAGCTATTCCAATGCAGACTTTGCCAGTAGCAAAGTCGATAGAAAGAGTATTAGTGGCACGTGTCATTTCCTAGGAAATTCATTAGTTTCATGGTTTAGCAAGAAACAAAACTCAGTTGCTATTTCCATTGTCTGGGCATAATACATTGCCGTCGGCAGTTGTTGTGCTCAAACACTATGGATGCAACACACACTTAAAGACTATGGCATTGCTCTTGATCATTTTTTCATCGTCTTATGTTTTTCCATCGATTAGAAGCCCTTTAGGATATTTTCTTTGATTTTGAGCTTGTTTATATGACGTTAAGATGAACCTTGATTGGAGTTGTAATGAAGTTGAGTTAAGCATATATAGAAGTGCCTCTTTTTATGCTTGTGCATGGAGTATTTTTTGTAGGGGGAGTTCTTTTTACTTGAATATATAAAGGGAGCAGCATTTCATTATCATTAAGAAAACTTCTCTACGACTCAACAATTTTGTTATCATAAAAAAGAGGGAGATTGTTGACCTTAGTGTCACACAATTCTCATTTTGATGATCACAAAATATGTTGTCCAATCAAAGAAATAAATATGAATTAATTCAAGCTTAATTCATGAAGACAAACCACAAGGTTGAAGTTGGTATTCTTTATCTATTTTATTTTATATAGACATGTTTTTGTAAGTGTGTTATACATGAATAGATAGCTCAAGTTTATATATATAATATGTTTTGTGAAAAATGGGATTGAAATGCAAAGTTTTAGAAATCTGAAAAATAGACCAAAATGCAAACTTTTCAAAAATTCTCAAAAAAACCAGATTATTGTTTATAAACTAGATTCACTGTTCATGGACCGAATTTATTGTTCACATAAAACCGGTCAACCGAAAATGACACTTAGTTAACCATATTTAAGACAAAAAGGGTTAGAAATTCGGTTGACCTGAATTTACCACACGGTCAACCTAATGTGATATCTGGTCAATTGAATCGTACGAAAATTTAATTTTTTATTTTCATAACGACTAGTTTGTGAGTAAAATATAAAAGGGGATTTCTTATTTCATTTTGAAAATCTCTCTGAGCTTATTTTCAAAAACACTAAAGTTCTGAAAACATCAAACCCTCATTCTTGAGCTTAAATTTGTGCAACACACATTAGCATCTATGTGTGCATTAAACTTCATTATTTACACTTGTAGAGATCATTATTGTAAGTTGTTCTTTACCATTTTTGTTCAATTTGTTGTAAGGAAGTGAAAGAAGTGGGTCTTTCACTTGATTGAGTGAGATTGTGAGTATTTTACAGTGAGCCAACATTGTAAGGGTTGTAGAATTTTGAACCCTAGGTTGTAATTGTGAAGTCTTGTGGGTAACAAAGCTTATTATTAGTAAATACTTCAAGTGAATCTTGAAGAAGTGGATATAGGCTAGAGTGTTACCGAACCACGATAAACTATTGTGCTCATTTCTCTATTCCATAAACTCTCTTATTTGTGTTTGGGTTAAACTTATAACTGCTTGAGTTAAAGATACGAATTTATTGCAAATTAAATTAGAAACTCAATTCACCCCCCTCTTGGGTTGCTTATTTGTATTTCAGATTGATATTGCCATGGGTGGTATTGTATGTTTATTTGATACGTTAATCAATCTAGAGTTGATTATATAGGTTTGATGTGGTTAGGGGCGAAGCCAAATATAAATTTTAAATTTTAAAAAATAATAAATTAATTGATTTCTTAATTTTCAGTACTCTTTTTTTTAATAAATTGATCAATTGTAAATGATATTTTCGTCTGTAAAAAAATTAGATAAATATCTCGTGTTATTTTATTGTAACGAAAATAATATAATGCATATAATGATTATAATGTATAGCTATATTTATACAATCCTATATAACAAATTTAAATAATACATGAATTTAAAAGACTCGTATAAAAGTACTTTGAAGATACTAATTTTTTTAAAAAAACTTTTTTTCTTATATTGATTTGAAAAAGAGAGAAAATAAAAAAAATAAAAAGTTAAAGTGTTTTTAATTATGTTGTACAGATCTATGATATATGTGTGTGTACTAGAAATAAAAATTCTTTTCTTATAAAGAAAATATTTTCAAATATATAGTTTTTCTATAAGAAAAAAGTTTTTAAAATTATATATAATTTTTCTATAAGAAAAAATTTCCGACTATATAAAGAAGAAAAATAAATAAATAATTTCTCGAATAAATGTATTTATAAATATTAATAAAAATATAAAACCTTTAAAAGATTGAATAATTCACTATTTTAGAGAGGTTAAAATAAATATTTTACATATAAAATTACACCATCTTAAAAATTATTATTCTATCTTGAAAATTTTGGTCGGGGCGTGGGGAGGCCATAGCCCCTTCATGCCCATAAAGAGCTCTGACACCAGATGTGATTTAATTTCACTAATTCTTCTTATTTTCATTTTTTAGTGTGTGTAATTTGTTTTATATGAGTGTTGCCGTGACTTGATCTCTATGTTTCAAGTACGTGCATCTTTTTTTGGAAAAGTTAAAGATGGGTGAAGAAGTAGTTGATGCTTTGATGGAGGTAGAACCCATGGGTCAGGTTCATATGTGTTGATGAAGAAAAAGGAGTGAAGATGGAGATGCGGTTTAGTTGGGTGGATGTGGGTGATATTGATTGTTTACATGGGTTTTCATTAGAAAGGGAAAAAAAACGGGTAGGTCGGCTTGAGTACCCGGTACGGTTTATCCCATGAACAATGTATGCATGGCTCGACACAACACGACACTATTTATTATTAACAAATAAAATAAATTTTAAACAATAAAACTAAAATTATTAAATTATTAAAATTTAATACAAATTTATTGATTCATGCAATTTTGTTTAACAAAAGTTATATAAATTTTTAAATTTAGAGCTAAAAATTTTGAAATTGTAAAATTTCAAATAGATAAAATATAATTTTTTTAATTTTATAACTTTATTGAACTTATATACTAATTATATTACACTTTTATTAAATTTCAATTTCAACCTACCTAAAATAGAAAGACTAGTAAAATTTATTTTTGTTTTATTAATTTGTAATTTATAACATTTATTTGAATTGTTAAATATAATTTATTATTTAGACATAAAATAAAATGAACGTAAAAATTACTAAATGTAAAAATTTGTACTTTTTAATTTCTAAAATTAAAAACTAAAAATGTCCCCACTACTTCCATTAATTAGTTATTTAGTCACAAAATAAATTAAAAAATTAACACAATTTACATAAATTTTAAATTTCTTAAATTTAATTTCCAAAAAAAAAAAATGTGAATTTTAAATGGATAAAAAGCGAATCTTTAATTTTGATTGTTACTATCTCAATCAAAAAGAAATAATAATAATAACAATAATAATATAATAAAATATAAATATAAATATATATTTTTGCATATATTTTATTATTCTTATTATTATTTATATATTATATCATTTTTATTCTACCTTGGGTCAAGAATTGCACAGACTAGCTAACATCATCATTGTTATTATAAGAATAATAGAGTCATTTTCTCTCAAAAAGTGAATTTTCAGCATTAGCGTCATAGAGGTAGGCACTAAAAGTAATTTTCAAATATTATTAATGTAAATAATAATATCAAAATAAATTGAAAATGAAATTGGTACTTTTTCCTTTCATGTATTCAAATTGCAAATTTGTGTTTATAGTTATGCACTAATTTTAAGAATTTTGAATTTATTGTTGTGACAATATTGTGGGTATTTGTTATGGATTGTGTAGTGTTTTCGTTATCAATATTGTGGATTTTATATTGAGGGTTTGTCGTACTTTTTGTGTTTTTTTTTTGCTAGAGTCAAACCAGAAAGGATATGTATTGATTGAGATTATTTTATTAGAATTTTATTAAATTGGCCTTATTTAATTGAGATTATTTACAAATGATAGTGCAAACTTTCGTCAAATTAGATTATTTGATTTTGTTAAATTATAAATTTTCTTCGCATTTTAATTAATAATTTTTATTTTTAGGGACTCAATTTCTTGAGAAAAGAAAATTAAATGAAAATATAGCAGAAAATAATAGGAAACGAACATAAGGGAAATTTTATCTTTATATATAAAAATAAATGAGAGGAATTTTGTCAAAATTTGTAATGTGTATTACATAAGGGTGTTTTAGTTTTTCATTTCGTCTTCAATCTTGTTTGTTCTCTTAGTCCTTGGACTGCTCTTGAATTCAATTTTTCTCTATTCCTATTAATATTATCATCACATAATTTGAATAAAGATAGTATGATAAAACAATAATAATTAAAATAAAAAAATTAGAAGTGTTAATATGGTAAATAGTTAAAGTGATACAAATGACATAATAAGAGTAGAAAAATAATTGCACAATATTCCCATTCAAATAGCTGTTATTAGATAACGAATTAGCAGCTGTTATTAATTAGGTTTTATTAATAAATATTTCTACTAAAATATACACAATTTATATATGAATAATTTTAAAAAATAATTAAAAATATTATTTAAATTTTAAATTGAAGTAATAACATCTTATTTAAGATAATGTGTCATAAAACATTAAATTAATAAAATCTGGTACTATTGCCAATCGTCTTAAATTTGAACAAATTTCTTTTTTTTTCTAAATATTTATAATTTTAATTTTAATAAATATTATCTAAAATAAATTAATTTTACAAAT
The DNA here is from genome assembly GCA_028052125.1 of Melia azedarach. Taxonomy (NCBI): domain Eukaryota; kingdom Viridiplantae; phylum Streptophyta; class Magnoliopsida; order Sapindales; family Meliaceae; genus Melia; species Melia azedarach. Next base: position 12,137,106 of record CM051394.1, read on the forward strand.
TTTTTTTTAATTTTATTTTTTTATTTTGATATCAAGACTATGAATGGCAATGAGGCAGGGACGGTCCATGGACCCTAATATCTGGCCCGTCCCCACTTTTGGGCCAGAGATTCGACTGCTATTAACTCCTTTTAACCTAGACTAAATGAAAAAATATATATATAATCACTTAAAGAAATATATACAGTACTTTACCACTACATTACGAGTTATTCATCAAAATATGTAAATCAAATATATTTAAAAGAGTATTTAATTTATTTTATTATTAATATAAAATAATTATATAATCTAACAATAGTTAAATATAACTTTTAATTTAAATTATATATTGATTATAATTATTAAATATGAATTATTTTAAATTTTAAAATTATTATATATATAATATAAAATTCTCAAAAATAAGGTTATATTGAAAAAAAAATCCAAGTATCATACAAACATATTTAAAACATTAAATTTGTTGACTTAATTATATATTTAAAGTATTTAACAAAATATATCTCCTATAATTATAAAGTTTTAACTTATAATTAAAAAATATATCATCAATTTTTAATTTTTTAATAGATCTCATAATACAAATCAAAATTTTATATCATCATAATAATAGTATATTAATTTTTTATGTGTGAAATCACCATTTCACATGTAAAAAATAATATAATAAAAATAAATATTTATTTTTTCATAAATTAGTTGTTAAAAATAAGATAATTGACAACAATCATTAATTTAATCTTCAATACAACTTCACATATAACACGAACTATTAATTAAAAAATAAAATTTTATTTATAAAACTGTATTGATATTATAAAGCTTGTATGTAAATTTTAGACATAATATAACATTAATGTAAATTACTAATATGATTAATATATTTATTCTTTATATTATATTAATTATAAATAAATATGATTAATCATCATATCATATATTAATAATTTTACATTAAAGAGATATCCAAAATAATTAGTTAAGTTATGATCAAAATATAATGAGTCATCATATTTTATTAAAATGCTTAATTAAGTTATGGAAAGAAGTAAAAATAAAAATTTTACAATATTAATTTTGTAACTTATAATTAGTATTTAATAATATGCTATTTGCAACTAATTATTATTTTACAATAGATATAATTATTTTTTTAATTTAAAACAATTTAGATTTCTTAGAAAAAATTCAATCTTAATAGTTTTTATATAAAAAAATGAATTTGAAAATTTTTGAAATTGATTAAATTGAAAATTTTGTAAATAATTATAAAGGACATGATTGATTAAATTAAAAAAATTATAAACATTTTTGAAAGACTTGTTTGAATAAAATGAGATTTATAAAAAATTTATAATTATTTATTAAATAAAATAAATACATACGTAATTAATCACAATATATTTTGAATTTAAATTTGGGAATCGGAAACTAGGAAAAAATGCCTATCCCCATACTCAACTCGATTTTAAAATGGGGATAGATTTTTATTTCTGAACCCAACACTCTGAATTTTTTTGATAAATCTTTTCTCATCTCTACCACGAACAAGTCAGGTTCATAGGAAAAATTGCCAACCCTAATTTAGACAATATTTTCTTTACACAAAAATAAATTTTAAGGTAACATATTCCTATTTCACAAGTTATGCAGCTGTAGGAAAGGGCAAAAATTAGACCTATAAATAATGGTTGAAATCATTCGAAGAGCTATGAAATTTATTAAGAAGATAAAGAGAAATAAAGAAATATCTACGAGGGACTATTATTAAATGATCATCATCTTCTTCTTCGTTAAATAATATTTCTTTATTTCTCTTTATCTTCTTAATACATTTCATAACTCTTCAAACTATTTCTCTATCAGTAAGTTTATTTTTTTATAATTTCTTATTTTTATTGTTCAACTTGTTAAATAAAAGTACGTTACTTTAGAATTATTTTTGGTTAAACAAGAACATTTTCTAGATGTCATTTAAATAATGGATCGTATCATGTACGGGGATAAGAATCCTTTCCCATTTTAAAATCTATTCAGAGACAGAGACGGGACGGCCCTTTTCCTCAAATTTAAATTCAAAATCTTATAATTAATTACGTGAACATCTATATTATTTATTAAATAATTAAAAAGTTTTGTAGTTTTCATTTTAGTCAAACAAGTCCTTTAAAAAATTTTATATTTTTTTAATTTAACCAATTAAGTATTTCATAGTTATTTATAAATTTTCAATTTAATCAATTTAAAATTTTTTAAAATTCATTTTTTAATAAAGAAAGCTAAAATAATAGAAAATTAACAAAATTGAATTATTTTTAATAATTAGATCTACAACAATGAGTTCTGATAAAATTAAAATAATCAATTTATGTCAAACAAAATAATCAATTTACGGTTGATGAATTGTTATAATATACTAATATAAGATTAACGAAACAAAAAAATTCTTAAAGATTTTCTTTTTTTAATATTTTATTTTTGTATTTAACAAACAAAATATTTTCTTCAAAATTATCTAAAAATAACAATTCTAAGATTGATTCAATATATTTTCTTTAACTTTATCAATTCTATTAAAAATTAGATCATAATTTACTACTATACTTATTTATTTTTCTATTTACATAGGCTAATAAACAAAATTTAGTAATATTATTAATTAAATTTGATATTTTGTTCTATGAAATTTTAGTTATAATATTTTATATAAATTGTCTCAACCAAATTGATAATTGTTGTTAATTATTTTTTTTAACAATTAATTTATGAAAAAATTGAATAATTATTTTCATTATATCATTTTGATGGTATATGAAATGGTGATTTCACACATGAAAAATTAATTTATTACTATTGAAAAGATATAAAAATTTAATTTATATTATCAGATTTGATAAAAAAATTTATTTTTAGTAATAAATTAAAATTGATAGTTGTATGAGCTAGTTTTTATTAAATATATAATCAAATTAATAAATTTAATATTTTAAAATTTTATATTAAGTTTAGTCTATTAAATAATTATAAAATTAAATTATTATGTACATATAAAGAGCAAATTTAAAAATAAAGTGACTCAATCCAAAATCTCCATCTTCTCCTCACAAGCACTTGTTATCTAGTGCAAATGAGAATGATTTTCGCAAATTTAAATTACTTGAATAATTATTAATATTATCTATAGGTTATTAATTTTTATGATTTTAGTAACTTTTGTCATTGTTTTTATGATATTTGGGATTTTTATTAATATGCTCGTTTTTTAGAATTTTATAGTTTATATATTAAAATAATTTCATAAGTTAAAATAATTCAGATTTAATAATTATAATTACCTGTATATAATTTAAATTAATGACTTGTTGTTAAATAATAAAAATTAAATTATTTTTTTACGCTTTTTAAAATTATTTTCTAATATGTGTAAAAATTAAATAAATTTTTTAAACTTTTTAAAATTATTTTAAAGAAAATAATTATACTTGTAATCAAATTTATTATATTAGAATTTAAAAATTATAATATTAAAATAGATTTATTGTTCTTCCAAATAATTATAAAAAATAAAATTATTAAATTTGAATGGTCTTTATTATAAAATTAATTATTTCATTTTAATATAATAATTTTAAAATAATATGAATTAAATTATTCTCTTAGTTAAAAGTTGTCTATTTACATATTTTTATAAATAAATGTAAGTGATCTAGTGGTAAGGTAGTTACTTATCCTCTTCCAAGTCTAGTATTGCTATCTCTATTCGATTAGTCGTTCTTATGTGTATTCAACAATGAAAATACCCTTACTATTATTCGACAATAAATTTAAGTGTAAAAGGAGAAAAGAAAAATAAATTCAAGCATATAAGTCGTGATCATTAAGAAAGAGGGTATTAAATTAAAATAGTCAACTCCATTGTTATTATCGGTTCATTATCAATTAATTAAAAAAATTATTAAATGAGAAAAACATATTATATTATTTGTATATTTCTTCAATAAATTTTAATTGTAGATATATTTAATGACAGTATTATTAAAATTATAAGTTGATGAGAAAAAAATATATAAAACGTACAAAATCATATTATATCGTCAATTTATTACACATATTATATTTTCATTAGCTGTCCAACAAATTTCATTTATCTTAATTAAGTTTTAATAATAAAGGTTTCTACTAAAATATCGCATTCATATATGGATAATTTTAAAAAATAATTAAAAATATTATTTAAATTTTAAATTAAAGTAATAAAGTTTTATTTAAGACAAATTATCGTAAAATATTAAACTAATGAAGAGCGGTGTTATTGCTGACCCTCTTAAATTCTTATATGAAACCCCGCCTTTTTTTTGTCTAAGATGTTTATAAATATTACATTTAAAACAAATTAATTCCGCAACATATATTTATTCAACAAGTTGAACGGTAAAATAAGAAGTGTAAAAGTTTATTAAGAAGATAAAGAAAAATAAAGAAATATCTATGGTTTTTTGGTAGTCAAACGGAGACAAACATGGCCTTATACCCGTCCCACCCGTTATCCTATTTTAAAGATAAATTTTCAGCCTAACCCGTTATCCAATTTAACCACTAGTTGATACCAAGCCCATAATTTTAAGACTATCAAATCCTTATGCTTTACTAACTTCATTTAGTATTTAATAATAAGTCCATAATTTCAAGACTATCAAGACTATAATTTTTACTAAACCCAAAAATAGTTAATTTTATCCAAATAATTATTTTGTTAATATTCTTTGTAATAAATATTGTATATATTTATATTTTTTTTAAAAAAATATTAATTTTATCTCTAATATATTTTGATATTATCACTTACATCTCTACTATTTTAAAATTACATTTTTAGTCCCTACCATTATAACATGGTTGTTAAATATTAATATATTTTATAATTTAACTCATTTATCTTTAAGTAAATTAAATTTTTATTGAGTTTAAACTAACGTAAAAAAAATAAAAAATAAACTTTTTTTTATGAAGACTTTAATTGCTTACATTTTTAATTTTTTATTTTAACAAATAATTATTGAATAATATTTTTTTGGACTATAAAAATTTATAAAAAAATTCATAATTAGGCTTTATAAAATATCTTATTTATAAATAATTTTTTTACAATAAATTTAAGTTTTATTATATTATTTTTAGTTAATTTTATTGTAAAATTAAAAAAATTAAAAAGAAATAAACTTATTTAGATTTTTATTATTTTATTTTAAAAACTAAAAAGAAATAAACTTATTTAGATTTTATTATTTTTATTTTTATTAAATTTTATTATTTTTATTTTTATTTGATCTTATTGTAAAATTTTAAAAAATGAATATAAATAAACTTATTTATATTTCATTATCTATATTTATATTTGATTTTATTATAAATTTTTTAAAAAAAATAAATTTATTACATTATGAATTTAATTTTTTAATTTGAAATTACTTTTTATTAAATAATTTTATTCTTAATATTTGTTTGAGTTTCTTAGAATTGATTTATTTTATTTTTTAAAACTTAGGTAACATTATCATTATTACTATAGGGACAATAATATCATTTTTACTTAAAAATTAAATTTTTAAGGTTAGTATTATAACGGTAGGGACTAAATATATAATTTTAAAATAATATAGATATAAGTGATAATTTTAAAATATATTAAAAATGAAATTGATATTTTTTTTCTTTTATTTATATTAATTATATGCTTGATAAATTTTTAAAAAATACGATAAACATAATATTATCTCATACACATACATATATATATATAGGGACTGATCAACAGTCTCATAGTTATAAATATATATTTACACTTATTTTAAATTATTAGATCTATGCGCTTTCAAACTATGGAGATTAAATCTAATACATGTAATTAATACATAATTAATATATATATTATATTCAATATCAACTATTAAAAATATATAGATTGAATCTAAATTGTTGAAATTACAGATTCAATCTAACATATGTAAAAATATGAGGTTATTGATCCATTCCCTATATATATATATATATATATATATATATATATAATATCATATATATTCATTTAAAAATTTTAATGATTATTATATACTAAATTATTACTAAAAAAATAAAAGAAAAAAAATGGGTTACAAGTATTTTAGCATATCCGTTTGTGTAAAACTATTTTAACATTTTGTTCTAAATAATTATATTTTTATTTTTAATTTTTTAAAATAATAAAATACATTAAATTTTTTGAATTTTACATATTAGTCTTAAATGTATTAAATTTAAGTGGTAGAGAGAATTAACTTGTTCTTTTGGAAAATTGATATCTTATTTTATTATTTTGTTAAAGTTTAGAGACGAAAATAATAATACATTTAAAACTAAGATGTAAAATTCAAAAAATTAATTTAAAGGGAGTATTTTTCTATTTATTCAAAATTCAAAGAGTAACGACTATTTTTTTAAAAAATCAAGGAAGTAAATAGGAACATTCATAAATTTTTAAATGGACATGATTACAACTTTTGATGATAAGAAATAACAAATAAACTATTTAATTTCCACGTTACCATATATAAGACAAGCCAGAGTGGAGAAAGATATATATAATTAACGGAATTATTATTAATTTATTACTGCAGATAAATTAATTCCATATATATCTATATCATATATCTTCTTAGACTAAATTTCCAAAGATAATGGCCTCGTCTTTATTGTTTTTATATATGGAAAATCGCATTTATGGCTGAGATCACCATATCAATATTGCAAACAAGGCATTCAAATTCATTTATATGTGTGTGTGTGTGTGTGTGTGTGTATATATATATATGTATGTATGTTTGTATATATATATTGTTTGAAAATAGTATCACTACAAACTTTAGAGTTTAGAATGTCGATCTTGCTTCTGTCAGTATCTCTATTTCTCTGTTTATGCTGCCAGGTACATCTTTCTTTTGTTGAGTGTGTGCTTGAATCCTATTTTATTTATACATTGGAATTAATTGCACCTATAAAATGAGATAGATAATTCATTTTATTAATAATTTACGCTTTTATATAAATTCTAATTTGTTACTTTTTGAGTGTAGTTCCGATGGTTTTGGGCATGTTTAATACGTCAGACCATCCCGAATTTAAAACTTCTTTTTTTTTTGTTTTAAAAAAATATTATGTAAATTATTCAACTATATATCTTTTGTCTATAAATTTTATATCAGCTTGACAAATTTTTACTTTTAAACTTTTAAGAAACTTCTTGAGAAGGGTATTCCCATTTTAAATAAAATTTGGTATAAAGTAATTATGTAAATTCGTGTGATATATTTTGTATCAAATATATTGTGTAGACTTAAATTTAACCCGTATTTTGAGACATAGAAAAGCCTCGCAAAAGGACAGGGGTTATGTATAAAGCAAATGCTAGCAAAAGGACAGGGGTCTTGAAAAAAAATTCATGATTATTGAAATATATTTATTATTATTTTTATTTTTATAAAAAGAAGGATTATAGGAGAGGAAGAAAACTGAAAGGCAAAATCTCTGTTATAATTCTTAGGAAACGTTGCATTTATGTTTTAATTAATTCACATCAATGCCCATGTGAATAATTGAATTGTTATTTTTAATATTTTTTAATTTAAATTATCTTGTATATCCAGGCAAAAGGCAATGAGGAATTTGATTGTGTAGATATACACAAACAACCTGCTTTTAATCATCCTTTATTGAAGAATCACCAAATCCAGGTAGTAATTTAACTTTTTTTTTCTTTTTTTTAATAATATGATATTAAATTTCATTTATTATAATTATTTATTTCTTTTCTACAGATGACACCAAGTAATCCCATGCCTATGAAATTTAAAAGGAATGAGAAATTATCGTTCGCCAATTATTCTAAATTTAGAGCTCAAACTAGTTGTCCTCATGGAAAAGTACCTATCCATAGAACACAAGTTAATTATGACGAAGAAGAATTAAGATCGTTTGCAAAATTGCATCATGGAGTTAATAGTTTTCAAACCCTTACACAACAAAGTCCGGGACGACATGTAAGTAATTCATTCTAAACATCAATCATTTACACTAATTTTGTCATTTACATACGAAAACAAATCAACAATCTCTTAATTTACATAATCTTTATACTAATTATGAATTATTTGTGAACATTAGTTTGCAGTGATGAATACAAAAGTGTTTGGTACAGCATTCGGAGCAAGAGCAAAAATAAGCTTACAAAATCCACCAGTGGCAGCGAATCAAGTTAGCATGTCTCAGATTTGGGTTGAAAGTGGAGAAGGAGCTCAGCTTAACAGCATACAAGTTGGATGGGCTGTATGTCTTTCTCTCTTTATAATCCGTTAATTAATTTTACATACATATATACAATAATTCTTGTAATTGAAGATTCTAATATCTGTTTTATTTAAAATTTTAGGTTCACCCTCGTATCTACGGAGACAATCAAACAAGAGCAACTGCATATTGGACTGTAAGAATCAATTCTTTTTTTTTCTTGTTAATATTAATCATGTATTTCATGTACAATCTCTCTGATATTATTCATCTATTTAAGAGTTTAGATTAATGCTATTATAGTCTATCTAAAAATTTATTTACACGATATTCGAATTTTTACTCATAAATAATGAGAGAGTCAAACGCATGCCCTCGTCACAAATATTATTATGCTAGATTAAAAAATTTATTTATACGAATAATGAAATTTATACTTTAATAGTAATAAGAGATCTTTTATTTATAATATATATATGACTGACCTGATATTTAATATAATTAAAATAAAATACAGGCAGATGGGTCTCAAAAAACTGGATGCTACAACACAATGTGCCCAGGTTTTGTACAAGTGGATCCAACTTATATGCTTGGTCAAATATTTAAGGGTGTATCCGTCATTGATGGCCCCCAATTTATAACTCAGCCTGAAGTACATAAGGTAATTAAATTTACAAAGAAATGAAGGAAAATTAATTACGTTATTATATATTTTTCAAATATAAATGTACTGACATTTATATTTTACAATTTTGTCTTTTATATTTAGGATAGCAAAACAGGTAATTTTTGGCTATATGTGGACGGTAACATTAAAGTGGGATATTGGCCAAAAGAATTATTTACTCACTTAAACGATGATATAAATTTACTTCAATTCGGTGGATGGACTTTTAATTCTCCAGATGGATTGAGTCCTCCAATGGGAACTAGTCTTTTTCCTGATAATCATTACAAGAAATCGGCCTATTTTGCTCAGATTGAATACATGCGTGAAACCGAAGATTTTCTTGATGTCGAAGGATTAGGGAAATTTGTTGATAATTCTAGTTGTTATGATCTCAAGTATTGGGAAAATCAAGGTGGTGATCTTCAAGTAACTTTTACTTATGGGGGACCTGGTGGGATGTGTGGGGTTTGAGTTAAGTAATTTTGCTTAGTGTTAATTTTTAATAAAAAAGAAATTTAATTATTTGCCTCACACGTTTTAATTTTTATTTAGTATGTGTTTCAAGGTTTTCACCCTAAAAGAATAAATCTAATATATTGTAATTAAATATATGTGAACTTTGGGGTAAGCATACCAAGTCACATACTATGAACATATTTGGTAGCATGTATTGGATTATATTCAAATAATTATACAATATTAAGTCTAATATAGTAACTTGTTGACGACTAAAAATTCAACCAACTACTGACGATTATAAATTTATTAATTTTTAAATTATTAATGAAGTAAAATAAAATAAATTTAAATTAATTATTAATAAGATTTTTAAAACTAAAAAATTTAATAAATTTAAAATACGTAAATGATCTAAAAAAGTGACAACCTTTCTCAAGAAACGTAACAGCAAGAGGGGTACTTGTCAAAGTTTAAGGGGGTAATTAATGGAGTAGTATTAGGTGTAAAAGTAAAGGTCTATCATGCATTCTCCCTTTAAATCTTGACAATATTAACACACGTGAGTAGTTTTATTACTTTCTTTTAGTACGCATTTGATCATATAATATATAATGTGTAATTAATTTAACAATCTTGACCAAACTCGTAATTAATGAAAATATATAATGTGTTATGATATAATATAATTGTAATATAATTAATTGTGTATGTTTTGTAAATTCTTTTCTCATCATATTAATTATTAAAAAAATTTAAACAAATATACCTATACTTAAAATTTATTAAATATAATATGTTTAACTTATTTAATAATTTTTTTATTATTAATTGATAATGTACCAATAATAATACTAATGAAGTAAAGTGACTATTAATTTAATATTCTCTTTATTAATTGATCACGTCTTATATGGTTGAATTTTTTTTTCTCTTTTAAGGTTAAATTTAATGCCGTTGGTGCCTGCCTAAACCTATTAAAGGGTTGATTTAATAAACATCATTATGGTTCTCATTTAAGAAAGTTAATACCAAGCATATTTCGGTCGTTGTATATATAGAGATATTTGAGAATGACTGATCGAGGGACTTATGTGATGAAAATTGAAAACACATATTTCTGTTCGTGAAAATATAAACATATAGGGACTCAAATCAAATGTATTTTTCATTTTGACTTAAATGTCTATTTCCATAAATGATAGCTCATGACCATTTGGAGAAACTAGAAGTTTGTTCCTATTACATCCGAAATATATAGTTTATTTTAATTAGCATGCTTTATCAAATCTATAATGAAAGATTAGTAAAAAAGAAATTTATTTTTTAATTACAAAATATATTGGATGTCTGTAGTCTGACTATATCTTCCTTTGTAAAAATTATGGCATGGATTGTCACTAGTTATTGCATATGCAATGAGTACAATTGTTGATAAGAGTTTTTACCGTGTTAATAGAGATCGCTCTTGCAAGTCTCCGGCCCGGCCGAGATTGGGAACTTATTTTGAAGAAAAATGGGTAAATCATGAAAATCTTGGTTTATTTTCTCTTTACATAGGCATTTGTTTATGTTAAGTAAAGGAGAAGAAATTTATATATATATTTTTTTTTATTAATGGGCTTAAATTATAGGTTTGGACTTGAAACTAATAAAAATCAAACAAATACAAAAGGTAGGTTTAGTAAAATTATGGGATTCTTAGTATTGAAGGGGAGAATATCCAATTCTCTCCTATTTTTTCGACTAATATCCCATCACCTATTTATATTTTTTTTAATATTCCATCACCCCCTTAAGTTCTGATTTTATCCTTTAGTAATTCATCTCCCTATATTTTTTCTAATATCCCATCACCCCCTTGAATTCCAATTTTATCCTTTAGTAATTCAAATATTTTTGATTTTATTATTTAATAATTAAATATGAATCAATTAAACCAATGATTTGAATCGGTTTTTAAAAATCACAAAATACATTGACATTATAAGGACTCGAAGGGCCTATGAAAATAAATTAATGTCCTTATCATTACACCAAATATATATTTGTGATCAATTATCTAATAAATAATCATTTTAAACGTACATAAAATAAATTTTATTAATAATAAATTCTATTCATAATAACTTTTTTAATATAAAATATTTATAATTTAAAAATAGTTTATAAATATTAAAATTTTAAAATATTTCGAATTTAAAATTATTATTATTGTAAAATTATAAATTTTTTAAATTAAATTTAAAATTAATAATAATTTCAAAATAACTTTAATTTTACAATAAATTAAATTTATTTTTCTTAATAATTTTAGAAATATTATAAATTGATAAAATTATTATCATTAATGATGAGTTTAGAAAACTTTTATAAAATAATTTTATAATTATAAAATAATTTTATAATTATAAATAATTTATAATTATAATATTTATTTTTTATAATAAATTAGATATATTTTCTTTAATAAATTAGTAATATTTCAAATTAATTTTATAACTATAAAACTATTTTTATTACGTTAATAAAAGTAATTTTTATTTTTAATAGAATTTATTATGTGTTTTAAAAAGAGATATGTATTGAAGATTAGAAAAATTATCAAAATAAGTCATTTAGTGCAGTGGTAAAGGTGTTTGTGTACTGGATCTTGTTCTAAGGTTCAATATTTAAGATTGAAAATATTTAAGAGAAAGCAAGGGGAAATCGGGTGTTCTCCTATATTGAAATTATGGGATTGGTATTAAATAATGAGTGAATTTAGTAGTTTTAAAATTATGGACTTGACATCACATAGTGGTCAAATAAGATTAAATGGGATAACGATCTGGACCGAAAATTTATTTTTTGAAATAGGGAGATTCTAGACTTAGCCTCATTTAGACCCAAACGGGAATGGGCCAAGGACGGGTGTGAGGCCATAGTTGACTTTATTTGACTTGAAATTCCAATAAAAATATTACAATTCTATAGTTCAAACTTAAAGACTTTAAGAAAAATAAGCAACTAACTTACCACTGCACCTCTTAAATTTATTTATTAAAATATGTGAATAAAATTTTTTTAATTAAGCATTTATATGTTGTTCAGTTAAAGGATTTATAGGTAGAACCAGCATACCTGAACGAATGATCAAATTGTCTGTCATGTTTGCAAGAAGTTCAACTAAAGTGTCTCGGATGGTAGACTTTGTTGTGGTAGACCATCATAGCTTTTACAATGCAATTGTTGGGCATCCTACACTTGTACCTATTACGTGCCACCACTCAAATATATAGTCTTACCACAAAGCTCCTAATTGATAAAGGGGTAAGGGTTGTGAAAGGTGATCAAAGACAAGCTCGTGAATGTTATGAAGAGGCCTTGAAGAAAGGAAAAGAGATTATACAAATAACAAGTCTAGATCCAAGAACAACTAGGGAAGATAAGCGTGCCTCTCCAGTTGATGAGTTGATAGAAGCACCCCTTAAAGAAGATAATGAGAAGATGATCAAAATTAGCTCTCAACTCTCAAGTTAATTAAACGAAGAGCTCATCTCATTTCTCAATGAATATGCTAATGTTTTTGCTTAGAGTCATGAAGATATGCTTGGGATTAACTTCAAAATTATAACCCATCGGCTAAATATAAACCCTAAGGTTAAAGTAATTAGACAAAAAAGAAGAAGTTTGAACCTTGAAAGGTGTATTGCTGTAAAGGAAGAGGTAGACAAATTAATGAAATCTGGTTTTATCAAAAAGGCTAAGCACCCAAAATGGCTTGCAAATGTAGCCATGGTGAAAAAAGCCAATAGGAAATGGAGGATGTATATAGACTTCACAGATCTCAACCGAGCATGTCCTAAGGATAGTTTCCCTCTTCCTCGAATTGATCAACTTGTAGACTCTACAGTTGGTCACGAACTACTAAGTTTTATGGATGCTTACTCAGGGTACAATCAGTTTAAGATGTATGAGTCTGATCAAGAAAAGACTGCTCTTATAATTGATCGAGGCCTCTATTGTTACACAGTCATGCCCTTTGGTTTGAAGAATGCAGAAGCAACCTATCAATGATTAATGATCAAGATGTTTGCTAAACAAATTGGTCACTCAATGAAAGTGTATGTTGATGATATGCTCACCAAGAGTCCAAAGGTAAAGGATCACGTAAAAATATGAAAGAGATACAAAGGCTCAATAGTCAAGTAGCAACCTTAAATTGCTTTATCTCTCGTGCCATAGATAAGTGTCTCTTATCCTTTAAAGCTTTGAAAAAAAGGATAGACATGAAATAGACGAATAAATGTGAACTAACCTTTAAACCTACTTAGGGATGACTCTACTTCTTTTGAAGCTAATTGAAGAAGAAGAACTTTACCTTTACCTTGTAGTCTTCCCCTACGTTGTAAGCTTATAATTGTTCAACAAGAACAAGAAGTCCAAAAATCAGTCTAATATACTAATCATGCGATGACAGATTGTGAAATACGATATCTTGATCTAGAAAAACTTGTCCTTGCCTTAGTCATGTCAGTTCAAAAGTTAAGACCTTACTTTAAAGCTGATATTGTATTGTTGTTGACATATGAACCCTTAAGACATATATTGTCAAAACCAACCTTATCTGGGAGATCAGCAAAATGACCCATTAAGATAAGTGAATTTGATATTCACTTTAGGCCTCGCACATCAATTAAGGGTCATGTTTTAGCCAACTTTGTTGCTGAATTAACTAGTGAAGAGACCACCCCTATTGAGCCTAATCTAGGACAATTGAAATTTTTTATTGATGAGTCTTATAACAAACAAGGAGGTGGAGAAGGATTGATTATTGTTACCCCGAAAACTCAGAGATTGGTTGTGCTTTAAGCTTCGATTTTGCTATCACCAATAATGAAGCTAAGTATAAGGTTCTCTTCATTGGATTGAGGCTATGTAAAGCTTTAGGAGTTTAGAGTCTCTTGATATATAGTGATTCCCAACATGTTGTTAACCAAATAAAATGTAATTATACAGCTCGAAACCTAAATATGATGGCATACCTCACTCAAGTTATCAAAATTTTGAAAGAATAAAAAAGGTACGAGATTAAGCAGATACCCTGGAAGAATAATGTACAACCAGATGCACTTGCTCGATTGGCCTCTACCTCAGAGAAAACTTTACTAAGATCAATTCTAAATGCTTTCATTCCGGAACTAAGTATACTAAAATCTGAAGACGTTATGGTCTTTACAATCGATCAAATTTCAACATGGATAGATCCAATTGAGTACATATAAACGGGGGTTCTCCCCTAAGACAAGAAAGAAGCATAAAGAGTGCAATATCGAGCAATAAGATGCTTGATAATTGATGGTCAACTTTATAAAAGGGATTTTCTTACACCTCTCTTCAAATGCCTCACTCTTGAATATGGTAATTATCTTCTACGGGGATTTCATGTAGGAATGTGCAGAAATCATTCTGGTGCTTGGTCTTTCGCATGTAAAGCAATGAGACAAGGATATTTTTTGCCAACCATGCATGTAAATGCCAAAGAACTAGTAAAGTGCTGTGATAAGTGTCAAAAATTTGCTATTGTCCCTAAAAAGCCACTAGAGAATTTATCCCCTCTCTCAACTCCATGGTCTTTTTCTCAATGGGAAAAAGACCATGGAGTTGTCTTTTCTAAGGACAATATCTCATACATTTGTACTTGTATCTACTTATATCAATAAATAAAAGATATGTAAAAAGTTGTTTACATATGCTACTAATTTGCATCTTTCAGTAATCATAAAAAGATAGTTATACATCCATTAAGAAGGAAAAGAAAACAACTAAGATAATTTTAAAATATATATTCTTCAAATCTAAGCATCATCTCCTTCGTCTCCTTGGTCACCATCTCCATTTTCATGGTCAACATTAACAAAAGGATCATCCATGTTAAAGTTAATTTTAGAAGTAAGCGTAAGCCCAAAATAATCAGCAATAATACCAGGGTTTGCAGGAGTTGATGTCTCTCTATCTTGATTTTCATCATGAGCTTCTAAAAATAGGTCAATGAAAGATAAGTCAAGTTGAGGATGTTGGTTCAAGATAACCTCTTAACATTGATTAACCCTGGTCTTGTATTCTTTATAGTTCTTGTTTAGCAAGTTTTCCTTTTCATTCTCCAGAGACTCCACCTTTCCCTTCAAACTCTCCTCCTCTTTAGTCTTTTCTTCAAGGATTGTCATTCTTCCTTTCAAATTTTCAACTTCCTGAGCTGATGCATTTGCCCTTGTCGACTTTTTCTTTGCTCTATCTATAGCCTCTTTAACCTTTTTTAGGCCCTTGTCTTTATCTTGTTGAACAATCTTCAACTTATAAGAGGTAATCACCAAGTTAGAAAGATGATCAGTTACTTTGTTATTGGCATCATAAAGCTCATTTTGAAGGTGGGAGATTCTACTTTCAGACTCTCGTAGTCGTTGTTCTAATTAACTAGGGGAAGAGAGATACTACAAAACAAAAAGAGTTAGAAAGTTTAGAGCAATTAAAATCTTAGATAATATAAGGTAGAAGGCTTTAAAAGTTCTTCCAAGTCTCTTAAATTTGATGCCAAAGTGGTGTCTACTCTATTTTGCTTCTCATGAGAGAGCTCCAAACTAATCCAAATAGCTAAAAAAAAAAACAACAAGGTTAATCACAAAACAAAACATAAAATTTGCTAAGTTTAAAGATGATAACATCTCTTACGTGCTGGATGGTAGTTCCTTGGATGATATCATGCTCAGGGTCATTATCCTCAAACTCTCATTTTCCATCTAAAAGAAAAAAAAACTTCTTCCACGCATGGTTGGTTTTTTTTTTTTTTTGTCCTCTAAAAAAAGCTCTACCACAAACTAAAGACAAGAAATATCATCCTACATTTTTAGCAATATCTTGAATATACAAAAAAATCTTGAATTTTAGTGATAGAAGGCTCTGAAAATCCTAACTTCTTCCACAAAAACCATAACCCCATGATTACCCTTAAAGCATTAGGAACGAGTTGAGTTTGGGCCAAATTAAAAGCATTTAAAACTTCACGAATGTAAAGAGGGAAAAGTAATAGAACCCCAACACGTAAGATCATTGTCATCATCCCTATCTTTCCCTTTGAAGGATTGTTTATCTCCCACCCAACTTTGGCTTCTTCAACTCTCATCTCAAAGGGGATAATATATCTAAAGTAATTGGTATATACCTCAGTTGGTGATTAACCAGTAGTTAAAGTATCAATAGGATCACCGGGTTAGAAGGCCTCTCTATTTGATAAGGAACACTAGTCCCTCTATCTACACCCTCTTCATCGTTCTTGGAATTATCACCTACTTCTACTTTACACTATTCTTTATCACCCTCACCTTCATTATCCCCATATCTATTTGTCTCCAAAATTTTACATATTCTACTACCCTCTATCATCTCTAATGTATAAGTTGTGTCCTCTCCCTTATTTGGCACACTACTAATCTCATTCTCAAGAATAACACCCTTCCCTTTATGTTGTGTAAAAGAATTTAGGTTAACCATCTACCTATGAGAATATAGGAAAAAGAGCCATATGATTAGACGTAAAAATATAAAAAGTATAATAATAAATAAAATATGGGATTAAAAAGAATCCCTCAATGGACGATGATTCCACTTTTGATGAATGAGAGAAACTTTGAGAGCATTTCTCTCTACAATTGCCTACTCTCTGTCTCTCTCTGTAATTTAAGGGGAAAGAAAAGATTTAGGATAATATAGAGACATCATTTAATGGGGTTTAATAAATATAGGCAGGAAAATCAAAAGTTACCTTGGGTAACACAAGTATTGAAATCTCAAACGACTCTTTGTATGCTTAGAAGGATATCCACCAAATTTATAGGAAACCAGGGCACGTCTGCTATCGCTCTTTCCCCTTAAAAAAGTTTCCACCTATTATCGCCCTCTCCCTTTAAAAAAAGTTTTTCTACCAAATTTATAAGAGACCAGGGCACGTCTACTATCGCTCTCTCCTTTTAAAAACGTTTTCACTAACTTTATGAGAGACCAGGGCACTTCTACTATCGCTCTCTCCCCTGAACAAATTTTCCACCAACTTTATGGGAGACCGGGGCCTTTTCCTCATAGAAAATGTTTCACCAAGTTCATAAAAGACCAAAGTATCCGTGGGAGAATGTAATTAATAACTGAATTAAGAGGAGAGATTTTATTCAAATTTAACTTTCTCTTTAATTTATCGATTGACTAGGAAAGGGTTCATTTAAATTTGCCTTCCACTTAATTTACTGCATGCAACAACATTGGATGGGAAAAGAGGAGGGGGTTATTTAAAATTTATCTATCTCACCCTCTCAACTGGATGCATCAGTTTGAAGTAGGAGAGGAAGAGGAGTCTATCTAAAATTTAACCCTCTCTCTTAATTTGTTGTATATGAGAAGGGAGGGTGTGATATTTTAGGTAAATCTCACATCGACAAAGCACGGGAGAGAGGCTGGGTATATAGATCTACACGCTACAACTCCTAATAGACACGATTTGGATTGAAAAACTCAAAAATAAAACTGTAATGAGTTGTGTGCCCAAAATAGACAATATCTCTAGTGACCTGGATTGCTACAATAAGTATTAGAGCTACTCCGCATGTCCTCTAAAAGTGTCATATCTTGGCATTCATTTTTTATAGACCTCATAGAATCGTTTGAAGTTCTGAGCTTTGGAAGCTTTCTTTGTTGTCGTGACTAACTATCTAGAAGATGTCTGGGACTTTTATATGTTATTCATGCAAGTTGATAAAGGTCTGCCTTTTCAAGTCAAATAGGACACAAGCATGTTGGGTTTTCTAGATCCTGGGGTGTTGAGCATCATATTAGACTGCCATCTTTGGTGAAGGCATAGATCTTTAGTGTGTTTGAATGAATTCCAAATTAGGTTAGAAAGCAGACATCTAACTAACAGGTTCAAAATAGATTTTTTTTTTTTTTTGCTATTGCTGGTCCTTCTTAAAGTGGGTTCTGTAGAAAAGACTTGGGAAGTTGAGGTGGCAAAAGCTGCATACTGGCTTTTATAATTTATTATGCATTCAGAAGGTAGTAGTTCTTTGAACTTATTTTTGTGATCTGTTTGGGAATGTAAGTGCAATTTGGCACATGATTTAACTCCACGTTAATGAAAATGGAATTTGTAGTTTGGTTTGGTAAAGCAATATCCATGGCATGGTTTTGGACTCGGTAGATAAGTTAGTAATATTGGGTGGCCATATAGCTGGTAACATCTAGAACTACTTCTATGATATGGACTTGGAGTTTAAAAAACAAAGGGAACTGTGGGTTATCAACAAGCATACTGAAGTTGGGGAACATAGTAGCCATTACTGTTTCAGTGTTGAGGGTAGTTTGGACTATTCCAGTACAAGTATGTTCATAGTTGGAGAACCTTATGTCAACAAAGACTATCTTGGAGGTGACCGAAAGTCCTTTTCTGGCATAGTATGTAAGAACAAACCTTATTCCACTAAAGTGAATATGGGTAAACCCTTCCTTGTTCCAAGAAGAGATAAGAAAATCTAGGATTTCGATCTGGACGAATTGTTGTCCTTGAGTTACTAGTAATTAATAAGCATTGAATCTGCTACACTAAACATATTCTTTTATTTTTTGTTGTGGATGATGGATAAGAGTCTTAAAAGTATGTGCAAAGGAAGAAAGAGGGTTCCTATAAATATGGTATGGATTTAAGAAGAGAAGTTTATTAACATAATAGAGTCGGAGTTGAGAAAATATTCTATTTCATATAAGCTAGATACTTTATATGCATAGGCTTTCTTAAGTGAGTCATTTGAAGAAGAGGGAGTAAAAGAGAGAAAAAAAAAGAAGATTTAGAAAGAGAGGAGATTGAGGATTTTTATCTGGAGATTGAAGACTTAGAGCTTGGTAACATGATGATAAACACTTTTTTCTCGCACTAAAATCATAAAACAAACTTAAGAACTTTAAGAATATTTATTTTAGCACAGAAATTTATAAAATTAGACTTGTTCTAATATGGAAGATTGGATTAAGCTGCAACCATAGAGAATACTTAGGTCATATATTTTTCTTGAAAATCGATGTTTCACTTTGATACCAAATGAGGGAGGGAAGACTGACCCTAATAAACAAACTATTCTGCTGACGGGTGCACTCACCCTTCGCGACTTACAAGCAACAAACCATTATGTTTATCATAGAAAATCTTCCAAGACTCGTAGAATTTTAATACCAAAACCAAAGAATTTAGGCTCAAAATTTATAAAAGGTTATCTCTTTTCTTAAATAAATAAATTAAATTTTAGAATTTTGTTAAAGATTTTAAATAGAGAAAGAAGTAAGAGAACGCTGATTTTTTTTTTAAATTACTCCAATCTTCTTTAAAGCAAACGCGAACATCTTTTTATATAAGGATTACAAAGGGGGGTGCTTGACATAAGCACTTACAACAAGAAGCAAAAATCAAGAGACAATAATTAAAGGGATACAATTATTAAAGCAAACTTTTACAAAAGAGGAGAAAAAGAGGTTGGCATGTGAGGAGCTTAGTCATGATTGTCTGACATGTTTTGATATTCGAGGGAATCTCTATCAATGTGGTCCCTAATTTTGTTTATGAATAGTTCTTTGATGTGCAAATTTTAAATGCTAGCAAGTACACGAATCACTAATAGTTAACAACAAGTTCACCCTAAGGTCGATCTCCTAAAAAATTGTAATGGTTTAAATCCTTATTAGTTTCCTCTTAATTACTAAATTAAATAATTAACCAAATGGTGTTTGATGTAAATTCAATTTAATGTTTAACTAAATAAATTGGAAGAACAAAAAGAAATTGAAAATAAGAAAAATAAAATAAAATGGGAGTTAGCTAGCTCTCTACTCATATATTGAAATATTAGGCAAATTAGTTAAATATTCTCATGTTTGAATTATTGGTCTTTCCACTAAGCCTAAAAAATCCCAATGATCATGGTAATTCTCACTTTCAATCAATTAAATATATCCTTGATATAAGGCCTCTACTTAATTAATTAGTATATTCACAAGGAAATCACATGACCATTTAAATTAAACCAAATCAATGAATTTAATCTAAACACTTGTTCAAGGGAGCTTAAGTAAGGTAAGATGGAGTGTCTAGTACCTTAATTCTCATTTATTAACGTTAATCATAAATTATAGGTGGTCAATCCGTAATTTATAAACAAAGGTATAAAGATTAATGAACAAGAAATAATCTCAAATATTAATTAAAAATTATTCATAAAATATCTAACACAATTGTAGTTGCTAAGCCAAACTCCCACAATATGTTTATCCCTTCATTATCTAGTTCAAATCAACGAAACCAAATATGAAATTCTAAACATATTGCAAAACATAAAAAAAAAAAAACTTACCTTTATTAAAGATTTACCCAAGGTTTTGAATTAATTAATTATCTTCTTCAAATTCTTGGTGAAAATTGCTTGATATGAAGAATGAAATTAACACATATATTACATTAATTAAATAGAAGAGCAAATTAAAGAAAGGACTACTTCATTAAGATTAAAGAAACAAAAAGAGAACTCCCCCTAAGGGGAGTAAAACAAAGAGAACCCTAAGAGGGTGCCCAAAAGCATCTTCCTAAAATAAATAAAATCACAGTTTATATAGGTTAGATCAAAAAGACTTTACATGTGTGAGCACATGTAAGTTGCAGAATTCATCATATCTTTGTCTGCCATATTGTAACTTACATTTGATTATCTTCCACGCCAAACTAAAGAAATTTATCTTCTACATTTTTATAACTGAATAAGTTTTCTCATGATTTAAGAATCGTATCATTTGAATGTGGGTAACGTGAGATATAATTAAAAGCGTAAAGTATACTCAAATTGTCATTTTCACAACCATTGTCAGAGTGATGACTAACTTAGATAGCTCAGATGCAAGAACTGGACGTTATGCATAACATAAAATTTTAGCTGCCTTTCTCATGGTTCTACCACTTCAAGAATCAACTCAATTGATGGCACATTCAGAAAGTTATGGCCAAAAGACAAAAAAGTGTTCATAGGTCCAGGTTGCACATGGGCAGATCGTGCTTCATTATAATTCTTAACACTTCCTACTTAGATCCATTTTGAATTGGCAAATGTTGTCTAAAGATGAGTTATGTAAACTTGAGGCATATTGCACTTGCAGAAAGAATTATTGCTTTTGAAGATATCTACACAAAGTTATGGCAATGATACTGATTCATGCTCAAGTGAGTTGTATGCAAGTGGATATTTTATATCTTTAATTGCAACTTGCACTCCTTTAACACTTATATAAAAAAATGCACCACATAAATACCGAACTACAAGTATTATACTCATGTCATCTTGAACAGTTATACATATTTGCATGTATTTGAGTTCTAGACTATGAAAACATGCAAATTAATGTTATGACAATGAAATTTCACAATTTATGCATAAATAGGGACATTAAATTCAATAATGATGTAATAATGTCTTGTAAAATATATGTAAATGATGTAATTTTAAACACTTATCATTCATCTTTAAGGTCTTCAAGGTCTTCAAGGCTTTTGAAATCTTCGTGTGGGCCTTGGGAGTCTTGAAAGTGTATCGACAGTGGTCTAAGTGGTCCAAGAGTAAATGATGTGTCTAAACTACTTATGGTCCATTCTTGGGAAGTGAACGCCTGTTGATCAAAAGAAGAGTAAAAATTCTTTTTAGCATAATGGTTCTCTTTTTTATGGCATTTTGGATAGATTTCCCATAAGGCTGTCTATGAGAGAGATGGTCATAGCTCTAGAGGGATACACATGTTCTTTTATGAGATCTTTCATTAGAATTCCCTATACTCTGTTGGATGCTGGAGTGAAAGTCTGGATAGGCTATAAGGAAGACTTCATATTCTTCGTATTGGAGAAAATAATGGAACTGTTTATTTTCCATGAGAAATCCTTGTGGATGCATTTTATCTAAACAAAGTGCATGAAAGGATATATGGGACGAATTGATTCTAATCCACCAAGGACATGAAGACCCTAGTGTTTGAGGACTTGTACCCAATAATGTTCATTTTGTCTTTAATTTTGGAGATCGGTAGAATAACATGTTAAAGATGAGTCTAGTTACTTCAATAGGTCAAATATCCATAGGGTCTTCGGTGATCCAATTATGTATTGCTGGATGAAGCATATTGATTACTTGAATGAGGAGTTGAGAGGATTACAAGGGTTTTGCAAATTTTGCCTTAAAGGATTCTGGTCTTAAGAGCTTGTCTGCCAAAATGTTTTCTCATCCTTTTATATGTGAAACCATGAAGGAGTAATGTAAGAACCATGATGCCCATCTGAGTAGCTATCCATTGGGAATCTGCTTTTGTTTAAACTGTATTATTTTTGGAAAGCTAGACATATCCATCTCTATCAGAAGTGGTGCCCGATAAGATGAAACTGGAATTTTTCAATTCTTTTCTTAACAGGTAGGATCTCTTTGAATGTAAAGTGATAGTGGACTTTTGAGTTAGAGAACGAACCGTTTTTGTAACCACAAACTTTTCTGATTTTGTCCACTTATTCTTCTAGGAGGATAACTGCTCAAAAATAATCAATTGCATCTGTTTGTAGGATTCACCTTCTTAAAGAAGAAATCTATAGTAGTGGCAATTGCTGAGCTAGCTGTTTGATTTTTTGTACAGTTATCGGCTGCTCTAAACTCAAGGACCGAGCAACTTTTCTAAGCATGAGTTATAAAGGCTTGATTATTACAACTAACTTGGGACAAATTCTACTATGTAGTTAATTACTCCTAAAAGCTGTTGAACTTGCTTCATTATGAAGTTCTCATATGGAAACTCTTGGAGTTGTTTGGCAATGTATGGTTATAGTTCATAGCTTCCTTTTAAAATTATCATTCCCAAAAATCTAGTTTTTTCAGAAAAAAAGATATACTTCTTTTTTTAGAGCATGATTCCATGTTGTAATAGTAGGTTATGGAACTATCGCAAGTGATTCATATGAGAAACATCATCTTTTGAGAATACCAAAAGGCTATCAATATAAATTAACATATTTTTGTCATCAGGGCAAAGATTTGGACCAATGCTTTTTAGAACATTGATAGAGCCGTTTTGAGGCCAAATAGTATAACAGTCTACTGATAGTGATTATCAGGGATATAGAATGCTTTCTTGAATCTTTCTTCTGGCTGGATTCCGAATTGCCAAAAACCTACTTTGAGATCAAATTGTGAAAAAATGTTGGCATTAGCAAGATTGGCAAAAAAGGCTTGTCGATTTGGAATATAGAATTGATCATCCCTGAGAAATAAGTTAAGAGGCCAGTGGTCAATAACGAGCCTGAGTTTTTCTCGAATCTGTTAACTTCTCTTATTATCATAGAATGCTTAACACGCCATAGAGATTATGTTGCTTCAATGAGACCGTCTTGTTGTAGGCCTTGTAATTCTGCAATTACCAAGGATAAATGTTTTAGGCTCATTCCTGAGTGGCTGGCTCTTATTAGGCTGAGGTCTTCATGCTTTTTGAAGGGTAGGTTGATCCAAAATTTTGGGTTTTTCTACAATGAGTTTAAGCATTTGATCTTCATTGTTTGTGGCTCCGAAGTGCTGGGTATAACTCTTCCAGTATTCTGGTGAGATTCAGCCTGGGTGGAGGATGAAGGTAACTACTCCAATGTCAATGAGAGCAATTAGGTCTATTGGGGGTAGTATTTTATGGATCTGATGAGAACTGATACATCAGGGATGATAAATGGCTATGAAGTGATTAAGATTGGTTGTGTATAAGGTTGAAGGTCATGAATGTTAAAGGTGGATTCTAGGTCTGAGAAAGAGTCTGAAAAGTATCTTGATTCTGCATCTAAGTGAGCTTCTGCTTGTTGGTCTGTGAAAAGAGTGTCTTGGTCTTCTGAATCTTGCTTAGAGAGATAGGTTTCAAGGTCTTATCCAATGTCTGGATAGTAATGATGGATAATCTTTAGGATTTTTTCTTTTTTGTTCTGGTGAGGGCATTTCTTTGCAAAGTGGCATGGTTTTTTATAGATGAAACATTTTGTGCTTTTGAAAGTAGTTTTCTTTTTTCTAAAAAAGCCTACACTTCTTCGTAAAGCGTCTTCTGGATTTGAACTTTGATTATGGGAACTTGTAATAGTGTTTTTGGTGCTTCTTTCGTTTGAATGAACATTCACACGAATCATTTCCCTTACATTTGATTTTAAGATGAGGTCTTTCACACGCCTTTTCGAATTTCTTTTTAATGATTGAGTTATTACTAAGAAACTTGGAACTATTTCAAAGTTTTCGCAATTGGTTCTAAACTTGTTTGTACATATCTCCAAGGGAAATTTGTGCAAGGCTGATTCGTTGTGACTCAAAATATCTGAGTGTCTCGGCACCAAGTGATTCTAGTAACTAGTTCAAGTAGGCCTATTTCACAATAAGGTCATCTAGTCTACCAATAAGATAAAATCTCTAGCGAACTATTGAAATATTTGTCCAAATCTTTTAGTATGAAAGAATAATATTTGAGCTGGAAGAATTCTTTTCGAGCTTTGTCTTGGACATGTGTTGGGCTGCCAAGGAATTTCAGATAAATGTAAAATATGAAGTCATCAACTGTTGTAGAGTTGATGATTCCTGTCTGTTTATAATCTCCCAAGTGTAACCACCATTCTCGTAATGATCTTGTCATTCTGGAAATAAAGTCCAAAATAACAGTTCTGATAGAGTTACGGGGCTTGAGAAGTTGGGCATTGCATTATGATGTCATTTCATGAATATGTGAGATTTGACATTTTCAATAGGTATTTAGGTGGCCGTAGTACTATAAAAAAATATATGAATATTACAAGAGTATGATAAATAAAAAATTAATTAATTAATAATGTATAATTGAAGAACTAGATTTATTTTATGATATAAATTATCCACATTAATGACAATAATCACAGAATAATTATAAAATTAAAAGTATAACATAAAAGAATACTCTATTCAAAGGTCATGTTGATAAGATATTATAGACTATTCATGCAAGAGTGGTTACGAGAAAATAGAGGAGTGCGTAAGATATTTAGTATGGGGGCGTGAAAGAAGTCAAAATATACTGAAAAACTGGTGCAAAAAGTATGAAGGAATATTGTAATATACCCCCTTAACTTTTATATAAAGAGTAAATATCCCTACTATTTTAGAAAGTGTTAAATACTTCCTTAACTTTTTAGAAAATAGGAAGATATCCCCCAAACTTAAACTTTATTAAATTAACAAAATTGAATATACTTTGTTTATTATTAAAAATTCAATTCTTATTTTTAATATATTTAGGACTAAAATGTTAAACTTAAACAAATTTATTTTATTGGAAAAAGTCCACATACCTCTCCTGAGGTTTGTGAAAATTCCAGTTTAAAAGAAAATTTGTGGAAAGGGACACAAGCTTCCTTACAAATAATAAACTTATCAAAATACCTCAAATTCGTTTTCAAATTACAAAATAAAATTATTTTGATTAAATTTGAACCTATAATTTTAGTGAAAAAGGCAATACTCTAACCACTATAATAAAATAAATTTTAATAATATATTTTTTAATTCAGAATATATAACCCTTTTGAAAATGCATATATAATAATTTTATAATAATTACAATTATTTTATTACTATAAAAAAATTATAATTCAAAAATAATTTTATAATCCTTAAAATTATTATCAAACTTAAATTATAAATTTTTAAAAAAATTATTATTATTTAGATTTTTAAATAAAATAATTTATTTTGTTTAACAATTATTTAAGAAATAATTTTTTAAAATTATTAGTGCTAATAATAATTTTAGAATAATTTTATTTTATAACCATTTAAATTTATTTTTTTAATAATTATTCTTAATATTATTTGATAATAATCTTAAATTCAAGTTATTATACAGATGTTTTTTAATTATAAGTTTTATAATAACAAAATAATTTTAATTATTATAAAATTATTAAATATGCATTCTTAAAAGAGTTATTTATTAAGAATTGAAAAATATATATTTAAAATATGTTTGATGCAATAATTAAAATTTTACTCTTTTCCATTAAAGTTTAGTAATTTTATTTTATAATTTTAAAAAAATAGATTTATGGTATTTTGGTAAGTTTACTGTTTGTAGGAGAGGTTTGTGTCATTTTTCACAAACTTTTTTTAAAACTGGAATTTTCACAAACCTCAAGGGAAATATGTAGACTTTTTCTTTTTTTATTTTATTATTTTTAAAAAATGTTAGAAATAAAAATATTATTTATTCAAGTTAAAATATTAACAATTAATTTAGATAAAATTATATACTATAATGCTATGAGTAGGCTTGGCAAAAACCTAGGTTCGAGTCGGGTTTTTACTTTTTACACATTTAACCCGGCCCTGGACCCGGGTTTAATAAAATTGGGCCGAGTTAAAACCCAGATCCGAACCGAGTTAGCCAAAAATCGAGTTTTAAAAAACTCAAAAAATTAAAATTTTCTTGTACTTTTATTTACGGGCCAGATTTTAACCCGACCTAGTCCGACCCGGCATCAATTTATTTAAAACTAAAAAAAAATTGAATTTAACTAGATCCTGGCCCAGTCCAATTTATATTTAGGGCCGGATTTAACCCGACCTTAAAAAATTAGATTCAGCCGGGTCGGGCTGGGCCCGAGTTTTTTTGCCATCCCTAACTATGAACCTTCTTTTTTTTCTAACTTTTTTAGTATTTATTACAAATTAAGATATGAATTTTTTAGTATTTACACAACACTAAATTTAATTCATATATTATAGTTTATTAGTTTATTTTATTTAAATTTTTTTCTTAATATACTATAAATATACTTAACCCAATTTTTTTCTTGTCAAATAATTATTTATATTTTTTTTTACTTATTTTTAGTATTTTAACTTGAATGAAAATTTTAATATTTTTCAAAAGTCAAGAGAATATGTGTATAGAAATATCTTAATAAATTGGGGTAAATTTACATATGTATTTTGTGATAAAAGAGAATAATAAATTATAATAAGTGAATTAAAGTTATTTTTGTATCAATAAAAGTAATATAAGTTTTGAATAAATGATATTTTTATTTATAAATTTTTAAAAATAATTAAAAAATATATTTTTTATGTTTAACATTTTAGCTCCAAAGATATTAGAAATAAATATTAGATGGCTAATAATTAGTAAAATATATGCAGTTTTATTAATTTAGTAAACTTTAAGTATTAAAATGATAATGTTCTAATAGGTTAAACTAATGAAAGCTTAAGTTTTGGAGGGTATCTGCTTATTTTTTTAAAATATAGGGGGTATTTTTTTATTTTCTCAAAAGTTGAGGGAGTATCTAATACTCTCTAAAAGTTTAGGGGGCTATTTATTCTTTTCTCAAAAGTTAGGAGATATATTACAATATATTAGAATTTATGAAAATATAAAAAATTAATTGAAAAATAATTTGTTTTACTAAATTTACAAGAGAATGCGTAAATGGCATAAAAAGAAAACATAATTGCATAAAGCAGTAGCGGAAAATGCAGAATTCTCTCAGTTTTTGTAATAGGAGTAATGTCAGGGGTGATTATGAGATATTTATCAAAGTATAAGGGGCAATAAAATATTAGGCTTAGAAGGAGAGGGTATTAGACATTCTCCCAGCATTAAATGAAACCTATCTAAGAATATAAACAAATTGGCTTTTCATGCTTTCTATTGGCCAATTATTAAATTTAATTTTGCGAAATTAAAATTTATTTCACTTAAATGTTTTGCTGGAATTTTCTAATTTTAAAATGCTGATTTGAATAAATTTATTCAAATTCACCTAAAAACGACACTGCTTTATCAAAATCAATATTGTTTTATACCAAGTTTTCTCAAATCCTTATTTCAAAATGCCAAACGTGGTGGAAAGTTTTCTTGAGTGAGAGAAATTTTAGTACGATATAAGTAAGATCTAATATTCATAAATTATAATAGTTTGTTGCCTACTGAAACTCATTTATTTTCTTTCTCCCCTATAATCTTTCTTTTTATAAAAATAATAACATAATATTTTTTTTAATAATCATGATTTTTTTTAAGACCCACAAATAAAATCTATATATTTTTCGAGCCTTGTTTTATGCATACCTTTCTCTTTTGCCGGGTTTTATTATTCTTTAAAATGCGGGTTTAAACAAATTTACACAAAATATTTTGGATATAAAATATATTATTTTTATTTACATAAATTACTTTATTTCAAAATTAATTTAAACATGGGAACACCCTTCTCAAGAAGTTTCCTAAAAAAAATTAATAAAAAATTGTCAAACTAATATCAAATTTATAGATAAAATATATATAGTGAACAAATTATGTGTTATTTTTCTTTTAAAGAAAAGGGATTTTGAATTAGAGTAAGAAATCTTACCTGCAAAACTCCAAACCCATATTCTCATTATTACTTAAATTTGGATAATCTGACAGCATTCAATGTACTCAAAATCATCTGATTGAACTCCGTTTCAGAGGCATCAAAGTTTAATTTACATAAAAGTGTAAATATATTAAAAGAATTATCTATCTTATTTTATAATTTCCAAATAGTATAATGCAATTAATTTTAATGTATAAATAAATTAAGATTCAAGCACAAACCCAAGAAAAGAAAAATGTACGTAGCAGCATAAACAGAAAAATAGAGATACTAACAGAAGCAAAATCGACATGATAAAATATAAAACCTAAAACTTATAGTGATAATATTAATTTTAAGGTCCCTATTTTCAAACAATATATATGAATGAGTTAGTATAGAAAATGAACTTGAATGCATTCTTTGTAATATTTAAATAGTGATATTCTCAGCCATAAATAAAACTTTCCATGTACAAAAATAAAAGACTTGGCAAAATGCTTGAATCAAATCGAACCGAACAATCCGATTCAGTTTTATTTAGTTATTATATTAATTTATTTTAATTCAATTTTAAAATCATTAGGTTCAGTAAGGCTTCAATTAAAACCTAAAACCGATTATGACTAATTGTAAAATTTTATTTAAATTTATTAAAATTTATTAAAATTATAAATATATAAAAAATTTATAACTACATTACATAAATACACATAAAAATAAGAGATATTATTATAAATTTTAAAAACTCTCTCTTTTTATAATTACTATAAAGTTTAAAAATTTATATAAAATTATCTCTAAATTTAGAATTCAGGTCGGTTCGATTTGATTTCAAAATTTGATTCTATTTAGTTAGATTTCTTCAACCCGAACTATATTTCGATTCGGTTCAATTTTTTTTTTTAAGAAAACAAACCAATCGAACATAAAATTGCATAGCCCTAATGAAAACAATAAAGCTAGACCAAGCCATTATCTTTGAAATTTTAGCCTAAGAAAATATATGATATGGATATGTATGGAAACTTTGACTACCAAATTTGAACACATTGATTTATGCTATTTGTCATTAATTCAATCAAGCAAGTCACATCATAAGTGTGCTGAATGGAAAAAAATATAAATATATATGGTGTACTACTCTCATCACACATTATTGAAGTTCAATACATATAATAAATATATATAGTGAAGATTAACTTATTGATCATCAAAAATATTAAAATTATATATTAATTAATTAGTACTAGTGATCATGAGATGACTTGTTGCATGTTGATCATCTTCGATCATATACCACAGGTCCCACCAGGTCCTCCGTAGGTAAAAGTTTGCTGAAGAACACCACCTTGATCTTCCCAATATTTGAGGTCATAACAAGAAGCATTATCAACTAATGGTTTGAGAGTTGGAGCATTGATTAACACATCCTCATCAAGAATCTTAATCTGAGCAAAATAAGAAGATCTCTTGTAATGGTTGTCTGGAAAAGTACCACTTCCCATTGGTGGACTCACACCATCGGGAGAGTTAAAGGTCCATCCACCAAATTGAATAACCCCTATTCCTTCTTCATTTAAGTGAGTAAACAGTTCCTTTGGCCAATATCCCACTTTTATGTTATCGTCAAACACTAGCCACCAATTTTCTGTTTGTCTATCCTGCATCATAATTTTCATATATATGAAATTAAATATTTAAAGTGAATTCTGATTATAATATATAGTTTTTAATTACTTACCTGAAATACATAGGGCTCTGTTACGAATTGTGGACCATCGGGAACAGACACATCGGGGTACATTTGACCAAGTTTAAAACTTGGATGCACTTGTACAAAACCTGGGCACATCGTATTATAACATCCAGTTTTCTGAGACCCATCTGCCTGCAATAATACAATACAATACAATGTAATAGTACAAATAAATACATAAATAATAATATAATTAATGAAAAATAGAAAATATATATATAATTAAATCTTACTGTCCAAAATGCAGTTACTCGTGTGCGGTTGTCTCCATAAATACGGGGGTGCACCTAAATTATTAATTAATACGGTAATGTTTAATTAGTGCAAAAACGACACTATTGTAAATAATTAATATTATAGAAGATGAAATTAATAAATTAATAATGAGTTATATGGAGAGATGAAGAGTTAGGAAGAATATTTATTACAGCCCATCCAACTTGAATGCTGTTAAGTTGAGAAGGTTCTCCACTTTCAATCCACAATTGAGACATGCTAATTTGATTCATTTGCACTGCTGGGTTGTGTAAGCTTATTTTTGCTCTTCCTCCGAACGCCTCAGGATTGTCTATAAGCATAGCTGCAAACTACGTACGTAATAATCATAAATATACATACATATATACATATATACATAGCTACGAAAAGTTGAAAAAATAATAATAAATGCAATGAAATTACTTACATGCCTGCCAGGTTTGTCTGTTGTAAGGGTTTGAAATTTATTATTAATTCCAAGATGCAATTTGGCCAATGATCTTAGTTCGGTTTCATTGTAAGAACTTCGATGAGTAGCAATAGGAACCATTCCTGGTGGACAAGATTTAGTTTGATGATCACTTTCAAAGTTGGAATATCTCAGGAATGATTCTTCTTTGCTATGCTTCTTCTGCTTCTTCGATTTCGGTATGAAACTCGGGCTCATCTGCATGCATTAAAATTAATTAATTAATTAATTAATTAATATTTGTGTAGAAACGAAATTTATTAGCTAAATTAAGTTTAAATTGAAAAGATAATTAATCAATAATATATATATATATATATAGTTAAATTTAATTGTAGACATACCTGAATTTTGTGATTCTTAAGTAAAACATTATCGAAAGCGGGCTGTTTATGTATATCCACACATTCAAATTCCTCATTACTTTGTACCTGAATAATTTAATACAAATAAATGTTCATATGAATAAGTGTTACATAATTAAAGAAAAATTAAAAAAAAAAAAAAAGGAAGAAAACCACCAAGTTTCATCATAATCATCTTTTTCAATTCTTAATTTTAAAATTTTAATCTCAACTCCATCTTCATCAAGAAAATTAAATTAAAATTAAAAAAATAGTTGCTGCTGTTTAATTCATAAATTAAATTATCTTTAAAATATAATATACCTGGAGTCCATCTCCATGGAAGCAGCAAGAGCTAAGAAGTAGAGAAATTATCAGAAACACAATCGACATGGTAGAATTACAGAGGTTGTGATGTGCTACTATGTTATCCTCTATTTTGATTAAAACACTTGAATTGATAATTATTTATAATAAAGAATTAAAATGAAATAATTGCCAATAAATATTAATTCCTTGCTATATTTATAGGTACTTTCCATATATACAAACATAAACAATGCCCTGATCTTTGGAAAGCTTTCTCTTTAATATGGAAGTTTAAATGTAAATGGTATATATAGGTTTTATATATAATAATTATATATATATATATATATAATTGATTGCTCCTAATTAATTCCCAACATTTATATACATATATACCAATTAATTGCTTCTTTATTTATTTGTCAAACGACAAGAGAGAACATGTTGTTTTGCTTAATTAGCTAATTACCATTGAGAGCAGAGGTAATTAGATATACTTTACGAATTTATTATTGTCATTTTAATTTATTAAAAATTACTATATAAAAAGAGAAAAAAAAATTGTCAATGTCTAAAGATTTACTAAATCTGATTTGATTGTGATTTATATTTGTAAATTTGGGCATGGAGTGAATTCATAATTCCGTAATCTTGGCTATATAATGGAAGAAGAATAATACAAATGATGTTGCTTTGTTTAATATATTTATGAGAATAAAACAATGATAATTCAACAACGTAATAATCTCTTGCTATATAATAATTAAAATAAATGATATAAAGCAATTGCCTTTTGAACAGAAGTATGTGAATCAAACAAGCAGTAAAACAGTAACAAAAATTAATAAAACATATAACATAAATGGAGAGAATAAAATTAATCAACTCTGTATTATTTAGATTAAATTCACTAATTGGTTTTACAGTTTTTTTCTTGCTTCCCGTATCAATAAATAATCCAGCTATACATAGGGTGGTGTCACGGACCAGTCAATGAAATATTAATGGATAATAACATTTTAGTCCTTATACTTTAGAAAAATCACAAATTAGGATAGTTTTCTATTTTTTATTATTATTTAATTATATTTCTAATACAAATTTGTAGAATGCCTCATCTTATTTTTTTTAACAATGATCAATCATTTTAATAATCGATTTTTTTCAGGGGAATAATGGATTGTTAATTATTGTACAAAGTTATAGACAATCTATATTGATTGTAATTAACTGAAAATTTATATTCGTAGTATAACATTATAAATATTTTCAGTTAAAATATGTTAAAACTATAGTAGTGTCATTTCTCATTTCTGTTCCAGTTTAATCCCTATCATACTAATTTTATTAAATGAATTAAAATTGTCTGTGCGTTATTTCATCCTTAACCTGTACATAAGTTGGGTTTCAATCTCTTGTGCCTCATGTCGCAGTACTATCATCTTCCTACAAAAAAGAATATATTAGGCTAGATAAATATATATTTCAAAATTAATATTATAAATAAATTCAAAAAATTAAAATATAAAATGGGATCAGGTTAGAAATAAATTTTAAACGGGGGAGGACCGGGTTCAGGGATTGCTATCCCCACCTCGAACTCGTCCCACAACCATTCTTATTGCTACTGTTACATATAGGCGTGGGATCGATCCCGGTTTTTTCATAAGTAGATTGAATACAAAATGAGAATTTGACCGGAACCAAATGGACCAGTTGCGTTCCTGTTTTTGGTTTTAATATATTTTTTTTATTCAAATTTAAATATTAATTCTTTTAACTTTAACCCATAAAATGGCATCATTTAATTTTAACCCTAAAACAACGTCAT
Organism: Melia azedarach; assembly: GCA_028052125.1. NCBI lineage: Eukaryota > Viridiplantae > Streptophyta > Magnoliopsida > Sapindales > Meliaceae > Melia > Melia azedarach. The sequence goes on from CM051394.1 coordinate 12,170,998, forward strand.
TTCTTGCCTAAAAAGGGAATTTAGTCCAATCCGAGATTTTTGGATCAATACCAAAACTGGAGTAAATATTTTAAGATTTTGAATATTTGAGCAAAATCTTAAAATATTTATCAACAAACCATAACTGGAGTAAACATTTATAAATGACGTTGTTTAACTTTAACTCTCAAAATATCGTTGTTGCTTGTCAAAAGGTTAAAAAAATAAAAAAATTTGGTCTAATTCGAATGTTTTGGACCAATACAAAAACTGGACAAAAAATTTCAAAATTTTGAATTACATAAATCAAACTGAGCTCGTTGGGTTCGGTCCGATTCGATTCAATTTTTTGAGTTTTATATTTTTGTTTTTTTTTTTTACCCAATTCTAATTACATTCATCCATTAAATAGAGATAAAGCTGGTGATAGGTTTTATTTCTACAATTACTGTAAGTTGGTTTGTGTCTTTTAGTGAATATGTAGATGAACAAATTAATTACGTATGAACCTTAGAAGTGTATGCATAGATATTTAAATGAAGGTATGTCTCTTTCTCAATCAAGCAATAGGTTAGATGAGTTTCTTTAACACTGACTAATAGGTAGAGAAGCTTATTTATTTATTTTTTGTAATTAATATAATTGTTTAGAATAGAGTTTTTTGTTTGTGATGAATTGAATTATAACGTGGATGGTCTATGAGTTAATTGATTTGGGTGCCAATTTGATTTACAATAATATATTATGAAATTGATTTGGAATGTTTTAGTGGCTAATCTTTTTCTTTATGGGTTTAATGTTTATGATTAAGTGTAAAAAGAATCTTTTTTTTCTTTTTGAAATTTGTAATAATGCTTGAGTTATCAACTTGTTGGAATGTTCAAATTTGAACTTGATCTTTTTTAATAGTTAATTTTTCTATCATTAACTTATCCAATTACTATTACAATAATGATAACTTAGAACTATATAAGTATATTATAAATAAAATTTATAAGATAAAAGACAATTGGACCCTTGAAATTAAAAATATGCATCAAGTATACTCCCAAGTTAAAAATATTTATTGATGATACATTTTCTGTTATAATCTTCTATTACTATTAGACTTTGACCGACTTTAAGTGATAAAATGACATAAATACACTTTTAATCTATGTTGACCGATACAATTATATAAATATCTTTATTTTCTAATGAGCATAAATATAATTCAAAAAATATAAAAAGAAAAGTAGCATATTTATAGGAATGATTTTCATTGTTAAAATCAATTATAATTAATTTTGTATTTATCCAACTACAACCAAAACCAAAACTAACAAAAAAAGCAACAATCCAACCCCCTACAATGTGAAGAAGAAGGAGCAAAAGAAGAAGAAACAAAAGCAGAAGCAGAAGTTGGAGGAGGAGAAAAAGGAGGCGGCGGCAATGGAAAGAAGAATAAGGAGGAAAAGATTGGGGTTTCTTTTTGTTTTTTGCATGTGCTTTTCTAAATATAATTCATTTTTTATCTTACTAATTATTTGTAAGATATAATAGACAATAATTATTTTTCTTTTATTTTTTTTCTACAGTTACAAAATTTACTATATCTTGTTTTGTACTAATAAGGATAAAAAAGTGTAGCGAAACATGTGAATTGACACTAAGACAATCTAAGAGAGGGGAGGTGAATTGGGTTTTCAAAACTTTTTTAATATTTTAAAACAACCCAACAATTAGCACAAAGTAATTCAAATTCTTTTAAGATATAGTACAACAAATTCAATGCACAATTCTAATAACTAATATATGAATATCAACAAATTAAGTTTCAAATGTGTGAGAGCAATATGTATAACAAATACAAATATAAACAATAATATAGAGTATAAGGAGAGAGATCAAATACAATAATTTTTACATGGTTTGGTAAACCTCGACCTATGTGCATGCCTCCAAGCCAACCTACTTAAAGATTTCACTAAACAACCAAATCTTGATCCTACAAGACTCAAATTATAACCAAGAGGATTTTTAGGTACGTCTTAAACCTTCCAAGTGTTTACTCACCCCAAACACTCACTTAACTTAGGAGTTATTGTATTTTACAATCCTTACAAGTGTTTACTCAATCAAATACTCAATTACAATCTCAACAAAGTGAAAGACTCTCTTTTTTCATTTCTTTACAATCAAAAATCAATTTAAAGATAAAAGAGTACTTATGAAATGATCTCCAACTAGAAAAGTAGTACAAATGAATGTTCTTGAAAATTTGTGTATGATGATTTCAAGCTCAAGAATATGTTTTAAAACTTTGTAAGAACTTTATGCTTCTCAAAAATGTATTCTAAGAGTTTTAAAACGAATATAAAGTCTCCAATATATAGTATATTCAAAAACTAACCGTTACAAGTTTAAAATATTTGAATTTCGTGCAATTGGGTCGACTGTATGGCAGATTCAATAGATCAAATGTGTAACCAAACCTAAAATTCACTCTGTCGCAAATCGAATTGCATTTTTGATCTACCGAATGAATAGTACCCAATCCATGCAAAAAATCTGATTCATTGCGGTTCAATTAAACTCCGGTTCAACAAGAAACTTGGTTCATTAAACAGGACCTATTCATAAACAGTATCTAGTTTTCTAAAATTTGAAAACTTTGCATTCTGGTCCATTTTCAAGGTCTCAAAATCTTGTAATTTGGTTCAGTTTTCAACTTTTAAAAAACTTATATTTTGGTCTGATTTTTTGTTTTTTTCTATTTAACACATTTTTCTAATATGTATTCTAAAATATCTATAATACTAGCAACTTAAATACTAATAAATTTTATTTTAAATAATCCTAAATACTCATAAACTAGTTCACATTTCAAGATATTAAATCGAACTCGATCAAATTATTAATTGCATTGCGTCATTATAACTTATTTATTAATCGTGTTGGGTTAAAAAGAAGTGTAAAAAATTTGTTAATCATGTCACATCATTATAACCCAATTTTCAAATTTAGTTTCACACATTTATTTAATTTAGAGGATTCAAAACTTATAATTCAGTTTAGTCTCACTCTTGCTAATGGATGTAGGATGTGACAATTATGATATGTTGTATGAGAAAGTAATGCTATGCGTGGAAGAACTAAGCAGGAGAAGATCACTTACAAAATACTCCTTTGCTCTTATTAGGTGCACCAAGTGAATTGGTGTTTCATCAGTTGTGGTTTGTGATAGCCGAAGTGCAATTTACTTGGGAGAAATCGGGACTTTCAAGCATGCATACATGTGTAAGATTGTAATTCATTATAAATGAGATTGGAAATTTAGTCAAGCTGGAGACTGAAGATCCACACTTCAGAAACAAGACTAATAGCAAAGCAATTCATGTTATGCTTTAAAGTAGCTGGTATTACTTGCCAGTATTTGACTCATAATGATGTTATTGAAGATTTTGTTCAGTTTCTGTGTTGAACATAGTGGAGAATGGTCTCTCAATTCAATGTTTGAACTACTGCGTTGGATTTTCCAGTTGTACCAGATTGTTAAATCAGGTAAGGGCCTCTATTCTACCTGTTCAAAAGGCTGATAAATAAGCTTCCTTTCTGGCGTTATAGCTCAGTAAACACTAAACCAATTTGAGTGATTGCTGCTGCTGTGTAATTTTGTGAAGTGCTTGTATCATCTTGGCTGATCAACAAAACAGTTGAGTAGATCAGTTTCAATAGGAGTTAGGATTTATTCAATGTTTCCATCTTCTTTTGTTGGTTATATGTATAAATTATATCATTCTCAACCAACCCTACAGGTTATCTTGTTAGTCATAGTACATGGAGAAGCTGGAACTAGTAAATAAAAATATAACACCAAAAAGGAAAAAACAAAACAAAAAATAAAAGAAGAAAAAGATCAATATGCTAATAAGAAAGAAAATTTGATCTAATGACATTCTATCCCCCTCAGCTATCAGCAATAGCCATGTAGTGTTCAAGCAGATGAAGAAGATAAACACTTCAAAACTATTGAATAAACAGAATAATAAATAACCCATCTAGAAAAGAGAAAAAAGGAAAAAGATCATCTACCATTTGTATTCAGTAAACCATGTTAGCATTTGGAATTTGACCTCTATCTCCTCTCTATGCAAGGACCATCACCATGTCAATACCTCAAAGCCGCTATCTGGTTAATTGGTGAAGAAGCATCATCATCCTCATTGTGAAGTTTGCCCAGCCCACAGTTGGTACATATGCATATTATGAATTGGTTGAGAGGCAGCAGCAGCATTATTGTATAGTCCGGGGGCTCGGTTAAGAGGGCTACTACCATGGTCATCAGAAGACTCACTTGAAGCTCCTTGGGAGGGGGGACTAGATGTTGTCATTGGTGCCCCAAAGTTCAACATATGGGGTGTCGGGGCTGAAGACGGGCCAGATTTCAAGATATTTGAGTTTGATTTTTTCCCATCCGCAATAAAACTGCCCACTATTATCTGGCAGGAAGATAAAATACATCTCAAAGTTACAGAAATTCCATGTGTGAGAAACCCGCAAGAAGATTATATTTCGGTTACTTTTAAACAGTTTTCAAAAATGGAAACACAGTTGTAGAGACCCATACCTGCACTGGTGATGCTGCCATGAGCATTCCTGCAACTCCACCGCCCAAAACTCGGCCATCTGACCCAGCAAGGGACACACTCAGCCCACCACTTCTGCTGCGGTTACCATTATTATCAGAAAGCAAGAAGGAACCGGAGAGAGAAATAATTTCAAATCGACCCTGCAAAGGAAAATGGTCACTACGAGAGAGGTAAGTTATACATAACCACAAAAGAAATTCAAATCACCAATATATGACCTGATAGATATGTCACACTATAATATAAAATTTGGCAGTGTATGCATGATCAAACATGAAAGGATAAAGTCATCAGGTGTCAACTGATTTTTTTTATATTGCTGAAACGAAAATGGGGAATGAGGACCCTAATGGTGGTTATTAACTTATTATGACGAAAAGAACAGAGAGAGAGGTCTCAGTAAATGAACATCCTAGTCAAATTTTTAGAAGCAGACCCAAAGATAATAAACAATATAATCCCCAAAGTTTGCAAGATAGGCAGCTACAGAGTAGGCGAATACTATGGCCTTGCTTAAAATCCAAACCATGAACCCCTAACTGCCTACACCTTAACCTTTTTGTTACATACCAACTGTGAACAAGCCCAAAAGTGACATGAGCTTGCATTCATCACTATCATCCAGCATCAAATGAAACACATATCCTACTTGATCCGTACAGTCACAGGTAATATATGGAATCCTATTCTCCCAGTAGTATGTCTATATTCACTCTTGGAAAAAATTTCAGTGTTTCCTGTCATGTCATACTCCAGCTTTTGCAATAGCACCACCTGCCACGTCCCCTGCAAGACCCATAAATCCTATGTTCACATTCCGTTATGCACTGCTCCAACAGAGTACTGAAAAGTTCACCTCTTCTAGCACATAGCTGCCATGTGGTTCTGACTACAAAAGGCAGATGCAATGATAATGAATTTTAAAAATGATCTCAAGTTACCACTGCCCCTTCATTAAGACTATCACAAAACATTTACATTAGTTGATCAATAGGTCCAAAAAGGGAAACATTGGCATTGCACAAGATTGTTTATGGTATTCAAATGAAAAGGCACATTAAATTAAGTCACACAGAGTCAACTAATGAACGGAAGGCTTATGTCCATTTACTGAATAGAGAGAACTTGATGCGTACCAGGGGAAGAGCCTTATAGTATTGGCAGGAATAAGTGGCAAGCATAACTGCCTACTTGATTTTAACGACTGAAACCAAGACAAACATCGCCAACCCATTTCCATTCAATTTTCGGCATGTGCCTTCATTAACTCTAATTAGTTTCTAATCAACAGCCACTGGAATCATAATAACTAGTTTACCTAGACATTACTCAGAAAACAATCTCATAAATAAAACTAACATGTTATCTTAATTGTCCAACACTTTGTTCCATAAATCTCACCTCCCGTTCATCGATAAGACCAAGAAAAAATGACAAGTCAAACACACTACAATATAAAACTGCATAGACAACCAAATAATTGGAATACCAGATTATTTCACCTTTTAAAACAATTACTAAAATTAGCATCACCTTCCCACCCATCCCACCATCAACAGGAGGCACTTTCTTTAGAACACTAGCATTTAAATGAACAATTACATAATCATTTTAACAAAAGCCAACATCTCATTTATTGTGAATATCATCAACACATGTAATGTATGGAACTACTGATAGATGCTATCAAAATACTGCCCTTTTCCTTACATAAAACCTCACTGAAACAAGGCAAATTTATTCAGTTTTGTTATATTTAAAAAAATTCCTTGACTGAAAAAGTATGCTTAATTTACTTTTCATTATTCATTATCAAAATATTAGGGGATTTTGTTCAAGCCATCACTTAATCTCTTCCTGCCCAAAACCCAATCACAAGCTCATCCCTCCTACCCACCACCCTAAAGAACAAAAAGGTATTGCACCTCTAACCTTAAAAATATGCATCAGAAGGATTATCAGAATATTCTCCAATCAGACAAAAGCCTCAGTTTTAACTATATATATACACCATATCTCCTACTATATTCTAGGACTAAAAGGATCAAAGTGCACAGGCAAATAACAGACAAGAAAATCATACATTTCATATAATGAAAAAAGATGAGAGCAGCAATATAATATTTGATTTGCAGCCCATTAATCATAATCCCTTATTTGAATCTGACAAGGACAAAATACTTACTTACATTCAAGACTTGACAATATTAAAACTCACTTAAAACACAATAGATATCAGATGCATCGCAGACATGTCAAGCAGTGTAGTATCCATGAAAGGTTTTGGGTCTGTTCATTTACACCCATATTTCATATGGTCCATTTTTCACGATCAATGAAGATCGGCATCTGCATTGACAACTATTTTAAATTTGTTCTTTCATTTTATGCAGGCAGTTACTAGGACCGTCCTCCACCCTGTTTTTTAAAAATTAATCAGAAGCTTGGTTTTAGAGAAAGTTTTATTGTCTGTGCTTTTCCTTTGGAGATCGTCATCCCACAGCCTTGAAATTTTGAAGCCACCTTATCCAAGTTAGGTCACAGAAATCCATTCAAGCAAATTGAGGCATTCTTCGACCAATGAATCATATAAGAATGTCAGAAATACCTCATATGTCACGGTACCACCAGACATAGCTGGTTGGCGAAGGGTAACATTGCAGATTGCACCACTTGCAGAGAGAATACAAACTGTTCGAGGCCCTTGTTGTGAAAATGCCACAATTTTCGATGCTATGTCCTGGAATCCAAAGGGATACAACATTCAGAAGACAATATATTATGAAAAAATAGACCCCTATTGGAAAGTGATAAGGACTCTTTACACACTTACTGCCTGACCAGTAGAAACAATCATAAAGTTTTTGAAACCTCAAATGGATAACCAAAGGATCAGTACTCATATAATTCTACAGCATAAGAAAATAAGAGAAGTAAAGATAAATAAATCAAATAAATCAAAATAAAGTTATTTCAACCCCACTCCTACAAACTGTAATTATGTGATAACTTTATAAGAATCCACATCAGCTGAAGCAAGCCCAATGTCTAATTCCTGGTATACCATTTTATTAACTATCTTCTATTTTTGACATATAAAGCATTATTTGTATATCAGCCCACTTATGTGAAACAACTGCACAATGTCTCCATCTCTTCTGCCAGTACCAATAACGCTTTCTTCCTGGCATACCTACAAGGTGCAATCAAGTGAACTAAAAACACTAAATGAAAACCCTTTTTCATTCTAATCACCAAATATTCAAAAGAATTTCCAATGGATCAACATCGATGCCTTGTCAAAACCCTTGTTAGCTGACCACTGAATATGCATGCTAGATTGTCGAACAATTTATGCCTTTTTTTCCTTCCCACCAAATATGTGAGAAGAAATATTCTTCATGTTGAGTGAAGTGCATTTTCTGTGCACTAAGACTTGACAATTTAGAACACCAATGGCCAAACATAAGAAACTTGTACGCCATATAAACTCTTGACAATTCAAATAATGCTAATGATATGTTTAAAAAAAAAGAATAAACGGCACAACACTAAGTTTTAGATCATTAAGTCATATTGCAAGTAAATCGTTTGACCAATATTTCATATTTATACCATTTACTTAGGTTTGTCCAAAATTAGTAAATTACCCATTTCCCAAAGGAAAATTCAATAAATAAATAGATAATGACCAAGGATCATAAGTTCTTAAAACATCAGTAAAATAACATTTTGGAAATTCTTTCGACAATTGTCACATGAAAATATAGAACACTTAGAAATTAAGTATACAAACTAATGTTTATGTAACAAAAGAGTGAAGATAAACCAATAAATTAAACAAATTAAAGCATGAGACAATAAAACAGTCAGAGACCATGTATATAAAATAGTTTGTGTAACTAGTTTCCAGGTTTTGTATTACTATTGTAGCAGGTCATATATCTTGAAAAGGCAGAATCCACTAAAGAAAAGTAGAAGTGTTGATTAAAATAAAAGAAATTTTGCACATACAATTCAGACTGGGACAATAACCAAATGTTGTATTATAAAAAGATATATTATAAGAAATGAAGAGGCAAAATCTAGTAACTTCAGCAGCAGCAAAATAATGACACTTCAAATTAATATTTTTCATTCCTGGTATCTTTTATTTGTATTAGACAAAACTAAAAAAATGACAAGTCTAAGGAGTGCTTAGAGATTAGCGTGATACAATTATAAGACAAGAAAAATCAGCCAGCAAATTGAAATAAGACTCTAAACGCCACTCTATATTGTGCTAACATATATGATAAATCTTGGAATTTCAGATACAACCAGCAATGTATCCTATGAATAGCACAAACTTTGTATGTAGACAAAAGTTAATATGGTAAGATGAACCAATCAACTAAAAAATCATTAACCCATATACAAAAACTAACATATGATAAGATGAACCACCCAACTAAGAAGTTATTAACACTATACATGACAGCTTATGTCAAGAAGCAAGCTGTCATAGAAACTTTTAAGAGTATTTATTGGTTGACTGGTAGAACTATTACAACTGATGGATACCTTTGGCAAAGTATCAACAACTGTTTGTATGATAAATCACATTTATTCTTCATATAGACACCATAATTCATGTATATTGTGAATATAACATGTAACTTTTCTACGGATTCTATAAGTACCCTCGTTCCCAAACCCATAATGCACATGCTCTTTTCTTTTTCTTTCCTATGGGGGTATGAGAGGCAGAAGCTATCATTTCGACTAATTGCTTTAAGCAACCAAATTGCTTGACATTTGCCAAGTACATAAATTTTTGTTCCTAACTCCCACACTTCGCCTGTTTCTATAGATCACCATATTTTGGCAAGAGCATTTTCAACGGCCTTTAATCCACTAGATGTGTACTAATTGTGATGTATATACCAACCTGATAAGGCATCAACATTGTGCACGAAAAAAAATTAGTGCTCAAAGACTTGAGAAGTCAACCATTGTAAATTTTAGAAATTGGAAAAATGCACCAGTAAAGGAGTAGTTTTCCAATAAAATAGCAAAAAAATATATATTGAAGACTAATTCCCATCTTTTATCTAAACGGAAAAACATATCATGCAACCAGAAATACGTTTCACATCAATGAATACCTGGAAAACTGTAGAGTTTGACATCCCACCAAAAAAATCACTGCTTTACTAATGATTCACAAATAATTGTACCTTAAAAAAATCATATTTTGACCCTCCATAAAACCATATTTCCATTGTTCATAACACCTCACCATTCCATTATAATTGTTATTTAGTATTTTACAAATGTCGGTGGGAATTCTCTCAACATGCTCCTATTAAAAACTTGTGACAGATAAAAAGGATCTCAAGAAAACAAATTATACCATTCATTCATAAAGACTAAAGTATTAACATACCTCTCCAGCTTTAACAGAGATCACATGCGGAGTAAATCCCACACCTCCAAGTCCCCCTATTCACAAAACAAATCAATCAGTTTAACAGAATCTACTAACAATAACTATCAAATTCAAAATAGATAATTACCCAATGCATCGAGCTGCTTTTTTCCCGAACCAGGAGGCCGACCCCGGTTGCGCTTCGCGGCAGGCTCGGAACCCGAGCCAGCGACCCCGCTACCGCTACCACCGCCTCCACCCCCGCCACCACCACCAGAATCAGCTAAAGAACCAGGCGACTGAGAAGTCGCCAGTCTCAAAGCAATGTTCCCATCCGGAGTGTACTTTCTTGGCCGTCCCCGCTTCTTCTTGGACGGATCAATGCTGAAGCCACCACCCGACCTGGACGAAGCCGATCCGTCAAACCCACCAGAATTAAAAGACTCGAGATGCTTGGACTGCGATTCGGGTTGCGACGGCGGAGGCGCCAGATGGTTAAAGGAAAATCTAGCGGCGGCCGCGGCCACGGACGGAGACTGTTGGATCATGGGATTGGTGGGGTAAGAGGTGGGACCCATAAACATGTTTGGTTGGGGAGGCGGTTCTCTCGGGTCCATTGCAAAGATAGAAGACGAGTCGTTTGAACTTCGAAATTCAATTTTCAATTTTTCAATTTCCAATTTTTTTCAATTTCAATTCTTGAGCGAAAATGAAAATGCGTGCGTGAGTGAGTGAATGACTGAAAATGGAATTGAATTTATTTCGAGTTCAAGTAACGAAACAGTTCGTGTTGCTGTGAGTTATCTACTTGGAAATGGAACTTTAGTTTCATATCAACACTAAGAAACAAAAAGGGAAAGAGAATCAATCAACCGAACCAAACCCACACAGAGAGAAAAATGGGAATGTGTTTTAGTTTCTTTTAAGTAGGGTTTTAAAATGTTAAAAGGGGTTTTAAGTTTTTTTCAGTTACTTCAATTTTAGGATACGTGGCTTGTTCTTATAGGCTGATGGACCTTTTGTTGGTGGAGTTAGAAGGGTAATACAGGAAAAGGAAAAATGGTGTGCGAAAATATTGATTCCTAAATTGTTAGATTGGGAAGAAATAATCTTAATTCTTAACTGGTTTAATGATAAGTTAACTAAAGACTAGTACTAATTGTTAAGATATTTATTTTAAATGTATTTATTAAGTTTAATCAATATTATGTTTAATCTTTAAATTTGGTAAAAATAATTAAAATAATATTAGTCCTTGTGAGTAATATATTAATTATTTTAATAATTTTTTTAAAAAGTATAAAAAAACACAAAAATATTTGCACTTATATGTTTTAAAATTTTCTCATCAATACTTCTAAACCAAACTTAAATTTAGTTTATAATTAATATTCACTTATTTTATAAACAATAATTTAGTGGGAGAAAAAAGAAATAATTGGGTACTTGATCTTCAATGTTGGGTTTTCTCAAAATTCTTGTATTATAATTATAATAAATGGGTGATTTTTATTATTACAATTACAATGCCAATAATTGACAAAATTAAGGTTAACTAAAATTATAAATTAGATTAAATATGCAAGTTGATTCCTTGTTATCCCAATTAATCATATATACATTGCTTGTCTTGAAGGTTCTAATTTGTATAATTTGGTTATTGTGCTTTACAATTAGTATTTTTTGCCATTACTAAACGTTGCTAATTGAATTATCAATTATTATTCAAAATATCCTATCCAATTGTACCTTCTAGCATGCAAAAACAAATTTGCTAATTGACATCTTCATAGCCAAGTAACAATCTCTCCAAACAAAATACAAAAGCTAGAAATTAATGATCCAAAACAAAATTTATTTAGTGGGCAATAAATTTTATATTTAATTTTCTCTAATATCCTAAAATTATATATACGTAAAACATAATTTTTTATTTCATTAAATAATTAAATATTAAATTTAACACGTATTATCAATACATAATTAATATATCATAACTAATACATATGTGAATTTAATATTGAAAGTTTTTAAATCTAATGATTTACAATTAATGTAAAAATTTATATAAAATTAAAAAAAAATTGATTTATATATATATATATATATATATATATAGACAAATCAACAACCCTTTAAATTATGTATGTTCTTATATTATTTATAAAATATTAAATTTATATATTTTATATTATTAAGATAAAATTTGATACATATAATTAGTATATAATTAATGCATCATCGTTAATAAAAATATTAGATTCAATTTATCGGTTTGAAGAGCATAGAAAACTATGTCATTTTAGCTAAAAAATAAAAAAATATAAGAAAAAATTCATTAGTTTTTGCCAGAACTATTTTTGGAAAATGGCTCTTTTAGCGAATAAACATTTACAAAATTGGCCAAATGGGAATCCAATGTAAAACGTACAACATTTGGCTCAAAGCTCATGTGGAGAGGCTAACTTGAAGACCTAAATGTAGAAAACTCGAGAAACAAAATTCTTGGGAATTGAGAAATAGACGGTACATAAACAGCATTTGTCCTTGTTAGGAAATTGTGTTAACACAAAATTAATTAGTTTTAAGAAGGTATACCGTCTACATGAACGAATTTAAGTAGTTCACCTAATAAAGAAAAAGGTATTAATTTGGAAATGACACCAGTCACCAAGGTTTAGGCTTACTTTACTGTACTTATATTTAATATTTAAAAAATAATGATTATATTTTTATACAATAATAATAATAATTGTTCAAAAAAAATAATTATTAAAATTTTAAAATTTGACAAACTTCAATAAAATAAATAATAATATTATTTTATAACATGTTAGTAAATTTATTTATCTTATAAATAATATATGTTACTTTGAATCTTTAATACATAATTTATATTAAATTGTTGATATATTAAAACACAAATAAATATACATTTTAGTTATAATATATTAACAAATATTTAAATTATCGATAATTATAAAAAAATACTTATTATTATTATATTTATGTTTAGTTGAAAATTTAAAAATATTTTTAATTAATTATTGTTAAATAAAAATATAATCGATCTTTTTAATAAATTATAATTTTTAAAATTAGTCAGTACAATAAAACAGATTCTTTTCTTATAAAGAATAATTAAACAAAAATGATGAACAATGTCAGGGAAACCGAACCCTAGAAGGTACAGAAGTCAGGCAAATGGCTTCCAATCGAATTCTAAAAGGCCATTTCGGTGTGTCTGTAGTACAAGAATTCGTTCCATTGCCATATCGAAAAAGCAAAGGAGCACCTCCGAAAGTGCTTGTAAAGTAAAGAGCAATCAAGGGGCAAAAGGCCAAAAGAAGCATCGTTATGGGAAGGGACATGGGCATTCCCATAGTCAAAAAGTGCACTCAAATTGTCAGGACAACACTCCTAAATTTACTTTTCCCTTAGCTTTGAAAGTAAAAGCCATGAAGAAGCTATTAGAACGTTTGAAAACCAAAACCAAAACAAAACAGAACAGAGGTCAAGTCCAGGACGACCTTTTCATATACATCAACACTTACATCTTAAGAAATCAATCCAAACTCCAAACAATCAAAGTCATTTTCGCTCTAAAAAATATTATCATTACACGTGTCCATTGGTGTAGTAGCAGTAAACAATGTCAGCTATCAGAAAAATTGCTTAGTTTTGGAATTTCTATTCATTAAGCTAGCCTTTACAACACAAAAATCAAACCAAAATATTCAAAGAAAGATAATAATATTGACAGAAACTCCATCATGAGCAATTAAATATGGCTCCAAAAATACAAGAATGCAGAAGCTGAGTTGCATCATTTGAGAGGGAAGCTGTAAGGCAAATCTGTGAAATAATTTTTCCAGCTTAACTACAATAGCCGCCAAATATTCCCATCTCACCAGAATCGTCTGAAGAAGTCTTCGAGCAGCTATCGTGCATGTTTCTAGCACCTAATCTCGTATGAACCAGCTTTAGTAATATAACGAACCCACTCAACAGTGTTGTATCCACTCTTTTCCCATACCTGCAGAAAATTGCTAAGCTGAATGACATGTTTTCCCTACAAAAAGAATCGACTTGATAACAGAGAGTGATTACCTTGAGGAAACGAACACGTAAACCTGATGCTGTGAACATGGGAACCTGCAACAACAAAAGTACAGCCAGTCAGTTTTCCTTTTGAAAGAAATTATGCAGAGTACAGGCATCAACAAGCAGATGCCCGTGAATGAAAGCTAATGGTTCAGATTTTTGCTACCCTTCATCTGCTCGTTACACATAAGTTTTACAAATACCAAAAAAATAGTTAAAGCTGCTACACTCTAACTCATAACACAAATCTTTTAATCTCGAACCTAAACCCATCAACAACCATTTAAGAATAATAATAAAAAAAAATCGTTACTTCTACAAATAAAAAAAAGGCATAAAAATTATAGTTATTGTCTGATTATACTCTCCCCCTTTCTGCACTTTATTCAGAGAGATAAGAATAATAATCGACAAATCAAATGCAAAGGCACCATTTGTCAGTTTTTAAGATTAAAAATTTATATAGACCTTCTTCAACTGAACAAATCAAGCTCATTGCTAATCAGAAGAAAAATAAATATCCACTCAAGTAACTTAATGATAACATTCCTTGTCTCAAATAACAAGACAAACTATAACTCTTCAAACTTGTAAGTGAAAGGCTCCTCCTTTCAGTTGAGAGGCTCCATAAAAGTTCCATAATCAGTGATTTTGCGAATGATTGTAAGTTATAGAGAGAGGTCCAAATTTTATTATATATTCAACATATTAACCAATCCGTTGATAAGACGTCTTCATCCAGTTCAAGAGCTTGGACAACATGCTACTCTTGTCCAATAACAGAAATAACCAATAACAACCACGAAAATTTTATTATAGCTCATGTTTACTGCTGCTAAATCTAAATACAGTGACATGCATACCATTACAATGATGTCAGGAGTACAACTTTTGATCTCCTGATGGGGGTTGACAACATGATGTTAACAAGACAACCACAATGTCTTGGCACATTATCATGAAACAATAAAACAATTCACATGAATCCAATTTAATTAAGTTGTGAAAGAGAAACATAATTAGGAACCTGGAACTCCATCTGAATTGGTGGCCTTGTCCAAGACTTCTTTTCAGCCATTGTGGAAATCAACTCAACCTCGGCACTCATGGTAGGCTCGGTCTGTCCAGGAAATTTTCTTATCCTGGAAAGAATGAGAATAAGACAGTAAGAAATTTGTTGAGACAAAATCTAAGAAAGAAAGATGAACCAGTAGAACATAAATGAAACACGAAATAACTGCAAGTATGTGTGTGCAGCTATATTATTTCTTGGCAGGGGAAGAAAGAAAGGGGGTTTAATTATGTCATTTGTATATTATCCATGGAATATGATGGCATGTACCACAAAATTAAAACATACTGGATACAAATGTTTTGTAACTTGGAATAAGAAGCTTGATTCTAGCATGCTTATAACTCCCTTTCAGTTTTGTATTTACTAATATGCAGTAGCAATTGTCCCAATGAAGGCAAATGTTGAGATGCATGAAAGCATTTACAATCAGCAGATCCATAAAGCTAATGGGGCTTTTGCAACTTCTCACTTTTTAGGAAACTAAAAAGTAAAAGAAGACCTTAATTGTCTATATGGCTATGGTCCATTAGCGCACAAAAGAATCTTTACCCCTTAATCTTCCACAATTATATTTTGGAGCATGGGAATATATTCAAGCAAGTTTTAAGGATAATTTCTAATGTTAATTGCGGATTCCTAGAGCCAAAGCCTATGCCTTTGTATCAGTTGTCACTTCCACATCCGAGCTTACTAGGAGCCCATAATTATTGGACTCAAATACAAATGGATGCAGCTAAACAAGAATATTGTATACTTAGTATGCTTGTATATCTCCATTTTGGAGTTAAATTGCATTAATATAATTAGCATATAAGTAAGTTTAGACCCTCTGCCCTCAATTGTGGTTCTAGTATAGCTTTCTGACCGGTCACACTTTTTGAAGAAAGATTTACTTTACATACAAAGAAAAGATGATGTAGAGGTAGTGATAATAATGTAGAATAAAGATTAGATCAGTGCCCTAAAGATTTAGTTGAAATACTTACTTCCAAACCAAGCAATCAATTGAAGCATTGTACTTTGCCCGACCTGATGTCACCTGGAAACTTGTCTTTGCTGTCTGTTTTGGTACAGGAATTTTGATGACAACTCCAAGGGCAAACATTTTTGCACCAAAAACACTCTTTACCTGAAATTTAAAATATATAAGCCAACTGCAGATCTAAGGAACTCTCAAGACAACAGTGAAAATATCATATTACAAACCTTAACATTTACTTCCATACGTGTACGACCTAGTTCCTTAATCGTTGGCAAGACGCGGAATGGAAGATTAACACCCTCTGTGATACGATACCTATGGCAACAAGAACAAGAAACAAGATATTAACGTTAATAACTCATAGCACCATTATTAAAGTAAAACACCCCCTATTGTTGTTAGAAAACTCCAACATGTGAAATGACAGTGAGATAAGCTCCTAATAAATCTATACTATAAGCAGTGAAACAGTGGCTTAAACAAGAAGTATTTTTGAGCATTCTGGACGATAATAATGAGTGAAAGTCCAATTAAAAACCATGAACATTAAATTCTGAAGTTATGCATCCATGATCTGTGGGAAAAGAAAATTCGAAAGAAATCAAAATGGCCATAAACCAACATAGATGAACAACATAAAAACTATTAAGTATAATAGTTGTTGACCAAGCCAGACACTCTACAAAGAAAGAAATCCATAAAAAACACAATCACAGAGATTTTCTTGTTGAGTTACAAGCAAATGTATAGTATGATCATGTATGATGAAGTGGAATGATGGAATTGATAAAATCAGAACCTATAAGAGGAGGAGGAGAGAAATAATTGGGAAAATATCATCCAAAATGATAAAAGAATGTGATGGTTTATTCGACTACTGAACACAATATATCAGTCAATATTTATTGCTAAGCAAGCTCAGTAACATCTCTGCCCATAAATCATGACTAAGAGACTGATATTTTTATTAGATGTAAGCATCTGCAAAAGATGGATAGGTAAACCAGAAGTTAACTTTACTTGCACATAAAACATAAGAAAGTCTGCATGTTTAATAAATTAAAGGAAAATAGCATTTCATTTCACACCCTAGTTTTACAATATAAGTCTGCTACAACTGAAGAATATAAGATCACAAGAGAAGAATTTTCAACGTACTTCATCAATTCAAACTCTCCATCTGGTGGCACAAAACTCACTGTCTTCTCTGAGTTAAACCTCGTCAAGTTTACACATTGATGGAAAGTAACATCATCAAGCTCAATTGTTTTACCACTGCAAAGAATATCATTTTCAAATATTAGAATAAAAACTCGCAAAAAATTAAAGCTAACTTTGCATCCTTGAACCCACATCCAAATAAATCCAAATGCTTTATGAATCAAATACCAAATTTGTGAAATTCAAATGCTACACGTATTAAGTTTAAAGAAAGAACTGCCTATATCAGTTAAAAATGATTATGTCATCACTGCTAAGACTTGCACAAAAACATGGAGTTTAATAGTTCAGTAATAATGTTCAGGCTAATCCACTAAGTAGTATGCATGAAAACTTTTAAACAAAAGCTGTCCAAGATTATAACTCAAAAGTTTGAAAACCAGATTTTCATTGCTAATGTACTCTATACCAGAAGCAGGACTCTAAATAAACAAACAGCATAGCCATTACAAATCTAAAGAGTGATACATGATCCCATCAAATCTACCTCTTAGTAGGACGTGATTTTAGCTGTGACTCTTTCTCAAGGCCAATTTTATCATTTAAACCCAACTTCAAATCAGGCATCCCTGAGAGGAAGCACTTCATAAGAATCTTCCCCGTTACATCACAACGTAGAACACTACCTATGATCACCAAGTAATTTGTGAGAAACGATAAAAAATAAATAAATATATAAATAAATAAATAAATAAAGCTTTACAAAACCATCACCTACCTTTCGACGACATTAGAAGATTTACACTCTCTACGATATCAAGAAAGACCTGCACAAAACAGATTATACAATTCAGCAGATTGATCACCATAAAAACACATTAAGAGAGATGGAGAGACAGAATTTAGTCACCTCATTCTTTTTATAAACAAGCCCCTCTCTGCGCCAACCAACAGCACCCGTTACTTGTAAAGTTGCATTTGGGACAGGTCTATCGGTAGGCTATTTATTTTTGCACATGATAGAAAGACATGATTAAAACCTACTAAAATAATATGAACAGAGAAGATCCACTTAACCTTTAAACACATGCAACATATTTACATACATTGTTTGAAGATAATCAAATATGAATCAGAAAAAATATAAATATAAACATAAAAAATAAAAGTCTAAAAGCTTAGGTACTGCATTTCCTAAAATTACTGGAAAAAAATAACTGACCTTAGATGAGAACGGCGAGCGCACTCCTTCCTGAGTGATATAAAGCTTCAAAATCTCAGGAGAAAGATTTTGTGGGTAACCAAAATCCATGATTTCTGCATTGTAGAGGTTGATATCAACCATCCATGCAATTTCATGACAATAATGATGCCAATTTATGAAGTAAAAAATGTCTAACATTGTTGCTAATGCATGGTATTTTTTATTTTAATAGCCCTAACTTGCAAAAGTTACAGAGTAGTTGAACCAGCAATTATTCACCAATGTCTTTTATTTGTTATAGTTACCGACATAATTTAAACTTAAGCGGCTGTCAGCTGCCTGACCGAGCACTGTGCCTTTCTGTTAGTCTCTTGCTTGGATTTATTATGTTCCAGGGCCCTATTGTACAGTTAAACTCCTTCGATGCTGCAATGACATATGTGTAGATTATCTACATGTTCATTGCACATGTCCATAATCCAGAGTATATAATTAATTCAAGACACTGAATGGCAGTCAGAAGATCAAAGAATTTTGTTCAAGATATAACGATTCCAGAATGGGAAGCAACAAGTAAAACTGTGGTCTAAACACCATATGGATATCAAAAACATGAGGAACCGTACTGTGTAAGTCGTCCTTCAAAGCTAGATTCTCCTACATTGGTACATATTTTAACATCCAGAAGATGAAAAAAAAAATGTAGGAGAATTAGGATTCTAATGTTTGATCATATGTTACAACACCAAAGAAAATACATTCTTGCTTTAATAAGACGTAATTCATGTTCTAGTAATTGGATCACTCAGGAAAATAGGGACTACAGTGATTTTCAGACGTATTAGACTTCTGACGGGAGCTTTTTGGCTACAAAATTTTAAATATATAGCACCTTGTTGCAACTAGGGGTCTCTGAAAAGAAAAAAGAAATACTTAAATCATTTCCAAAAATTCTTGAACACTCTCTTAATTCTATAATGAATAAGCCACTAGTTCTGTGCCTCTCTAAAACCAATATCGTCATAGCAACTAATATGCAACTATCAAAGCATACTTGAAGATAATCAAAGCATTACAACTACAGAGAGGCACACAAATGCTGAGCAGTATGATCAATATCTCATTCAATTTCCTTACCATCCAAAAGCTCGTAAATCAAAACAAAATTATTCCGGATAGCATCTTCATCAAAAGCACCACCGAAATAAGACTTAAACAGCGCAACTGCCTGCATACAGGACACCATAGGAGTATCAACCACCAGCGACCAAACAAATAACTTCCTTTTCTCTCCATTAAAGACTAGACAGGAGCTAAAGAAAACTCTTTTTACTACTCACTGGAAACATTGTAGGCGTTTAAGAAATACAACTAAGCAAAAGCAAGCCACATGAGAAGGCAAATACCTCGACAACAAACTTGAATGCGCAAGCGACATTAGCGTTGCTGCTAACAACAATGACGATATACACGTTACTGATTCTCATGTAAAAGAACGAGCAACCTCCGATCTGCCGCACTGGACATGTGCCTAATTCTTTCGTTTGCATAATATGCGTTCGAAACGCATCCACCATGTTTCCTCTGACATGAAATTTACACACAAATTTAATTCCATTCATCTCGTAAACAATTTCTTATAAGCATTAGCTTGTAGGAATTATAAAATGAGAAATTAATTTGACAATTTCTAAACATAATTAATAAATGGGTACAGCACAAGTATAAAATTACCCGACATCGTCGCGATAGAGGCGATTGATGAGGACATCGCCGCGAAGATTTAAGAAGTAGATAGCCGAAGCAGCCACCGGCATCTCCGATCCAGTGGGATCAACGGTGATGAATCAAGGAAAGGGGTCCAGATCTAGGTAATTTTGATGAAAAGGACGGCGGTGATTGGATTTGGATTAGGGAATCACAGAACGGATGAGGAGTAGACCGCTGTACGAGTTGGTAAAAGTGAAACGGAGAATTTAATTTATTGTGGAAATGGAAAATTCAAAAGAGTTGGGCACGAGTTCTCCAGAGTTGCATACTTTTAAGCGATGTGCATAATGTGTACAGTCTAGTCTCTGTATCACACGTACCGGCACGTGCGTTTCAACGAGTATAGTAGCCTCTTTCCTCTTTTCGCTTCGGTTCTGCTTAAAGCCTAACAGTAACATATGTTACTTTAGCTCTAATTCCGGATAAACAAAGATTAAAAAATAAATAAATAAATTTTAGTATGATTTTCATGAGATTATGAGATTAGAGGGAATGGGATTAGCTGTCAAAGTTGCGACAAATATTGTTGATGCGTGAAAATATCAACCCAGGTGAGGTGGTAATGCCTTGCTGATCTAGTATCCGAGTTGAAGGTGGATGCCCAGTCAACAGTCTGAGCTCAGTATTCCGCACCCGGTTCAGTCTCTACCTAACCCCGAAGACTCCCAAGCTAACCTATCACGCCACGCTGATCCCGGGCCAAATCGCTTGAAACCTTCCTGAGCTCGCTCTCCTTGCTGACCTCGGACACGAACTTGGTGAGGACGCCTGCAACAGAGAACACGGTCAAAAGGGGGGCGCCGGCGGTGTTCCGGCGAGCCCACTCCGACGCTCAAGTCAGTACCTTGAGGGGGTGATATTGTGGCTCGATTTTGGTAGCTTGGAGTAGCTAATATAAGGAGGAATATGTAGCTAGGAGCTAATGGACCAAATGACACACAAAATACATGTAGAAGGCAACAAGTATGGCCTTTAGGGAAGCTGGAACAGTAAAACCGTCCTCAAGGGACAACCTTCAATGGGTGTTAAGGTTGTCTCTTTGTTGTTTTAAAGAGAAAAATAGGGAGGTCACTTGTGCTTGTGGTGTGTGTGAGCAAAGAATGAGTTCTAGCTTGAGGAAGAAGACCTTTTCTTACCTTGACCTAAGTGTCTTTTTATATTATATCTTTGTGGACATATGATTGGCCAAACAATGCTGCCCTAGTTCCTCCTTTCCTTCCTCTTCCCCAGCTTGAAACCTTAGCTCGGAGTTAAGACTAGGGACACTTGGTGAGCAGGGATTGGTCCCTTGGTGAGCAAGGATTGGTCCTTGAGACCTTATCCGAGATTACATGCCACATGGCACGATTTGATTCGAGTAGGGGATTACGTTATCCCTTGTGTACAGGTGGCGAATACTCATTCGCCTCTACTTGTGGTCCCTCAAAGGTTGACCACGTCAGGTGGGGTCCCTTTTTCAGCTACCAAGGTGCTACACTGTCTCCTTGGTCAGCTTTCCGTTTTGGGCGATTTCACGTGGTCCCCCCAAGGTGACCTAGGATCATAGGACACCTTTTTCACATTTTTGGGGGAACCAAATCCCTTCACTTTTGGGGCTGTTCTAGAGTGGGGTCCACTCGTTTTGCCCTATCTATGTGGACTATTGGTTATAGACCACATGGCACCCTTCATGTGAACACCCTTTATACTACCTGAGGTCGGATCCTGCCTTCAGTTGGGATCCGAGGTGAGGTGGGTTTCAGCATGAACGGATCGTCCCATAGGTGCCGACTAGAGCGTCGTGGGCTTACGTACCGCCACGTGTCTAGCCTATTTTTACCCCATAACAAATATCGTTGTTATTAGCTTTGCTTGGAGCCTTGGCCAACTGCCACCCAAAAATAAATAAATAATGATAGTAGACAGGTTTGGTGCAGGAATTTGATTAAAGGGGTATTTTCACGTACCATTGTTGGGATAAATAGAAAGAAAGTTTATGAAAATTTATAACAACCTTAGTCTCTGTTAAGGGTGATAATTCAAGTTATAGTGTCAACTAAAGATATAATATATTTTAGATTAATTTGATTTATTTAATAATTGTGTCGAGAATTAAAATATTAACTCGACCAATATAATAATTGTGTCACTCATTTAACATATTTTTTTAATATATTTTTTAAAATATTTATAATATCATTTACTCAAATATTAAGAAGTTTTATTTAAAATATTAAAAATATAATTAAATATTTTTTAAAATGTAAAAAAATAAAATAAAATATATTTAATTATAAATAAATTAAAATAAAATAATTATTCAAATATTAATAGTGTCATAAATATATTTATGTGTTAAGATCTTTGAAGCTTAACCTTACCCATTTAGTATCATGTCGTATCATTACGGCCTAAATTAAGCATGTCATTTTAAGTAAACTCAAATTTGCTAACTTCATGTAATGTTCATGTCGAATTAACATATCGTGTCCAAACTTGCCCTTAGTTATTATAGTATTTTCATCTAATTGACTTGTGTTGACTATTAAAAAAGTGTTAAATCACTAAAATAACCTCATCAACACATATTAATAAAATTATAATTCTATCTTTTTTATTTATTCACTTTTTTTTAACAAACTCTTAATCTACTAACCCAAATAACATTAGTCAATAAAATCATATAAATTATGTAATACATTTATGAAAAAAATTAGATTCTTCAAACAATTTATAAGTCATCTCTACTTCAATTTAACCATTAAAGATTTAAACACAACAACTATACTATATAGCCGTTGCATTGCAGCCCCGTTCATAATATTACATTGAAATATTCTATATTTTATTGCATTTTATGTAATCACGGGTTTGTTACAATATTGAATGTATATTATATATTTTTATTATTTAATTATATTTTTCTAAAATAATTGTAAAAATAGTAAATTATTTATCCCTAGAAAGTACTTACTATTTTGTTAATTATTTTTAGTAATTATAAAATTGTTATTTATTATTTAAACAATTTATGTAACTGCTAACATTATTAGAATTCGTGTTAATTGCTTATGCAATTATGGAAGCATTATATTGTTTGTTCAAGTACAATATACCACCATTCTCTTCAAGGATCATTTTTCTACAAAATAGTGATATTACTATTGTTGGAGATAAAGTTTTAAAAATTTCATAATATTTATTAATTAAATTTTTATAATAATATTTGAAATTATAAAAATTTAATTTTCCTAATAAATTTTATAGAAGTTATGATTTCATATTTCAAATTTTAAAACCAATAGTTATTAAAATTAAAGGTGTTAAGAGTTACAAATCTTTAAAATTTTAAATAAGCCTTTAATTCTTATTTTAATGCCTAAGATTAAATACTACTATATAAATGGTGCTACCTTTTTGTGCATAATATACTTGGCTACTATTTTTACTCTCTAAAATTGCATACACTAATTTTATTAGAACTACGACTCTTCCTTGGTGATTATACTCATAAAAAAGAGTGGTTGTTAGCTAAGTTTTTATCTTAGAGTTGAAGAGATTCATCAATACTCGTATAAGAGAAAAACTTTTTGATTTTAGGACAATATAATGCTTGACTTACTTTATAAAGCCAAATTTTTCGAAATAACTCTCTTATGTTAATTTACAATTATATTGTTAATTAATAATTAAATAATTAAAGATCAATAAATTAAATAGTTAATTTTATATAATATTTTCAACAACTAGAGCATTACCATTTGTTGTTATATTGTGGTAACGTTATATTATGATCAATTTTTTTTTTATAACTTTTGGATAAATGGTAGTTCAAATATTAATTTTAATTGTATAACTTAGTAAGAATATATTTGAAATTTAAGTAATGTGACTCTAAAACCACAATAGTTGAGGATAGAGAATCATTTGATGTTAAATATTAGCAAAAGAAGAAAAGAGTAAATAAACTCCATTAAAATTTAGTGTTTATTATGCATTTTTTCAATTTTATTTTTAAAAATTAAATAGAATCAATAGTATTGAAGATGTTTTAGACAACTCATGAGAGTTTGAGGATCTCAACAATTGTTAAGGGTTGAAACAAAATTGTCTTGAAAGTTACTTTTGTATTAATTAATTATTTAATTTATTTAGATGAAAATAATACTATTTTATTATGATAAATATTTTATAAATAGCAAAATTATATGGTCCAAAATCCATACATCTCCTAAAGATGGTAAAAAGGGTGGGCAAGTCTGAGTCTGGCATAACCTATTTTATGAATAATATCGGTATGGTCCGACACGATACGATATTATTCACAAGCTGGGCCGAGAAAAAAGGCTCACTTAATACGATATTGTTCACAAGTTGGGCCGAGAAAAATAGCTCACTTATCGTGCCGTGTCATGAACAGTAATCATGTCGTGCTGGACTATGTCAGTACTATTCATAGACTGGCCGGGTCATTGTTTATCATTAACAAAAAAAAAATAATTTTAAATAATAAAACTGAACTTATAAAATTATTAAAATAAAATTTCATAGAAATTTAATTACTCATACGATTTTGGTTAGCCAAAGATACATAAATTTTTAATTTAAATCTAAAAATCGAAAAATGTAAAATTTTATATGGATAAATTATAAATTTTTAATTTTATTACTATTGAACTTATATAGTAATTATAGGGCAATTTTCAAATTTAACCACTATTTTATCGACAATCTTCATACAAAATCTCAATTTTTCAAAAAAAAGTGAAAAAATAAAAAATTAAAATGTCTCCACTACTTCCATTAATTAATTATTAGTTATAAAATAAACTAAAAGAATTAACACAATTTACATAAATTTTAAATTACTTAAATTTTAATCCAAAAACTAAAAAATGTGAATTTTAAATGGATAAGACATAAAATTTTGATAGTTACAACTATATAAAATTTGCATAATTTTTTAAGTAAATATTGTGAAATGATGATTGACAATTGTTTTGAAATTAATTTATAATTTTATATATAATATTTAAAAAAATAAGAGTATAATAGATTGATGATTGTTAATATCTTTACATTATATTAATTATAATTAAGTATGACTGATAATCATATTATGCGATTTTATATGTATGAATATATAAAATATTTAATTATATTACCATTAAAATACAATTAATTATTGTATTTTATTATAAATTATAATTATTCATTCAAAATTTTAATTTAATAATAAATAATAAATATCGTAGACTTATTATTTATTAAATATATTATTATTTTAATTTAACAAATTATTTATTATTCAACAAATTTTTATTGATTTAAATTAATTTAAAAATTTTAAAATGTAAAATATATTAATAATAGTAATTTACTATTAATATTATATCACTATTTATTTTATTGTTCAATAAGCTGTGGGTTAAGTTGGACTTAATTTCTAACAGGTTGACATGACACGTACAGTAATTATACTGTGAATCATCAGATTTATCAATTTTACTATGTATGTCATGCCGGTTAGACACAAGAGTCTACATGAGTTTAAGTTTTGGGTTGGCACGACCTATTTACCAATTCTAAACCTCTCTAACACTTGTTACATTTGTTTTTTTATTTTATTTTTGATGAACTATTTTGTATTTTCATACCTTTTTAATTTACTGCCAAATTTAGAATAGTTAAATAGTAAACCAATCCACTGAAATAAGATATTATTATGCTGTTTATCTCAAATTTTTTGAACCTAAATCCATGTTAAAGAAAGAACAAATAATCTGTTAATAACTCTATCATAGCTATTGGCCCCCTTAGCGTAGCTTGGGTGGTGAAATTAATTTATTTTACTACTAAACAAAAACAGTTTGAGTCAACAGTTACTTGATAAATTTTTTGGCAAAAACAATAATAGGGAAAAATAAAAAAAAATTAAGAATAATTGACTGTGTATATTAAACAATTAAAATTCAAAATATTTTACTTGAATTTATTTTAGAATAAAATATTAGCATTTTTTAGCTAGTCTTATCTATTTGTCACCTCTACATACTTTAGCTACTTCTAATTTTATATAATAGGGTTTGGAATTCACGAGAATCTGTCCAAAATGAAATAAAATTAGAATAATAAAATAGGGAATGTAACAAAAAATAGGAGGAGATTGATACTCATATTATTAATGAGATGGAGAATAGTTTAGTTCTCTCTATCTCACTTTTAACCTATAATTCATATTTTTTTATATTATCAAATAATTAAATATATATTTTTAATATAATTATTATATATAAATAATATTATAATATATTAATGATATTTTTTATTAATATTTAATAAAAATAAATACTAAAATGAAAACAATAAGTAAGGATAAAAATTTATTCACTCACATAAGGATTCTACATTCCTATCACAACTAAATTTATTAAGGAATGACGATAAAAAAATGATAATAAAGCATGGGAAACGAGAAAGGCTATTCCATCTTTCATTTTGCTCGATTGTCATCCCTACGTACACATTATGACATTAGGGATGAAATTGTTAAAATTATAAAACTTATGTATTAATTTGTTGTTTTAAAAATATTTTTACCCCATTTTTTAACCTAGAAATCTTGACGGTTAAAACCGTACCGAAATCTTAAAGAAAAAAGAATTCAAAACTTTATACAGCTGCTAAGCAAAAGCCAGTAGTTAGACAAACGGAAGAAAAAAAAAGTAAGATAAAAAGAAGAGACGATCTGATCCTCTGGTTTTCTTCAACACTTCTGTAAATCCTGAGCGATTTGATTTGACTTGACTGGTTGGGATGCGATTCTTGAGGAGAATAGCTGGATTTTTAGGATTTACTAGAGACAATAATGGTCACGAAGTAAAAGACGACGAAGAGGAAGATAAGATCGATGATAACCAAGCTCAGAACCGGCCGAATTTTCAAGAAACCGGTGCTCCTCGTAAAGGATTTGGTGTTCAGGTCCAGGTCCCCGTCGAACGCCCTCAGTCCGGCCCAGTTATCGTCCCCTGTACTTCCGGCGATGGCGGCGTCCAGGTCCCTCCTACTCTTCCCCTCGACATTTTTAATATATTGTATTTTAATTCTGTTTCATGGATTTTCTTGTTAATGTTTGAGATGTTAACGAAATGAAATGGGGTGTGTTTATTGATTCTGTTGATGATAAATTAAGTTAATTTACTTGTGCAATTTTAGTGGTTAATGATTTGAAGGATATTAGGATTTTGTATTATTAGTGCAGTGAATTTATTATATTTATTACTCTGAAGTGCTAAGTAGTTTTTCCTGGTTGAATTGTGGATAATACAAAAAACTATCTATGAATGCTAGGCGACGGTTTACTTATTAGTTGGAAGTTTTTGTTCAACGCTGTGTATTTGCAATCTCTATTGACACCTGGGAATTGTTGGCAGGCAACTATGGTTGCTATTCTCTAATTTTAGAAGTTGAGGTTGAGTAAGTAATCATTATGTTTCATTCCATATAATGCAAATTCAATCTTAGAGCAGCTGTTTTATAATCTTTGGTATTTCAGTTAGTTTTAGTCTTATAAAAGAAGCAATTGATGACGAAGGAGCCAAAGATGGTTTGTGAAATTTTGAGTTGAAATACTTAACTTTTAGTAATTCATTAGTTTATAGAATTTCTAAATGCTACTTTTATTTTTCATATGGAATCTCCTGTTAAGATGCAAGAACAAAACTAATGGTGATAAATGAAGTGTTAAGAGGTAGAGAACTGGTTATTTATGTGATTTTATGGTCATAGAGGCATTATTAGGATTTCTGAATTACAGAAAGAAATAATTAAAAATGGAGTGATGTTATGGAAGTAGTTCTGGATTGACCAAGGGTTGTGTCACCACAATAATCATAGCAGCAGGAGAAGAAATTGAAAGAAAGAGAAGGAAACATTCAAGAAGAATGTCCCATGGATAGAAGCCCACCACTTATAGTTCTCTATGTATAAAGGGCCAGGGTAACAAAATTTTGGTAAATTTCAGTTGCCTCTTCATATACATTTTTAATTATTGTGGACATATCAGCATGGATTGCTATGCCAATGTCCCAATAGATTTTAATGTTTAGGCATACTGAGAAACACCTTGTGCTAAATGTGGATGTGACACTTCTTTGCCTGCACTTGCCTATGTATGGTCCTTACTGTCTCTCTCTATGTTGCACATCCCATGGCTAAGTCAACAAACTGGAAATTAGTGTCATCACCTCAAACAACGTCATTTTTAAATACAAGTGCATTGAATTAAACTCCATTTGTGGCACAAGGACTGTAGCTTTGTGTTAGAAGACTCCTTTGGTACAATACATCTCGTTTGACTGTGGTTATCGAGGGCTGTCTAAACTGTACCTCTATACACTGAGCTTTTTTTTGGGGGTCTTACAAAGCATGTACATGAATGGTTTCTTATGTAGTTCTTTAATGAAGTTTGTTTATCAAGCTTATAAGATGGGAGTCTAAGATGCTTTATTGGTTAATTTCTTGATCCTTACTTGCATCACAAAATTTTCACATGTTATATGCTTTAATAAGCCATAATCTTCTATGATGTTGCCCGCTTGAGGCATTTTATGATTGAGGTCTTAACTTGTTGGCAAGATAGTGAGAATTAAAGGAGAGTTTGTGGGTTAATGTGGCCAGGGTAAAGAAATAAGAGCTTGGTAGAATTCAGATTTAAAAATTAAATTGGAGTGGAATTTTAGTGAGGGAGTAAGATAAGAGAGGATTTGAAGATAGGGTTGCCTATAATCCAGGCAACAAAGGCATTTGTCTTGGGTCTAGTAAAGGCCCACCGAAAACTTGTTTTATTTATTTTATATCATAAAAATAAAAATTTTGTTTGTATGTTTTTTTGTAACCATTTAGCACCTTTTTTGTTTAAGGCCTAATTTTAGTCAAATTTCAATACTTATTTCCTTTCTTTTCAAACATCTATAGTTTTGTCTACTAAAAGTTCTACTTCTTATTCAATGTTATCATAAGTTGAACCTTAACATTATTTTTTAGAATCTTATTCACTTATGTTCCTTTTCACTCAAATAATGCCCATATTCCTTTTCTATTCAATTATTAAGTTTTCTTTATAACACATTTGAAGTCAAATGAAAACATCACCATTGAAATATAGGGAGATATTGTAATTAAATCAAATTTCATGTCCTTCTTTGCCTTCATCATCTACTTATTATTCTTGACATGTATATGATTTTTTAATTTTTTCATGTTCTTCTTTGCTACAAGAAGTGGTTGTTTGTTCGAAATAAATTTTTAGTAGTAAACATGCCTATAGAACATATGTATTTAGAGTAACAGAAAAAAAAAAATAGTTGTAGTTAAAGGAACAAAAGAACCCTAAGGGAAGATTAGTAATGGATATAAGGGTGGCAATTCGGGCTGCTGTGTTGTATTTATCGTGTTAAATAAAGGTATAACATATTGTAGGTTGACTCCCTGGGGCATTTAGTAATCATGTGAAGAATTGAAAATTCTAAGCCAATACAATTATTAATCGGCTTGTAATTATGTCACCCACTTAACATTTTATTTGGTCTATTTTAATTTATTTCTAGATAATTATAATACTACCTACTCAAATGCTAATTAATTTTATTCCAAATAGAACTAAACACATTTTAAAATGTAACAAATATAATTGAATACTTTTAAAATGTGAAACTATAAAGTAAAGCTATTAAATTAAATGAGTTAATACAAGACGATTACTTGAATAGCTAATTGTATTGTAAATTGTAAACAAGTTCATGTGTTGAGAACTCTATTTTTGAACCTAACATGATTGTTAATCATATTACATGTGTGCCATCAGCTTAATAATTGTGTTATCTTAGATCAACTTTGGACTTGCTAACTTCGCGTTGGATTGACGAGTTGTGTCACAAATTGCTTCCCCTAATTGGATATGAAGAAAATAAATACTAACCTGACTCATTTAATAATTGTGTCAAGAATTAAAATCTTAACTCGACCAGTATAATAATTGTGTCACCTGTTTAACATATTTTTAAATATATTTTAATATATTTTTTAAATATTTATAATATCATCTGCCCATGTATACATGAAGAAAAGAGAAACATGGAAAAAGGAAACTCGATTCCTGTAAACGTTTTTAGGATATCATATGGAGTTGAATCAAAGTTGAGTTTGCTCTGAGAGTTATGTGGTGCATTGCTTTCTTAGTCTGGACTCTGCATTGCTTTCTACCTAAATTCTGATTGTTCTTCCTTCTTGACCACCTAAACTTTTTATTTGCTGAACTCATTTCAAATGGGATAATCATAATTGGGTACATGAGGATAAACAACTGTCATAGAGTTACAGTTATAGATTTAAAAAATTCAAACCTCTGGCAAACTTGATCATTTAGATGTGGAATGAGTGGGCGAAGTCATGTTTTCGGTTGAGAGTTGGTTTGCCAATTTGAAATAACCTCAAAAGATGGTTTCTCATTTTTTAAGGATTTGTTAGAAAAAATGAAGAAAAAATTTGAGGAGTTTGGATGCGGCTAGGCCAGTGAGTGTTACTTCTATTATTCAAATTATGGAAAAAAGGGTATACTGTCTTTTGTTACATTTGGATTAGAATTCCATATGTTTATAATTACCACTGAATTATGTTCATAATTGCTATGGTCTGTTGTTCAAGCTTCTTAGATTAACATCCATGACATTATAGTCTACAATGAAAATTTGGTGTTCTCACTGAGGGTTTAAATGTATTGCTTCTTTCTAAGTCATCTCTATTGTTATTCATTTGGTTTCTTATGGGTTTGCTCTGTGACAATGAGCAAAAGATGTGATTTCTTCAATCAGAATGTTAAGTTCCTGGGCTCAGTTTTTATTATGGCATTTGCTTCCTAATGGGCCATGCTTGCAATATGTTTGTACGCAGTTAAGTTCTCAGGCATAAGTGAAGTTGGTTTATATCTTGCATATGGTGCTACTAGGAACTCATATTTACTTAACTGGAGTATATTTAATTTTTTTTATCTTTTATTTTAAAAATAATAATAGTACATAAATGTAAACCAACCTTCTCAACATGCAATCAGAATTCGAATCCTAGATCTCTTGTACCATCTCAAGTGATTTTACTAGTTGAATTAGCTGGCTGCCATGACTACCATGAAACTATTCAATTGCAAACAGTTTGATCACATAGGTTTACATTTAATTTGCGTCTGTGCTATTGCATATTGCATTGTTATATCAAATGCAGCGTAACACTGTCAAATGAATCAGGATAGGTTTGGCCTGCACTTTCCTGCTTGCTAATATGAAGTGAATCTTGATTAAGATATATGCAGCTGCTGGTTCTGCAAGAACTATTTCCAGCAAATAAGAAAAGTTCATAAGATATGTATGGGAGTGTTGGTGGGTGATGGTTACAATTGCCACTATATATGTCTTATGCTGTTTGTCCATCCTTTCTGTTGGTTGCCAAAAGTGGGAAAAATTCAAAGAATACGGTGGTGGGGGAAGGAGCTGCCAGTCCTTTTTTGAGTTTCTTTTACATTTAATTTGCAGCTAGTGCTATTATATTTCTATATGTTTTGCACTCTGTTCTTCATTAATTAGTCTGAAATATTCAGCGTTAATGGACTTCATTTTTTCTCAATATTTTGTTAAAAGCCATATAAGATGTGAACTTAAAAAATGAGAGTTCTTCTGGCACCATAATTCATATGGAAAAACATTATGCAGTCCTAACCATGCCACTTGTCAGTATGCTATATAAATAAGAGTAGTAAGTTCTCCGTTGACATTAAGTGTACCCAGGACCAATTTTCCTTTGAAGAACGCGATTCCCTCAAGTTCTGATTATCTGGGGCCTTTTACATTGCTATGAATTGCATTTTGACTTTTACTTTGTGTTTTCTTTATTTATTTTGATATTACTTCGGTATCTTTTTTTCCTGGCTTGCTGAGTTCCTGATTTTTGTGCAACTGATTTGTTTATGCTCTCTTCTGAATCCAGGGTTTGAGATGGTATGCAAAACGTCTCAGAATAGATGAAGATGGAGATGTAGCAGATGAGTTCCTTGATGAGGTCTTACCACAGACATCGGCTAGTGAGGAAGAGGAACATAGAACATTTCCAAAATTTCAAGTAAGATACAGCACCAGGCCAGCTAAAGTGAAGAGCCAGGTCATGAACCCTGATGGGAAAATCCAGCAGTGTGTGGAATACCAAGGCAGATTGCAATGGGTGTGAAGGACCAGAGCATACAGGTTTTCACATTTTATAGCAAAAGTTTGTGAACTTAATTCTTTATCACCTTTCGACCATGAACGTGGAATCTTGCCTCATATTGTAACATCTTGTTGTATCCATGTCTATACTATAGAAAGCGCTTCCTCAATTGCTTTCTTCGGGTTTTGTGATTGTACTGATCATCGTCCATAATATTTGGAAGCTCTACCTTCATAGATGCAAGATTTATCAGCCCAGTTGTTCTGTATACATTGTAATATTGATTTGTCATGGCTCGGAGTTCCCTCGCTTCCCCTTGACCTTTACAACATCATTTAATTGTTTTTTAGGTTTCCTGGTCAGAACATTACAAGTATTGGAGTGGCTTGATTGTAACAGGAAGTAGAGATAAGTTAGAATTGAGATTTATTGTTATCTTTATTTCTTTGGTGTTTTCTTTTGTTATTTCTTAATGTTTCAATTGCTGGGAAGTGTTTGTCTATTTCTTTCAGTGATCATTTTTTACTTGTAAGATTTCAAATTACTGTACTTTGTCTTGAGCTAGTAACATTGATATTATGGAGCGTTAGATTTTTACGAGGCGGGAGAAGGATTGGGTCTAACATTAGAATTTTCTTCGGTTGATTTACACTTGAGTCTGTATTATTTGACAAAATATCACAAAATGTTAAATTTATGTCAAATTGATCAATTAAGTCCTTTCCAATTTTGGAAGAAAATAAACCTGCGATGATATTTTTAGTTAAAAATAAAGAAAATTTTAGTTATTCAAATTATAAATTTTTCTAGAGAAAAGATAATTGATATTGAATCAAATGACTAATTACAATCATTGAGATAATTTTTTTAATATGTAAGTGTAAAATTAAACGGAGAAAAATTTAAAAGATTTTTTTCTTTTAACAACACTATTTTTTCATTTGACCAAAAAAAAAATATTTTTTTAATGTAAAATTAATAAGCAACAAATGAACAAAGGTATTTTGTCAACAGCTCATCATCTGAGCGCATTAGAAGAAGAATGGTGTGGATGTTAGATTATGAGGTACCTATAATAGTGTTGATCATTTTGCTTGTTTTAGATTTTAATCTTGTAGCTGTTAAAGATGTTATTAAAGAACTGCAGGGGTAGAAGAAGATGGATAAAATGAGAAATTTTCTAAAATAGTCCTAATTAGCTTTGAGTTTTTATAAATAGTTTCTTGTAAAAAAGATTTTATTAACCTACTCTAAAATATATTTTTTGAATGCAAATGCACTCACCACTTAATTTTTTTTTTTACAAAACTCTCATTTTTTATTTTACTCTTTTTTACTAAATCAAACCCTAACTCTCATTATTTATTTTCAATGGCGACGGTGATGATGAGTCACATGGTAGCAAGGAGGAGTTGATTTGAGCTTGACGACAGTAACAAAAGAGATTTTCGATTGGTAAAAAAAATATATAATTACAATTTTCCTATTAAAAAAAATATACAAAATTTTCTCCTCCTTGTTGTGTAATCTTACGAACGCAAGTGCACGTTATCGTTAACAAGTAATAAAATGATAAGGGTATTATCAGTTTCCTCCCCTGAGGTATTGCTTATTATCAATTAGATGATCAAGAATGAAAAAATAAGCAAACATCTCCCCTAATTAAATGATAATGCTTCTAATTTTTTGTTAAATGACCGAGCTGTCCACAATCTCTCATGGACTTTAACATAAACAGTGAATTGGCTGAAGAGAAGAGGGTAGTTTGGTCATTTAACAAAAAATTAGAAGCACTATTATCTAATTAGGGGAGGTGTTTGCTTATTTTTTCATTCTTGGCCATCTAATTGATAATAAGCAATACTTCAAGGGAGGAAACTGATAATACCCCTAACATGATAAGTCAAGTATCGTTCCCACGAGGATTGGTTAATTTATTAATTAGCGAAGACAAGTAATCTTAAATTTAATTGAAGAATTCGATTAATAAATTTTGATTAACAAGAAATTGCGGAAATTTAAATTAAACTAACTAAACGAAATTGTGAATTTCAATTGATTAAAACACTAGGGCAGTAGACTTCACCATAGCTAATTGAACTCAATTTTTTTAATTGTGTTGTTTCAATTTGTTACCAATATTGATAGAAAATTATCCTAATTTATTTGATATTCTTTCTCAAGATATACCAAAAATACTTGTACATATTAATTCACTATATCTCTATGTGAATTGAAATACATGAAAGTTTATTAAGTATAGTGATAATTAATTTAATTCTGCATGAACCATGACAGTATATTTCTATCTAACATGTAATTCATTGTGTTCATTACCTAATCAAAACATATAAATCACTTTTCATATCAATATAGTTAACAAATCATTTAAATATTGGCTAAATATTTAAAAGTATTAAGCACAATAATGAACACTCAATATAAACAATAAATCATGAACAACATAAATTCTAGAAATTGATGTTCTTAGCTAGGTTACATCTTTGTCCTAATTAAGAGAAATTAGTTCATAGTGAAATTACAACACACCATAATCAAATTGAAAATCATAATGAAAATTTCAGAAAGAGAAAAGTAAAGAGTTGAGGAATAAAAACTCTATGTAGATCAAGGACTTCAGACTCCAACAAGCTTCAAATTGTCTTCTTCTTCCTTTCTTTCTTTCTTCAAGCTTCTAAAATCTCCAATATGGTAAGAAAAACCTTTACTTTCGTTTTTCCCTTGTTCTCCTTGTTCCCCCTTTCATTTGCCCATTTTGTCTTTAAAAACCTTCCAAATTTACTCCCCCTTGTTAAGGAAAAGCTGTCTCCATTCAAACCGAAATTTAGGCCACTAAAACTTGACTTTTTTACCTTCTTCCATGAAAGGTAGGTTTGTTAATCATTATGTCAAGTTTTCAAATTATTTTGAGTTAGTCAAATACGATTTTTGAGTACAAAGATACACTAAAAAATACTGACTATATTCAGTACAAACGAGCCTTATTGTTTTCTTTCCATTTCTTGAGCTTTTTGGGCTTTTCTCCTACAAAAATAAAGAACCAAGCTCAAAGTAATGCCATAAATAAATTAAATAAGAAAAACACAAATAATTAAGTAAAATAAATATGAATTAGCATAAAATTAAAAATGAAAGTATGATAACTTTTGTATAAAAATTAAGCACATCACTCCTCTTCTTTTCTCTTCTCCTTCTCCTATTATTTACCTCTCACCCATCTTTTATCCTTTTTCTTTATATTTCTTTTGTTGGTCTCTCACCCATCTCTTCTTCTTCTCCTTCTATTATTCATCTTTCACCCCACTTTGTTTAACTGCCACCATGCTTGTCTGAGATGGATGCATTGATTTTGAGATTTTAATGATTAATTTTTGTGAAAAGAGTTTTATACTTGGTAGATTTGATTGGTGTGGTTGGGTTTTTTATTTTAAATTTTTTTTTATGAATTTGTTTAAATGGTTAAGTAGATATTTAATTTTTTATGACTTGGTAAAGGCTAAACATTTTTAATTTTTGCTGAATTTTGAATGAATGGTTTGGTAAATATTGAAAAAAAAAAATATTTTGGGTTCGGTAGATATATATTATAAAAAGACAGGAAAAAGAAATACTTGTTTTGATTAATTGCGACAAGAAGGATGAGTCTTTAGTGATGAGGAATACGAGTTGAAACCAAGATGTCTATCACCACGTTTATTGCGAGGTATGTGCCAAGATACTGGAATTAGAAACTCAGTTTGGACCTTATTAGTACCTGAAGTAGTTTTATCAGCCAAGCTTGTTTCTTTAATCCTATCTCATCTTGTTTCTCCATGCTCATTTAGCAATGTAAGACTTTGACTTGGGAAGAATTGATATCTTTTATTTCCCTTCTCATCATGTTCTATTAGCCAAGCTTTGTTCCATGTTTAATGATACAAGTTATGGATGCCAAACCAAGGACAAGTGAAAAGAATTTCAATGCAGCACTAGATCCAGATTTGTGGGCTTTTGCTTTCTCAAGAATGAAAAAAAAAGACCCCGTTCTTTACTTCTCAAAACAACTGCATTCTCATCTTCCTCTACATTTAGATGTTAAATTTTGCGATACATAATATTTTTAATAAAAAAATTAATTGATAATAAAATATATGTTTTGTTCTGTGCGGTGGACTTATGCATATATTTATATAAATAAAAAATTTAATTCATATTTATTTAACAATATATTCATATATAAATATACATACATAATTTATAATTTTTTCACAATTTAAATAAAATTTATAATGTTTATAAACTAAATAAATTTAAATAACTTTATTAATAGATTATGTAATATAATTATAAATTTAAATATTTATATAAATTTGATGTCAAGTCATTATTTTTCTGCTAATGACTACTAACAAAACTGCGGTGATTTTGGGGATATTTTAATAAAAGCTCAAATATTTTGTTAATAGACAAATCCTAATGGCGAGGGAATTTTGTGTATTTTTTTCTAATAGAGTTGAAAATGTTATAAGTTGAATCTAACAATGGGGTAGATATAGTTTTCTCTAATAATAATAGTAATAATATTTAAGTAATTAATAATAATAATAATAATAATATAATAATAATAATTAATTAATGATAATATAGATTAATTAATGATAAGAATAATAATATAAAACAACAACAACAACAACAATAATTAATGGTCATATAATAACAATAACAACAACAACAACAACAATAATAATATCCTGACACTGAACTTTTTGAGCAGGAGAACATTGTAATTTTAAGATATCTATCTATGATAATGAAGACTAACAATCAAATAACAACGTTAGTTATAGTTGTTTCTTTTAAATATTAAAATCATTTTAATAATACAATACTAAATTAACAATTTTAATTCATTACAAGGTTAAATAATAATCTTTGACTCTACAAAAAAATAAATATCTTGATGATTACGGGAAATATTAAAAAGGATTGAAGGTTAAATTCTAGGATGGTTAATGTGTTTAGGGTGTTTAAACCATACTTAAATATCCTTTGCCTACCATAACCTTAACTTATCATTAGAAGCCTAACTAAGTCCTAAGGATCCTTGATGTGGTGTCTTAGTACATTAGTGGATAGTGACATGAAAATCAAACTTATAAATTCTTTAAGAAGTTCAAATAGGCTTATTTATTTGTATAAACTTATCCTAGTTAAAGAATAATTAAGTATAAGTAGCAAGTACAAGGAATCTTTAAGTAGAGTGGTATTTGGTATTCAAATTGAATTTTTAGATGAATTACCAACATTTTAAAAATTTTCTTAATTTAAGTAACTACTTGATCTATGATGTTGGAGTATATTTGACTAAGAATATGCTAATGAGTTTATTTTGTCTCTTCATGGTTATCTTTGGTTAAACTCTCTTAATTAGTGATGTTTGTTTGCTTTTGTTTGTTTTACTTGAGGATAACTAAACATTCAAGTTTGGGGGTATCTGATAAATGTGTATAATATGTACTTATTGGTCGGTTCGGGACTTGGAATTATTTTGTAAATTCTCAAGTTTTATTAATATATGATGAATTTTAATGCCTTGTATAGAAAAGATAACAAACAATCATTCAAGACGAATTCAGCTAAAAAAAGAAATGTCAAAAAAGTTGAAAAGGAAATAGGGACCAAATTGCAAAAGTTTCAAAGATAAAGTGAAAGAAAAGCAAAGTCTGGTAATTTGAGGTGCGCCATGCCCACAGATAAGAAGGCCAAAATGGTCGAGAGTGTAGCATGTCAGCCATCAAGCCTCCACTACGCCCCCACCCGATTTTGAGCACCCCTCCTACCAACCTTTTGGACGTCTTTGGATGATTTTAGACTATGAGATCATCAATTAATGACATGATTTGGATATGTTTTAGGTTTATACCTTTTTGAAATGGATAGCCACCAAAACCAACTAACCAAGAATAGAAAATTGGGGTTTTAGGTGATAGAAGAGGAAGAACAAAAAAGGATTCTGGAGAGAGAAGTGAATTAATTCAAGTGGAGGCTTTGGAAGAAGACTTTGAGGAGAATTTTTGAAGCTCTCATTTGAGTCTGGTATCTTAAATCTTATCATTTTCATTTTTTATTTCATTTGGGTTTAATTTGTTGAATTTAAAGATTACGGAATGTATGATGATTTTGTTGATATTTGAGATGGTTGACTAGATTTCTTAATCTAGTGTCCTGATGTAACTTGTCCAAATTATATTTTAATTAATTTATATGTTTTAATGTTATTATAGTTTGATTAATTTGTATTTATCTTGCCTAATGTTCTAATTTGTTAATTCATGAATTAACTTTTGGGGAAGATTGATTTATTTATCTGATTAAGGAAATACAATGTAGGTAATTATGATCAGGAGGTAATTAACACTTAGATAATCTAATTAACATTTAGAATTTTAAGAAAACGGGAGGTAAATTAAGTTCTAAGTGTTAAATAATATGCAGTGCTTAATGAACGTATAATTAATTGAGTTAGAGTTATCAACTTGATTAGTTGTATGTAAGACCTTGATTTATGTTCAGGAGAAGTATTAAGGTTGGTCTTAATCTTGTGATTAATGAATTAGACTAAAATACATTAATAACAGCCAATTAAGAGAAACATAGTGATAGATAAGTGAAATCAAAATACTTGGTAGTTTATGCTTGCATATTTTATTCTTCTACTGACTCTTTGATTCAATTTCTATTTTTGTTAGTTAATCATAGAGTTTTAGTTTTATTTTCCATTATAATTAATCAATTCTTATTGCTTAGATAAAATTAGACCTTTAAGGCTATAGTACTTAGTAGTGCTTTTAAATTTCAATTCTCGTGGGACGATACTTATACTTATCATTTTAATACTTGATACAACCCGTGCCCTTACGATTAGCGTTATTGTAATAAATTATCATTTGTGAATAAATCTAATGTGTTGAAATATGAAATTGGTAACAATACTTACAATTCTATCAATAATGGGCATGACTTTAAGGTCATATCTGCGAACCTTTTTCTACTGAGCTATTCTCCAAGCTTTATTTTGTTGTATTTTTGTGTGAGATATTTCAAAATACAAGTATCTCACATTGACTAGTTATAAAACTCTTAAATTATTTATATATGAAAACAATTATAGAGTGGGATAACAAGCAAGTATAAGGACATTTCTCACGCACAAGACAAGCCGGTCCAAGCCCAATTGTGGGGCTTTGGTCCGGAAAGCGTTTAATGCGCGTTGTCGTGCATAAGGGACCCCCCCCCCCTCGGTGTGTGCGCGAGATAGGCTTTGTTTTAGACTTTATTTTTTGGGCTTATTTAATTTAAATCTTGAATTTAAATTTTGGTAGTTGTATGGCAGTTGAATGATGAAACGCGTTAGCCCTTTGGGCATGAAATGACACAAGTCGTTGAGTATAAATCGACCTAAAATAGTTTTAACTGTTTTGTGTCAACAAGTGTTAAGGCAGTTGTGCAGTTAGGTGGCTGTTCGAATAGTCACCACTTACCTATAAATATATGTCTTAACCAAACATTTTTTACTCATCTTTCATTCTTCTCTGCTCTACAAAAATCTTGCCATATTGTCGTCGCCATAGCTTATTTCCTTCCTTTTTCAGTTGTTCTACACTCGTTGTACTTGGGTTGCAGCCTTATAAACGAGTCCCGTCATTGTATTTTGGGACTATACTGCCATTTAACCTTCCTGCAATAGGATACCATTCTAAAGGGGCAGAAATAGTTTTCAGGACAGTGCCCTTTGCATGCCTTAACACTTATATATCACTAGTACATTTCCTAAAGTCACCAACAATATGAAAACTATTATGTTGACATCGTCGAACCCTGCACTCCTGACTTCAAATACTGCATTGCTTGCTGCTATCAAGTCCATTTCTGACATTGCTAAGATTGAGACATTCGAAGGAACCAACTACAAGCGTTGAAGAGATCGAATTTATGATACATTGGATGTTCTCAACTTTGCTAGCTATTTAACACAACCACAACTAGATGTTGCCTCAGAAAATTATCAAGCATGGGTTAGGGCCAATAAGGTATATCGTAATGCTATTTTAAATACAATATCTAATGAGTTATATGATGTTTATTCTCTCTGTAGCCAAGCACAAGAAATTTGAGCATCTTTGGGGAAGAAATATATAATTGAAGATGCTAGTACCCAAAAATATCTCATTGCCAACTTCTTGGATTTTAAGATGGCAGAAGACAAGTCTGTCACCACTCAAATTCATGATTACCACTTGCTGGTCAATGATTTGAAGAATGAGCAGATTACACTTCCTGAATCATTCCTTACTGGATGCTTGATTGAGAAGTTATCAGATTTTTGGAAAGATTACAAGAAGAGCATCAAACACAAGAAAAAACAAATGACATTGGAGAATGTTATTGTTCACATTCGAATTGAAGAAAAGAATAAGTTGAAGAAGCAAGAAGAAAAGGCCAAGGAAATTCGTTCTAAGGCTAATGTTGTTCAAGATGCTGCACCTCCTGCCAAGAACCAAAAATTGAACAATAAAAAAATCATGAACAACATGAAATCAACATTCAAGAAAAAAGGAAACTGTTTTGTGTGTGGTAAGTTTGGTCATTATGCTATTGAATGTAGGTTCAGGAAAGGCGATAAACAGTCTTCTAAGACCAATGTAGTTGAAGGAGAAGATGTGATCGCTGCAGTTGTAGTTTCTTAAGCAAATATGGTTGCAAGTGAGAAACATGATTGGATTATTAATTTTGGTTCTACCAAGCACATATGTGGGAATCGAAACTCATTTTTTGAGTACACTAAATTAAGTGAGGGAGAAGAACAAGTTTTTCTTAGAGATTCTCACGCTGCTCTAGTTGTGGGAAAAAGAAAAGTTCTTCTCAAATTAACTTTTGGAAAGATTCTTTCCTTAGGTAATGTGCTTCATGTTCCAAATATAAGATACAATTTAGTGTCTATATTTGTTCTTGCAAAAGCAAATGTAAAAGTCTCTTTTGAGGGAGACAAGATTGTAATGTCCAAGAATAGGGTGTTTATTGAAAAAGGGTATTGTTTTAATGATTTGTTCAAGCTTAATGTACTTGACACAATTATTAATAAAAATGCTTATACTTCTACTTATATTGTCGCCTCTTTTGATTTAGGCCATGTGAATTTTTCTTATTTAAAGAAAATGAAAAGAGATGGTCTAATAAATATTAATGTTTCAAACATCAATAAATGTGATACTTGTGTAGAATAAAAATTCATCAAGAAAACTAATAAATCAATTATGAATAGAGAAACTGAATTACTTAGTTTAATTTATAGTGATCTTAGTGATCTGAAACAAACAATAATTAGAGGAGGCAAAAGATTTTATATAACTTTTATTGATGATTTCTCAAGATACACAAAATGGTATTTATTGAGAAACAAAGATGAGGCATTTGAAAAATTCTTAATTTATAAGAATGAAGTTGAAAATCAACTTGGAAGAAAAATTAAAAGATTGAGATCTGACAGAGGTGGTGAATATGAGTCCAATATGTTTAATGAATTTTGTGAAAATCATGGCATAATACATGAAATTACACCTCCTTACTCTTAAGAGTCAAATGGAGTAGCAGAAAGGAAAAATAGAACTTTGAAAGAAATGATGAATTCTCTATTAATAAGTTCTGGAGCACCATGAAATTTGTGGGGGGGAGGCAATCTTAACTGCTTGCCACCTACAAAATAAGATATCTTATAAGCAAATAGGAAAAACACCTTATGAGTTATGGAAAGGTTATAAACCTAATCTAATATATCTCAAAGTATGAGGGTGTTTAACAAAGGTTCTTATTTTAGATCCTAAGAGGAGTAGAATAGGACCTAAAACTATTGATTGCATGTTTATAAGGTATGCACAAAATAGTGCTGCATATAGATTCTTGATTCTCGAAGATAAAGAAAAGATATTTGATGCAAACACTATTATAGAATCTAAAGCTGCAGAATTGTTTGAGAATATTTTTCCTAAATAAAAGCTGTCGATTCTCAAGATAATAATTATATAATCCAAAACGATTTTCAAGAAGATTCTCCTGAGAGTTCAAATATTGAATTAAAGAGAAGTAAGAGAACGAGAAAAGCTACTAGTTTTGATAGTGATTTCTATGTTTTTATGGTTGAAAATGACCCTCAAACATATAAAGAAACTATGACTTCTCTTGATGCTCCATTTTGGAAAGAAACGATAAACAATCATGAGTAATCATGTTTGAAAATTATTGATTTACCTCCTGGTACAAAATTGATTGGTTGTAAATGGATTTTCAAGAGGAAATTAAAAGCTGATAGGTCCATTGATAAATATAAGGCAAGATTAGTTGTCAAGGGTTTTACTCAAAAGAAAGACATAGATTATTTTGATACTTATGCTTCGGTAACTAGAATAGCATCAATTCGAGTTATGATTGCATTAGCATCGGTGTATAATTTGTTTATACATAAGATGGATGTTAAAACTGCATTTTTGAATGGTGATTTGGAAGAAGAAATATACATGACACAACTAGAAGGTTGTATCATTCCAGGTTTTGAGCATAAGGTTTATAAACTTGTGAAATTCTTATATGGATTAAAACAAGCGCCAAAACAGTGGCATGAAAAATTTGATCAAATTCTAGTATCAAATGAATATTTGATTAATGATTCAGATAAATGTGTTTACTTTAAATCATTTGATACTAATAATTTTGTGATAATTTGTTTGTATGTTGATGACATGCTTATTTTTAGTTCAAGCATGGAAGTGATAAATAGAACTAAAAATCTTTCTTGCTTCTAACTTCGATATGAAAGATATGAGAGAAGTAAGTGTTATTCTTAGAATCAAAGTAATAAAGAAAAACAATGGTCTTATGTTATCACAAGAACACTATGTAGAGAAATTTTTGAAGAAGTTTGGATACTTTGAGTGTTAGTCAGTGTCAACTCTTTATGATGCAAGTATCCAACTAAAGAAAAATTATAAGCATAGTGTTAGTTAAACAATATGTTCCCAAATAATTGGTAGTCTTATGTACTTAATGAATAGTATAGGACCAGATATTGCATATGCAGTTGGGAGACTAAGCAGATATACTCAAAATCCTAACAAGGATCATTGGGCTACTTTAGATAGATTTGCGAGGTACTTAAAAGGTACATTAAATTTTGGG
Organism: Melia azedarach; assembly: GCA_028052125.1. Classification (NCBI taxonomy): domain Eukaryota; kingdom Viridiplantae; phylum Streptophyta; class Magnoliopsida; order Sapindales; family Meliaceae; genus Melia; species Melia azedarach. The sequence goes on from CM051394.1 coordinate 12,214,774, forward strand.
TTTTCGTTTGCTAGAGATCCACCAGTGTTAGAAGGTTTTAGTGATGCAAATTGGATATCTGAATCCAATGAAATTAAATCCACTAGTGGATATATTTTTACACTTAGTGGAGGAGCAGTTTTTTGGAAATCTTCGAAGCAAACTTGTATAGCTCGTTCAACCATGGAGTCTGAGCTAATTGCCTTAGAAAAGGCATGTACAGAAGCTGAGTGATTAAGAAACTTCTTAGCTAATCTTTTCATTGGTGATTATCCTCCTATATCAATCTCAATATATTATGATTGTCAAACAGCTATAGTTAACGGTAAAAGTAAGATATACACTAGGAAAAATAGACATATACGTTTAAGACATAGTATTATTAAGCAGCTGCTAGAATATGGTGTTGTAAACCTAGATTTTGTAAGGTCAGAGTTGAATTTAACTGATCCTCTGACTAAATACTAAATAGAGGGTTAGTGGAACGAATGTCGAGGGGGATGAGATTTCTACCTAGAATATAAGGCAAAAGTGATAGGAACCCCACCTATGTAATTGAAGATCCCATGAAGTAGGTTCATAGGGGTAATAACAAATCACTGGTTGTCTTGAGTTACTATCATTTGTAAATAAATTGAGTCCTCCTTATGATTAGATAGTAAATATTACAGTGAAAAATGATGAGTTCTTTGACTCTTAATGAACTCCATAACTCAATTTTGTATGGTGGCATGTTTTAACTGTAGGACATGCTTGATGGAGGGTTCACCTAAGTGAGTATGAAATTGGGTCGATTTCTATGAGAGTTAGACAGACATCTCTAAAGTACTCATGATTACCAAGAACGTGCAGGGCCATGAAAGCGCCAAACGGCAGAACAACAAAAGGAATGAGATAAAACTTAATGTGAGCAATTAGTTCACTGATTCACAACAAAAGAGCTATGTTTCATCTAGTTCTTATGAGACAATTAATTTGCTCAATAACTGGTTCATAGTCTGATAAGCACCAGTTCATTTGCATTAAGTTTGTTATTAAACGGTGATGAATAAAAGTTTAACATTTAGTATTTTGAAATATATAGGGGATTGTTGTATTTTTGTGTGAGATATTTCAAAATACAAGTATCCCACATTAGCTAGTTATAAAACTCTTAAATTGTTTGTATATGAAAATAATTATAGAGTGAGATAACAAGCATGTATAAGGGCCTCTCTCCTGCACAAGATAAGACGGCCCAAGTCCAATTGTGGGGGTTCGGTCCGGAAAGCGTTTAATGCTCATCGTTGTGCGCAAGGGAACCCCCCTCCCCCCTAGGTGTGCGCGAGGTGGGCTTTGTTTTAAACTTTATTTTTTAGGCTTATTTAATTTAAATCTTGAACTTAAATTTTGGTAGATGTATGGCAGTTGAATGATGAAACGCGTTAGCCGTTTGGGCATGAAATGACACAAGTTATTGAGTATGAATCGACATAAAACAATTTTAATTGTTTTGTGTCAACAGATGTTAAGGCAGTTGTGCGGTTAGGTGGTTGTTCGAATAATCACCACTTACCTATAAATATATGCCTTAATTAAGCATTTTTTACTCATCTTTCATTCATCTCTGCTCTACAAAAATCTTGCCATATTGTTGTCGCCATAGCTTATTTCTTTCCTTTTTTCAGTTGTTCTACACTCGTTGTACTTGGGTTGCAGCCTTATAAACGAGTTTCGTTTATAATATTTGGGGCTATATTACCATTCAACCTTCCTGCAATAGGATACCATTTTAAAGAGGCATAAATAGTTTTTAGGACAGTGCCCTTTGCACGCCTTAACGCTTATATATCACTAGTACATTTCCTGAAATCACCAACAGATTTTAATCAATTTCATCGATAGAAGACACTTCAAGTTCTTCCTTTTGAAAGTTATATTAATTAAAGTGAATAACACAATTTTCAAATGTCTAACCAACTTACCAACTATTTCATCATGTCATTATATCTTGAATTATCGAAATGATGATTGTACGTTTTGCACACTTCTTCTTTTTCTTTCTACTTATTTTTTACAATTAACCTAACAATACAAGTTAAAGGTCAATAATTTAATACAGAACATAATATACTAGGCAAAAAAGAAAATGTATCACTTAAAAGTCTTTGGACAAAATGTTTCTCAAAAAGATTACAGTTACGAATATAATTCTTATATACTTTCATGAACTACTCAAAAGGATACATCTATCTAAGGTAAACAAATCCACATAAGCTCACTTCTTCAAGAAGATGAATTATCAAATGCACCATTATATCGAAGAAGTTTGTTGAGAAAAATTATTTGATCATGCACGAAGTGACCTTAACACGTTTTTCCAATCTATCTAGATTTTCAACATCTACCACTTTAATGCATAGTCTATTAAAGAAGAAACACATTCTAGCTATGGCAATTTTAACTAGTTTTAGTGAGAAGTTATGAATTACCAACGACAATAATTGTTCCATTTAAGTGCGATTCACAGAACTTAAGACCTTGAAGACAAAAATCTTCTATCGACACAAAGTTTCTAAAGTTAGAGCAATACCTATTTGGCACTTTGGTTTCATGTAAAATTTGATAGAACTTTCTTGTTTGTGTTTTGGATAATGTGCAAAGGATTGGTGGTAGGTAATTTGGATGGTTTTCATCTAGTATATGTTGATTCCTAATATTCATTTTCTTAAGTTCTTTTATGTCATTAATACTATCTTTTGTCTTACTCGATTGATGGAATAATGTGCCATATATACTGTCACACATTTTTTTAATTTACATGACATTAAGTTGATGGTGTACCAATAAATACTGCCAATAGTCTAAGCTAAAGAAAGCGGATTTTTTCTTGAAAAATTTTGCCTCCTCACAATGAATATACTTTCGTGTCTTGGCTTTTTTTTATCCCAAAGTTGTTTTCAATTTGTTCAACAATTTTAAAAAATTTTCATTATTCAAAAGAATAGAAAGCTTATTCTATTATTGCTCACCATTAACTATTTTTTTAACTTTCTGTAAGGGTGATTATAGAAACTGACAATGACTCATAAAGATATTTTTCCTACCATGTTTAAGTCAATATGACAATATTTTTTTTTTCATATTATGGACAATCGTAATAACCCTTAACACTACACTTGTACAGGTTGCTGTATATGAGAAAATAGATGATTATCCATAATTAAACAATCTAAATGATTTTTTTTTTCATGCATGATAGACTTTTACATTTGCTTCACATAAGGGTTTTAGGTCCTCAATTATGACTGAGAAATAAACATTTAAGGTATTATCGGGCTGTTTGAGGCAAGAAATTAACATGGATAACATAATTTTCTTTTATTCCAAAGCCATTGAGGAAGATTGTATGTGATCAATGTAACCAGCCAATAGTTATAAGTAGTGCTTTCTTTGTTATGTGGATTTATCTCATCAATTGAGAGAGATAATTTATGGTTTCTAAGATTTTGTGCAAACTTAGGCCACTTATTATTAACTAATTGTCATGCTAGCAAATCTATTGGATGACGAAGCTTGTCATCTTTTATTTTATTTGCATGCCAAATTAAGTTTTTAGTAATGTATGGTGATTGAAATATATGCTTGAATTAGGGATGTGAGAAAAATATCCCAAAGTCTTGGCTGAAACCCCTTTTAAGTTATTTTTAGATTTTCTTTAACTTTTTCCACAGAAAAGGCAATCTATGTGATTGGCATACTCATTCCTATAAAGAATGCAATTTCAACACACACCAGTTTTCTAATATTCTAAGCCTAAAACTTTTACGGTTTTCTTGGCTTCATAAATTGAGTTAAGAAAAGTTTTATTTTCAGGTAATATACGCAAAGACATTCAATAAAGTTGAAAATCCTACGTCTGAATCACAACCAACACACTAATAGATACTTAAGTCAATGTCCAACAAATTAACAGTCACAACAACTTCAATTCACATCTTTAGTATGTCCATCGATCACAATCAAACAATAATTACCATCTCTTTATACTAGAATCGAAGTAACTAAAATAAACAAAAATTTTAGGTTAGATAACTTACCTAAAAGCAATAACACCACCACAGTGGTACAAATCAATACCTACCTCTCCAATCAACAAAACATAACACAAACAACAATCCTTATAATTACAAAACAATTTTAAGTTATAAACCAAACTTAATAGCAAAATATCAAATTATAGTACAAACCCAAAACAATAAAAACCTAATCATTTCATTAAATGACAATATATAGTGCCTAAAACATTATAAATATGAAACATAATTCACATATAAAGTTATATTTAATAAAAAATACACAAAAGAGTTGTTTTATTGCCGATAAAGTAATTAAACCAAAAGAGTTGCATTAAACATATAACAACAATCGCTCGCAATAAACACCAATTTTAAAAACCCGAGGTCAATAATCTTATACCTTGTTTTAAACCATAACCTAAAAAACAAACAATGGAAAAATAAAAAAAATTGAAGAAAACAAACCAAGTTAGCCTTCAAAAGATTGAACCAATTGTTAAATCATGTAGATCGAACAAATGGTGGTGGGTAATTTTTGAACCTACTTTTTTAAGGTAAATTATAGAAGTTGAACAAAATTGATGGTTACAGGTTAGGTTTTGGCGATTGAGTCGAGTTTTTAGGTTAGGATTATTAACTATTTGTTTTGCCGAAGTGTGGGTTACGAGGGTGAATGGGGAATTGGCCAAAATTTTGCTAACAACGTGGTAAAAGTTATAGCCAAATACTTGGCTCAACAAAAAAGACATCGATTCTTTTTTTTTTATATATATATTTCAAATAATTAATAAAACAAAAATTACACTTAAAATACTATTGTTTTACCAATTTTTCACTTGCAAACACAGCGTCATTTTAATATATGATACTTAAGAATCAACAAACCTTTATACTCGTATCCAGTGTTAGCACATGGTGATACACTTCTATTGTACACAAAAAAGTTTTATTCTATCTATTTTTTTTACACTTAGCCTAAAGTATCAAGAACTTGGTTTGCATGATGAGGTAGATGAGGAATATTAGTGGATGGAGAAGTAGAACCATTGAGTTTGTCAGATAAACGTCCAGAAGGTAAAGTTATCGGCTCAAGAATAGACAATGGTGCATTGGACACATATGTTGAGTGTTCATTTGAAAGGCTTGTAATGGAGTTATCAGGGAACAAATCTATTAAGTTATTGGTTAAAAAAAAGAGAGATGAAACTCAGAATGAAAACTAGAAAGATAGGATAATAGTTTGTGTTCTAAGAAGACCAAATCTCGAGATATACGAAGTCTATTAGACATAAGATCCTAATATTTATAAGCTTTATGTTTAATATCATACCTTAGAAAGCAACATAAACGAGCCTTAACTTTTAACTTGGTATACTCATAAGGCTGAAAAACAAAATATGCATAACCAAAAACCTTTAAGAATATTATAGTTAGGAGGAGTCCTATACAACCGCTTGTAAGGAAATTGATTATCAATAAATGGGTAAGCAATAAAATTGATAATATAAACGACTATAAGAGTGGCTTCTCACCAAATTGTTTTGGTTAGGAGGTAGAGATGAAGAGAACATTGATGCTTTCAAGAATATGGTTTTGTTTTCATTTAGCTACATCATTTTGCTAGGATGTGCTAGAAAAAGATCAATGACAAAAAGTGTCATTGGTTTGAAAAAAATTGAGAAACTCATAATCCCTTATTCCACAACATTATCAATATGAAAAACTTTAATAAAACAAGACAATTGTGTTTGAATCATTTTAAAAAATCATGATAAATTTTAATTAACTTTGATATGTGCTTCATAAGATAAATTCAGGTATAACAAGATAATCATCCATAAAAATGACAAAATACTTAGAGCCTTCTATCATAGTATTAGGTGAGAGCCTCCAAATATCATAATAAATTTAGATCAAATGAAGGTGGGAGATAGAGCCACTGTAATAGAAACATAAAGCAATACATTTTACTAAATGACAAGATATACAATCAATTCAGTCATATGATATAGTACACAAAAATACCATTAGAGACTTCTGAAGGAAGACGATCGAGTGATATATGACTTAAAGTCAAGAATGCCAAAAACTTAAGGAAAGAACTAAAGTTATAGAAGCAACTGACTATTAATAAGTGAATGGAAGATAAAGACTAATGAGCTCGAACAAACAACTTTACAACTTATCTAAAGTGTCTGACCTGTCTTTGAATTTTGCATATGACACCCAAAAACCATGTGGTTAGATAAAAAAGGTTGAGAGTGAAATTAGGGATAAGGAAAATGTCAAGTAATGAGAGATTAAATAAAGTGACTTGACCTAGGTGACTGATATACATGTTAGATCCATTTGCAATTTGAATAATAGGTAAAATGGATGGAATGGATTTAAAATAAAAGATAGTAGAGTTTACAGTCATAATTATAACAGACAAAATCAAAATATCATGAAAATGTACCTGAGAGGACTGATGAAGCAGAAATGTGAGGGTTACTAGATTTTTTAAAAAGTTTGTGAATGACGCAGTGCGGAAGAAGAAATGTTAGATCATTTGTGGTATAAGATATAGAGGTAAGACAGTCATAAATAATAATAGTAGATAATTATGGAGTATTCTTCGGTTTTCCTTTGTTCGAATAGTCTCTTGCATAATGTTTAAGACTAATTTTGTGAGAATCTTGCACCTCCTGATGGAATAATTAAAAACCAAGTAACCAGTCTTGTAACATTTTATAGGTATCGTAAGAGACTGATGGTGTAGCTAAAATAACATCATTACGAGGTAAATGTAGAGGAGTAAGTTGAGTTTTTTCTAAAACAAACATGTCAATTGCTTTATCAAGAGTAAGTAGAAGATTCTGATAAAGAAAAAAACTCGAATAGGTTCAAATATATCCCATAAAGTCATAAGAAATGTCATTAATCTTTACTAGACCCTATAAGCTATAAATTTTACCATATAAATTTTACTACATCCTCAGTGATTGTCCAATTAAGTTATGAGAGAAGTAATTAATCTTATAAAACCTATAACGGAGAATGAAAGTAAGAAATAGACTGACTGACTCTTGCTACATGATAAAACTTGCATAACATATGATACTAATATGACAGATCTAGGCATAAAACTCATCCCGAACCGGACTGGATCGAAACCGGTGGGTTCGGTTCCGGTATTTTCTTTAAACCGGTATGGTTTCGGTTCTTAATTAGAAAAACTTGAAATTTTCGGTCCAGTTTTGACTCAAAAAATTTAGACCAGATCGAAATTATTATTTTTTAATTTTTTTTAAAACCAAAGTCGTTTCAGAAAAATGACACCGTTTTATCTTTAAAAATATGAAAAAATTAATAATTTAATTTAAAACTCGATTCGGTTCGAAATTTAAATTGTTCAATCCGATTTTATTTCGATTCCTTTTTATATTCAATTCGGTCTGATCCGGTTCTTTATTTTTATCCGGTTCGGTCCGATTCTAGAATTGAAAAACTTAAATTTTTCAAGTTCGGTCTAAGTTTTCAAAAATTTAGACCGAATTGGACTGTGCCCACCCTTAAGTATACTTGTAAGGAAACAAAAGCCAAATCAGTTATGGTCTTTGTGAGAATAGTCGGTGGCTGAAAATAGATGACGGTGACCATAAGAATACTCGACGAAAGACGAAAACAAATGAGACCAATGGTGATAACTCATTAGCCGAAAATCGGTCTGATCGAAATAGTATGGAATCGATGCCAACTTGAGTTTGACTGCAATGGTAGGTGGCCAGAGATAGGGAACGAAGAGGAAGTTTACTCAATTTTGAGTCGAATGGTGGTGGCGGTGAGGTAGGACGCGCCAGCGATTTGACAAATCGGAGTGATAGAACTAAAAAACAATTGTCTTTGCAATGGCAAAAAGAGGCACGTGAGAGAACAAAGACCAGTAACGGGCTGATCAGTGAGTTTTGATGTTATGAAAGCCGACAATGAGGCAAATGAACGATAAATTAGGGCGGCGTCTGGAGTGAACTGAGTACACATACAAGTACAGACACGACCTCCTTTCGCAGCCGCACTTGTTACACACATGGTTATTGATAGTGTCCGGTGAAACACACGTGGAGACAGTGCTGCTGACAAATAGCAAATTAGAGATAGAACCAGCGATAAGGACTAAAAGAAATCAGAACAAGAGCCGAACTCGCCTCTTGACTATGATATCATACGAAGAAATACGATTTCTATTTCTTAAATTGAACGTACATTGCCTTACAAAGAAATGTGAAAAGAAACCAAATATTACATAATTATGAATCAAATATGAAAATACATCAAAACACATAAAATAAAATAAAATCATGATAAAAGAGAAAATATTAAAAAAATCATGGTAAAATAAAATATATTATAATATTTTTAATTTAACAAAATTTAGACGCTAAATTAAATATCATTAATATATGTCTCCCATGTTTAACGATTGCTCGAAGTTTTAACTTCTAAAATTAAAAATTAATTTTCCTTGTAACTATATTCGGTGCATTAAACCACATATAAACAACTATTTGAAAAATATACATCGATGCATTGGCGCTGGCCAAATAAAATATTTAGGAAATTTAATTATAAGAATGAAAATAGAAAAACAACAATACTGCAAGGCAAGAAAGCCAAAACTTAATTACTTCATATACTCTTTCCTTTATTATTATAAGATTACAGAAACTCCATATCAAACATTCTACTACAACTCCAGCAAATAACGACACCGTTTTGTCTCCAAATCACTAACACCAAAAAACAGAACATATCAAAATGTACAAAACCAGAAAGCAAATCTACGATGAAAACAGCACTCTGAAAAACAATTCGATCTTCTCTTGATGTGCCTATTACGCATTCACGGACGACTAGGTTTTCCCACCGGGAACGCTGCAGGGATTGTGGTTCTGGCTATGTTAGTCTCCGTTCCCACCGGCGGCTGCCCTTGGCTCCCAACCACCGCCTCATTTTGACCCTGCTGCATTGCTGTCAGCTGCGGGTTCTTGTCGTGGGGAAGACTTACAAGACGAGACTGCTTCGCTCGCAATTTCTCAGCTGCATGCTCCGCCTTCGCCTGGTGCAGCTCCATCTTCGCTTTCGCCTCCTTGGCCTTTCTTACCTGGTGGGCTATCTCTTTCTCTTCCTCCGTCCTCGCCACCGCTTTCTCCGCCTGACAGTTCTCATCTTACATTACTACCCATATACTGCCTACATGATATATATATATATTATATATATATATATATATATATATATATATATATATATATATATATATATATAAAAGAAAAAGAAAATGAGAGAGAACCTTCTCTTCAGTTTTAGCTTTGTAGATGTCGGCATGCGCCTTGCCAGAGCTGGCGGCGTTGCTCACTTTTTCCTTTATCGTTTGCATCTTTCTCTGCTGCTATTTTCTGGTTTTTCCGACAAATATTTATCCATCGGTAAGCTTTAAATGAGTAACGATTACTAGCTCTGAAGGATACGTTGTCATCGCCACGTGGCATATTGAAATGCCACGCGTCACTCATGCAGTTACATTCTTTAGATTTTCCGCCACGTCGTACCTGTGAGCTTTCATATTTTGCTCGTACCTTTCTTACCGATTGCTGGGAAATCACAAAGAATCAGAGCCGTTTATTCTTATCCTCGATCTATAAGTTACTTGTACAGATATTTGTGTGTGAGTGTTTTATGCCTTAAAAATCCATAGCCATTTATCTAAATTGCCACGTTGCCTAAGCAGCTACAGACCGAAGTTATCCATGGACTTGCTCGTTCCCTCCACTTCCTGCACTTCACTTTACCGGAAACCGCCACTTCACCGGCAAATAACTTCCCCGAAATTCAACATTCACAATCTCAGTGCCTTGAAATTCCGCCGTACAATGGTGTCTTCGGAGCTCCAAACTCCGGTGGGAGTGAACGGTAAATCCGGTAATTATTCTCCGACGATTCCGACTCATAAAGTGAAAGTTCACGACAGACAACGCGGCGTCGTTCACGAATTCGTCGTCCCCGAGGTACCGCAAACAATTGCTGGATAATCAAAAACCTTACTTTCTTCTAATTTTGGTGAAATTGAATGATTTTATGTGTTAATAATATGAAATGCAGGATCAGTATATCTTGCACACTGCCGAATCTCAGGACATTACTCTTCCATTCGCTTGCAGGCACGGTACTGTTCTATTATTAATTCAATTTAATAAGTAATTGAATGTATATTTTTGATAATTAATTTAGTGTGTAGATAAAATCTTGTTCCGTCATTCTGATAATTTGCAGAAAGTTTGTTAAAACCAATCAAAAATTGATAATTGTACTGAAAAAGCTCTCGGGAATACAGAAGATTTGATTTTGAATTTAAAGAACTTGTGGAATGCATATGTTGTTAAATTCGTAGTCAATTTTCTGTGAACGGTGATTTTCTCTTTAGAATTCTGCATATTCATTCTATCCAGAATCAGTGTTTTACATGCACCGATTGTATGCTTCAGTTTTAGGCTAAAGCGAAAATCAAGTATTTTCTAAGTCATATGGATGGTTAATCTGATTAATCAAGAACAATGTGATGTACATTACTGCTTTATCGTAGACAATATAGGAGAATTTGTGGAAGGGTTGGCATTCTCAAAATTTTGGTGTATTAGTGCTTTACCTTGGACAATATAGCCACTGGGATGAAGTCCTTTGACATATACTTTGATCCTTTGTGTTGGCAGCTAGAGCAATGAGGTGCCTCCAAGTGTTTTATAGGGGTTTTATGCATTTGATGTTGACAAAGACAGGCAACCAAAGATTAAATTCATCAATAGAAACTTGAAATTCTAAGTGTGGATTAAGTAAAGATCAATTGTTAGCATTGAGTTCTGATTAACATATTCCTGTCAGCTCCATTAGATGCTGTAAAATGATAGAAATGAATACATTATACCATATTCTAAAATCTATCAGTTAACTATCTGGCCTTCTGCTTTTGTGATACTTTTCTTTGTTTGCTATCCCTTAACCAATTATCCCAAAATAAAGTCATCCTATTTGATATCTAATCACCTATATGATTAATTTGAATTTATATGCTATTTAATACAGTCAAGTCTGTACATAATGGAACCTAGAAATTTTTTAGAACAAAGGATACAAGTCCTTCATTCAGTCTCCTGGTTGTTCAGGTCTGACTAGTTGAACAATTTGTTTAAAAGATTGAATTTTACTTAATATGCCACCTTTAACTGAGTTTCTGTGCTACTTCTTTTTCTAATAAGAGTCTTTGGTAGCCCTTGGATGGATATAAGTGTAAGCTTCGTATTTTACTGGTTAGTGCTTTGATAAAAGGCTTCCTTGTTTGTGGCAGGTTGTTGTACTAGCTGTGCTGTACGTATAAAATCTGGACAAATTAAACAGCCTGAAGCACTTGGGATATCTGCTGAACTAAAATCGAAGGCATGTATTCTACCTGCATTTTAGATTTAGATTTGCATAATTACATTTCTCCACAAACCTCTGAACAAAATGCTGTATCCTGAAAGTTCTACTGGGGATGATGTTTTATGACTGTAATCAGTTGATGGATTAAAGTGTCATAAAACACAACTGGAAGTGGGAATGTGGGAAATTATCCATAGAAAGGCAACTTAAGCATGAGGCATTTTATGGTTCTGTGGACAATTTACTGTAAAAAAGATAGTAAATAAATTTCTGAACATAATTATCAGAACTGGATGAGGGAATCCGTGAACTGAGCTTTCTCCTTATTCAATATTATTTTTGGAATGGTATCTCACATTCCCAAACATGCATGCAAAAGTCCCGGACTTTACCCCCTGGTGGATTTGTGGTGCTTTGCAAAACTTATTTTGCATTTGTTCATACTTTATGTTACACATAAATATAACGTCAATAGTTTCTTTCTTATTATGAACCCATGGTTTCCTAATGACCAGTAAATTCTTAGGATATGCGGTTAATATTGAATTGCCAACAAATCACGTCTGACCTTTTTTTTTTTTTTTTCTCTGTAAAATGTCTCATTATATGCAAAACATAGAAATTTATTGTCTTATAATTTAATATTTCCATGATAATTATCTCATGAATGTAAAGGTTGTTGTATTAATAGTATATAGGTAATGTTAAGAATCATTTATATACAAATCAACTGCATAATCATTATTCCAATGGTAGGGCCACTGTCATGGCGATCCACCATTCATCCTGACTATATGCATTGTGATTTTGATGACCATTGTGGAAATTTCACTCTTGGGGATCAAAATCTAGAAGTTCATCCCCTAGAGCATAATATTTGCCTATTTCACATATATGAGCTAAGAGATGTATGAAAAAGGACAGGGTTCTTTTCTTTTTTGGCCCTCATTTTACTCGTTACATGTAGGTCTCATGTTCTAGCCTATACAAAAGGTTCCCATGTGTGTGAAAACGTGTTTTGACTAATATCTCATTATTTTATTTTATATTTTTATGATTTAGAATATATGAATTCAAGTATTCTGCCAGTAGGATTATACTCTGTAGACTTTTTTTTGGCTAGCAGTTCTGGATTTGCCCAGCCTATATTAATGGCTTCTCCTCATTATAACTGCATTGTATCAATAGAGAAGCATCACTGTAGCATTCAGGAAGTGTCAATCACAAATACATAATAGTCCCTTTAGATTGACCAAACTTACATGATATATACTTTGATAAACTAGGTAGACGTGTACCCTTAAAAATTGATCCCCATGCACCTTTTCTGAGAAAGTTTAAGTTTAATTTTGAATGAAGAAAGTCCTGATTATAGTTTTTCTTATGCCATTAAATGTTCTGCAATATAGGGATATGCACTTCTTTGTGTGGGTTACCCCTGCTCTGATGTTGAAGTAGAAACACAGGATGAAGATGAGGTAATGTGCAGAATTTGAGTCCTTTGGAAATGCCAATTGATTGATTTGAATTTTCAATTGAAATGAATTCAGTGTGTAGTTATTTAAAAACATTTAAACATTCATAGTGCAGCAAATCAAAATTTGCAATGAAACACTGATTTCAAATGACCCTGTCTGAAAAATTACTACAGTATGAAAAAATTTAAGTTCTTCTGTTTATTTAGAGTGGAAACATGAAATTGCTAGCATGTGCAGGTATATTGGCTTCAATTTGGAAGATATTTTGCTCGAGGACCAATTGTAAGTTGATAAATTCTCGAAATATAGTACAAATTTGAACAAAATAATGGAAGGACACATCTAAGTTCTGAATATGTTCAATGTCACAGGAAAGAGATGACTATGCATTGGAGCTAGCCTTGGGTGATGAATGAACAAAATGTAGAAAACTCAATAGACACGAGGACCTGCTGAGAAAAGCTACAGATATTTCACCCCCATTTTCTTTTTGGTTATCCTTTTCAAGCTTTAACTTTTTGCCATGCTTTCAGCTGTCTTATGCATAATGTATTACCTAGTAAAATTTTCAAGTCATGTGTAGTCGGCTAATTGACTGCATGGTGTTCTTGAAGATCTGTAACACCTAACATTTTTATATTTATAATGCAAACTTATTGTGTGCTATGAGGATCAGGAATTTTGGGCTCGATTTATCTCTCTGTATATAAATAGGTATATCTCTCAATATGATTTAGACATTGAATATTTCTTCTTTTGTTAATTGATTGTTCTTAGCGTGTTAGAAATGTTGGTTCTCTGGAATCAACTCTTTTAAGGAACAAATAAAATGTTAGAAGATATGCATATGCAATGAAAAATGCAGGCATGTTTTGAGGAGATATTATTCTTATGTCCATTTAAAATTCAACTGTTGTTACTCCAACAAGGTTTGTTTGCGGTTCACGTTCATTTTCAAGCTGGTATCTCGCTCATTTCACCTTGGAATTAACTCAAAATATCATCAGAAGGCCTGTGGAGGGCCAATTATACAGACAGATCAACAAGGTCAGCTTTCTTTCTATTGCTTTCATTTGTGTAAGATTCTACACCTACATGGGACCTCAGTGTCATAAAGCTTTCGGTTGTAGCTATTCTTTGATTTTTATTTTTTTCTTTTAGTTTTTCTTGGGGGGTCCTTGGACACTCTTCTGAACAAATCATGAATGATACTTGAGATGGACCACAGAAATATTTGCTTGCCTTCATTGGCCAGGTTGTTTTACTTTATAGATAAATTTTATCCACCTATCCTAAAAGATAGGTTAATTCCAAATGCTTTTTAAGTATAATGCAATTACCCGCTTTAATATGGTATGTTTTGATCATAAACACAGTACGCTCCTCAGGCTCTGGGCAATATTGTTAGAAATGGCAAAATTTTTGTATTCATAAAAATTCGTTCCAAATAAGATAAATTTGCGATGATGTGATGCAAAATAAGGAGTAAAATAGAAAAAAAAAATTAACTTTTATATTATTAATATGTAAGTAACAGTTTAATATTTTTAATTCATCCCTATCCTATATATATATTATTCAATTAAAAAATTTATAATTCTAATGTTTTTATTTTATTAAGTAGTGAAATTTATATTTTTAATATAGTTATTATGCATAAATAATATTATGATATATTAATGATTTTTTTAACTAATATCTCGTATAAATAAATAAAAAAATGAAGAAAATAAATTGGGATGGGATCCATTCCTGTTTTTACCATGAAAATTCTCTTTATGCCCGTCTTGTTAAATTTATTGAAAAATAAGGTGAAATGCCTATTTCTCTAATCCCGCCCTATTGCCATCCTTAAATATTATTGTGGGCGAGTTCGTTGCATTTTAAATTTGTTTTGAGTATTATGCAATTCGTGTAAACGTTTTGTGTGCTTCAGATGTCGTTCATTTTCACCATAAAACGCATACACGAAAAGCTTGAGTAGAAACAAACAATAGTGTAAATTTGTAGCGTAGGCTATTTGACTTATAAGCTTCTATGTTCATACGATTTCATGTGTACATCACAAATTGCAAAGATGGGGGGTAAAAGAAGAACTGAGCTTTTCTAGACTTGTAAATTATTGAAACTTGGTGTTGTGCAACTGAGAGGAAACGCACTGATGGTCTGGAATCGATTCTTTCCGCGTTAGAGAATATACCTCTTAGATATTATGTTGTTTTCAGTTACATGGCCACTCTTGAAAATGATTTGGAATTGACTTGACTTGATTATTTTACCTTTAGGGTCTCGTCAAACTACAAACTTATCATAGAAGTTTTAATTGAATTTAGTCTAACACAGTTCGGAGAATTGTATCCGATTTGAGTGAAATTAACATTCATTGATTATTTTATCAATCGGTCTTCTCAAACTACAGACTACAAACATATAAAAAATTATAATTGGATCTAGTCTAAGTGAAAATCTTCGTGAATCTCTACTATGTAGTTGAGAAGAGTAGAACCTTTACTTTCCATTTCGTAGATATCTGACTACTAATATCACCGATTAAGAACGAAAGAGAAAAAGAGTGTGCAGTTTTTTTAAGGTTCCGGGTATCGTTTCTGGGGTCAAGATTATCTTTCAAATATCTTTTGGTCCCCCATGTAAATTTCCTTTGCCAACTCTCAAAAGACAGTTTAATTAGCAACAGTTTTTCTACTGAATTATTTGACAATTCAAAAAGCATAAGCTATCTGAATCAATCTATTCCATTCCATATACGTAGATGTCATTCACACACACATTTCAAAGTAAACGAAAATATGATCTTATCAGAAGATGTCTAGAACATTCAAAACCTAAGAGTCTTCTCACACATTCAGCCAGCCAAAACTTCTTATTCACTGACATATCACGCAGGGGAAAAATAACTCTATACATCTGATTTTGCTTGTCGAAATATCCAATCGCTTGTGATATCATAATATGCAAAACTTGAGCTGTCGAGTCTGGACTCACCAAGTTGAGGGTGAAGTAGTAGTTTCAGTTACTGAACTTCTGTTCGTTAGTACTTGTTGAGGCCTGCATACAACACAATTAAAGAAAATAACATTTTAGTTTCTTCAATTACATCAGAATGTATTATTACATTAGACGCATAAGTCACAAGGAAATATTTCGGTACCTAAGTTACTTAGAATAGTTAAAAGGTGATGGCAATAACCTTTATAAGGAATACATATAGCTAGGAACATTGTTTTCAGAAACAACAGAAACTGCATATTCCACATCTGTTCTGTGTTTAAGAAAACATGAAGCCGTGCCTGAGCATGTTCTTTTTTAATGAGCCTGTTCTGGCTTTCAATGAGCCTCGTATTATATTTTCATTCCTTTTCAAAGATGCTTCGGGGAAATATACAAGACTTAGGTAACTTTTATTGAGATTTCTGAGGAAGATCTCAAGGGGAAGGAGGAGTTTTAAATCAAAGAAATATGTTATTGAATTATTCTCAAGGCCACAAGAGTTAGCTCATCTGCTTGTCAGAGATTAGCATATGGCTGTTATCAGCTTTGAAATGCTAAACTTCAATCTCTCAACCTGAGCTTGTTGATCATTTTAGCATTATGCTTTTGCTTCAGGGTTTTACTTAGACAAGAAAAAGCTCATAAATTCTGTTTTACCAAGTTAGAAGAAGAGATTATGCACTGACCCCAACTGCTGTCACAAAATTGCAAACGGCACATTTGACAGATCGTGCTCCATATTGGTACATCAACAGCATCCTGCAGTTCCCACAATTGACGTGCGCAACCTGATTTGCTGTCATAATGCACATTCAATGCTTACAACAAACTAATGTGAAATCAACCAATGATTTTCCAACTTTTAATAGTGCTTGAGAAAATTATTCTGAATTTTCATTTCAAGGGCATTAAATTTTAAAAGAACATATATTCTCCAATGCCATATACCTTCCAAGGCTAGATTAACGGTGTGACAACAAGAACATTGTACGCTTGTTGCTCCACGGATGTACATAAGTAAGGTGTGGCAGCCTCCACAGACCAACTGGGCCATTTCTGTGCCTATTCATAATCAATCACATTGAAGCTCAGTCAAGGTTATATAATCTGCTTGCTATTTTAAAATTATGAAGGGATTATGTTACTTGTAAGTAAACTGAACTTTCAATCTATAAACCATTTCAGGGTACATGAAGAAAGAAGGAAATATACCCGGGGGTGGTACAGCTGTGACTGCATTGCAAACAGCACAACATACGGAAGTCGCCCCAACAGGATAGAGCAAGAGATTTCTACATCCAGAACAAACAAGCTGGCTCTGTGCACCTAATAATCAATATACATTCTTTATACACTACTAGATCAGCTGGAATGAGTAAAGGAGGCAAACATCGAATCATAACAACTTTCTGTCGATGCAAAGATTAAAGGTTCTTAGAATCAATACAGGTCTGAAGCAATATATACAAGTTTCCACGATGAGGTGAAATGGGCTAGAAACTAAAGAAAATTTAGAAACTAATTTTGAAAAAATTTCACTAGTTTTTCTCTTTTTCTAATACATGAAAGTAAATGTATTAAATCTACGCTTCATCATCAATTGCAGAATAGTTGCTTGCATTTGATACTCAAATGCTTGACCATCTTCAAAATTGACTGTGTACTTGGTTTGAATTTTAAGCAGATGAAGTGAATCATTGGCAGAAAATTTTACCTCTGTCAATATAACAGGTATTTCATTATCAAGCAACATTAAGATCTCAAATATTCCTTGCAGAACATTTCTTTTTCCAGAATTCTTCAACATGGGCATTTTAGTTCTTTTCTTTTTCTTTCTTCTTTTAATTTTTCTTAGAAATCAAACAGGTGGAAAATTCACATTGCTTGAGGCTAAATAATGGAAGCTAAGGAAGATACCATTAGCAGGAGGTGTATATGGTGCTGGAGGTGATGGATAAGGAGCAAGAGGAACTGGCATTGCAGTATTCTAACTGATGATAGGCTTTCTTTTCCAAGCTCCTCAAAAGCTTTATTGCCTCAAAAACAGAATAGAACTATTCTTCCTCCCATTTTTACCCAGCCTGTCTGCGTGCCTTTAGAGAATTAAAGAGAAAACCAATAGGGAAATACTTAAAACATCATTGACAATACCATTTTGCATTAAGAAATTATTGAAAGAGATGGGAAATGGATAAAATAATGTAGAGAGAATTACACAAAAGTAATTAAATAAAACAAACAAAAAAAACAAAGAAAGAAAGAAAACACCCGATTGAGAGAAAACTTTGTTTAGAGACCAGACCATAAGAGAAAGTATGTTGGATTCATGCAGAAAAAGAGAGAAGCTTAAAGACACAAAACAAAGCAATGAAATTCAGCTGAGTTGAGCTGAGCAAATGTGAAAGTGGGCCAAGCACATACACACACATACCTTGGCAACTTGCAGATGAAGTAGAGAGAAAGAGAAAAACTGTGGATATAGTCAAGGAGAAAAAAAAAATGGAGAAAAAAGATTTAAGTGACGTTATGTTTTATGAATGACAACCATTAGTCAATGCTACAGTACAGCTTCTATCTGGTATTTATGAGTCCTTTGCAGTAGTTAAATTTTATCCAACAGTTTGTAAAATTGACAGACAGTTGATCGTATCAGTACATTGTAATTATACCAAATATTTGACATAAAATATTTTTCTTTTTTCTTTTTTAAAAATGAAATATTTATTTAATTATTTTTGAGACTGCAAAGTGAGGTTTCTCTACCTTTTAGCCCACAGAGAACCGGCAGTGCTGGTTTGGGGTTGAAGTAAGTTTGTTTGTGTTGGTGGAACTGGAATATCAGGATCAACTTTGTCAGTAAATTTTGGGTCCCAAAGCCTAACATTTTTTTTTTTTAATTTTGAATTTTCTTTTTATTAGTTGAAAGCCTCGCAAGCACGTGAGTGTTGTATTCAACGAGGGCACACGCTCCTTTCAAACAGGGAAATGGAGGGTTGAGAGAGAGCCACGTCACTCAAGAAGGACAATCAGGACCGTTTGTCGGATAATTTTGCTGGGTGGAACCGTGGAGGGATTGTGGTCCGGGCAGGATCTTGTCGGATAATTGCTCTGTTAAAGAGTAGTTGGTATTGCATGTCAAATTTGAAGCGTCACAATAACTGTAACTGTAGTATTCCCCTTCACCTACTAGTTAGATATTGAAAACATCCGATAGTCTAGTAAATGAGAGTAAAAGTCAAGTGATAATAACAAATGCTGCTGGAAAAAATCCTCTCTCAGTAAAAGTGCTAGAATTGTATGAGTAAAATAATCACCCCTTAATAATATAATAGTAAATGCTTATTGATAATTAAGAAAATCTCTTATATTAATTTGTCAACTTATTTTATGATTATTTTTATATATAAACATTTTAATAGTTTCGTAATTAAATTTAAATTCAGTATTAATTTTTTATATTTTAAATTTTTAAAAATTTATTGACACGATGAATTAAAATGAAAAGTTAAAATTGTATTTTAAAAAGTTTACTAATTAAATTTCGTACTAATTAATTTTTTAATTTTTAATATAATAAATTGATGTGAAATTTTTTTTAAAATACAATTTTAATCTTTTATTTCAATTTATATATCACGTGTCAATAAATTATTGAAAATTTAGAATATAAAAGATCAGAATTAAATCCAAATTCCTCGTAACTAACCAATGTGAGATGATGATATTTTAAAATATCGCCCACAAATATACGATATCTTCCTTTTTCTTACCACAAGCATATACTTCGTCTTTGGTAGCTTTTCCCTAAATCCAGCCCGGTTGCAAGGCTACTCGTAATCTTATAATGTTCATCTAAATTTGACTCCCATGCAAATGAACCAATCGGCCATCTGGGTTTCTTTCAAAAAGCTTAAAGTGCGTAATCCATGGTGAAATCCATCTTTGAATCCTTTGCTAGCAATCTGAACCGTTCCAATGCTGTTAAGACAGTGTTTGTGTACACTGGATTATTGTAATATCTGTGCACATGTGGCCGAAACGATGGCGTTTTTGGATTCTTTACTCAGGTTGACGGGTAATGAGCTGAGTATAATAATGTCGTTTTTATAAGATGTAGAGGCATAATAATTATTGTTCAATTTTTGTGGACATACGTCATCAAAATTTAGCTCATTGAGACAAATGAAATCTTTCTATTTTGCAGTATTTTATTCCAATATTTGTTGTATGACAATGAAATTCAGGTAAACTTAAAAGTAGTCAAATAAAATTGTAATAGACATCAAATGAATTAAACAAAATCTTTTAAATAAAAATAAAAATAATCTTATAGAAGTGGTAAAACGGGCGGGCCAGCCCGAGCACAACATCGTTCAATATGTGAACAGTATTATACGGCCTGATACTGTTCACAGCTTAGGCCAAGAAAAAAAATTCGTGATCCATGTCGTACTGTGTTGTAAACAGTATTTATACCATGATAACCCGAGAAAAAAATATGTGGGTTACTATTTAATTTATGAACAATTAATATTAATCATTATTCATCATGTATAGTATCACTACTCAGTATATATAGTGATAATATACAGCTCAAGTGGGTTACTTTTTGACAAATCGGGTTGGCATAACACAAACAATAAACTGTGCAGTAGATTGGGCTGGGTTTACATATTTTACTGTGCGTGCCTTACTGATCCAACTTAAAAGCCTGCGTTGGCTCATTTTTCATGGGCCATGTGCTGGCTCGACACGACTTATTTGCCACCTCTAATTTTATATTATATTTTTCTTACAGCTTCGTAAAATCTTAATTTTTAATTACTCTCTTGCCACTTTTTTTTTACAATTGAGTTCATCTTTATTCAACAGGTGATATAAATAAGGACATAATATAATAAATTTAAAAATTATAAGTAAAAAATTAACAAAGTTTACTATACAATTGAAGTTGCAATATGCCTATTGCTTTTAATTCATTTCATAAAAAGGACAAACTAACCTTAAACACAATGTATTTTGATATTTTGCAAGATCTAATGGCATTCACATGCTTAATTACCAAATATCATTTGAACAAGAGAAGGCAATGTCTCTACTTCCTAAATGCATAGACAGATGTCTAAATTTCAACTGTACAAATATCGAAGCCTCTAATAAACGAATACAATTTCTATTATGTGGAAAATGAATACACCAAAACCATGCTAAATGACTACGAAATTATTTATTAATAACTTCAGGAATATATACACCTAAGACAACAAAAAAAAAAAAACCAAGAACTCAACGATTGTGTTAATAAAGATTACATACATACGGAAGAGTGAATTTTCTCCTCAAGAATGACATTTTGTTAGCAACTAAAGATGCCTATACAAATGTGATCAATGAGAGTTGTGGATGGAGGTCACTAGCATAAAGCCTAAAGCCCTCTCACAATCAAATTAGATGAACAAACTAAAAGCTTAGAAAAAGAAAGGTTAAAAAAAAGATAGGTAGCATTTCATCAATAAAGAGAGAAAATGATGGTTTACTTTCAATCATTTCACAATTCATGGTCAAGTCAAGAATGAATGCCTTTTGCCTATTAAGTTCATGTGTCGATCTTGCAATAGAGATATTGTTTACATACCAAGACACATTTCTCTTGACACACTGCCCTATTGTCTTTCATGTAACTTCAACATTATGCCAACTAAAGCTATAAAAGTTGAGCATGTCCCACTTAAAAACATGACAGATGATACTAGTACTTACATTATACTTAATAGTTTGTTGTCTTAGCTCATTAACCATGAGGGGTTAGTGATTTAGGATTTTTTTTGGTATATTTTTTTGAAACAGAATTTTTTGGAGTAAGACTTTTTATTTATAGAGATTTTAATAAAATTTTATTAATTGTTTAATTGTTATAAATAATTTTTGAAAAAATTTGAGTAATTACTTTAATAGACAAATTTTTAATGTTTTACTTTAAAAAATAAGACAACTATTAATAAAATAAGAATAATTTAGACAATTTCACATTTTTAAAAAGTTAAAGAAATTCTACTACAAAAAATTCAAATTTTAGACTTCTTGTGATAAAAGAAAAATAATTTCTTTTAATTTTAGAGAGCCCTTTTCTGGCACTAAACCAAACGATATTAAAAATTTTTAAAGGAATTTTTATTATTAAAAAAAATTCTTTTAACTAATTAAAAGTTCAATTAAACGGACAATAAAATTATTGAGTTAGTGTGACCGTTATTACGTAGACAGCATAAAGTTTAGGGTAAAAGCTCTTTTAGTCTTTAAAATTTGATTAAATATCCTCTTAAATTCTAATAGTTTTAAAAATACCCTTAAAAATCCTAATTCTATATAAAATATCCATTATACCCTTATACATAATATTTGTTAAAAATAACTAATAAATTTTTAAAATTTGATAAAATACAATATATTTATATAAAATATATTAATAAATAAATAGCAATATTATTTTGTAACACATATTTAATATATTATTTATTAATATATTATATTTTTATTTTATTATTTTATTTATATTTTAAATATATATTTTATTTAAATTACAATATAATCATAAATATTATTTATGCATATGTTATAAAATAAATAGATTTATAAATTCATATTTTATTAATAAATTAATAGTTATTTATGTTTTATAATTTTTTGTAATTACAAATATGTAATTTATTATTATTTAATTTCTTACAATTAATTATAATAAAAATATTTTGTTAATATATATTAAAATAATATTTTATTTATTTATTAATATATTTTACATAAATATGTTATGTTTTATTAAACTTTAGAGATTTATAATTATTTTAACAAATATTATATATATGAGTATAATAAATATTTTATATAAAATTAAGATTTTTAAAAATATTTTTAAAATTATTAAAATTTATGAAGGTATTTAACCAAATTTTAGGGATTAAAAAGACTTTTACTTTAAAATTTACGCCTCCAACACTTATCCAATATTAAGACATTCTTATTGAGAGTTCCTTAATACCAAAATTATTTTTTACTAAGGCGACATGTATAGAGGAAACTCAACATTGTTAAATTCGATGATAATATTTAATTGGAGAGGTTTTGAATGTGCACCTTTAGAGAGAAATCGTGAGACACAAAATTTATGTTAGCATGCTTCAAATGCTACGGTGAATATTTAAGATTTAGGTATTATCACATACCTCCCCTAAGATTTTTATAAATATCACTTAAATATAAATATGACCAATTTATCACTTACCTCTCCTACTATTACCAATGATTGTTAATTAACTTTTAGTTTTAAGGACAAATATGTAAAACTCATGAACAGAATAGTGTTTAATTGAAAATATAACTGTAGACTTTTAAATTTATTAAATAAATAAATAAAATTACTTAAATTAACAATGAGATAAAATTGTTCTTTGTTAAATTTGTCCTCTTTAGCTTGACTTTGAATTTGAAGGATTTGTTACCAATTCATCTCACAAATTTCTCTATCATCAATTATCAAATTCTTCAAATCTAACAAATAAAAAATCCACACATCTCACCAAAATATCCCTAAATTTTTCGAACCATACCTCAACAAATTATCCCCAATACTCTAAAATAAAAATCCAGAACAAACCTTGACTAACCAAATTTTATCCCCAAATTCTCCAAACTCAAAATAAGAGCTAATAAACCTCACCTCACCAAATTTTATCCCTCCAAATTCTCCAAACCCAACAAGAGCTACAAAACACTAAAAAGAAAACACTATACTTCACTTGGCTACCTAGGTAAAAGAAAAGAAAAAAAACATTATTTTGTCATAATTAATTCAACACGGGTAAGGAATTATGAAATTGTAAATTGCTTGCTTGACAATATCAGTGTATTGGGTGGTGGTAGGGTAATACGAGTAGTGACTGCTTGGGTGAGGACAACGGCTAATCGACTTGCATGAAATTATTGTTGAAATAGAGAGAAGAGGAGGTGAGAAGCTATTGCAGCGTCCCAGTCCTGCAAAGAGGTCAGTGGCGATGGATGCTTTTGTGTTGCTGTCATGAAGTTGTTGTAGCACTGCTAGGCAAAGCTTGATTGGCTTGGGTGGTGGTTGATGAATGACGATTGCTACTAAGATTTAGAATTAGGGTTTTATTTGCTTTCAATTTATATTTTATTTATTTGTGGTTTAATTTTTTAGTTTTAAATTGTTAATTAAAAAAAATTGTCATAATAGAGTTGCGGGTATTTTCGTAATTGTACATATTAATATTAGTCAAATAACAGTCAAGAGGAGGTATGTGATATAATATCAAATTTTTTTGTCTAAATGATAGTTTTCAATATCTTAGAAGAGGTATGTGATAATATTCCTTTAAGATTTAAAACAATAAAAGCATTTGATGCAACTAAAATTAATTTTATGAATTAATGCTTCATTCTTGGCCAATTCTTTTTTCTATCAAAATCATTAGATCAAGTTTATTATAATCTATTTCATAAATACATTTTAATAAAAACTAGTATATTTTTATATTAGAGAGAAATATATTTTACTATAATTAATATTTGTAAGAAGTTACGTTGAATATCTTTTTTTTTATATATAATTTATGAAAAGGTGAAAATAATTAACATAGTATATATTAAGTGATTTCCATGTTGATGGACAAATGAGAGATAATTAATGGTGTTATTCTTGTTCTCCTTAAGATAATAATAACTCCAATGTAAGCACATGTAACAATTATAGCTATGAGCAAAACAAAACCCATGACTATTGCATAGTGATAGGAGTTCAAAATGTTTTGATTTTAGCACCACCAAGGGATTAATTTGGAAGAAAAAAATGATAACTAATCAAAATACAAATATTGAAATAATATCACCAAAAATAAAATAATATAATAAATAATTATTTATACATACATAAAAGTTATTATTATATAATTTTTATACAAACTTTATAAATACTATCTTATTAGTATTTATTTTATAAAAGTAATTTATATTAAACTTGTCTATTATCTTTTGGTACAAGGGTGATAGTAAAACATTGGAAGTAAATTTTATCTAAATGGAAGAATGCTTGATTCTCTCCTGTTGTTTGACGTAATATTCCAATATTCTTATTATTTTCATAATATCCCGAATCTTCCTTCTTTTAATTGACAGTGTTAAATATAATAACACATGGTCTCTAAATTTTGTTTATTAACTTATATAGTCTTAATATTATTAAAAATACCCACAAGAATTCTAATTTATTAAAAAATAATAATTATACCTTTATATAATAATAATTAAAAAAATAATTTTCAACTCCTAATTGATAATAAATATTAAAATAATATTATATTTTATTTTATAACACATTAATAACTAATTTATAAATTATCTTTTGAATATAAATTGAATGGTTAATTTTATAATTTTTAAAATAAATAAAATAATAATATTTTATAATACACTATTAAAAATTCATAAATAAATTTTTGTATTATACATAAAATATATTATAATACAATACTTATAATTATATATAATCATAACTATTGTACTATAATATAATTATAAAATTTTATAATATATTAAAAATTCAATAAAATAAATCATGCATTTAATATTTTATTTATTTTTTAGCTAACTACTATTAATTTCTTTAGCTAATTACAATTAAATAAGGATATAATCACTATTTTTAAATCAATTAAGCCTTTTATGGATGTTTTTAACTACTAATTGAAAATAAATATTAAAATAATAATATATTTTATTTTATAACACATTGATAACTAAATATTTATTAATATATTATAATTAAAATATTAGTTTATTTATTATATAATATATTAAAATTTTCAATATTAATTAGTTAATGGGTCAAATTTTAGGGGCTCACATGTTATTAATTTTTTTTTATAATTTAAAACAATAATGAGTATCAAAACTAAAAAGAAAATAATATTTTAATAAAATATTTTATGAAAATGTGGAATATGTAGTGATATTATATAACATTATAATGTCAATTTATATAGATAGATTTATATATGTAATTAATTAATATAATTTTTTAAATATATTTTTCTTCATGTGTTAGTCAATATAAATAATTTTTATATTAAATATTAAATAAAATATTATAAATTATTCTTTGAATAAAAATTTATCTAAATTTTGAATTATTTTATACATGATGAATTATCTAAATATTAAAAAAATTGAAAGATAAATTTTATTATTATTTTATTTATTTTAAAAATTATAAAATTTTATCTTTCTATTTATGAATATCATATTAAAAAGAAATTAAAAGTTTAAATAAATTTATATTTGAAAAATAATTTATAAATTAATTATTAATATGTTATAAAATAAAATATATTATTATCAATTAGGAGTTGAAAATAATTTTTTAATTAATATTATATAAGGGTATAATTGTAATTTTTTAATAAATTATAATTTTTGTTAATATTTTTAAAAATATTAAAATTATTTAAGTTAATAAACAAAATTTTAAGAACTTGTGTTATTATATTTAACACTATCAACTTACAGATGGGGGATTCATGATATTATGAAAACAATATGAGGTGTTAGAGTATTAAGTCAAATAACAAGGGAGAATCGAGCATTCTTCCTACTTAAATTGGATGCACATTTTTGCGAGTCACACCATGCTAGATTAAATCAAAACTCAAGATTTTATATATATTTCTGATGCATTGTCAATAGGTCGCATATACAATTTATAATATTAAAAAAATCTATGAGTTGCACCAAACTAGATCAGATCAAAATTCTTGACTTTTGATAGATTATTTTTATTTAATATGAACATATTTAATAGGTCGCATATACAATTTATAAAAAAATTTATGCTAAAATTTTTATTTAGTATATTTTAATAACTGTAAATTAGAGAATGACATAAACGGATATCGTGGTTTCAAAATTTAAAAAAAATACATTATATGAATATCAATTAAACCATTTTAAATTTAATATGAAAATTTTTCATTTTATTTTAAAAAAATTATGGGTTGAATTAACTAACACCACAATAAATTCTGGACTTTTAAAGTGTGAAAAAAATAATAATAAATTAAAAATTATATTTTGTGAGGCCAAAGGAAAAGAAGAACAACAGACAATGAGTAAATAATAATTTTCTTTTAGTTGAGGGACAAAAGGAGCAATTGATGAATAAAAGACCAACAAGTATGGGCATGTATAAAAGCTACCAAATTTGAGAAAAGGACTTAGAGAAAAATACAAGAGAAAAGAGTCCATAACAACAGGCCAGACCAGGATATGGATAATAAAAAGGCATTCCCATGCCAATTCAAAGAAGAAATTAAGGGACCACTTTCTCTGTTGTACCTTTTCTTTTTTTTTTTATTTTTTTTTTATTTTAAATTTTCATTTCTCTTCGATCTAACTTGATCCCAACTGGATATTCCTATCATTCTTCTAGAAATCTTCATCAATAATTTAAGTTCTGCTCCGGACCGGTCCAGAAATTTTTTTAACTTCCTTCTCAGTACTGGGATTCACTACCACGGATTGTTATCAGGTTTTGGTCCCTTTAGCTTATTAGATAGTGTTATTTTAATTATCTTTTTAAAAATTAAGATATTATTATCCAGTTATTTTTACAAACATAAAAAATAGAATTCTAATGGAAAGTTTATTTATCACATTTGAATAATATTCGATTATATAAAACTGTTTAAATAAATAATTTAATATTAATAAATTGTGCATATAATATTAAAAAAAAAAGTTGTTTAAACATATATATCATCATTTAAAGATTTTGGACATTGAGATTGTTCATTGTAGACAGACAATGTCCTACACATGAAATTGGGTCAATATCTAAATAGCTTTTTTCTAGTAAGTAATGTAAAATGTTAAAAGAGTGGTTGAATCTGAATGGAAATTTGTTCAAATGAAATACAAATAACAGAATTTTTTTACTCTGCTTTTTAATTACAAATGTCAAAACTCTCAGACATCCACAAGCAATGTCGGTGTGGAGGGCCCTAAAACACGTATAATGCAAGCGAAATGCCACAAGCAAAAATGTTTATAACATGTTTTTCTGTTTCTATGTACTGTACAATAATGGCATGTTTTTGTACAACAATTATTTTGTTGAAACCAGATCACGTTACTCAAGGTTGTCTGGTTGCCACCGAGGCCATAGTTCTGCTAAGTTCTGCTGGATTGCACTGCCTCCGAGAGGATGAGTACATATTGGGGATTAGTTATATACTTTTTTTTTTGGATATTTACATTCAATATTAGTCAAATGATTAGAACCACTGATGTCAACTAATGTCAACATAGTAAGTAATGAATATTAGATATTAGGTAAAAGATTGATCTTTATAACAATTAAGTACTGTTATGCGTTTAAATTTGAAAGAGAGGGACAACAGAACTTAAAAGCAAGGCTAAAACTCTAGTTTGATAGGAGGATGAGATAAGGATTACATTAAGATTGATAATTTAATTTTAAGCAAATAAAGACAAGGCACACATCTTGACTCCTATCTTAAAGCAGATCTAGCGAATATCTATTTTGAGATAAGCATAGAATAGATGTGAAATCCTATGGAATGGAGCCAGCATCTTGATAGAATAGAATAGAATAGATAAGATCTGCAATCAATCTGCGGCCGGAAAATTGGACTTCTATCAAAAGATCATATCAAATTTTACAATAGTGAAATTTCTGTTTCTTTTGCTAATTGGAGACCGTGGGATAATTAGATAAACCCCACTTTCAAAACTGAAAACAACCCTATAATTAATGGCAACAGAAGTTATATGGTATTAAACTAAGTGCCCCAAAAATGCCTTTTTGACAACCAATAAAAACCCAGATAGCAACCTATCTACTTGTCCAAAATTTATAGCCCGATTACATCAGATGTTGACATTTCCATCCATCATAGTTAGCACCAAGCCCAAATTCAAATTTCAAGCGCAACGAAAATCCTGTGGATTCTTGTGTGCAGTGTGAAAAGAAAAAGGGTGGATTTGCATAGATGACATTGAATATTTTGGCCGTTAAAGAAAAATTAGTAAAAAGGAAAAAGGAAAAGTAACTTCAATCACAGTTTCAGACTTGAAGCCAGGGTCTTTCTGACACTGACAACTCTAGAAAACCCTGGACTATTATAGGAGAGAATGCAAGAGATAAACCTTATAGCCATGCATGACCTATTTCTGGGAATGCAGTTGTCCTCGCTTGCCCACCAATCTCCAAAGATTTCCATCTTTTTTGTTCTATCACCATGTCGCTAAATATTAGTGATGGATAGCTCAGTCTTGATCAAAATGTATAGATGTTACAATAAAAGTTTTGTCAGTTGAATAAAAAAATAATTAATGAAGAAAACATAGAAGAAAACATAGTAAACAATCACACTATAAATACTTTCAAAGTGAATTCTATTGAAAATCTAATCACTAGATAATCAGCAGATAGTTCCAATTATCATCTAATTTAATGACACGTTAAGGAAAAGACATTGGCTGTTCATGACAATAGTGGATTCCCTGTGAAAAGGATGGGAAGATTGGAGCATTTATCATTGATGTTATTATTGTTACTTTTGTAAAGGCATACAACTCTCCCAATGTTCAGTTTTAGTTTTATGTACAAATAAATATCCAGCAAAGGAAAAATTGCTCACTACACATGGGATGTCACTTAGTCTTCATCATTTTCATCATCACGACTTCCATAAACAACAGAAAAATAGCAGCCCAATGTTCTAAGAGAGAGGCCTGGGAACCTGTGAGAACTGTCTGGTCCCAGATCAATCTTAACAAATGGCCATTGCATGGTTTGTGCAGCTTCACACTCTTCCCACCCGTCTCCAATCACACAAAACCTAACATTTGGATCGCTGAAACGTTCTTTGATCCATTGAAAACATTGGAGTTTCCCCACTTCCCAAGAGCTGTAAACTGAAGAAACAAATGGTGTGAGTATCACTTGTTCTCACTTTCTACAAATCAATTAAAAAACATCACAAAAGGAGGTTCATACTTACTACATGAGTTGTGTTAAAAAGTGAGTATCCAACCCTTATTTCTCAACTCATGCAAAATTCATTTCATTATGGAGATCCTAGAACAATATTTAAATTCTATATAATATGGCACATATAAAATCATTGTATTGGAAGACCATTTCATTGTCCATTAATAATGTAAATGCATCAAATAGTCAAGAACACTTTAGTTTTCCTGCGTGTTAAGCTCACATTGCGCATACAAGGGGAATTTTGCCCCATAAGAAAACTGATGTTTTTATGGACTTTAAAAGTACCATACCAAGTACATTAGCACTCATGTTTGCAAATAATATTTGTACACTTTGAATTGTGAATTGGGTGATTTTATTCTTGTACTAAAATTTGAAAGAAATATTTTTTATCATGTAGGCTAAACAAGGAGTAAAAGAAGTCTACACATCTCGTAACGCATATTCCCAGCAAGACTCACTGACATCCCTCTTTCTGGGAAATATTGTTTAGAACGAAAGTAAGCAGTGGTGGATCAAACCTTTCCTTGACAATGAAACACAGAAAATGAAGAAAAAACAAGTGTTCTCCTTTTCCTTTCAATCAAACAAGATCTAACTTTTACCTTAACAGAGACAGGTCAATCCTAATTAAACTCAATCTCGATATTTATCTAAGGTCAATGTTGTTGGAGATCAGCATTTCTTGGATTACTTGAAAAGATTTACCGAAACCATGATGTGGTAAATCTAAGAACTGAATTAAAACCAAAAAGCAAGCACTAATGCAAGCAACAAGTAGTCATGATTCAAGAAGACTTTTGGGGCCATAATAATATTATGGCAGCACAAGAAAATCTGTTCAAGCACTGGATAGGGCATCAGATTTTCCAGATTATACTGCATTTTGTTAGCCTTCAGTATTTACTAAGAGTTCAGCAGAAACAAGCAGCCAATTCGAATCTTTTATCACTACAAAATCTTGCAGGTTTGTCTCCTGATCCCATTTGTTTTTGATCCAGAAAAATGCATAGCCACAATTTTCTCGTTGAGCTAGACCAACTCTTATAGGAAGCACAAGAAAATCACAGCAGCTTCTTCATGTAGTTTACTAATTTTAGAGCAATGTACGAATATTCTTTACTTTCTGATAGACAAGAGCAAATAGTCATTACTCAGGCATAGATTCAGCTTTGTCTAATTCATCAATTCAAAACACTTACTCACAAGAGTCCAACTTACTATACGTATTTGGAGTAGGACAAAGCAAGCTAAAATGATGGCTACAATAAGGGTAATCAAATTATTGGTAGAAAAAGTTAATTAACCATCAAGTGACATATGAGATGAATGTATGACTAACCGTTTCCATGAGCTATCCAATTGTCAAGACGAAAAAGTAAGCATTTTACGAGGCTGGGTATCAATGATCCAGAAGTCACTAAAACATTTACATGCTGGAATTTTGTATCAGTAGAGTCAATGATTGAATTTGCAGAACCAAGAGAAGAAGTTGAGTCCTCCTTCCCACTTGAACAATGCCCCAACAAGGCCCTTGCTACATTGAAATAAAAAATGTATGGTATAAAAAGGTGACCAAAAAGATCTATTATAAAACAAGCTATCAGTAAAAGGGATAAATATCACAAAAAAGATGATCATCTTGGTGTTTTTTAGCCAATCTTGATGGATGCATATTACAAGGCAAGAGCAAAGATGCTGCCACCAAGAGATACTAAGGCAAAGGGCCTGAAAGGTAATATTTACTGATAAACCAAAATGAAATTTCGAAAAAGAAAAATTTCAAGAATTAGGCAAACTAATAACTAATTTGGTCATAATTTTAATGGCTGCTTATGACATTGTCATCTATTATGAAATGTAACTAAATACAATTTGGTCGTCGAGGTAATATCCTGATGAGCTGAACCAAAATGAGATTAAAAAAAAAAAAAATTCAAGACTTAGCAAAACTATATCTAATTTGGTCAGAGTCCTAGTAAGTACTTCTCAAATTATCATCTACGTATAAGTTTTAACTAAACATAATTTGTTCATTATTCGAGTGATTATATCCAAAGTTCTCATCCATCTATGAAGCTCACTCAAATTCCTTCTCAGGTGATGCTCCAAATTGTCAAGGAAATAAAAATCTCAGCTGCAAGTTTGCATCTTTGGTCCAGCATTTAGACATTAGTATCAGCTTGCCTTAAGAATACTTAATACTCATTTGGATTATCAACAAAGAATTCCATGTACCTATTTACTTATCTATCAATTTATCCATCGGTACTCAATTGCATTCATTCCTTTATCTAATATTTTATCCGTAAAAGAGTTAAAAATGTGAAACCATTAAAATGCGTTGTTTACAAATGGTCATCAATCAAGGCGCTTAAAACACTGGAACAACAAAATAATATGACTGAATTCATCAGCAGCTGCAAAATGGTCAAAAGAAATACCTGACGATAGCCATCTATCTGTATATTCATCAGTCATATTGTACAATTCGTCCCAGAAACTCAGCATCTCTTTATCAAATATATTTTGCAAACCCTGAAATGATACAGTTGATATTCATTGTATCATACACCAATATTTACAATAACTAAAATGGCTTTCAGAAAGTAAATAGCTAAAGAGATACAAATGATAGTACAGATCAGCATACACTTAGAAAGTGCGTGAAAAGTAGGAAAAAAGAAAGACTTACAGAGGAATGGGAAAAGCAGGGGCAAATTCACTGAGGAAAGTATCACTTATATCTAATTTCAGTATAATAGGAGTTTTGACAGAAAAATCACTGTGGAAAACACCATCCACCTAACTTCAGCATTCTGGCATAGATTAAGTGCAGAACCGTATAAAAGGAATGACCAATAAACTATGTTTGAATTACTGCTAGCCAAATCCCATTGAAAAGAGTATTAAATAGGACCATATTATGTTCCAAATACAACAGTACTCAAGTGGAAATTATTGTTCCGTGGACTCATTTCCATTCACTGACGAGTCTCCTAAGAAATATGATAATAATATATGCACTGAAAAGTAACTTCTAGACCTAAAAGTCAGTAATATTCACTCAAAGAAGCAGCATACTGCAACAGATTATCACATTAAAAAAACTATAAATTAACACCTGCTTGTACTTATTGGTGATCGTACGGTGCCTGTATGCAAGTTTTCTTAAGCTGGGATCATCACACGGAGGACTAAACCCGTCTCGACCGAAATCATAATCAGAAAGATCCCGCCCATCGTCATACTGCTTCAACGCATCAAGGAAAGGCTTATTGTAGTTCTCAATCTGCAACACCCAAATTCAATCAAAATTAAACCTAAGTGTTCGTTTAAAAACAAGCAAAATTCAAACAATGAAAAAAAATACAAACTCACCTGCTCGTAAAAGAAACACTCATCACAGAGTTTAAGAATGCAGTTTTCCCACATCCTTCCGAGCTCTACACCTTTCTGCACATCTTTTAAGCCATTGTAGGTCTCCGCAAATGCCCCGTTCAACAAAGACTTGAGCAGAATAAGAGTCTCGTCCATGTCCCATATGTACACATTAGTTATTCTGCTATCCATCGCTCTCTTGTTCTTACTACCGGACGCTGTCGAATGTTCACCCATAATTTAATTTATGAATCGTAAGATATTAAGATGTTGATCGTAAATTAGGGTTTATCAAGCGGTGACTAAAAATGAGAAGTTGAGAAAATGAGAGGAGAGAAGTTATATGTAGGAGTTGAGATTTGAGAAGAATCAACAGGCCAAACTTGCCAACACAACAATAGAGTTCAGGAAA